>CM051244.1:10490905-10858405 GCA_027917425.1 Gastrophryne carolinensis | reverse complement strand
CCGGACAGTGACGAATTTCTGGGACTTAAACGTTGTGAGTTATTCTTGTCTTTCTTGTTAGCCGCCTTGGAGAGCTTCTGCTCTGATGGTGACTATAAGGCGTTCAGTTTGGTTGCGCCAGTGGGCGGCCGACTTTGGGCCAAAAAAGTCGCTGACGTCTCTCCCATTCGTGGGGCTATGGCTTTTTGGAGAAAAATTGGATTCAGTAGCTAAGGGGGGTAAGTTACCTCAACGCAAGAAGCAACGACGTCCCTTTCGCGGGGCGGCTTCTTTCAATCATTCCTTTCGCGGATCCAGAGCAGGAAGAGGTTTCGCCTTCCCTTCCACTAGAGGAGATTCCTGGAATAGGGGCAGAGGACGTGCCCGCTCAGGATACAACTGGGGTTCATAACCCAAAACCTGCGAACAAGCCTGCTCAGCAATGAGGGGGCGCCCTCACCCGTGCGGGTGGGGGGACAGCTGCGACACTTCTCTCTGATCTGGATTCGGGAGGTTTCGGACAAACGGATCTGGGAAGTCGTGTCTTCCGGCTACAAGTTGGAGTTCGAGTCCCGTCCTCCTCCGCTTTTCTTCAGGTCTAGGGTGCCCCCGGACGCACCTGGCGCACAGGGGCTTCGGGAGGCGCTTTTCAAGTCTTCTGGAGATAGAGGTCATCTCGCCAGTGCCCCTATCAGATCAGGGTCGGGGATTTTACTCAAATCTGTTCACGGTCCCCAAAAAGGATGGCTCTATCCGGCCCATCCTGGATCTGAAGATCCTCAACAGGTTTATCAGGCTGCAAAAATTTTGCATGGAATCGCGTCGTTCAGCTATCCGCGCTCTCCGTCAGGGGGACTTCATGACGTCCATTTTTTCCCGCGCACCAGAGATTCCTCAGGTTTGTGGTGGAAGATCGGCACTTTCAGTTTGTAGCTCTTCCTTTTGGTCTCACCACAGCTCCAAGGGTTTTTCACCAAGGTGCTCGCTGGGGTGATGGCTCTTCTTAGAGCGCAGGGAATTCGCATAGTGCCATATCTGGACGATCTCCTCATCATGGCATCATCATTCAGCCAAGCGGAATTGGACACCAGGACGGTAATATCCACTCTGGAGAGGTTCTGCTGGGTGATCAACTATCCCAAGTCCTCCTTTTACCCGTCCAGGATAGTATCCTTTCTGGGAATGTCTCTGGATACAGATCAGGCCAGAGTGTTCCTTCTTCAATCCAAGGTTCTTTTGATTCAGGAATTGATTCGGTCGCTCATGTCCATTCCTTGTCCGACCATTCGACTAGGAATGAGACTGGTGGGGTTGATGGTGGCCTCCTTCGAGGCAGTCCCCTTTGCCCAGTTTCACACGAGGACGCTACAACTCCATCTATTGTCTGTCTGGGACAGATCTCCTCTGTCGCCAGATCAATTCTTTCTGATGTCTCCCCAGGCTCGCCGACCACTCAGGTGGTGGCTGAACTCAACCAATCTGTTGAAGGGCAGGTCTTTTCAGACTCCTCGTTGGGAGGTGGTCACCACGGATGCCAGTCTCTCAGGATGGGGGGGCTTCTGGAATGATCTGCAATTTCAGGGGTTGTGGGGACCCCTGGAAGCCCACGAGCCTATCAACATTCTGGAATTGAGAGCCATCAGAATGGTTCTTTTTCGTCTGACTCATCTCCTGCAGAGCTTGCCGGTCCAGGTTCGGTCGGACAATCGGACGGCGGTTGCCTACATCAATCACCAGGGAGGGACTCGCAGCAGGAGTGCCCTCAGGGAAGTGTCATTGATTCTGGACTGGGCGGAGAGCCACGTCCCGTGCATCTCGGCAGTTCACATTCCGGGAGTAGAGAACTCGGAGGCGGACTCTCTGAGTAGGTGGTCAGCCCGCAAGGGGGAGTGGCCTCTCAGTCCCAAGGTGTTTCGTTCAATTTGTCTCAGGTGGGGTTCACCGATGGTGGACCTCTTTGCCTACCGTCCCAATCACAAACTTCTGGCATCTGTGTCTCTGGCGAAGGATCCGCTAGCCTTCGCGACGGACGCCGTGTCCCTGAACTGGAGGGATCTGGGGTTTCTGTATCTGTTCCCTCCGTTTCCCATGGTAGCCAGAGTAGTGCGCAAGCTGGCTCTGGAAGGAGCGTCAGCAATTCTGGCGGCTCCAAGGTGGCCAAGACAGGTTTGGTTCGCAGACGTGGTAAGGTTAGCAGAAGATCAGTTCGTTCTGCCCCTGCTGCCGGATCTGCACACACAGGGTCATCTACGTTGCCCCAATTTACTAACGCTGGCTTTGACGGCGTGGCTGCGGAAACCTCCATCTTGAAGGAGGAAGGTCTTTCTGATGCGGTTATTCACTCTTATTAGCGCTAGGAAGAGGTTTTCTTCTTCCGTTTACTATAGGACTTGGAGGTCTTATATTGATTGGTGTGAGACTAGGGCCTTCCCTTGCAGGGAATTCTCTATTTCTAGAATCCTGGAGTTCCTGCAACATGGTTTGGATCTAGGGCTCCAACTTAATACTCTGAAGGGGCAGGTGTCTGCCCTGGCGGTGTTTTTCCAAATATCTTTTGCGCTTCATCCGCTGGTTAAGACCTTTTTCCAGGGGGTTACGCACGTGCGGCCCCCTAGGAAGGCTCTGATTCCGGTTTGGGATTTGAATTTGGTTCTTTCTGCTCTTCAGGGTCCTCCCTTTGAGCCCTTGCATGATATTGCCTTGTCTTCCCTTACTCAGAAGGTGGCCTTTTTGGTAGCTATCACTTCTGTTCGGCGTGTTTCTAAGTTGGCGGCTCTGTCCATTCAGGTCCCGTATTTTGAAAGACATCAGGACAAGGTGGTTTTCCGTTTTAACCCGGATTTCCTTCCTAAGGTGGTTTCTGCCTTTTCACTTAAACCAAGACATTGTTTTGCCCTCTCTGTGTCCTAATCCCAGTAACGAAAAGGAGAGGGTCCTGCATTCCCTGGATGTGGTTCGAGTTGTGAAGTACTATTTGGTGGTAACGTCTGCCTTTCGTAAGACTGATGCCTTCTTTGTGGTACCCTCTGGGCCCAAGAAAGGTTTTGGCGCCCGCTAAGTCTACCATCAGCAGATGGATCCGTCAGGCCATTGTCTGGGCCTTTTCTGCTAAGGGGAGAAATCCTCCCCTTCGTGTTACAGCTCGTTCTACTTGTGCGGTTGGGGCTTCCTGGGCTTTTCAGCACCAGGCCTCTGTTGAGCAAGTTTGCAAGGCCGCTACCTGGTCTTCTGTTCACACTTTTTCAAAGTTTTTACAAGGGTGATGTTTGGGCCTCAGCGTATGCTGTTTTTGGCCGCAAAGTTCTGCAGGCTGCAGTAGTTTAAGTTGTGCTTTATACCTTGTTTTGGATCCCCACCCCTTATGGACACTGCTTTTGGATGTCCCACAGGTTATGAATATCTTGAAGCGGGGTGTGTGACATACTTAGAATAATACCATTTTGTGAATACTCACCTTGTAAAATGGGTATTATAAGTATGTCACACACCCCGCTTCACCCGCCCTTCTTGTATTCTGGATCCATCGTTTTGTGAACCTTGCGTTGTTATGACTAATATTTGGCTCTTCCTGGTCCCTTACCTTACTGCTTTCTTTATACTGGGTAATGAGTGGGAGGTCCCAGGTATTTATGGATCAGGGAGGGGCTTTCTTTCCTCCAGTCATCTCTGCAAATCGCCCTCTTCAGACCATACTACCACAGGTTATGAATATCTTGAAGCGGGGTGTGTGACATACTTATAATACCCATTTTACAAGGTGAGTATTCACAAAATGGTATTATTTTTTTTATATACAAGTAAATAAATTCCTGAACATCCCTCATAAAACAGAAAATCCAGTTGCCTTGATTTATTCCTGCAGATATCCCATGACCCGGATGAATGAGACTTACCTTTTCTTTTTTGCCCCCTGTTTCTGTGCAGTTGGACGCCAGTGACTCCAGCTCGAGTAGTAATTTGTCCCTCGCCAAAGTCCGGCCGAGCAGCGACCTCAATAACAGTACTGGACAGTCCCCTCACCACAGGGGCCAAAGAAGCATCTCCTCCAGCCAGAAACAGAGGCGATACAGCGACCACGGTGAGTAACCCTACACATCTGCCACGGAGACAGAGGCTCCTCCCCCCCCCGAAGAGGAAACACAAACGGGCAAATTTTAAAGCCCCAACTATTGTGTTTCCTCTCCAGGAAGCTGCTGGGACCTATCAACAAGCAGAAGACACTGGGGAGGTGCTTGCTGACCCTGGGATATATTCCCACAGGGCAGGGTACCCCGCGGCCTGTGCGGGTCCCCTGTGTGGTCTCGCTTAGGGGCGTAACTATAGGGGGTTGCGACCGCATTGGAAGGTCGGGGGGGGGGGGGGGGGGGCCATCATTGCTGTTCCTCCTTTACTAAATCTATTATATATCTAGGATTGGTATTTTTGGGGTGTAAAACACCGCAGCAAACTCTTGTGCTTGATCCACTGACATTCCCTGATCGGTTCCCTGACATTTTAGGTGAGTTTTAAAGAGATAAGTTCCCTCGTATCCGTATATTTGGGTTTAAGGCTCTTTTACTCATACTAGGGATGGTTGGGCATCGTCCTTGTCACGATCGCACTCTATCAGCCCAGCCAAGACGCTAGAGAGAGGGTTAATGCCTAAGGACCTACTTACAACGTCCGAAACGCGTTAGAATATGTGCCTATTTCTTTGACTTGTCGGGGTCCTTCACTGATTTTATGGTGCTTTCTGCAATGGAGTTTTTGGTTTTATTTTTTGCTTAAATAAACGTCAAGATTTTAGGAGTGCAGATCCTCTTCCCTTTTGTTCTCTATTCACTACTAGTCCCAGCAAGTCGCCAAATTAACCCTTTGATAAACGTGTTTCACCAGAGCTTCCTTCAGAACGGTGAGCTCATATATTTAGAGATCAAAGGCCAGAGCTGATTAATTAAACGTTTAATCTGATAAAAAGGTATCACAGTGCTAGATGTAATATATAGAAACAAATGACATACAGGTACAAACATACATAAGAGTACAGCAAGATAAGTTCAGAAAACAAAAAGAAAGTCCTTACATTATAATGGCGTAGCAGTCCTTGTGGGTGAGTCTCCAGCTGTTGCTTAGGGTCTTTTGTCCAGCTTTAGCCACAGGTTCAGAGACTCGGGGTTCTCACTCCAGAATGTCCTTAGCATCTAGGTATTATTAGCCAAATTTAGGAGGGAAAAGCTTCATCCCCCCTCCCCTCTGACCCCACCTGGTGAGAGCATCTCTCTTCCAGGTCCCTGCACATCCTGCTGCTACAAAGGCTTTTTACTTCAAAGAAGGAAGTACCACAAACAGAACCCCCAATAAAACTGGAATACACAAATCAACAGGCACAGTCTGAGTGACCCCTCACCCATGTCTTGGACTATACATTATACACAAATACATTTTATACACATGCTTATTCTATAACCAGGCCTTGTGCCTGACAGTCCTCCCTCTTGTACTTCTCTGGAGAGTTGTAGCTAATAAGCCATTACAGGCTCCTTCACCTATTCACCCTGTATGTACTCTATGAAATTCATAAAATTATCAATGTGAAAGACGCAGGCCGGGTTTCTGATGACGTCTGCACCCGGGCTTTTCTTCCGAGGCTCCGTCTATGAGGGGGTAGCTTTAAAGCGGAACAAAACAAAGAAGGCCGCCCATGGAATGTAAAATATTCTGGCTGCTTGCCTTACCCTGGGGAATTCCAAATCCCCACTGTGTGAACCCCCAGATCCCAGCAAAACCTTCTTCGTGGCTCCCTCGCCAATGTAAATATCAGCGGTTGCATCCCCAGCATCTTCGTGCTGTGTGCGCGCTCCCAGCCGTTTAGATAGGCTGGTGGGATGGGAGCATGCCCGCTGCTGTGAATGCGCCCGCTTCCTCTCCTGATTGCTGTTAAACGGGGTCTTTTGCCAAACATTGCTCTACTGAGGAAAGCACAACAGAGACTTTTCTTCCTGAGGCAACTGAAGAAGACAGGACTGTCAAAAAGGTTGCTAGTGCTCTTCTTCAATGCTGTCATAGGTTCTGTTTTTTTGTTTTCTGTCTGGTTTGGGGGATCTACTAAAAGAGACAAGTGTAGACTCCAAAGAACTATAAAGACAGCAGAAAGAATAACTGGAGCCCCGTTACCATCCCTGAAGGAACTGCACAAACGCAGATCTACTAAGAGACAAGTGTAGACTCCTAAGAACAATAAAGACAGCAGAAAGAATAATTGGAGCCCCCTTACCATCCCTGCAGGAGCTGCGCAAACGCAGATCTACTAAGAGACAAGTGTAGACTCCTAAGGACAATAAAGGCAGCAGAAAGAATAATTGGAGCCCCCTTACCATCCCTGCAGGAACTGCGCAAACGCAGATCTACTAAGAGACAAGTGTAGACTCCTAAGAACAATAAAGACAGCAGAAAGAATAATTGGAGCCCCGTTACCATCCCTGCAGGAACTGCACAAACGCAGAACAAAGACACGGCAGAAAAGATCCTTCGGGATCCCTCCCACCCTGGACACGCCCTATTCCAGTACTTACCATCTGGGCGGTGTCTTGCGGTACCAGCCTGCAGGACTTCTAGATCCAGGAGTGGTTTCTTTCCTTTGGCTGTCCGCATCCTCAACAATAGCCAGGCATCATAGGCCCAGGCTCAAAGCCGGTATAAATTGCACTATGGAAGAGCATCTGTATCTCTTTCTATGTTCCCTTTTCTATGTAACTGTAGTTAACTGTTGCTCTGTGTATATGCCAAAAAGAATTCCTTGTTCATCTCACCATGTACTTGGCGAACAATAAATTGAATTGAACATTACATAATTACAGTCAAAACATGCACCCCCCATAACAAAGAATAATTAGAAATAAATGTGCGCTCACTCATCAATCGCCTAGGACTAAGGAGTAACTCAATACCTACCCCAAAGAAAGAGCACCACAATAATGAATCGAATAAGAATAGACTTTATTAATCAAAAAAAATCAGTGGGAGTCTACCACCCCAGTACCCTTCCTGAGGGCCCTTTGTTAAAAATAGCATACAGGGCCAATACATTTTGTATTGATTTGTGCCGGCACAAAACCAGGAGAGAAAAAAATTGATTAAATATTTAAATTTGTCGATCTTTGTATGTATTTACTATTTCACTATAACCCCTGGGCTAATCATATATGAATAGTAATTAAAAAAAAATGTATCCCTTTCAGTGCCAAGCACGTAGATTCTACGTGCTCGCTTCTACTCCACTTAAGTGCCAAGCACGTAGAATCTACATGCGTGACTTTCGCCCCTGCTAGTTAAAAAAAAACAAAAAAAAACTCGACCCCTTGTTGGATCCGGCCGGGTCTCCTCTTTAATTTGGTGCCATCTGATCCCCCGTGGGGGCTCGGATGGCTCCAGGAAAGCCCCCGGAATAGCGCCCCCCCCCCCCCCCGCTTCGGCAGCAGAAGCTGCTAACTGTAAAAAAAAAATTAAAAATCACGTTTACTTACCTGAGGCTGCGCTGCCTCCCGACGGGTCTCCTCTTCACTGGGGGGCCTCCGAATGAGACCCCTTATACCCGTTCACAAGGCTGGGGGATGGCAAGTCACCCGCTAGCCGCAGGTCTGTAAGTGCCCTCACGAGCGATTTTCATAATTCCTATTACTGCGCATGGCTCTGACACCCCTTTATTCTCATTATGTCTTTCAGACAGTTGAATCCAGTGGCTTCCCCGGCCTGGGTTAAATTATAGCGGGCCTTGTGAAATTCTCCCACCTTCCTAGCGGGTCTTTGGGGCATCCAGGGTTGCCTATTGCGTAAATCCCTGCTGGCATATTGTGCCTAGAGATAATCACCATATGGAGGCATCTCAGAATTATGTGACCGGGGTCCCTCTGGGACAAGACCGGCTGTGTATAGCGTGTGGTCAACCCCATGCTGATGCTGACAGGGCACGGGTCTGCGCACCATGTGCCGAGCAAGCACTGGCCCTGCAATCAGGCTTGCCGGTGGCTGCACCTCGTTTCAATACACTTATTTCCCCATGCTTAATTCTCACTCCTGCTGAGTCGCATACAAGTGGGGATTTGCAGCCTGCTGTGTCTTCCAGCCTGCCTACGGCTGATCAGATTATGGCGAGGTTGTCAGGGTGCAGGGGCCCTGGTAAGAAGTGGCCCTTGACGCCTCCCGTTTTCTGTTGTCCTATGGGAAGTGAGGAGTTGACTACTCCGTGTGACTATACCCCTTCTGATGGAGAGCTGGTCTCTGACTCAGGCTCATCTGATGAGAGGCCGAGGAGTCATGGCGATTCTGGCCCTGAATACTGGGGCCAGTGTGAGATTTGTTGATTATGGTCTTTAAGGTCCTGTCTATCTCTCTCCCTGGTGAGGCCTCCAAGCCGAGAGGGGAGCGTTTCCATACAGCGACAGCGCGCTTGGAATTTCTAGAGCAGGCTCTTTTCCATGCTCTTGTACTCAAGGAATGGGGTTTCCCCAGTAAATTCCAGGGGTCCCAGGGGACTGGGATAGGAAATACCCCTTTTCCCCCCTGAGGTGGTCATTTGTTAGTCATCACCTCCCGTGGTGGATGCGCAGATCGTAGGGGTTTCTAACCCCCCCCTTTATTACAGCCCCTGCTTATAGTACCCTTCGGGATGCTGAGGACTGGCGCATTGACCTGTGGCCTCCCACGCCTTTTCTTGTACAGGGACGGCGCTGCGCCCGGTCTGTGCCGCGGTCATCACTGCAGTGGCCGCTAGAACCCTCATCAGAAAGATGCTTGATCATCACCCTGAGTATCTCCCCTGGGATGCGTTTAATGCACTCTCCAGTTGTGATGTATTTGTAAAATGTATCCTATTAGCACTGGATGACACCATTAGAATGTGTGCAAGGACTCCTGCCCTTGTGGTGGCTATACGTCGCTTGGTTTGGCTGCGACAGTGGGGTGCTGACAATGATGCTAAGAAGACTCTTACTGGGCTTCCCTTTAGAGGGCAACGCCTGTTTGGGGCCGTCTGGACCTGTTTGGTAAATAAGGGCAATTAACCCCAACGTAGGCGGCCCTCCCGGCCCCTTGGGGCGGGTAACCCCTCCCTACCATAGTGTAAAACAAGAACCAGGGGTGTCCTTCCTGGGGGCTCGTGCAGACTCCTGCCCCAGGAGCGGCATATAATGCTCTGGCCCCTCTGGCGGGGCTAAGCCTAAGTCTTCCACCAACATCCCCTCAAGCATGTTGGGGCGCCCTTGCCCGTCTGGGTGAGGGGACGGCTGCGGCTCCTTGCTCATGCCAGGAGGTATCACTCCTCAGACTGGTGGATTCAGGAGGTAGTGCCCTCCGGATACAAGATAGTTTGCTGCGCGGCCTCCCCCAAGATTATCGGGTCCCGGATGCTCCTGGTCCCTGCCTCTGTTCAGATGCTGTTGCAGGCCATGCAAGGCCTGCGGGGTCTGGGGGTCTCTTGCAGATTGCCCTTAATAGGCAGAGGCATGGGCCGATACACTAACCTTTCCACAGTTCCCCAAAAAAGGATGGGTCAGTCTGGCCCAATCTGGACTCACAGATTTTCAGCAATTCGTCAATTACAGGCGGTTTCTGCAATGGAAACACTGCGCTCGGCCATCGGCTCCTTGCGCGTCGGGGGCTTCTTGCCGTCTGTGGAGCTCAATGCTGCTTATTTGTACTTCCCTGTGTCTTCTGGACACCGAGGTTCTTCGGATTCGCGTTGGTTGACCAACACTGATAATCGTGACCTTGTCATCTGGCCTCTCTTCAGCTCCCAGAGTGCTCACCAGGGTGCTGACGGGGGTGTGGTTTCTCATGAGACCAAGGGGCGTCCGCACGATGACCTACCTGGACGTCCTCATCACTTCCCAGTCTCTACGTCTGGCTACGTTGGATACTCGGCTGGAGGGTGTCCATTTGGGAGTTATTTGGAGGGGTGATCAAACACCCCAAGTCCTTATTGTCCCCTTCATTGGTAACTCCATTCCTATGAATGATTTTTATATAGTTCATACAAGGATCTTCCTTCCTCAGCAATAAAGTGGACAATCTGGTTGTATGGGCTCAGTCCCTCTTAGCTGTCCCCGTCCCTCCACCAGGCAGGGGATGCAGCTGGTGGGCACGCTGGTGGGCACGCTGGTGGCGTACTCCGAAGAGGCCCCTTATGCTCAGTCCCCCCTGGGGCCTTCTGCAACTTCTCCTATTTGTCCTATGGGACAAGGACCCAGCATCCCTGGAGCAGGGTGTGTGTGCCTTCCTCCCTGGTGAGGAGGTCCCTCTTGTAGTGGATGAACTCAAGAAACCTGCCTGAGGGCAGTCCCTTCTTGTCCTTTCCTGGGTAGACAGTCACCATGGATGCCAATCTATCAGGTTGAGGGGGGTCTTCTTCTGGAAGTCCCTACGGTTCCAGGGGAGGTAGGGCCCTTAGGAGGCCTATACACCTATCAATGTTTGAATCTCTGAGCATTCAAGTTAGTTCTAACTCGCTTGCCTACTCCTCTTCAGGCCTGCCTGTTCGGGGGAACTAGTCCTAGCTTACGGCCTTGGTCTACATTGAATATTCAGGGAGGGACCCGGTGCAGGAGGGTCCTCTGGGAAGTGTCTCTGATTCTGATCTGGGTGGTGGACAATGTTCCCTGCATATCAGTGGTATTCGCTCCGGTGGAAGTCCCTCTGCGACAGGATGTGCTAATCCTTGTGTCACTATGAGGTCCAACCAGTGTGGATCTGTGTGTGCCCCGTCACTATCACAAGCTCTCTGCCCTTGTTTCCCTGTCCCAGGATTCTCTGGCCATGGCCATGATGATTTAGTAATGTTATGGCAGAACATTCTGTTCTGTATGTCTTTCTCCATGCCTCCTGCTAGGCAGGGTTCTGCGCAAAATTGCTGGGTTCTGGCCTAGTGTTTCGCAGACATGGTACTGAGGACAAGTAGATCTGTGCGTTCTGCCAGGAGTGCCAATGTCACGCTCTGGGTACTCTGACACGCTCAGGTAACTCCAGCCCTCCAGGTAAGCCCTCAACCCCCAATCTCCGCAGCCAGCTTCACCTGTAGGAGCCCCCGCTTGCCGGGACGCAGTATACGCCTGCCCGGGATCGGTTGCCCCCAGGACTTCAATGGCTCAATGGATGGGAGCTTACTGTTTGAAGGTCTGAAGAACCAGTAGCTGGAGTGGTATAGAGCGAGTCCAATAGCTAGAGCGAATAGCGGGAGTCCAGAAAGGCTAGAGGTCGGCAACGGGTGTTCAGAGATAGCAGCGGTACAAAGGGGTGAGGCAGCTCGAGGTCAGGGTACAATGCAGAGTTCGGCAACAGGGATCAGATGGAGAGTGGTTGGTTCAGGCAGTGGTCGGCAACGAAGTTCAATCACGGAATAACACAAGTCAAGACTAGGTTCAAGGCGCTATAACAGGCGCAGAGTAACTGACGGGGTGAACCTTTTATAGGACAGGTATGACTGGGGATGGGGGGAAATAAGGTGTGTGATTGGTGTAACATGAAACACCTAACCTGATAGGATCAGGGCGTTAGCCCCACAAGTCCCTAGGGCTCATTGGCCCTGTCTCAGAAAGAAACACCCCCCACCCACCTGGGCTCATTGGCCCTTTAATTCTTCTTCCTCCGGCGGCCACGCTGACAGCAGCGCTGCCGGAGGGAATACAAAGGACGTGCTCGCGCGCGTGCGCGAGCACGAGGACTGCCGGGTACGCCGGCAGAGGAGACGGAGGGGGGCGGCCGGACCAGCGGGAGGGAGGCGCCGCTGGAACGGGACCCAGGTAAGTGACTCGTGACAGCCAGCTCTGCTCACTCAGGTCCCCTTTACATCACCCCGATCTACAGATTCTGGCCTAGACGGCCTGACTGCTGAAACATCCATCTTGATGGAGACAGGCTTATCTGTCTTGGTGATTGAGACTATGGGAAGACTAGGAGCAAGCTGCTTCTTCTTCCATCTATTACAGGGTATGTGCACCCATATTGGTGTGAGTCTAGGTCTCTTCCCTGTCGGGCGTTCTCTGTTCCCAGGGTTCTAGAGTTATTACAGCATGGGTTGAAGTTCGAATTCTCCAACTCGGTACTTGGAAGGGTCAGGTTCTGCCCTGTCCGACTTCCTGTAGAAGTCTTTTGCTCAAGTTTCCTTGGTTAAGGCTTCTTTCAGGGGGTTACTCATGTGCGTCCCCCACATAATTCTATGTTCCCTGTTGGGATTCGAATTTATTCTGCTTGCCTTGCGGGGTGTTCCCTTTGGACCTATACCGGATGCTGTCGGACTGTTCTTACCCTCAAGTTGTCCTTTTAGGGACTGTTACTTCAGTCAGCCGTGTGCCTGAGTGGGCGGCTCTGTTTAGCTAGCCCTCGTTCGTAGATATATACACCAAGATGAGGTGGTGTTCCGCTTTACGCCGGACCTTCTGCCTAAGGTGGTGTCTTATGCTCATGTATTCAAGACTTTGTCTTTCTTCTGGGCCTTATTCCTGGTATCGCTGAGAAAAGGGGGTCTACATTCCCTCTACAGGTGTTGGAAGTGTTTTCCTGGATTGTCTCTCGTCCCTTAGGGGGACTGTTGCCCCTTGGGGTTTGCGGGCGTCTCCATCCTGTATGTGCCTGATTTCCTCTGATTCCAGGGATTATGCGGCCTTTGGCCTGGTCTTGGATGGGTTGTCCCTTCTGGTCCTAGAAAAAGGTTTTGGCTTCTGCCAAGGCTGCTGTTAGCTTTTGGATTTGTCAGGCTGTTACTCAGGCCTGTTCTTTTAAGGGGAAGAATCTTCTTCTCGCCTTATTTCTGATTCTACTTGTGCTTCGGTATCTTTGGGCCTTTCGGCACCAGGTTTCTGTGGAACAAGTCTGCTAGACCGCTACTTGTTCTCTGTTCATACCTTTTCAAAGGTTTTTATGAGGTTGACGTTAGAGCCTTGCTCATGTCACTCTTGGTAGCAAGGTTTGCAGGTGACAGCGCTTTTATCTGTCTGCTATGCCTTTTTGTTGGGAATCCCACCCTACTTTATGGATACTGCTATTGCATGTCCCAAGTGTAAGTATTATATCTGGAGCAGGACGTACTGTATACTTAGAATAATACAATTCTGTGAAATACTCACCTGTAGAATTGGTATTATACGTATACAGTACGTACTGCTCCACCCCACCCTGGTTTTTGCATTATTCTGGATCCCCTGTATGGTGATTGTTATCATTGTTGTTATTACCAGTTTTTGGTGGTTAGTTTCTCCCGGCTTCTTTTTTCACTGCTTTTCAATGCTGGGGATTTGTGGGAGGTCCCTGGGTATTTGAAGGGCCGGGAGGAGCCTGTTTTTGCATGTCTGAAGTGCACAGCGCCATCTGGCGGAGAATACCCAAGTGTACGTATTATATCTGGAGCAGGACATACTGTATACATATAATACCAATTCTACAGGTGAGTATTTCACAGAATTGTATTTTTGTCTGCAGAGCTGAAATTTTCAAGTAAAATTACTGTTAAGCGCATGCTTTACTTTGGGGTGTTTGCCAACTCTTCCCTTGACAGTACCTATGCATGTTGGGTATTGTTCTGTTCGGGGGATGTTGCTTTTTGAGATTTTACTTGTCTTTTCTTGTTTGCATATAGTTTTTTTTAGGAAAATGTGGCTTGATTCTTCCTTTTTATTCTTTTTTAGGGAAACTTTGTGCAACCAAAGAATACATTGAGGGATTACTTCCAGAAAACTAAGCCCACATCAACAAGCCTGGTACGCCTAGAAAGCTTGAGGTGTGTACTTCCAGAGAATATATAGTTTGGGGGTATTTAAAATGTAAATGGTTGTTTTTCTGGGAAAACTGCAAGGTGCGCATAGCATAGTTGTATTTTATCTGAAAATCTCCTAAAGCTCTGTTTCAGTTTGGGGGAGTCTCCTGGGCAGGAAAGGGTGTCTATCAATACATATGTCACCGTTGTGACTGGGAGAAATTGTGGTTTCGCACGCAATAACATTTTATTGACAAACTTACATTTTTTATTACAAAAAAACACCACAAATTGCAAAAAATAGATTTTTTTATTTTTTTTGCACATATTTCACCAAAAAGTATTGAGAACACACTAAAGAAAAAAGGCCAAACAAGAGATTTCATGTTGAAGCCCAGACTCTCTTGAAAAGGGGAAATCCCTGGAAATCCTTTCAAAAATCACAGATGAACATGTGGAGCGCAAAATAGTGAAACATGGTTTGGCAACAGAGGGTGACAAAAGCTGCAGGTAGGCTGGCAGCGAAAGGGTTAAATGCTAGTACATGTGCTCAATCAAAATTACTATAGGAAATTCACACCACGCCTTCCTCAGATTGAGAAACTCCAAACAAAATTACAGGTTTCACAAATTTTATTAGAAAATAATACACAGAACATGAGACACCAGACACAATAAAAGCAATGGAAAACCTCCCCCAAATCTCCAATCAATCACAAAATCTGTAAACCGGTCCTATGAGGCACCTGAAAATCAATATGCAGTCCAGAAAGCCCCTATTTGATAGATAGGGAATTATTTTTAAATAGGGGCTTTCTGAACTTCATATTGATTTTCAGGTGCCTCATAGGAGCGGTTTTTGATTGATTGGAGATTTTGGTTGCTTTTTCATTGCTTTTATTGTGTCTGGTGTCTCATGTTCTATGTATTTTCTAATAAAATTTGTGAAACCTGAAATTTTGTTTGGCTCTCCTCCAATTTGAGGAAGGTGTGGCCTAGTCCACGTCCACTCTATGAATTTCCTATTTGAATAGTAATTAATGATTAACCACCCCAATCACTCCAATCCCAATTCACAGAATCAAACTGTATCGCTCAAAGTGCAAGTATTGATGTTTTGATCTTTTTTCATTAATAAAGTCTATTCTTATTTGATTCATTATTGTGGCGCTCCTCCATTACATAATCACAGAAAATGGCTCTGATTGGACCAGAGGATAGGACCTGGGAAAGGTGAGTTTTTATGAGCGATCTGGGGGGTTTCACACAACCAGGCATCCAAAATTGGGATGCATCGGGGGTAGGGAACATAACCTGGGATAGTCAATAGATTATGTTCCACTTTAAATAATTGTCTGCTTACTCTTTTCCTAACACATATTCTTGTAGTGACTTTGGTGGCCGCACAAGGTTTGTGTATTTCTTTCTTTACGTTCAGTCCTCCTGCAGTCGCATTAAATGTCGCCCTGTGCCTCTTCTAGCCGGCCCGGCCATCCCTGCCGTTACAGCTCACCCAAAGCGAAGCCAGACCAGCACTACGGACAATGACCTGAAAGAAGAGGCGCCGCAGTCACGCAAGTCCAGCAACAGCGGCGTCAGCGGAAGAGGCGTTACCCCGCCCAGCCCCATGCTGGGCAACGCTAACAACCCCAATAAAGCCGACATCCCTGAAAGGAAGAAGAGCTCCGTCGTTCCCAGTGTAAGTATCAAAAAAAAATAAATATATATCTTCTCTATATATGCCAAGAGGATTCCAGGGCCTCTAGATTCCCTCCCCTGGGGCATCCAGATTTGGGATGCCCCGTTGTGTAGAAACCCTCCAGGTTGCCCGGCAAACTCGTCTTCTCCCTGCTCCAATGGCACATGCGTGAGCAGCGGCCGCTCCCCATTATCCCCCCCAGATCGCCCAATCTAACTCGCCTCTGCCCGGTCCTAACTTGCCTCTGTGCGGCTGCTCATCCAATCGGCGCGCTCGTAGCCGCTGAGGTCACGCCATATGAGACGGCATCTAAGGCCAGCGACTCCAAGCGTGCTGGTTGCTGCATCCCCCACTTTCCTCTAACATGGAGCATGCCTGCGCCGTCCATTCACAAATGGCTGGCACGGGCTTGTGCCATGCTAGAGGGATAGCGAGATGCGGCCGAGGCTCGCGCATGCACCGTTGAATTGGGAACGAACGTAAGTGAAGGGGGCAACCTGGGGGGGGGTTTCACGCAGTGGGGGCATCCCGATTTTGGATGCCCCTGGTGAAGGGAATCGATGGGCCCGAGAATCTTATAGATAGCATGGGTTTTGGTCCACTTTAAACGAAGGGGTGTGAGCGATCTGAGCGTGCTGATTGGACGAGAGGTCCTGCATGCCCCGTAGGAACATGAGTTGGATTGGGAGACCTGTGGGGTTTCACACAGCGGAACATCTCTGATCGGGATGCCCCAGAGGCAAGGACCCAAACCCAAGAATCCTGGGTTGTGGTCTACTTTAAGACCTCAAGTGACACATTTGTGCTTTAATCCCCGATACAGCAGCTGCTGATAGTCTCCCAGCAGGGCAGTGATGCGGCCCCTGACACAGCATAGTGAAGGGGGTGGAGACTGGTTAAAGTGGACCAAAACCCACATTTTTAACTAGCAACCCCTGAATTGCTCCCACCATGAAGAGGACGTTTTTCCAATTTTCACTGCTCCTGCTTTACTCTAATCCCAGATAATGGCACCTGTTTTAGCTGTAAAGCTCCGCCTCCTCCATTCATTGCCACTAATGTGTGTGGCAGTGATGTCATAGCCACACCTATGCAATGACTGATCACCTGCTGTAAAGCTCCGCCTCCTCCATTCATTGCCACTAATGTGTGTGGCAGTGATGTCATAGCCACACCTATGCAATGACTGATCACCTGACATCTTACAGAGAGGGACAGCAAAATAAATCGGTGTTCCAGGACGATTCAATAAGTGCAAATATCCATTTCTACACCCTAAGAAGGGACCATCGGCAGAGGCTTTGGCCACATTTTTTTCAGTGGGTTTTGGTCTGCTTTAATGCAGGTTTTATGCTGATGCTTAGTCCAAAACGACACTTAAGTAAGCATAGCATAAAGCTCTGATTGGACAAGAGCCCACACATGCGCCGTGGTAATGTCGGAAAGGTGAGTTGTACGGAAAGATCTGGGGGGGGGGGGGGTTCACAAATTGGGATGCCCCAGAGACAAGAACATATCACCAGGATAGTGAAAATCCTGGTGACAGATCCACTTTTATGTGCCGGCTCTGGATTCTAAAAGACTCGAGGGCCAGGCAATTCCTTGGCTAGGGGCATCCCGATTTGGGTTGTCCCGCTCTGTGCCCGGCATCCCATGCAATCAGAATAGATTCCTGGGTGATGCAATCTATCTTGATTGACTGGAAGCCGGTCGCCGGGCCGCCGGGGAATCTGAGAGGCACCAACTGCGATCCCGAACAAGGGGTGCGCACTTCTAAGGCTGGCAGCCCCCCCACGTGATGAACCAACCAAAAAAAGGGGGGTGCCCATAAACCCCCAACTTGAAGCTACCCTTACACCAAAGACTGACAATTGCACTACCCTCTTACTGTATAAAAATGTAAACCTTATTAGGCAAAACAAACACTACATAATTAAAATTCACATTAAAAAACATATAACACACCATAAACACTATCTGCCACAAGGGGGCGCTGAAGCTACTGCTGCCAATAAACCTATTATAAAGTAATACAATATATTGCGGCTCCAGCAACCGCCAGGGAAATAGCCCACTGCACCAATGAACGGGTGCCCAGAACTGGACGGCATATTCCAGGTGAGGGAGCGCCAGTGCCTTGTATAAAAGCGATATTACTCACCTATCCCGTGATTCCAGGCCTCTATTAATGCATGATAATATCTTGGTGGCCTTGGAAGCAGCTGCTTGGCATTGCTGCTGTTATTTAGCCTGTGATCTACCAGTACCCCCAGATCCTTCTCAACAAGTGACTCTCCCAGTTTTACTTCCCCGAGGACATATGTGGCCTTCAGGTTGTTAGACCCCAAGTTGTTAGACCATTTCTCCACATTGAACTTCATTTGCCAAGTGGAGCCCAGACACTCAATGTGTCCAAGTCAGCCTGAAGCTTGTGACCATCTTTAATAGACACATATGCACTGTGCTCCTAAAGCTTGTGACCATCTTCAATAGACACATAGGCACTGTGCTCCTGAAGCTTGTGACCATCTTTAATAGACACATAGGCATTGTGCTTCTGAAGCTTGTGACCATCTTCAATAGACACATAGGCACTGTGCTCCTGAAGCTTGTGACCATCTTCAATAGACACATAGGCACTGTGCTCCTGAAGCTTGTGACCATCTTCAATAGGCACATAGGAACTGTGCTCCTTAAGCTTGTGACCATCTTCAATAGACACATAGGCACTGTGCTCCTGAAGCTTGTGACCATCTTCAATAGACACATAGGCACTGTGCTCCTGAAGCTTGTGACCATCTTCAATAGACACATAGGCACTGTGCTCCTGAAGCTTGTGACCATCTTCAATAGACACATAGGCACTGTGCTCCTGAAGCTTGTGACCATCTTCAATAGACACATAGGCACTGTGCTCCTGAAGCTTGTGACCATCTTCAATAGACACATAGACATTGTGCTTCTGAAGCTTGTGACCATCTTCAATAGACACATAGGCACTGTGCTCCTGAAGCTTGTGACCATCTTCAATAGACACATAGGCACTGTGCTCCTGAAGCTTGTGACCATCTTCAATAGACACATAGAAAATGTGCTCCTGAAGCTTGTGACCATCTTCAATAGACACATAGGCATTGTGCTTCTGAAGCTTGTGACCATCTTCAATAGACACATAGGCACTGTGCTCCTGAAGCTTGTGATCATCTTCAATAGACACATAGGCATTGTGCTCCTGAAGCTTGTGACCATCTTCAATAGACACATAGGCACTGTGCTCCTGAAGCTTGTGACCATCTTCAATAGACACATAGGCACTGTGCTCCTGAAGCTTGTGACCATCTTCAATAGACACATAGGCACTGTGCTCCTGAAGCTTGTGACCATCTTCAATAGACACATAGGCACTGTGCTCCTGAAGCTTGTGACCATCTTCAATAGACACATAGGCACTGTGCTCCTGAAGCTTGTGACCATCTTCAATAGACACATAGGCACTGTGCTCCTGAAGCTTGTGACCATCTTCAATAGACACATAGGCATTGTGCTTCTGAAGCTTGTGATCATCTTCAATAGACACATAGGCACTGTGCTCCTGAAGCTTGTGACCATCTTCAATAAACACATAGGCACTGTGCTCCTGAAGCTTGTGACCATCTTCAATAGACACATAGGCACTGTGCTCCTGAAGCTTGTGACCATCTTCAATAGACACATAGGCACCGTGCTCCTGAAGCTTGTGACCATCTTCAATAGACACATAGGCACTGTGCTCCTGAAGCTTGTGATCATCTTCAATAGACACATAGGCACTGTGCTCCTGAAGCTTGTGACCATCTTCAATAAACACATAGGCACTGTGCTCCTGAAGCTTGTGACCATCTTCACTAGACACATAGGCACTGTGCTCCTGAAGCTTGTGACCATCTTCAATAGACACATAGGCACTGTGCTCCTGAAGCTTGTGACCATCTTCAATAGACACATGGGCACTGTGCTCCTGAAGCTTGTGACCATCTTCAATAGACACACAGGCACTGTGCTCCTGAAGCTTGTGATCATCTTCAATAGACACATAGGCACTTTGCTCCTGAAGCTTGTGACCATCTTCAATAGACACATAGGCACTGTGCTCCTGAAGCTTGTGATCATCTTCAATAGACACATAGGCACTGTGCTTCTGAAGCTTGTGACCAAGCCGCAGACCCTGTACCACAAAGGGTAGCCGCCATAGGCTTTATGGTGAGCCTACTAGGGATGCAGAGTTCTGTCCTAGCTTCTGAGGGGGCGAGTGTTTTTTTACATGTTTTCTATGTTCGGGGTCCCCTCCCACTGGCCTGGGCTTCGCCACTGCCTGCTCACTCTCCCCCCCCCCCCCTTCTCTCCCCGATGGGTGTTCGGGGGGGGGGGGGGGTAGTTTGTGTGTTATTCTTGGTGTGCCACACACCCCGCTTCACTTTTAAATATTCTTCACTTATTGGGTTAACTCACCGCCAGGTGACGCTGTGCAGAGAGGAAGTCTTGTAACGAGCCCCCTTCCGGCCTATATATACCTGGTACCTCCCTTCAATCACCAGTATTTTTCTCTCTGCTTGACGACAAGACAGAAGATTGAAGTCTCCTGCTTACAGGTAGCCGGGGTCTTACCCCGGCACCCCCCTTTTGGTCTATTTCTGCCCGGTTTGAGTGTTTATACCTTGATGGTGGAATGGAAGCCTCCCAGCCTAGGCTGCTCACTGGGCAAATGGTAGATGGCACTATAAGTGCCTAGGAGCTTATCTCCTCCGCTCAACCTCATGCGTGGGGCAATGCGGCTATCCGGCATGGTGATCCGGAAATGGGATGCCCCTGTCCCGAGGGTCCCCGTAGCCCCTTTCTCTCACGTTACGGTCACTTCTCCCTTCACTATGGGGGGGGGGGGGGTTAGATTATGCATGTGTTTTTCACAGTATAACTTTATTATGACATGTGTTTTTACCTTATGCATTGAGCGGACTGCACAACAAGTGTACACTCTTTTTCCCTCCTGGGAGCTTCCTCGGCCAGGTCTGTTTTTTATTGTTCTGGCCGGTTGTTGTGTTTAGGTCAGCTTGAGGGGCGGACCGCGCCGGGCAGCTTGACTTGCGCCTGAGTTCCAAAGTCCCCTCCCGCCTCTCCCCTTCCCCGCTGGTCTCCTTGTGGCCATGGTATGGCAGGTCTCCTGTCGGTTTGGCTGCGCTTTGCTGTTTTTTCTCTCCTCCTCCCCCCTCCTTCGTCTCCCGTCCGCCGCCTCCGGCTTTGTTGTGCGCGTGTAGTGGCTCATCTGGTTTCATTCCCAGATGATTCGGCCGCACTGATTGAGCTTAGGGGGCGGGTCCCGGTGACGCGGCGTCAGGGGCGTGGCGCCGGTGGTAGCGTCATGCGGCCGGCCCCAGCTTCACTTCCTTCCTTTCTGAGTTAAAGGAAGTCACGTGGGGGGGGGGGGGGGGGGGGGGCGCGGCCGCCGCCGCACATGGTTGTGTTTTTACTTGTGCTGCTGCTGGCTGCTGCTTCGTCCTCCGGTCGCTGCTCTCGGTCATTTAAGGTAAGCGGCCCCACCCTGGTGGGGCCGTTGAGTGGGAGTCACATTTCTATAATATATAGATATGGGGGCGGTTGTTTTTTCTTAAGGAGGCATCATGTTTCTTTTGATTTTATTAAGGGGCAGGGTTGTGGTCTTTTCTTGTTCATTTAAAGACACTTTCATGCCATGTATATATATAAATATATATAGGTTTTTTTGGCTTGTTACATACATGTGGGGATCTGATTGTGGTTTCTTTTCCTTTTCAGATCCCGGGATCCCTGTTGTGGTGGCCCTCCGGCTCTGTTACTTGGCTAGTCTTTCTTTAAAGAAAAAAAAAAAAAGATTATGGGATATTTCTAGATTTAAGAATATGCATATATAATCTATATGTATATGTAGATTATTAAGGGGGACCTTCCTTTTTAAAAAAAAAAAAAAATCCTCCCTTCCGGGACATTTACAAATAAGGGGGCATCCCGGGTTGGCTTATGCCTTAAAGCCCAAAAAAATTGCGAATACCATAAATCACCATATGGAGGCTTCCGTTATTGCCGGAAACGGTTCTTCTGAGCCATTCGGGGGGTGCATAAGTTGTGGGACTCTGCTCCCAGCTGATGATGTCTTTATTTGCATCCCTTGTGCAAAGCAGAGCATTGCGCGTCAGTCTGTTGCTTCGGCTGCTGGCCCGTCGCAACCTTCATCATCTCCTACCTCTCCCTCCCTGTTCCGGACCCCGCATGACACTGTCAATAGTGGTGATTCGCAGTCCGAGGTGGCGGCACGGTCGGCCAGCCCCCGGAAAGTAGTGCCCGTTAAAGCAGGGTTAAAGGCCGCTGCAAAATGGAGGCACCTGACTCCGGTACCTTCGGCTCCACAGGACGAGTTATGTGAGCCTGTGGAATGGTCCGATGGATCCCCGGACGAGGAAGAATTCCTGTTGGAGTCAGATGAGCCTGCAGATCAGCTTGGGGCTGATGCGATTGGCCATTGGTCGGAGGGGGTTGTTTTTGACACCCCCTCCATTCTGGCTCAAATGTTTAAAATTTTGAATTTAGATCCGCCTGAGGCTGTCACCCTGCCAAAGGGTCAGTTGTTTAAGGAGCCTCAGCCGCGTTGGGTTTTTCCCAGACAGCACCACTTTGAGAGGGTGGTCCTTAAAGTGGACCAACACCCAGGATTTTGACTATCCTGGGTTTTGGTCCACTTCGGCGGGGCACCCCGATCGGGGGTGCCCCGCTGTGTGAAACCCCCCAGAAACCCCAAAAAACTCACCTCTCAGCGCTCCCACGTGAGCGCCGCAGCCAATCCCCGCCAACGTCCAGGCGGGGATCAGGAACGTCCAAGACGCTTCCGCCGCCGCCGCCTCCCGCGCGTCACTCTCGGCGCGCGCGCGCCCCCGCCGGCCATTCACAGAGGGCCGGCGCGGGCGCGCGCACGTCTGGAGGGGCGCGCGGGAGGCGGCGGCGGCGGAAGCGGCGGCGGATCAGGTAAGGTGTTTTTGGGGTTTCTGGGGGGTTTCACCCCGCGGGACATCCCGATCTCGGATGTCCCGCGGGGTGGGAGGTGATCGGCCCGGGAATCTTATAGATTTCCGGGCCGATCACCCCTGGGTGTTGGTCCTCTTTAAGGAATGGGAACATCCCATGCGGTTATCTGGAATCCCTTCCAGTTGGGAAAAGCGTTATCCTTTTCCGCCAGAGTTGGTAAAGCTTTGGTCCGTCCCTCCTGACGTCGATACCCCTGTGCTAGGGCTCTCCAGCACGGCTATGGTACAGTCTGCTGAGACCACTGTCCCTAAAGATGGGGAAGATCGTCGGGATTGACCAATACGCGTGCCATGGTTTTATTTATTCCGGGTCAGCGTTGCGCCCGGTGTGTGCTTCAGCCCTTCTTCTATTGGCGATTAGGTCTTTAATTCAGGGGCTATATGAGGATCTCAATCCCGCTTGTAAAGAGTTTACTGTGCTTAAGCAGTGTGAATCTTTTGTGTCCTATGTCCTATCCGCTCAGGACGATGCGCTGGCTATGAGTAACAAGGCAGCGGCTATGCTGGTGGCTATTCGCCGGTCAGTATGGCTGCGTCAGTGGTCGGCGGACGCGGTTTCTAAAAAGGTGCTCACAGCTCTCCCCTTTTTGGGGTTGCGTCTGTTTGGGGAGAAAATTGATTCAGTCGCAAAGGGTGGTAAGATGCCACAACGCAAGAGGCCTTGTGGTCCCGTTAGGGGGGCAGGTTCCGGTAGGCCTTCCTTTCGAGGATTCAGAGCGGGTAGGGGGGCTTCCTTTCCCGCTACCGGAGGTGCAGGTTGGACTCGGAGGAGGGCCGTGGCCGGCCCACTCAGTCCTGGGGCACCAAGCCCAAACCTGCTGATAAGCCCACTCAGCAATGAGGGGCTGCCCTCACCCGTGCGGGTGGGGGGACTATTGCGACACTTCTCCCAGGTTTGGAACCAAGTGGTTCCAGGCAGATGGATCCAGGAGGTAGTGTCGGCCGGTTACGACCTGGAATTCGAGTCTCATCCTCCTTCACGGTTCTTTCGGTCTCGGGTGCCCATCGATCCTTTGGCCACGCAGGGGCTCCTGGCGTCGGTAAGGAATCTGTTAGAGATGGCGGTCATCCGGCCGGTGCCGCGCTTAGAGATGGGCCTCGGTTTCTACTCCAATCTTTTCGCAGTCCCCAGGAGAGATGGGTCGGTTCGTCCCGGCCTGGACTCTCATCAACACAGAGTGTTTCTTCCTTTTGCCCAAATTCACACGAGAACGCTTCAGCTTTTTCTGTTAGCGTCTTGGGACCAGCAGCCTCGGTCGCTGGATCAGTCCTTCCAGTTGTCCTCCCGGGTCCGGCAGTCCCTCCTGTGGTGGTTGGTCTCGACCAATCTTGTGTAGGGCAGGTCTTTCCTGACCCCCTTTGGGAAATTGTCACCACGGACGCCAGTCTGTCGGGATGGGGCGGATTCTGGAAGGAGCTGCAGTTTCAGGGGCAGTGGGGACCTCCAGAGGCCCACTTACCCACCAATATTCTGGAACTGAGAACCATCCGTCGGGTGCTTGCTCTCCTGACTCAGCACGTTCTGGGCCTTCCGGTCCAGGTGCGTTCAGACAGTCAAACGGCGGTTGCTTACATCAGTCATCAGGGAGGGACTCGCAGTCTGAGTGCTCTCAGAGAAGTGTCCCTGATCCGGGCCTGGGCGGAGTCCCATGTTCCTTGTCTCTCGGCGGTATACATTCCAGGGGTGAAGAACCAGGTAGCGGACCGGTTGAGCAGGGGCTTTCCCCGTCTGGGAGAATAGGCTCTCCATCCTCGGGTGTTTCGCTCACTGTGTCTCCAATGGGGGACCCCGGAGGTGGACCCGTTTGCCTCTCGTCACGATCGCAGGCTCCCGAACTTTGTGTCGCTCTCCCAGGATCCTCTGGCTCTGGCAGTGGACGCCATGTCCCTGAGCTGGGGAGTTCTGGGATTTCTATACCTGTTTCCTCCGATACCCATGCTGGGCAGGGTGCTTCGGAAGTTGGCTCTGGAAAAGGTGTCCGCCGTTCTCGTGGCCCCAAGGTGGCCAAGGCGAGTGGGGTTCGCAGACATCGTTCGGCTGGCAGTGGACCAGTTCGTTCTGCCTCTTCGGCCCGATCTGCTCACTCAGGGTCGATTGTGTTACCCCAATTTACCAGCGTTGGGTTTGATGGCCTGGCTGCTGAAACCTCCATCCTGAAGGAGGAGGGTCTTTCTGATTCAGTCGTTAAGACTCTGATCAGTGCCCGGAAGAGGTCTTCTTCCATCATCTACTATAGGACTTGGAAAGCCTATATCGCTTGGTGTGAGATAAGATCTTTTCCTTGTAGGGTCTTTTCGGTCTACAGGATTCTGGAGTTTTTACAATCAGGGCTGGACTCTGGTCTTCAGCTAAGTACGTTGAAAGGGCAAGTTTCTGCCTTATCTATCTTTTTTCAGAAGCGTGTTGCGCTTAAGCCTTTAGTTAAAACTTTTTTCCAGGGGGTTACGCATGTGCGGCCTCCCAGGAAACCATTACTCCCGGTTTGGGATTTGAATTTGGTTCTTTCTGCTCTTCAGGCTCCTCCTTTTGAGCCTTTGCAAGATTTTGCTTTGTCTACCCTGACTCAGAAGATTGTCTTCTTGGTAGCGATCACTTCGGTCCGGCGTGTCTCGGAGTTGGCGGCCTTGTCTATCCAGGCGCCTTACTTTGAGAGGCATCAGGATAAATGGTCTTTCGGTTCAAGCCAGACTTTCTTCCTAAGGTTGTTTCTGCTTTTCATTTGAACCAAGATATTGTTCTTCCCTCCTTGTGTCCTAATCCTAAGAATGACAAAGAGAGGGTTTTGCATTGTTTGGATGTAGTACGCTGTGTTAAGTACTACTTGATTATCACGTCTCCTTTTCGTAGGACGGATTCCTTTTTTGTTGTGCCCCATGGGCCTAAGAAGGGTTTGGCACCAGCCAAATCTGCCATTAGCAAGTGGATACGTCAGGCCGTTACTGCGGCCTATTCTGCTAAGGGGAAAGTTCCCCCTTTTCGTATCACTGCTCATTCTACTCGCGCCATTGGGGCGTCTTGGGCTTTTCAGCACCAAGCTTCTGTTGAACAAGTTTGTAAGGCCGCCACTTGGTCTTCTGTTCACACTTTTTCTAAGTTTTACAAAGTTGATGTGCGAGCCTCAGCGGATGCTGGCCGCAAAGTTCTGCAGACTGCAGTCATTTAAGTTATGCTTCACCTGGCCTTGAGATGCCCATCCCTTGTGGACACTGCTTTTGGATGTCCCAATAAGTGAAGAATATTTAAAAGTGAAGCGGGGTGTGTGGCACACCAAGAATAATACCATTTTGTGAGTACTCACCTGAAAAATGGATATTGTTGGTGTGCCACACACCCCGCTTCACTCCCACCCTTTTCGGTATTTCCGAAGCCTTTATATGGTGAAGCTTTTTATTTATATCAAATTGATTTTGAGGTTACCCATAAAATACTGGTACCTTGTCTTTCTGCTTTTTTAATATACTGGTGATTGAAGGGAGGTACCAGGTATATATAGGCCGGAAGGGGGCTTGTTACAAGACATCCTCTCTGCACAGCGTCACCTGGCGGTGAGTTAACCCAATAAGTGAAGAATATTTAAAAGTGAAGCGGGGTGTGTGGCACACCAACAATATCCATTTTTCAGGTGAGTACTCACAAAATGGTATTTTTAGACTGTTTTTGTATACTTTTGCCACCGCTTTGTACTGCGCTCCACGGTGGGTGGCGCTATATTTGTGAGGCGTTTTTCACTGTAGGGATGACGTCGGCGAGGTCACGTGAGTGCCGTTTTCGCGCTCTTCAGGGGGGGGGGGGGGGGGGCGACGGATGACTCGTATCGTGGTGTTCTCCCGCGGCCCGCCCCTCAAGGTTCCTCTGTCAGCGCCGATGCGTGTCTGGGGCCCTCTTCAATCCCTGGGCTGCGGCAGTCATTTCTGCCTGCGTCGCTTCCTGTGGTGGTCTGGCGGCTGGTGATCCTTGTCCTGCTTGGTCCGTGAGTCCCCTCTGGGGTTTTTGGTTATCCTTGGGGCATGGGCTGCGGGATACTTATGTATGTTTGCTTATGTCTTTCAGGCGGGACACCCGTGGGTTGTGGTTTCTCCCGGTCCTGCTCCTTACTCTCCCCCTTCATCTCCCCCTACTGATTCTGGGGGCATCCTTCGGGGGGGGGGGGCATCCCGGGTGGCATTTATTAGCCTTTTCCATGTGCTGGCATATTGCGCCTGTATTAATTACCATATGGAGGCTTCTGGGGATAACCTGCTCGGGGGTCCTTCGGGATAAACCCGGCCGTGTTCCATGTGTGGGGTATCCCCTATCAATAATGACGTCACGGTGTGTGGGCCGTGCGCCCAGGCTGTCCTTTTGATTCAGTCTGGGCTGCCTGCTTCTTTACCAAGCTCTGCGCCCCCTACGGCATCGCCTACCCCGCCGCGCCTGCATTTAGCGCCCAGTGAGGGGGACTCTAGCAGTGGGTCACAATCTGATTTGGCACTTCGTGTGGCCAGCATTGAAAGACAGTTTGCCAGGCCTGTTCAGCGTAAGGCCTCTAGCAAGAAGCGGCACCTGACTTCCTCGCCTACACTGTTTACTGAGGAGCAGGAGGAAATTGATCTTTTTGATGAACATTATTCCCTGGAGGAGGGGGAGCTTTTCCCGGGCTCTGACTCCTCTGGGGACCAGCAGGTGGGCCGCGACAGTGATCCTGGGTCTGAGTCTGAGGTACTCCTGGTTTCCTGAGGACATCGCTAATCTGTTGTCTCACATTTTTGAGGTTTTACACATTGCCCCCCCTGAGGTGGCTAAGAGGAAGCAGGGTGAGCTTTTTCGTACCATTAAGCAGCATCTGGAGTTCCTGAGTCATTTCACTGATATGGTGCTCAAGGAGTGGGCATGTCCTAGTAGATTGCCCGCGGTGCCTAAAGGTTTGGATAAGAAGTATCCCTTTCTTGCTGATTTGGTTAAGCGGTGGTCGGGTCCCCCCGAGGTAGATGCACCCGTTCTTGGCCTGTCCAACACTTCTGTTATGCGTGCCCCTGACACTACTACTCTGCGGGACAGCGAGGACCGGCGTATGGATCAGCTGTCCTGCCATGCCTTTGTGGGGGCTGGTTTGCGCCCGTCCTGTGCCGCTGCCATAACTGCTATTGCTCTTGAGAGACTGATCAATTGTCTCCTTGCTGGGGCTACAGCTGGAAGGGATGAGTGTAGGACCCTTTTGCTGTGCTCTGATTTTGTTGCCTTTATTCTTACTGCTGTGGACGATGTAGTATGGCTGAGTGGTAGGGCCTCTGCCCTCTTGGTGGCTATGTGCCGCTCTGTTTGGTTGCATCAGTGGGCAGCTGACGCTGCTGCTAGGAAGGCTCTCAATGGACTCCCCTTTGTGGGGCTGCGGCTCTTTGGTGAGCGCCTGGATGTTTTAGCCAAGGATGGTAGGCTGCCTCAGCGTAGGATGTCGAGGGTCCCTCTTTTCAGGTAACCGTAGGGGGTCTTGGGGCCGTGGCAAATCCCGTGGTCGTCCCAGTCTCTCATGGGACCCCAAGCCCAAACCTTCTTCCAAGCCCCCTCAGGCATGAGGAGGCGCCCTTACCCATCCGGGTGGGGGACGGCTTCGGCTCTTTGCTCACGTCTGGATACTCCGCGTCTCAGACCGGTGGATTCAGGAGGAGGTGTCCTCTGGTTACAAGATAGTTTGCAGCCTGGGCGCCCCCCAGATTCCTCGGATCCCAGATGCTTCACAACCCTCTGTCAACTCAGAGGTTGCGCCTTGCGGTTCAACGTCTGCTGGAGTCAGGAGTCATTTGCCCGGTGCATTCGAACAAGGTCAAGGTTTCTACTCCAATTTGTTCACGGTCCCCAAAAAGGACGGGTCCTTGAGGCCAATCCTGGACTTGAAGGGTCTCGACAGGTTCACATGGAGACTGTTCGTTCGGCTGTCAGTTCCCTTCGCCCGGGCGACTTCATGACCTCCATGGACATCAAGGATGCTTATCTTCATGTGCCAGTCTTCCTGGGTCATCAGAGATTTCTCAGGTTTGCTCTAGAGGATCAGCATTACCAGTTTGTGGCCTTACCTTTCGGTATCACCTCGGTGCCTCGGGTGTTCACCAAGGTGCTGGCGGGCATGATGACTCTGCTGCGGCATCAGGGCATTCGCATCCTTCCTTACCTGGACGACATTCTGATTGCGGCTCAGTCTCTTCGGCAGGCCGAGAGGGATACTCAAGTGGTGACCTCCACTCTCGAGTCCTTCGGCTGGGTGATCAACTCTCCCAAGTCTTCACTGTCTCCGTCTTTGGTGAGGTCCTTTCTGGGCATGACTCTGGATACCTCTCAGGTCAAGGTGTTCCTGCCCCAGCTGAAAGTGGAGGGCCTTCAGAAGCAGGCTCGGGCTCTGCGTCCCCATCCCTCCATCTGGCAGGGGATGCAGTTAGTGGGTCTGATGGTGTCCTGCTTCGAGGCTGTCCCCTTTGCTCAGTTTCATATGAGGCCTCCTCAGTTGCACCTTCTGTCTGTTTGGAATCTGGATCCTGTGTCCCTGGATCAGGAATTTGCTCTGTCCCCCCTGGCCATACAGTCCCTCTTGTGGTGACTGGACTCGAGGAACCTTCTAGTGGGCAGGACTTTTCTGCCCCAGTGTCGGGAGACTGTCACCACAGATGCCAGTCTGACAGGTTGGTGGGGCTTTTGGAAGTCTGCAGTTCCAGGGTCAATGGGGCCCCCAGGAGGCCCATGCTCCCATCAATGTTCTGGAACTGAGGGCGATCATGTTGGTTCTTGCTCAGCTGACCTCACACCTTCGGGGTCGGGCTGTTCATATCCGCTTGGACAACCAGACGGCAGTTGCCTACATCAATCATCAGAGAAGGACTCGGAGCAAGCGAGCCCTCAAGGAAGTGTCCCCGATACTGTTTTGGGCAGAAGAGAATGTGCCTTGCATCTCGGCGGTTTACATTCTCCCTGTGTCACCGCTGGGGCCTCCGGATGTGGACCTGTTTGCGTCCTGCCACAATCACAAGCTTCCCAGGTTTGTTTCCCTGTCACAGGACCCTCTGGCCATCTCCACGGATGCGCTAGCAATATCTTGGGCGGAGTTTCGGCTCCTCTGTGTTCCCTCCCCTTCCTCTGCTGGGCAGGGTGCTGTGCAAGATAGCCCAGGAAGGGGTACCAGCCATTCTGGTGGCCCCCTGCTGGCCAAGGAGGGTGTGGTTCACAGACGTCGTGCATTTGGCAGTGGATCAGTATGTCCTGCCCAAAGATCCAGATCTGCTCACTCAGGGGCAGCTGTGCCATCCCAATTTTTCAAACGTTGGCTTTTACGGCTTGGCTGCTGAAACCTCCATCTTGATGGATAGGGGGTTGCCGGCCTCTGTTGTTGATACCATGATTAGGGCTAGGAAGAAGTCCTCGTCCTTTATCTACTATAGGATTTGGCATGCTTACATTGCCTGGTGTGAGTCTAGGTCTCTGCCTTGTATGGTGTTTTCTATCCCCAGGATTCTGGATTTTTTGCAACATGGCTTGGATTTGGGCCTTCAATTTAGTACCCTCAAGGGACAGGTGTCAGCCCTGGCAATTTTCTTCCAAAGGTCTTTTTGCCAATCGGTTGGTCAAGACTTTCTTTCACGGAGTTACTCATGTGCGTCCACCAAGTAAACCTATGCTACTGGTTTGGAATCTAAATTTGGTGTTGTCTGCTCTGCAGGGTCCTCCTTTTGAGCCCATCAGTGGGGCTGCCTTGCCCATTATGACTCTTAAGGTGGCCTTCCTGGTGGCCATTACTTCTGTCAGGCGAGTCTCTGAGCCGGCTGCTCTTTCCATCAAACCTCCTTATTTTGAACGGCATCAGAATAAGGTGGTGTTTCGGCTTAAGCCGGATTTCTTGCCTAAGGTTGTGTCTGTTTTTCATCTCAATCAGGACATTGTTTTGCCTTCTCTGTGTCCTAATCCTGCTAATTCCAAGGAGGGGACGCTTCATTCTCTGGATGTTGTCAGGGCCCTGAAGTTTTATTTGGTTGCTACTGAGTCTTTCAGGAAATCTAACGCTCTTTTTGTTCTTCCTGCTGGACCTAGGAAGGGTCTGCCTCCGGCTGGAGCAGGCCTATTCTGCTAAGGGGAAGGTTCCCCATTTTAGGGTTACTGCTCATTCTACTCGTGCTATCAGTGCGTCTTGGGCTTTTCAGCACCAGGCTTCTGTTGAACAAGTTTGTAAGGCCGCAACTTGGTCGTCTGTTCATACTTTTTCCTAGTTTTACAAAGTTGATGTTAAGGCCTCAGCTGATGCTGCTTTTGGCCACAAGGTACTCCAGGCGGTGGTGGTCTAAACCGTCTGTTGTTACTTTCTTTTTGATGATCCCACCCTACTTTACGGACACAGGTGAGTGCTCACCTGTAGAATTGCTTTTACTATGCATGGCACGGCCTGCTTCACCCCACCCTTGTTACTTTGTTCTTGGTTGCCTCTTTATGGTGATTGTTCCAATTTAGTTAGGGCTGTTATCCTGGTTGTTCCTGGTTATTGTATCACTGCTTGTCAACTATTGGATAGGTCTATGGTGATTCCGTCTTTATATGGTACCTGGCGGAGCCACAACTCTTCTGCAGTGCCACTGTGCCACCTTGTGGCAGAATACCCAGATGTTATGACTTTGTGAAGCAGGCCGTGCCATGCCTAGTAAAAGCAATTCTACAGGTGAGTACTCACAGAATTGTCTTTTTCACTATATCCAGTCCAGATCGTCCCAGAAGTGATGACATGTAGGTATTCTGCCCCAAGGAGGTGCTCGACTGCAGGATCAAAAGCTTTCGCTCCTCCCGGCCCCCTATAAAAGCCGGTGTCTCACTATGATTTCCCAGTGTTCATCTTGCAGTCTGGCTGCTGAAGATCGTTGGATATTCTCTCCTGGATATTGCAGCTGTGCAGGGCCTCCTAGCCTGTCGGCTACCTATTCCCACTGATCCCGTGGACCCACTATTGCCTCCCAGCCATGGCTGATCGGGACTGTGACATAGGGAGAACGCCGGGGTCAGGCATCTTGACAGACCTAGGCTCTGGGCCGCAGACCCTGTCTAAAGGGTAGCCGGCCATAGGCTGATGGTGAGCCTAAAGGGGGGGGGGGGTGGGACCCTTTATGCCCACGGGGTTCATACCCTCCCTGCCCCACAAGCTTTATTACTGTGTTGTGTTTTGTGACCCTTCACTTTTTTACTTGCGCAGACATCGTGGTGGCTCTCTGAAGTAATCGTTTGATGTCATTATGCTTATGCACTGTGTGTTTGTACTTACCTCCCTCGAGTTATCCTGCTCCTCTCTCCCCTCCATCTTGGCTGCTGCGCTGTGAGGGGGGGGGGCGGCGCCACTCGGCGGAGGTTTCTTTTTCTTTTCTGAGGCCGCGGCCTCTGGTCCGGAGGTGCGGCCGCGTACGCACGCCGCACAGGCTGGTACCGGGGCCCCTCCGTGGGCTGCCCTGTGTTTTGCTTCAGCTGACTTTGTCCTCCATTATTGGGGGCAGGCGCTCCTTTTGCACCGTCGGGGGAGGCTTTTCGCGTCACTGCTGTGCGGCCCGTCCCTCGAGGAACGCGCTGGGCTACTGGCCTGCGCCATCTTGTGCTGCCTTCCTCTGCCACGCTGACTGGGGTCCTCCGAGCTGCTGAGTGCTGTCGGTGTCGTGAGTCCCTCTTGCTAATATCTATTGTTGTCCCCCTCCCCCCCTCTATTAAGAGAGATCACAAAAAGAGGGAATATATAGGAGGGCTACATAGGTTTGGGCTGTCAGTGCCTTGTAACCTGCATAACGATTTTTGTCTGCTAATCACCATAATGGAGGCTTCTGGGGATAGTGAGCTAGGCGCCCCATCAGGGCGGGTGAAGCTCTGCCCCATGTGCAGTGCCAGCCCTCTGGACGGACTCAGCACTGTTTGTGTCACTTGCGCCAGGAGCGTCTTTTTGGAGCATGATCGGGCGGGTGTATCTGCCCTTTGCCCATTATTGCCTGCGACCTTTCCAGAACCCCCGCTACTGCACTCAGCCCCCAGTGAGGGGGAAGCCAGCAAGGGGTCCCAGGTTGATTTGGCATACCGGGTGGCCAGCCTTGAGAGACAGATCTCTCGCATGGCTCCTAAGAAGGCCGCAAGTAAGAAGTGGCACATCGAGCGCGTTTACTCGGATAATGATGATCTTTTTGGAGGTCTGGGCTCCATGGAGGAAGGCGAGTTGCATGAGGACTCCATTTCCACTGTGGATTATTCTGCCAGCTATGACAGCGGGCCTGGCTCTTCCCCGGGCGAGGATATGTGGCTCCCTGATGATACAGAGAAGTCGCTGGCTTCAGTTTTTGAGACATTGCATATTGTCCCTCCAAGAGCGGCTAAGAGGAAGCAGGGTGATTTGTTTCGCCTGAGAGACAGAGGAGTGTCTTTCCTGAGCAGGCCCATTTTTCTAATATGATTTTCAAGGAGTGGGAAAGGCCTAACAAGCTACCTTCGATGCCTAAGGGCCTAGACCTGTGGAGCTGGTCCGCTTATGGTCCCGTCCTCCCGAGGTGGATTCCCCTGTGTCGGGGTTATCCAACACTACTGTTATGCCTTCACCCGATACCGCTTCCTTATGTGACCCAGCGGATAGGCGCATGGATCAGCTGGTCTGTCATGCCTTTTCCTTTGCGGGTGCTTGGTTTCGCCCTGTGTGTGTCTCAGCTATTGTTTCCTTAGCCATCAGGAAGAAGGTGAGATGTCTTGTGGAGATTGTGAAGTCTCGCAAGCGGGCTGAGGAGTATAAAGACCTCAAAGCTTGTGTGGATTTTATTGCCTTCATTGTTTCTGCCATGGACGATGGTGTCCGGCTCGGTGCCAGGGTTTCGGCCCTGCTTGTTGCACTTCGCTGCTTTCTCTGGTTACAGCAATGGTCGGCTGATGCCGCGGCCAAGAAGTCGCTTACTAGTATCCCCTTCGTGGGGCACAGGTTGTTCGGGGAGTGTCTGGACCTCTTGATTAAGGATGGTAGACTCCCTTAGCGGTGGAAGCCTGCGCGGCTCTTTCGGGGTTCCTCTGCCTATCGCTCCTTTCAAGGAAGAAGAGGCTCTTCATTTTCAGGTGGCCGCAAAGAGTTCTGGGGCGGAGGTAGGTCCCGCGGCCGAACCGATCCCTCCTGGGGATCCAAGTCCAAGCCCCCTGCCAAGGCTCCTCAGGCATGAGGAGGCGCCCTCACCCACTATTTGCTCGTATCTGGAGACAGCGCGTCTCGTATCGGTGGATTCAGGAGGTAGTGTCCTCCTGTTATAAAATAGAGCTGGCAGTCAGGCCGCCCTCAAGATTTCTTTAGTCTCGCATATCCCAGAACCCAGTGAAGGCACAAGGCCTGAGAATGGCCGTGCAGCACCTCCTGTGCCTCGTCAGGAACAGGGCCACGGGTTCTACTCCAATCTGTTCACGGTTCCCAAGAAGGATGGAACGCTGAGACCTATCCTGGACCTGAAGGGTCTCAACGGGTTTGTCAGATTCCGACATTTCCGCATGGAAACCTTACGGTCTGCGGTGAGCTCGCTTCGGCCCGGCGACTTCATGACCACGGTGGACATCAGGGATGCCTGTTTGCACATGCTGATTTTCCAGGGGCATCAGAAGTTCCTGAGATTTGCTCTGGAGGACCAGCATTACCAGTTTGTGGCTCTGCCTTTCGGGATATCCTCAGCCCCCCAGGTTTTCACCAAGGTGCTGGCGGGCATCATGGCTATTCTGAGGAATCGGGGCTTTCGTGTGCTGCCTTGTCTGGACGATTTACTGATTGCAGCTCAGTCCCTTCAGCAGGCCGAGAGCGACACCCGGACGGTGTTATCCACTCTCGAGGAGTTTGGATGGGTAATCAATTACCCCAAGTCTTCGTTCACTCCCTCAACGGTGAGGTCCTTCCTGGGCATGACGTTGGACACCTCTCGGGTCAAGGTATTCCTGGTGGTGGGGCTTCAGACGCAGGTGCAAGCATTGCTGTCTTGTCAGCGACCTTCGATTCGTCTGAAGATGAAGCTGGTGGGCCTGATGGTGTCATGCTTCCAGGCAGTGCCCTTCGCCCTGTTCCACATGAGACCTCTTCAATTGAACCTGTTGACTGGCTGGGACTGGATGCAGGAGTCGCTGGAACAGGAATTTTCTGTCTGCTCTGGCCAGACAGTCCCTCTTGTGGTGGCTGGACCCCGGAAACCTGTTGGTGAGCAAGTCCTTTCTGACTCCCCATTGAGAGATAGTTACCGCGGATGCCAGTCTGACCGGCTGGGGAGGCATTTGGCAGACGCAGAAGATCCAGGGTCAGCGGGGTCCGCAGGAGAATCACTTGCCCATATATCTCCTGGAGTTGAGAGCGATCCGGTTGGTGCTTCTACACTTGACTCCCCATTTAAGGGGTCGTGCGATCCAGGTTCGCTCGGACAATCAGACGGCTGTTGCCTACATCAATCACCAGGGCGGGTCTCGGAGCAAGCGAGCCCTCAAGGCTGTGACCCAGATTCTGAATTGGGCAGAGGAGAATGTTTCCTGCATCTCGGCGGTTTACATCCGGGGGTAGAAATCCAGAAGGCAGACTCCCGGAGCAGGGGGGCCTCTCGTCTGGGGGAATGGTCTCTCAGCAACAAGATCTTTCACGCTCTGTCTCCGCTGGCATCAACTGGATGTGGATCTGTTTGCGTCCAGACACAATCACAAGCTCCCAAGGTTCATCTCCCTGTCGAGATCCTCTGGCCTTTGCCACAGACGCTCTGGCAATTCCTTGGACGGAGTTCAGGCTCCTTTATGCATTCCCCCCGTTTCCACTCCTGGGCCGAGTGCTACGCAAGATAGCCCAGGAAGGGGTTCAACCATCCTAGTGGCTCCTCGCTGGTCGAGAAGAAGTTTGTTTGTGGACATAGTTCAGATGGACAGCTACATTATGCCCGCTGACCCAGGGCTTCTCACGCAGGGGTCGCTGCGGCACCCCAATTTACAGACGCTGGCTTTGACGGCTTGACTATTGAGACCTCAATCCTGATGGAAAAAGGGCTGTCGGCCTCGGTTGTACATACCATGATTCAGGCGCGGAAGCAGTCTTCTTCCATGATATATTACAAAGTCTGGTATGCCTATATTGCTTGGTGTGAAGCCAAGAGTCTGCCTTGTCGCACTTTCTCTATCTCTAGGATCTTGGAGTTTTTACAACACAATTTAGACTTGGGTCTCCAGCTGAGCACCCTCAAGGGCCAGGTCTCTGCTTTGGCCATTTTTTTCCAGAGATCCTTTGCCAATCATAGATTAATCAAGACTTTCTTCCAGGGAGTTACCCATGTACGTCCCCCACTTAAGCCTGTGTTACCGGTGTGGGACTTGAATTTGGTACTTTCTGCTCTCCGGGGGCCTCCCTTTGAGCCTTTGGGCGATGCTGCATTGTCTATTTTGACCCTCAATGTGGTCTTTTTGGTGGCAATCACCTTGGTGCGTCGCGTGTCAGAGCTGGCGGTGCTTTGTATGAAGCCTCCTTATTTTGAGCGACATAAGGATAAGGTTGTCTTTAGCTTTAAAGTGGACCAACACCCACGGGTGATCGGCCCGGGAATCTATAAGATTCCCGGGCCGATCACCCCCCACCCCACGGGACATCCGAGATCGGGATGTCCCGCGGGTGAAACCCCCCCAAACACCCCAAACTCCTTACCTTATCTTCGGCGGCGGCCGGCCGCCGCCGCCTCCCTCGCGCTCCTGTAGGCGTGCGCGTGCCCGCGCCGGCCGTCTGCGAATGGCCGGCGGGGGCGCGCGCGCGCCGAAAGTGACGCGAAGGAGGCGGCGGCTGCCGCTTAGACGTTCCTGATCCTCGCTTGTACGTTGGCGCTGGGAGCGGGGAGAGGTGAGTTTTTCGGGGGTTAGGGGGGGTTTCACACAGCGGGGCACCCCGATCGGGGGTGCCCCACCGAAGTGGACCAAGACCCAGGATAGTCAAAATCCTGGGTGTTGGTCCACTTTAAGTCTGAGTTTTTGCCTAAGGTTGTTTCGCCCTTTCATCTTAATGAGGAGGTGGTCTTGCCTGCCTTGTGTCAAGCACCGACTAATTCTAAGGAAAGGACCCTCCATGCCTTGGATGTGGTCAGAGCCAACAAGTATTACCTGGTAACTACTGAATCCTTCAGGAGATCGGATTCTCTTTGTCTTAACAGAAGGCTCTAGGAAGGGTTTGCCACCAGCCAAGTCCACTCTCCATAAGTGGATCAGACAGGCGGTGGTGCAAGCATATTCTGCCAAGGGGGAAAGAACCCCCTTTTCGTATTACAGCTCATTCTACTAGAGCTATTGCTGCCTCCTGGGCTTTTCAGCACCAGGCATCTGTTGAACAGGTTTGTAAGGCCGCCACTTGGTCTTCAGTTCATAACTTTACCAAGTTTTACAAGGGATCCCGCCCTAGTGGACACTGCTTTTGGATGTCCCACATGTCATCACTTCTGGGACGACCTGGAGTGGATATAGTGAAAAATACAATTCTGTGAAACTCACCTGTAAAATTATTTTTGTATATATCCAGTCCAGGTCGTCCCACCTCGCCCTTTTGTTCATTATCTCTTGTTTGTTGACTAGGTGCTTGCCTTTTTGTTGCGGTTGGGTCACTACCTTCACATGCTTTAAAGTTTCTACTTAAGAGCTGTTTTAAATGGATTGATTAAAGGTTAAATTTTATGGAAAGCTGGACAAACCACTTTTATTCCTGTTCTCTAACTTTGGAGGAGCTGTGCCTGGGATCTCCCCGTCCGTGCGATTAATAAGGTTGGTGAGCTGGCTACTTTTTTTGATTTCGTCATTATCTCTTGTTTGCCTGTTATGGTGATTACAATTTTTATATTGGACCATTGTCCTTAAGTTTTTGTTGGAGAGAGTACATGCTGAAGCTATGTGAAGTAACATGGTTTCTTGGCCTCCCAGCCTGTCTCTTTTTCTTACTGCTGTTTAACCACTGGGAAATCATAGTGAGACTCCGGCTTTAATAGGGGGCTGGGAGGAGCGACAGCTTTTGATCTTGCAGTCGAGCGCCCCCTTGGGGCGGAATACCCACATGTCATCGCTTCTGGGACGACCTGGACTGGATATATTTAAAAACAATTCTACAGGTGAGTTTAACAGAATTGTGTTTTTCTAATCCTGAAGATCTCAATTTTCCCAATAAGCGTCTTTGGGGGACAGTTTCACACTGTACCATCCAGAGACCCCCAATCTACAGCCACCCCTCTGTCCAGGCTTCTACTCACCTCCTCATAGAAGCCAATCAGGTTAGTCTGGCAGCTTCTGTCTTTAGTAAAACCATGTTGGTTGTCACTTATAATATTATGGATAGTTACATATTCTTGTATATAGTCCCTTAAATGCCCCTCAAGTACCTTTCTTCATATCATTTTTGATGCACTTTAAGTAGGATGTAATGTTGAAAATTGCTGCACTTTTTGCCCACATGCACTTTATAGAATATGGTTCTCTTTATGCGTTAGACATTTATGGTATATAAATTCAGTGTCCTATGTATTACTTAATAATTGGTGTATTGGCAGCAGTAGCTTCAGCGCCCCCTTGTGGCAGATGTTTATGGTGTTATGTTTTTTAATGTGAATTTTAATTATGTAGCGTTTGTTTTACCTAATAACGTTTTCATTTTTATACAGTAAGAGGGTAGTGCAATTGTCAGTCTTTGGTGTAAGGTCCGCTTTAAGTTGGGGGTTTATGGGCACCCCCCTTTTTTTGGTTGGAAACATTTGAAAGATTTTTTTTGTCCAATGTTGAGTTGACACCCAGGACTTTCTTTTTTCTTCTTCCCACACTCCAGAGCAATTCTGCATCCAGCGGGATGACCCGTCGGAATACGTACGTTTGCAGCGAGCGCGCCTCCACTGACCGCCACTCCGTCATTCAAAACGGCAAAGAAAACAGGTAACGCCTACGAAACCCGTCAGTATCTGCTAAATGTCGCTAATGTGGGCTGCCTTCTGTGTGTGTGTTGCTGCTGCATCATTTTCTGAATCGGCTTGGGCACGGCAAACACCGCGGGCAGCTCCATCTTTTGGGAGGGGCTTGTTTTGCAGGAAGGGAAGATGTTTGCCAGGGTGGTAGTGACTGTAGGTGTGCGCTAATGGCTGCATAGTGTGTGCCTGGTAAAGCAATGTTACACGCTGCAATGCATGCTGGGACGGATCTCGCTGGGGTGCTAGATGGATATTAAATTCCGCTCATCCAATCAGCACGCCGAAGGTGCTGGCGGGTGCACCCCCCGCTTCCCTCTAACAGGGAGCGTGCCCGGGCCGGCCATTCACAAATGTACCTTGCTAGAGGGATAGCAAGGATGCAGCCGCACCCCGCACATGCGCTGTTGGACTGGGCAGCAAGGTAAGTGAACCCAAATGAATGGGTGGTGAGAGCGTGTGTAACCTCGGGGATGTGACTCTCTATCTTTTCCTGCAGAAGCTGTGGGAGACCAAGAGGCGCGGCAGGGGCCCCTGGATAACTTAGGGTTTCTCCAAGTCATCCTTCAGCATGACCACCATCTCTGTGTGGTCAGACTTACCAGTAATGGATTTTTTAGGAATCCTTTACAATGACCACCTATCTGTGTGGTCAGACTTACCAGTAATGGATTTTTTGGGAATCCTTCAGCATGGCCACCTATCTCTGTGTGGTCATGCTGAAGGATTCCTAAAAATTCCATAACTGTGTGTGTGTGTGTGAGGGGGGCTATATTGTGACTGATGTTCTGATTTAAGTGCCGGGGGGAGGTTGAGAAAAACCAAAATGTGTGTACTGGAAAGATATGGATGGCCACCGATAGGACTCTGAATGCCGCCTGGGTGCCATAGGTTCACCACCACTGGTATAGAGTGTATAAGACTCTAGGGCCAATGGCCTCCATCTTTATGGGGCATCCCAAAAACCCAGGATAGAGAAAATCCTTTATTTTGTGCCTGCCAGCCCTCCACTACGTGCTCTGCCATGATGACTGAGCCGCACCGCTTTCTCCCGACCACCATGCAGGCCTATCCCAGAAATCAAAGCAGTTGGCACATAGCAGCCGTAGGCCCCACATTCGCTCCATAAGGCGCATGTGTATTTAACCCCCCGCGTCTTATGGCATTAGCACTATGGTCTATCATGATACACAGCTGACATGTGGTAAGTCTAACAGTGTATTTTTTCTCGATTACCCCCCCCCCCCCCCATCCTGCCGCAGGGTGGCAGTCCGAGTTGGGGGGGGGTTATATTGTGACTGAAATTCCGATTTAAGTGCCAATCTGATGGTTTTGGTGCCATGGGGGAGATTAAGAAAACCAAAATGAGTGTACTGGAAAGATATTGATGGCCTCCGATATGGCTCTGAATGCCACCTCTGGCATGGGCGCCATGGGTTCACCACCACTGGTATAGAGTGTATAAGACTCTAGGGCCGATGGCTTCCCTCTTTATTGGGCACCCCAAAAGCTCAGGATAGAGATAGCGCCCACCTGCCCTCCACTACGTGCTCTGTCATGACTGAGCCGCGCCGCTTTCTCCCGACCACCATGCAGGCCTATCCCAGAAATTAAAGCCGTTGGCACATTGCAGCCATAAGCCCCACATTCGCTCCATAAGGCACATGTGTATTTAACCCTCACGTCTTATGGCATGAACACTATGTCGATACACAGATAGCTGACGTGCTAAGTCTGTGTTTTTTTCCCCTTTACCCCCCTTCCTGCCTCAGGGTGGCAGTCTGGGTTGGGGGGGGGTTATAGTGTGACTGAAGTTCCGATTAAGTGGCAAAATGATGGTTTTGGTGCCAGAGGGGAGATTAAGAAAACAAAAATGCGTGTGCTGGAAAGATATGGATGGCCTCCGATAGGGCTCTGAATTCCACCACCGGCACGGGTGCCATGGGTTCACCACCACTGGTATAGAGTGTATAAGACTAGGGCCGATGGCCTCCCTCTTTATGGGGCATCCCAAAATCCCAGGATAGAGAAAATCTTATTATGCTTTCTTGTTATGGATTTTATGCCTTCTCAACTGTGCCCTGCCCTCCACTACGTGCTCTGTCATGACTGAGCCGAGGCGCTTTCTGCCTACCTCAATGCAGGGCTCTCCCAGGAATTAAAGCAGTTGGCACGTAGCAGCCATAGGCTTCACATTCCCTCCATAAGACTCGCAAGTCTTATGGAGTGAACACTATGGTCTATGCCGATACACAGACAACTGACATGTTTTAGCTTTGCATGAGATTTGCCTTTTTGACGATAATGCATGCCAGTACGAGATTATTTTAATTTGTAACTTTTTTTTTTCTGCTCTTTATTATTTGCGCCTGTGTTTTTTTTTTGGTCCGTTATACTGTTTTGTCTGCCCAAATTTGTTCTCCTCCCCTCCTTCACCCATCACAGCCTGACAGGAATTTTCGCTTATGCAACTAGTCCCGCTTCAGTCTTTGCCATATCCTCCATCTTTGCTCGGCTGCGGCATCCGAAGTCGATGTCCATGTCAGCCTCCAGGCACTCGGAGATGTTACCGCCAATTTCCAGCGAAGCTGATCTCTTCCAGCCCGAGTAAGAGAACACACACGCGTCTGTAAACAGTAAACCATATCTTTCCCCTTCCTCCTCTGGAAAGTACGGTCAACTAACGTGTAACCCCACAGCCCTTCAATGTCGCTCTGTCCGTTGGTTGTTATATGAGACTCATGATGTGCTTACCGGGAGTTTTTCTTTTCTCTTTTTTTTTGCGTAAGCGGTTTGCGTTTGTACGTCTTCCATAGTAATAATGTCATCTGTGAAACTCGTATAATCACAATTCTCTCCTATTGCAGCCTAATCTGTGTATTCCCGACAAGTGCTTTGGCAAAAACAAACCTTGAATCACTTTGGGGGATTATATTGTTATATAATCACCCTTGAAAGATTATCGGTGACCCCTACTTTTCCCTTTATGTGCATAAGGGTCAAACTTATTTTTGTATTGCCCATACTATTACTATTGATAGTATGTGGAGGGTTCATGAATGGGCACCATACTCACTGTTTGTTCCCAGGATTAGGCCTTCCCGGCTCCTTTTAGTGCTCTAAACATGACCACACCATTTCATATATGTAAACTATTAATGATTTATTTTTATAAGCATTATAATAAAAACCTCCTCATTGGAGTATCACTTCATAATCCCATGATCAAAATAAGTTCTTAGCTAATTGCGTATCAGAGTTCATGATACAAGTGTCATACAAAATTCTTAGCAGCATAATATAACTTCATTCATTTGTTAAGACACAATGGCGCCGATATATATCAAGGATGGCTATCCGTCAGACAGACCCCCTCCTTTGTGCCCGTTTAACTGGGGTCCTGGGTGTCATTCAGTCTTTCAAATCAGCCTAGGAGATAAGAAATACGCGAGACAGAAGCACACAGTCATTGGAATAAGTCCGACTATCTCACGGAGATGCATCCGATGCTCCTCCCTTTGACGATTTTATTTATAGTAAAAGTAGAAAACTTACTTACGTCATCTAGAGGGGGCATATCATCATATTAGAAAAAACTGAATATCTGGCTCAGTAATTGGTTTGTTCTACCTAATGAGCACATTGGAATGTTATCTACGTCTAAAAAGGAGGCGACTCAAAAGGCGTTGTCCATCTTCTCGACGCCATCTAGGCGGATATAATAAGGTGTTGTCCAGCTCCTCAGCGCCATCTTTATCACAGTAATGTGTTAATAGCAGCGTGCTTCATTAACTTTATATTACACCAATTTCAGTTCAAGCAAAGGAAAAGAGTGGCTTTCCTAGAACGGGAAGTATTTGCACAGTACCCAGTCCAAGGACAGATAGCATTACCCATCTACCCTGGCAGTAGGCAGAGCTATGCAAATCATCTCTTTACGTCTCTGTTCCATCCAAGGCCCTTAGAAACGCTGAAGCTCGAAACACGTGTCCACTAGTTGGATGTGTCTGTCTGTGTAAAATGTAAAGCTAATCCTTTGCATTGCACCCTTAGCGTTTCTAAGGGCCTTGGATGGCACAGAGACGTAAAGAGATGATTTGCATAGCTCCGCCTACTGCAGGGGTAGATGGGTAATGCTATCTGTCCTTGGACTGGGTACTGTGCAAATACTTTCCGTTCTAGGAAAGCCACTCTTTTCCTTGACCTAGTAGAGGGTTTTTTGGTCTCTTTAGGCCCCCTATATTAAGCCTAACATGGGTCTCTCCACATACTGGCTTGCGACTAAGTTCAAGCAAAGGAAAGAATCAGCGCAGAGATAAGTGGCTTACTGAGGGTTTATTTCACCTTTTATTAGCCACTAAAGCATACAATGCAAATATAGGAATCTCAAATCAACTGATGTGAATGGAGAGAGGGAATGTTCATATATATTTTTATGATTCTTACCTCCATCCATCACATATACACAGCTCTAATACTTCACAAGAAATATGCCTTATTATATATATAATTTGCCTATTTTTTATTTCTATCATTGTTTAGGCTACAAAGATGTATTATATACTTTTTCTGCATTAGTCTATATGCGCCAGTACTGGAACATGAATGAAATAAGGGGAAGTAATATGTTATGCTGCTAATTATTCTGATGTGCAATATGTTATGCTGCTAAGAACTATGTGCAATAGTCCATTATAAGTACAAAAGGAAGACCGCACTAGACACACAATACACTAGTGTGCAACACTAGGGGTTGCAAAAAGCCAGAAGGCCAAAACCAAGGAGGGATCCCACAAATCCCAACAAAACCAACCCCAATAGTCTAAGTGGCACCACTATATTATTTTACAAAAATTTTAAACCACTTTTATTATTTCATATATGTACAATAAACAATTAACATCTTAAAACCAAATTTAAAAAACATAAACACAATAAATGAAAAGGAGGAAGGGGACACATGAAGAGGAGGGGGATGTGGAAGGGCCAATATATACAATAATAGAAATAAAGTGCTGCTTAGCCCAATATATATATATATATATATATATATATATATATATATATGCCATGATTACATTACCTAGTGTCTGTGCAGGGCTGGCAATATAAACCACAGATCATCCACACAAATTAAACCAAACTATGAAAACCAAATTACAAAAGTGCCAACAATGTTAATTACTATTCGTAAATACTAGACAATTATACCCAAATCTCTAACCCCACGGGGGGGGGGGGGGGGGGGGGGGAACTAATTACTAGAATGACTCACTATAATAAAGTGATAAAGTGCTAAGTGTTGTAACAGTGCTTCAGGCTGTGTGGGGTTAGGGATTTGGGTATAATTGTCTAGTATTTATAAATAGTAATAGTGTTGGCACTTGCTTTTGTAATTTGGTTTTCATAGTTTGGTTTAATTTGTGTGGATGATCTGTGGTTTATATTGCCAGCCCTGCACAGACACTAGGTAATGTAATGTAATCATGGCATATATATTAGGCTAAGCAGCACTTTATTTCTATTATTGTACATATTGGCCCTTCCCCATCCCCCTCCTCTTCATGTGTCCCCTTTCTCATTTTCATTTATTGTGTTTGTTTTTTAAATTTGGTTTTAGGATGTTAATTGTTTATTGTACATATATGAAATAATAAAGTGGTTTACAATTTTTGTAAAATAATATAGTGGTGCCACTTAGTCTATTGGGATTGGTTTTGTTGGGATTTGTGGGATTCCCTCCTTGGCAATAGTTCATTATAAACGGTTGATGTGCAGTAATGCTATCTGTAACAAATGAATGTTTGTATAACACTCGTATCGTGGATTCTGATACATAATTAGCTAAGAACTTATTTTGATCATGGGACTATGAAGTGATACTCCAATGAGGAGGCTTTTATTATAGAAATCATTAATAGTTTACATATATGAAATGGTGTGGTCCTGTTTAGAGCACTAAAATGAGCCAGGAAGGCCTAATCCTGGGAACAAGCAGAAAAACAAACATTGGCCGTTGGTCCCAGCCGGCAATCTGCTTGTAAAAATCCCTCTGCACTTAACCCTGCGGGGTTCCTCAGGCCAATGCCCTCCTTTCTCGGCCTAGTAGTAGCCTAGAGGAGGTTGTCTTAGGAACTCCGATTGAAAACGAGCTATGAGGGTGTGCAAAAGTTTTACCAGCAGACTGCTTTACTCATACGTTTTTGTTGTAGGTCTGTTTAATGTTGCTTGTTTAAAATGCTCAATGCTGAAGCCTTAAAGGACAAGTCTGTCTAGAACTGATATATATATTTTTTAGTATTTTGTTTTTTTAGGTAGACCTATTTCTATCAGCAGGACTTTGTGAGTTTGTTGTTCCTGGGCCGGTTGACCTGTCTTCTATTCTACTTTTTATGTTTCAACGTGTATTATTATCTCAGTCTCTTCATTACCCCCCGCCCCCACTCTGCCTCTCTCCTTTGGCGGGATCGGAGGGGGGAATAAAAAAAAAACCTCACCTTGAATCCAGCGTCACTGGTGCAACGATGGTTCATGTTCCCAGTCTTATGGCCTTCTTATGGTCTTCTACTCTCTACTCTACATAAAAATACATTTTAAAATGTAAAAGGTAAAGATGTCTTTCTCCTCTTAATCAAAAAACTGCAATATTACTACTATAGAAAATGGGGCAACTTGTGGATCACCTTTAAATTTTGGAGGGGGTGCAAAAAAAGACATACACGTTTGTTTATGTTTGAGTATATACAGGTTAGTGAGGCACCCACAATGCCCCCTCGGTTTTTGGGTCAGGGTAGGGCACAGGATACCAAAGTGTTTGGGACCTCCCAGGCTTTTTATTTAGTTTTTCTAGTCTGCAAAAAGACATTGCAAAACTTATGACAGCCCAAGGAGATTTGAGCTCGGGTGACTGTCTCAAACAAACATCGTTAGCCGTTGTCAAGTAAAAAGCTTCACAATGGTCATTCAGAATGTATGAGCAATTCAAATGTCAAAGCTTTATAATTCTCCAGACTCCTCTAACCCTGTCCCACAACACAACAGCCATGGCTTCTTCCAAGCAGCTGCCTAACCCTATGAAAATTGAAAATGGTTGAGGCTCGCAAAGCCGTGGAAGGCTATAGGAAAAAGGCAGAAAGCAGGAGCTATAGGAAGATGGCAAAGTGGTTCCGGTTGCCTCAAAGCTCTAGAAGGCTATAGGAAGATGGCAAAGTGGTTTTCCGGTTGCCTAAGTTTTATTAATACCCAGACTCCTCAAACCTTGTCCCATAACACAGCAGCCATGGCTTCTTCCAAGCAGCCACCTAACACTCTGAAAATGGTTGAGACCCACAAAGCAGGAGAAGACTAGATAGTAAGATGGCAAAGCTGGTGCCTCAGGTTTATACATCCCCCAAACTCCTCTAACCTTGTTCCACAACACAGCAGCCATGGCTTCCTACAAGCAGCCACCTAACACTTTGACTGTGAAAATAGTTAAGCCCCTCAAAGCAGCAGAGGGCTATAGGAAGAAAAGGTTTTCTATCTTCTGTTTGAAATGTTAAGAAATGTCAGTATTCAGGAACCAGTGAAGTTCAAGAAAAGGTCTGGAAATCCCAAAAAGAGACAGCTGCTCAAAGGTTTGCTAGAAAGACAAGTTGACATGTGTTGAGCTTTAATGGCCAATGTTGGACACAGCTGCCCGTAACCCTTAATGATCTCTCCCTGAAAGATGAAACACCAGGATGGCAGCCAATACTTTTTCATTGTGGTCTGGACTTTATCTTTAAATATCAGTTCATGGTAGACTGGCCCTTTAAGAATAACCAATGTTTTTAGTAACCGGTTGGTATAAATTTGGTTTTGCCGTTTTCCCAAGCAGGTCTCATTACCACAATGTTGTGCGCCCTTCTGCCCGTCTACGTTGTGTGTATACTGTTCCTGTGGAATCTCTGCTTACGTTCTGATGTCCATTGTCAATTTATTTCTATTGTTGGCTCTATTAAAAGGCGATAACCATTATATCATTATATCAGAGACATTATATATCGTTATATCATTATTATGCGTTTATAACAAGATAATGTATATGGGATTTTAATGTGAAGATAGTCCTAGGTCTGTACATGCTGCTGGGGGGGGGGGGGTTAGGGAAGGATCTGATTACATCAACCGATCCTTTCTCACTGTGTGAAACAGATTCCAGCGCCCTTTCCAACTGGTTAAAGCAGAACAAGACCCATGATCTACCTGGGTTTTGCCCCGCTGTGTGAAACCCTCCCCCGATCGGAGTGGGCAGACTCGCCTCTTTCCGGTCCGACGACGCCTGCCCCGGCACTCTGCCAATCAGAGCTGCCCGATGAAGTGATGTACTTCGCCGAGTAGCTCTGGTTATGTGAATGGGGAGTGAGAGAGGCCGCATCCCCTGCAGCCCGAAGATGCGGCCGCTCTCGCTCCCCATTCACAACATTCAGAGCCGCCTTGCCGAATTAAACTGGACCAACATCCGTTTTTCTTTTTTAACGGGTATTGGTCCATCAGAGAATAAAACATGCTCGGAGGAGGGGCATCCAGAACGACTGATATCCTAAACTTCAGTCCCATGATTGACCCCAGGGCGCACACAAGGGCGGGGTGTTCCGGTGGGCGGCACAGAGGATACAACCATGGCCCACATGACCGTCCAGCGGCCAATCGCGGGTCTCCTTTCCCAGCACTGAATTGATGTGAAGGTAAGGATATCGTGCAACGTGTTCTTATTTGTGGTCTGCGGGACCAACACCTGTTAAACAAGAGATGGGTGTTGGTCCGGTTTGTTCGTTCAGCGGGCGGTTCTGGTTGGACGAGAGCCTGCGTAGGCACCGTTGGACCGGGGAAAGGTGAGTGATTACTGCGGCCCTAGGGGGGTTCACACAGCGGGGTATCCCTATTTGGGATGCTCGTGGAGAAAGCCTAGTAGCCGGCTCTGGAATCTTAGATTTCAAGGACCAGACCAAGTGGGTTTGGTTCCACGTTAAACTCCTATTTGGCAAGGCAGTATTATTCCAGAGTGGTAAAGATGCCTTTTCTTATGGGTGGTAGTGTGGCGACCTTTTGATTGGCTGATCAAATCGGCCCGTCTCGGCACACACCTGCAACCGCAATGTAACAGCAGCCATGTTGATCAGTCGTATGTATAAACCTCTGCCACAAGGTGCGTAGTATTCCTCTGCGTATCCCAGGAGCACACGTACCCATAACTATATTGAGACCGGGGAACATGGCAATGATTTCATAGGTAGCATTAAAGTGTTTGCCGCTGCTACCACGCCGACTATAATCTCGCTTGCATTTGTCCCGACAGCACAATGCCAGATCAAAGAACATCCGTGGCATCAACGCACAGCATCACAAGCACCACTACCCCAGACCGCATGCGATTCCCCCGAGGGACTGCCAGCCGAAGCACTTTCCACGGCCAGCTCCGAGAGCGACGCACCGCCACCTACAACGGCCCGCCGGCCTCTCCCAGCCTATCCCACGAGGCCACCCCTCTGTCACAGACTCGAAGTAGAGGTTCCACTAATCTGTTTAGTAAACTAACATCAAAGTTAACTCGAAGGTAAGTTGGCTTTGGTGCTTTGGGGAATGATTTCCTCATCTCTCTCTCGCACGTTTCGTGCCACGGAGTCATTCGTCTGTTATATTTCTGTATAATTTGGTGCCATATCTATATTGTTACGCCCCTCCATGTCTGTCCTGTGTTATCCTTTTATTTTTTTTATACTTTTTGTAACTACATCAACATTCCAAAGCTTATAAAACAGACATGGGGTTGGTCCACCTCCGTCGCCACAGGTTTTTGATCTAAGTCCCTATTCGGCAATTTTCGTAATGGTTGCGGGGACTTGGTCATCAAAAATAGCCGCTGCTGCGTAAGGAACGCCACGCCTTTCTTTTTTTTTCTTTTTTTTACTTCTAAACGCTATTAGTCTCTTGATTCCGGGGATGATCGAGGTTCTATCCCCCCGACTCTTTCGTGTCGTTCTGGTGTCTAGCTTGTGGGGCTAAATTAATCAAGCGGAAACGTCGGGCACTTTCCTGTTTCTTCCATTTTTTTTTTTTTTGTTTTGAATATCTCCCCTGTGTGATTAATGTGTAGACGCAATACTTAACAAGCAGTAAATATGGCATGGGGCAGTCGTGGCCTAGTGGTTAAAGGGACAATCCAGGGTTAAATTGGCCTGCTTACAACTTGCCCCATGCTGGCAGTCAGGGGTGGCTTCTCTTAATCACCAGCAATCTTCATTGCCTGATAAACCCTATTGATCATGAGCCTTTCTGCTGACTTTTCACAGTCCCCTGGTTGGGTCCACAGTCCCCTACAAAGATACATGCGGAGCGGATCTTGGCATGTGAGACCCAGCACAAGCAAGAGCGTTCGCTTGGGCTTGTTAGCAGGTTGAATGAAAGATGCAGCCATTCAACCTTTTGCCTGGACTGTCCCTTAAAACAGAAAAAGCCCTGCAGATTTGGACTATCCAAGGCTTTGTTCTGTGCCCCAGAGCATCCTGAATTGGTATTGCCCCTCTGTGACCCCCCATCGTCCTGTAAAACTCACCTCTTGTTGAAAATGTGGAAATGGGGGGGGGGGGGGGCGTAAATGCTCTAAAAGACAGGCATGAGTAGCTGATTTACAACACTGTCCAAGACTGATTGCAGGGGAAAATGAGCTTACTACCTCTTGTTGAAAGTGTGGAGACGAGGGGGAAGTAAGCACGCCGCACAAATCTGTGTAAGATGCTCTAAAAGACAGGCATTGTAGCTGATTTACAACACTGTCCAACACTGTGCCCCAGGGCATCCTGAATTGGTATTGCCCCTCTGTGACCCCCCCATCGCCCTGTAAAACTCACCTCTTGTTGAAAGTGTGGAGACGAGGGGCTGTTAACACGTCGCACAAATATCTTTGTGAGTCGCTCTAAAAAACAGGCATGAGTAGCTGATTTACAACACTGTCCAAGGCTGATTGCAGGGGGGAAATGAGCTTACTGTCATTATCCAGGAGGTGAGCAAAATGCCTGTTATTTTCTAACCCTTGCCTGGATAGTTCCTTTACGGAAAGTACTAAACTATGGCCAGGCAAATTCTGTTATTCTAATATCCCCATTCTAAACAGTACGGCAGCAGGGAGCTCACCCGAAGCCTGTCTGTATGAGGTCTCCAATGTTTGCCCCTCCTCCTCAATCCATTCTTCCATGAACACCTCCAAAGTGTTGGCCATCCCTCAGTGCCTCCAGAATGGTTCACACCGATGGCCGTAGAGCCACTGATCCCGCGGAAATACCGAGCAGAGTGATCCAGTGGCACTTGTTTTAGTTTCAGTGTTCTCCGTAGAGATGTTATCGGCCATTTTGCTGCTTGTTAAGTGTGATGCAGTGTGTGTGTATTGGTGCAATATTAAACCAGCTTGCCTTTTATTTCCTTCCAAACGGGACCAGGGATGAAAGCACGGCCTGCTGAGCCAATGACGCTGTAAAGTAACTATATATACGGTTCTTCTCTTTAGCCTAGAGCTTTGCTAGCGTTGACACTTTAGACCGTGTATATTTAGGTTCCGCTTTAGAGAAAAAAGCGCAGCAGGTTACATCGTTGTCTTACTCGTTCCATGTTAGACTTTCCAGTATCGTGTTTTATGATGTTAGTGTCGGTGTCTTAGTTTCCTCGCCTTGGTTTTATTGGCACAAATCAAATGTATGTTTGAATTTTTTTTTTTTTTTTAACTGAACACTTAATGCTACCTCCACATTGTTGGTGTAATCTGCACACAAAAGCATACAGGTATTTTTATGTTTAATACAACATCTTTACAGGGTTTAAAAAAAAAAAAATATATATAGGGCTCCCAGCTCTAAACCACCATTTCGTGGAGCAGCAGAGATGTGTCCCTCCACCATACGCCAAGCATAGCGTTGAAAAAGTTGAGCATAAGGACAACGGGTGCAGGAGACTTGAAGAGGCGAGATGCAGCCCTGTCAACCGAACCAGGCTTCTCAGCCTATGGAAGAGCGCGGGCCGCAATGTATAGGTCCAGAATTCTGAGTTTTTCATTTTTAATAGCAAACAAAGTTTTCCTACAACAACGCAGAGATGCGCTGTCTCCCAAAACTCCATTAGAAGGTGAACCGGAGGTTGGGATACAGAGTTAGGGAGGGGTTTAGTGTACAGTAATTTAGAATCTGTTCCAGGCAAGGGTTAAATTGACCTGCTTACAACTTGCCCCGTGCTGGCAGCCAGGGGTGGCATCTCTCAATCACCAGCACTCTGCATTACCCGATAAACCCTATTAATCGTGATCCTTTCTGCTGACTCAATTTTCAGGGTCCCTTGTTTGAGTTCATAGTCCCCCATAAAGGTACATGCAGAGCTAATATTAGCATGAGAGGCCCAGCACAAGCAAGAGCGTTCGCTTGGGCTTGTTAGCAGGTTGACTGAAAGATTACTTACAGCCATTCAACCTTTTGCCTGGAATGTCCCTTTAAAAACTCGCAGATTTTTACTATCCAGGGCTTTGTTCTGAGCCCCAGGGCATCCTGAATTGGTATTGCCCCACTATGACCACTATGGGGGGGGGGGGCGTAAACACATCGCACAAATATCCGTGTGAGACGCTCTAAAAGACAGGCATGTGTAACTGATTTACAACACTGTCCAAGGCTGATTGCAGGAGAGAAATGAGCTTACTGCCATTATTCAGGAGGTTAGCAAAATGCCTATTGTTTTCTGACCCTTGTCTGGATAGTTCCTTTAAGGAAAGTACTACCAAAACCCAGGATTTTGACTACCCTGGATTTTGGTCCTATCCAGGAATCAGGGATGCCCCATTGTGTGAAACCCCCCAGGTCGCCCAATCTAACGTGCCTTTCCCCGGTCCGGTGGCGCATACTCGGCCTCTCGTCCAATCATCCCGCTCAGATCAGCTCCCGACCCTTCATCCAAGCCTTCATCTAAGAGAGCGGACCCTAACTCGCATCCCCCGCCACTCTCTAACTGGGAGCATGCCTGCGCCCGCCATTCACAAATGCCTTTCGCGGGCCCTGCTAGAGGGATAGCGGGGAGCAGCTGCTGCATGTGTCATTGGACGAGAAGAGGTGGTGAGTATCCCGGGCAACCTGGGGGGTTTCACACAGCAGGGTGTTCTGATCCCGGATGCCCTGGGAGAAAGGAATCTTATAGATTTCAGGGCCGTCAGGTTGTGGGTTTTGGTCCACTTCAAAGTGACTTTGGACCACTTTAAAAATGATTCCTTTTCCCCCAGGGCATCCCAAAGTGGAAGGCCCTGCTTTTTGACCTCCCCATTCACCCAATTAGCTTACCTTTTGCAACAACCCACAGCGGAAGCATCACTTGTCTCCTGACTGCTCTGCAACGGACTGGCTGTGCACAGCTGAAGAAGCCAAGTGATGCCACATGCTGCGGCTGGACTTCCATTCAGCTTCTCCAGCCGCACATTAAACGAGCACTATCGCGAAATTGCATAGCATTAAAAATCCATATAACCATGTCGGCTAATGAGAGGAGGGTCACTTATACACCAGAACTGAATAAAACTCCTGCCAAGCTTGAGGTTTTCTTCTCCTGGTAGGAACAAAATCCAGGGGTGACAGGTTTAGTCTATGAGGGGTGACAGAGCCTGTCACCCCTGACTTCCTCTTCCTTCCATTAAAATAAAAGATACAAGAATGGATGGATATTTCTTGATGTCGGGTGTATAAGTGACCCCTTCCCCTGCCATCCAGCATATTTATATGGATTTTTATCACTGGGCCATTTTTTCGCGATGGTGCTCCTTTAATATGCACGCCCGGAGAAGCTGTCTGGAGAAGAGCCATGCCTCTGCCATGGGTTCGTTGGACAGGTAAGAAATGAAAGCGAATGGTGGGATTTCACGCAGCGGGGCATCCCGATTTGGGGGGGGGGAGCGGACCAAATCCCAGCATAGTGAAAATCATGGGATTCGGTTCACTTTAAAACTACTAGAATAATGCTGTGGTGGACGAAAGGTTGGGGGGGGGTTTTTAAAAAAAAAACCCTGGACAAGACCCTTCAACAATTTTCCAGAAGATAATGTTTTAGATTGAAACCCAAATTTTTACCTAGAGTTCAAACAATCAGGGCCTGCCTTTACTTTTATGCCCTGCTCAAACTTGGTTATCCAAAAATCTGGCCCAGTATTCTAAATACAAAATAGAATGGGGAGCAACAATGCAGTCCTCCCAAGATGCTCCACCTGGTGGTACACCAGTCCACCGGTCGTAAAAGTCGGGCGACATGAAGAACTGCAGCCCAGCTTCTCGAGCAACCGGATACACCAGGTGAAGCAACCAGATGCTCCACCTGGCACATCCGGCTGCTTGAAAAGCTGGTCTGCAGTTCATGTCGTCCGACTTACACGACCAGTTGACTGGAGTACCTCCGGGGGGGTAGCTCAAGCATCACCAATGGTACCACAGGTTTAGAACCCTCTGATCTAGGAGAATCTGGATTAGATTGAACGGGTACTTATTTACCCACTGATACTCAATGATAAGCTCACCACCGTTTTGACCTCTGGTAGGATTGACTAGACTTCAACCAATCAACAGCGTAAATGCAAATTAGGTGGAAGTTGGATCTGCTAAAATCCCACCTCTTCATTGGATATCCCTGGTGGGATGGAAATCAGTTTCTGCCCCCTTATGTTCCTTATGCTCAACTGTTTGAAGCCGAACTTCAGTGCCAACATTGAGGAGCAGCGCTGCGACCACAGTTTTGCCGTCTGTGGCCCATTTGAGGAGATCAATCCCACTTTCGTTTTGATGTTGGTGAACGCTTCTCTGATATCTTCGACCTCCTGGAGCTGTCCTGTTACCAAAAGGAAGGGAAGCTTCATCTCCTTTAATGACGTCACAGTCAGCAAGAAGAACTTTTAGAGTGGCTCTACTAAAGCGTTTTCGACTCCGAATGTGTCTGAAGTTCCTTTTTTAATTCAGGCCTATCCTTTTTTTCTGAACTCTGAATGTGGCTGAAATTCCTTTTTTAATTCAGGCCTATCCTCCTTTTTTTCGATCCAGTTAAAGTGTATCTGGGCATTAAGTGTATATTTGCTCCGAGATTATAACGCCATTTTAATAGTAATATACAATGAGACCATAAGAACTAACAGGACTTTCTTGGATATATTAGATGGTAATTGCAGATACTCGGGTGACTTGAGAAGACTTGAGATGACACATAACTTACAGACAATCGTAGTTTTCACACCAGTCAGTAATCGGTAGCCCCGTCGTAGTAGATCTTCAAGATGTAGTGTTTGAAATGTCCTAATGGCGTTCGGAGGAAGAACGAAGTAGAAGACCGAAGATGCAAGATTCAAAAGGCTACCTTCATCTGAGGAACGTTTGCTAAAGGTCTCAACCCAAGAAAACCCAAGTGCTGTCTCTCTCCATTAGACCCCCCAACTTCTATGCTTTGTCCGTGACTATATTTAGTAGAGAGTATTGACGATAGGAAGGCACGCAACAAGCAGATGAGAGGATGTCGGTCAAAGACAACGTGTCGGAAGCTTGAAGGCCATAAGACTTTATAAAAAATAATTAAAATACTATACTTCAGTGTGCCAAATGTAACTGCTTTCAGTTGTCTGCTGCACAACTCCTCTGTGTTCATTTGTATTGTGGGGATTTGTATATAGTGTTTATGTTAAAGTGGCTTCTGAGCAACACTTAACTGCCCAGATATACAACTTCTGTATGTATGTAACCTTTTTCTATGATGGGTTGGAACTTTTTTGCACAGTACTGTATGCTGACCCTCAAGAGAACCATTCTACTTGAGTAACAAGGTGCACCGCTCACTTTAAAGGGACAGTCCGGGCAATGGCGGTAATAGGGCAGCAAGGAGCTAACCCGAAGCCTCTCCCTTGTGACTCTGATCCATTTCCTGTAGCTCATTGTAGATGCTGTAGCAGGTCTCCATTTTTTGCTCCTTCGTTTCATTCCATTTTGGTGGTCACACAGACAAGCATTGTGGAATGGCCGACCACTTTCGGTGGGTGGTCGGAGAAATGACCATATTTTGGGGGTGGTCGTGGAGAAATGCCCATATTTTGGGAGTGGCCGTGGAGAAATGAACACATGTCGGGGTGGTCATGGAGAAATGACCACACGTTGGGGGTGGTCGTGGAGAAATGACCACACGTTAGGGGTGGTTGTGGAGAAATTACCCCATTTATAGGGTGGTCATGGAGAAATGACCTTTTTTGTAGGGTGGTTGGGCAGAAATGACCCTAATTGTTGGGTGGTTTGGTAGAAATTACCCTAATTGTAGGGTGGTTGGGTAGAAATGACCGTAATTGTAGGGTGGTTGGGCAGAAATTACCCTATTTGTATGGAGTTTTGGGCAGAAATGACCCTATTTGTAGGGTGGGTTGGGCAGAAATGACCTCATTTTGGAGGGTGGTAGGGCAGAAATGACCCCATTCAGAGGGTGGCCGGGAAGAAATGACCCCATTCAGATGGTGGCCGGGCAGAAATGACCCCATTCAGATGGTGGCCGGGCAGAAATGACCCCATTCAGAGGGTGGCCGGGCAGAAATGACCCCATTCAGAGGGTGGCCGGGCAGAAATGACCCCATTCAGAGGGTGGCCGGGCAGAAATGACCCCATTCAGAGGGTGGCCGGGCAGAAATGACCCCATTCAGAGGGTGGCCGGGCAGAAATGACCCCATTCAGAGGGTGGCCGGGCAGAAATGACCCCATTCAGAGGGTGGCCGGGCAGAAATGACCCCATTCAGAGGGTGGCCGGGCAGAAATGACCCCATTCAGAGGGTGGCCGGGCAGAAATGACCCCATTCAGAGGGTGGCCGGGCAGAAATGACCCCATTCAGAGGGTGGCCGGGCAGAAATGACCCCATTCAGAGGGTGGCCGGGCAGAAATGACCCCATTCAGAGGGTGGCCGGGCAGAAATGACCTCATTTGTAGGGTGGATAGGGCAGAAACTACCCCATTTGTAGGATGGTCAGGCAGAAACTACCATTTTTTGAGGTTGGCTGGGAAGAAATTACCCCATTTGTAGGGTGGTCAGGCAGAAACTACCATTTTTTGAGGTTGGTCGGGCAGAAATGACCCCATTTGTAGAATGGTCAGGCAGAAATGGCCACTTTCATAGTTTGGTTGGGGGGGTGGATGTCATGACCCCATTTGGATTGGTGGTCGGAGAGCAATTACCCCATTTGGAGGGTGGTCAGGCAGAAATGACCACATTTGGAGGGGGGAGGGAGGGGGACACCATGTGGAGGCTGAAGTGATTGTGAAGAGATGACCGCATTTGGAGCGTGGTCGTGGAGAAATGACCCCATTTCAAGGGTGGTCAGGGAGCAGTTTAGAGGGTTTTGATCAGTTTAAAGCGGACCTGATTTGGACCATCACAGTTTTTGGTCCACGTTTCAAATTGGGATGCACCTCTGCTTTAAGAACATTGCACGGCTCATGCGTGGCCTTTCTTCCTATCGGAGCTTGTTAATGCGTGGCATAAAGGTGCTGTTTGTAAAAAAAAAAAATGTCCCCAGTCTCCCTGCAGACTTGTGCCCTGTGAATGAGAAGCGCACCCAAGCCACAGGTAAGCTAGGGATGTAGCCCACAAATGGTGGTCAGGGATTGTGGCCCACAGATGTTCCTCTTTAAGCAGTGGCAAACCTTGGAGCTTTGCTATACAGCATCTACAGCGTGCTGCTGGAATCGGAGGAGAGGCTCATGGGACGAGCTTCCACGTGAGCTCCTTGCCGCCTTAATATTGCCATTGCCTGCACCGTCCCTTTAACTAGCACAAAGCCCGGAAGCTTGTGTGGCTGGAGGGACCCCTCGCTGTTGCTGCACGTAGGAGGTTTAATCATGAATCCTTATTTAAGGTGATTATTTTATTATCAAATCATTTTTTTCCCAGGTCGCTCTGTCCCCGATATGTGTTCTTACCTCTGATGCCCCTTTCGGGGGTTTGACACCTTTTTATATTTGAGCTGCAGTTGCGCAGTTGTTGCTGGCGCTAGGCATTTTTGAGTCTTGCCTGGGGTGGGGCTTTAAATGCAGCGGTTACAACGGACTTCTCTGATTGGCTTGTGAAAATGGTCATGCTCGTTCACATGGCAAGTGACACAGACATTCCTGTCATTGTGCAACAATCCCTGCTTTCTCCATTCGATTGGGGAGAGATGACCCTATTTGGATTGTGGTCATGGAGATATGACCCTATTTGGATTGTGGTCGTGGAGATATGACCCTATTTGGATTGTGGTCGTGGAGATATGACCCAGTTTGGATTGTGGTCGTGGAGATATGACCCAGTTTGGATTGTGGTCATGGAGATAGACCCAGTTTAAATTGTGGTGGTGGTGATATGACCCAGTTTGGATTGTGGTCGTGGAGATATGACCCAGTTTGGATTGTAGTCATGGAGATATAACCCAGTTTGGATTGTGGTGGTGGTGATATGACCCAGTTTGGATTGTGGTCGTGGAGAAATAGCCCCATTTGGATTGCGGCCGTAGAGAAATGGCCCCATTTGGATTGCGGCCGTAAAGAAATGGCCTGATTTGGATTGTGGTCGTAGAGAAATGGTCTCATTTGGATTGTGGTCGTAGAGAAATGGCCCCATTTGGATTGTGGTCGTAGAGAAATGGCCCCATTTAGATTGTGGTCGTAGAGACATGGCCCCATTTAGATTGTGGTCGTAGAGACATGGCCCCATTTAGATTGTGGTCGTAGAGACATGGCCCCATTTGGATTGTGGTCGTGGAGACATGGCCCCATTTGGATTGTGGTCGTGGAGATATGGCCCCATTTGGATTGTGGTCGTGGAGACATGGCCCCATTTGGATTGTGGTCGTGGAGACATGGCCCCATTTGGATTGTGGTCGTGGAGACATGGCCCCATTTGGATTGTGGTCGTGGAGACATGGCCCCATTTGGATTGTGGTCGTGGAGACATGGCCCCATTTGGATTGTGGTCGTGGAGACATGGCCCCATTTGGATTGTGGTCGTGGAGACATGGCCCCATTTGAATTGTGGTCGTAGAGACATGGCCCCATTTGGATTGTGGTCGTGGAGACATGGCCCCATTTGGATTGTGGTTGTGGAGAAATGGCCCCATTTTGGATTGTGGTTGTGGAGAAATGGCCCCATTTTGGATTGTGGTTGTGGAGAAATGGCCCCATTTTGGATTGTGGTTGTGGAGAAATGGCCCCATTTTGGATTGTGGTTGTGGAGAAATGGCCCCATTTTGGATTGTGGTTGTAGAGAAATGACCCCATTTTGGATTGTGGTTGTAGAGAAATGACCCCATTTTGGATTGTGGTTGTAGAGAAATGACCCCATTTGGATTGTGGTTGTAGAGAAATGACCCCATTTGGAGGGTAGTTGGGGGGGAATGACCCCATTTGGAGGGTAGTTGGGGGGGGAATGACCCCATTTGGAGGGTAGTTGGGGGGGAATGACCCCATTTGGAGGGTAGTTGGGGGGGAATGACCCCATTTGGATTGTGGTTGGGGGATATTTCCCCAGTTGGAGTGGTGGTTGTAGAGAAATGAGCCAGCAATTTAGATAGGCAGGAGCCCTTCTCAAGCTAGAGGGAATTTAAATCAACCTATCGGCAATCTCAAAAATGCCTGGTGGGTGTGGCCACAATAGTGAATCCCCCTCCCCACCACCACCAATTGGGAATGAGGGGTTTACATTTTTCTTTGTGGGGTCTTTGAACCCCAACCCAATGTTAACACCTTTTAGTTCTGTGCTCGCTGCTTCAGCAAAGGATATCGCAGAATACTCTCCTTATTGAGGCCTCCTGCGATTTCGAGTTGACCATCTTTTTTTTTTTTTCCGCCCCCATTCTGGGAAGTCCTTTGTATTCGAATCTGTTTTTTTTTTGTTTTTTTTTTTTGTCTTCGTGTTAACAATCACTTTTCTTCTTTATTTTTTTCTTTTTTTGATGCAATGCTGTTAATGGACCAAAAATGCTCGAAACGTATGCAAACATTTTCACGACTAGAATGTCCAGCGTTGTTTCCAGTGCCACGCTGCCAGGACCAGATAAGCAATGTATTTCTGTGGCCGGTCTATAAAGTTATTTTTGGGCCTGTAAATATATCCCTTTAAATAATGTGCATCTAATGTGTTTTTTTTTTTTCCAGTATTATTGTTGCCTTAAAAGTGACCTGTCTCTTACACAAGGGGAGCGGCCATCTTGCCTGGCCCTTGTTTTAAAGATAGTAACAGTTTGACTATCTTGGATTTTGGTCTGTCCCTCCTGATCCGGGATGCCCCCGCTGTGTAAAACCACCCAGGTTGCCCAATCAAATTTGCCTTTCCCCGGTCCTACGGCGCATGTGCGGCCTCTCATCCAATCCATGAACAAAAAAAGGATGTAGGGAGACACGCTCAACTCATAAATTGATCAAAAAATACATTTAATTCCATATTTATAATCACTACATACAATACACTCAACATATTAAAATCCCTTAAACACATAAATGGAACAATAACACACAGGACAAACCAACATAAAGGTGTGTAGGCGATGGGGAGAGTCTCACCACACTAATTGATATCAAATGCCTGAATATATATGTGCTAAATCAATCAACATAGTGTTCCAACAGTGCAACTGAGCATGTGCAAATCCTGCCTGTGATCCGGATCACTATAAAATCTATATATTTATAAAGTACTAAATGTGTGCAAATCCTGCCTATGATCCGGATCACTATAAAATCTATTTATTTATAAAGTACTAAACATGTGCAAATCCTGCCTATGATCCGGATCACTATAAAATCTATATATTTATAAAGTACTAAACATGTGCAAATCCTGCCTATGATCCGGATCACTATAAAATCTATTTATTTATAAAGTACTAAACGTGCAAATCCTGCCTATGATCCGGATCACTATAAAATCTATATATTTATAAAGTACTAAACATGTGCAAATCCTGCCTATGATCCGGATCACTATAAAATCTATATATTTATAAAGTACTAAACGTGCAAATCCTGCCTATGATCCGGATCACTATAAAATCTATATATTTATAAAGTGCAAGTGCTCCTAGTCAAACAATCAATTAAGAATTAATATTCCCAACCATAACTAATAAAAAACATATCAATCTACTCTATTCACCAATTAAAGAATAAATATAAAAATATAATCACCTGTATATATTATACATCAGTGGTTCCCCTTTGGGATGCCTATCACAATACCAATCAAAAAAATAAAAAATCACAAATCTATCACAAAAAACATCACCAGAAATAAATAAAGCCACAGTATCATGAAAATAACATGTGTGAAGTCTCCCCACCGCCTATAGCACCTGGCTCCTGGTGCGGTAGGCGGTGGGGAGACTTCACACATGTTTGTTTCATATTATTTCTTTCATACTCTTTAATTGGTGAATAGAATAGATTGATATATTTGAGTTGTTATGGTTGGGAATATTAATGCTTAATTGATTGTTTGACTGGTAGCACTTGCACTTTATAAATATATAGATTTTATAGTGATCCGGATCACAGGCAGGATTTGCACATGCTCAGTTGCACCGTTGGAACACTTTTTTGAATGATTTAGCACGTTTATATATTTAGGCATTTGATATCAATTAGTGTGGTGAGACTCTCCCTGTCGCCTACACACCTTTATGTTGGTTTTTCCTGTGTTATTGTTCCATTTATGTGTTTAAGGGATTTTAAAATGTTGAGTGTATTTTATGTAGTGATTTATAAATATGTAATTAATAAAAATGTATTTTTCTTTAATGCATGGCACGGCCCGCTTCGGTATTCATAACAGTTGGGTTATTCCGCCACAAGGTGGCGCAGTGGTACTGCAGAAAGCTGTGGCAGCTCCCGGCTCCCTATAAAAACGGGATTAACCATAGAGTTCTAGTGTTTCCTCTGTAGTGCTACTGCGAAGTTAGAAGATGTCTCTCTCTCTTGCGCAGGTGAACGGGGCAACCAAGCCTGCGGCCTTGCAAGTCTATTTCCATCCGTTTCTGGACCCTCACTGCCTCCCAGCCTCGGCTGACAGATCGGGTGAGGGTAGAAGAGCACTAGGGTCAAGTGCTCGGGGAGCGCTGCTCTAAGCCGCAGACCCTGTAACGCAAAGGGTAGCCGGCCATAGGCTTTATGGTGAGTCCATTAGGAATGCGGAGTTCTGTCTCAGGGCCTAGGACGGCTTCTGAGTGGGTGAGTTGTTTGGAGACTATGTCCCCTTATTATCCTTTTGGGGGTCTCTCCCCTCCCTGGCCATGGCTGCTCGCCGCTGTCTTGTCTTGTCTCTCCTCCCCCCCCCCGACACTGTGCGGAGGGGGGGAGGGGGGGTGGTGACGTCTTTTTGGGTGTTTTTAGCGGCTGTGGGCACTATCGCCTGAGGTGATTTTGCTTAGTCATGGCGCCGGCCTGGTCACGTGAGCGCTGTTTTTCGCGCTCTTCGGGGGGGGGGGGGGATCGGTTGATGGCGTATTTCGCATCGTCTCCCTGCGACCCGCCCCTCGAGGTACCTCTGCCGGTGCCATTTTGATTGAGCTGTGCGTCTGGTTTTCTCCCTTCCTGGCTGCAGCGCTGCTTACTCTGGTGTGTTGCCTTGTCCTGTGGTCTGTGCCTGAGTGACCCCACGGTGTCTTTGGCCCTTGAGTCCCCCTTGGGGTTTTTTTTTATTACATTTGGGGTGTATGCGCTGTGGGATGCTCATGTGTCTTTTTTACTTATGTCTTTCAGGCGGGATACCATTGGGTTGTGGTTTCTCCCGGCTCCACTCCTCCCTCCCTCTCATTCCCCCCTTCACTTCTGGGGGCATCCCGGGTGGCTCTTGTATAGCCTTTACCCACTGCTGGCCTATTGCGCCTGTGTTAATCACCATATGGAGGCTTCTGGGGATAGCGTGCTTGGGGGTCCTTCAAGGCAAGCGCGGCTGTGTTCCATGTGTGGGGTATCCCCTGTGAGTAACAGTGTCACGGTGTGCATGCCGTGCGCTGAAAGTGTCCTTGCGCTCCAGGTTGGTTTGCCTGCTTCGCTGCCTAGCTCTGCGCATCCCTCGGCTTCACCTACTCCCCCGCTCCGACAATTGGGCCCTAGTGCGGGGGATATTAGTAGAGAGTCACACTCTGATTTGGCTATGTGGGTGGTCAGCATTGAGAAGCAGCTTGCTGGGCCTATTCCTAGGAAGGCCTCTGGCAAGAAGCGGCACCGGACTTCAACTCCCTCACGCTCTACAGAGGAGTATGAAGAATTTGATGTCACTGCTGGACGTTATTCCCTAGAGTAAGGGGAACTGCCTCTGGACTCTGACTCCTCTGGAGACCAACAGGAGGTTTGTGACAGTGACCCTGAATCAGGGGATTCATGGTATCCTGATGACACTGGTAATTTACTGTCTCACATTTTTGACATTTTGCAAATTCCCCCCCCCCCCCCCCCAGACTAAAAGGAAACAGAGGGAGCTTTTTTGTCCTGTTAAACAGCATCTGGAGTTCCCTGAGCAAGAACATTTCACTTCCTTGGTGCTTAAAGCATGGGAACGTCCTAACAAGCTACCTGCTATGCCCAAGGGTTTGGATAAAAGGTATCCCTTTCTTGCTGATCTTGTTAGAAGACAATCAGTTCCCCCGGAAGTGGACGCTCCTGTGCTAGGCTTGTCCAATACTTCGGTCATGCCTTCCCCGGACACTACCACTCTGCGGGACGGTGAGGATAGGCGCATGGATCAGCTGGCCTGCCATGAATTTACCTGTGTGGGTGCTGGCTTACACCCGGTCTGTGCCGCAGCTATTACGTCTATTGCCCTTAAGTCACTGCTCAAGCGCCTCCTTGATGGCACTTCAGCTTGTAGAGGGGGAGAGGAGTTTAGGACTCTCTTGGTTTGCTCTGATTTTGCCTTTATCCTCCATGCTATGGATGATGTTGTACGGTTGAGCGGCAGGGCCTCTGCGCTCTTGGTGGCTATGCGCCGCTCTGTCTGGTTGCGCCAGGGGGCAGCTTATGCTGCTGCTAAGAAGGCTCTCACTGGTCTCCCTTTCGCGGGGCTGCGGCTCTTTGGGGAGCGTTTTGATGTTTTAGCTAAGGATGGCAGGCTGCGTCAGTGTAGGAGGCAGTCTCTGCACTTTCGGGGGTCCTCTGCCCCCTTCTCCTCCTTTCGTGCTCCCAGAGGAGGCCGGGGCTACCTCCTCCCCAGTGGTCGTAGAGATTCTTGGGGCCGTGGCAGACCCCGCGGTCGTCCTGGAACTCCAAGCCCCCTCAGGCATGAAGGGGGGCGCCCTCACCCATCCGGGTGGGGGGACGGCTACGGCTCTTTGCTCACATCTGGAGGCTTCTTGTCTCAGACCGTTGGATACAGGAGGTGGTGTCCTCTAGTTACAAGAGAGTTTGCAGCTATGCCCCCCCCCCCCCCCCCCCCAAGATTCCTCAGGTCCCGGGTATGTTTAGACCCCGTAACTGCCCAGGGGTTGCATCTGGCGGTTCAATGCCTGTTAGTCAGGAGTCATTTGTTTGGTGCCCCATCAAGAACGGTGTCAGGGGTACTATTCCAATCTTTTCACGGTCCCCAAAAAGGATGGCTCTCTGAGGCCCATTCTGGACTTAAAGGGCCTCAACAAATTTGTCAGATTCAAGCATTTTTGTATGGAAACGCTGCGCTCTGCTGTCGGTACCCTTCTCCCAGGCGACTTCATGACCACTGTGGACATCAAGGATGCTTATCTTCATGTGCCTATATGCCCAGGCCATCAGAGATTTCTAAGGTTCGCACTGGAGGATCAGCATTACTAGTTTGTGGCCTTACCCTTCGGTATCACCTCGGCACCTCGGGTGTTCACCAAGGTACTGGCAGGAGTGATGGCTCTACTAAGGAACCAGGGCATCCGCATCATTCCTTACCTGGACGACATCCTGATCGTGGCCAACTCCTTTCCTCAGGCTGAACAGGACACTCAGATGGTGACCTCCACTCTAGAGTCCTTTGGCTGGGTGATCAACTATCCCAAGTCCTCTCTGTCCCCGTCCTTGGCGAGGTCCTTTCTGGGCATCACTCTGGATACATCTCAGGCCAGGGTGTTCCTTCCTCAGCAGAAGGTGGAGGGTCTTCAGATGCAGGCTCGGGCCCTGCTATCGTGCCCTCATCGCTCCATTCGTCAGGGGATGCAGCTGGCGGGCCTCATGGTGTCCTGCTTCGAGGCAGTCCCGTTTGCTCAGTTTCACATGAGACATCTTCAGTTGCACCTCTTGTCAGTTTGGGATCGGGACCCTGTGTCCTTGGATCAGGAATTTGCTCTGTCCCCTCTGGCCAGTCGGTCCCTCTCGTGGTGGCTGGATTCCAGGAACCTTCTGGGGGGGGGGGGGGGGTGGAGCTTTCTGCCCCCGTGCTGGGAAACGGTCACCACAGATGCCAGTCTGACCGGTTGGGGAGGCTTCTGGAAGTCCGAGGTTCCAGGGTCGGTGGGGCCCACAAGAGGCCCATGCTTCCATCAGCGTCCTGGAACTGAGGGCAATCAGGTTGGTTCTCTCTCGTCTGACCACTCACCTTCAGGGTCGGGCTGTTCAGATCCGCTCAACAATCAGATGGCGGTGGCCTACATCAATCATCAAGGCGGAACTCGGAGCAAGAGGGCCTTCGGAAGTGTCCCTGATACTGTCCTGAGCGGTCTACATTCCGGGGGTGGAGAACCAGGAGGCGGACTCCCTGAGCAGGGGGACGTCTCGTCTTGGGGAATGGTCCCTCAACAACCAAGTGTTTCTCTCCCTGTGTCACCGCTGGGGTCAGCCGGATGTGGACCTGTTTGCGTCCCATCACAATCACAAACTTCCCAGATTTGTCTCTCTGTCTCAGGATCCTCTAGCCTTCACACGGATGCCTTGGCAATTCCTTGGACGGAGTTTCGGCTTCTCTATGTGTTCCCTCCGTTCCCTCTCCAGGGCAGGGTCATGCGCAGGATAGTCCAAGAGCGGGTACCAGCCATCCTAGTGGCCCCTTGTTGGCCAAGAAGGGTTTGGTTCGCAGACGTCGTGCAGTTGGCAGTAGACCGGTATGTTTTGCCCAAGGATCCAGATCTCCTCACTCAGGGGCAGCTATGCCATCCCAATTTACAAATGCTGGCTTTAACGGCTTGGCTGCTGCAACCTCCATCTTGAAGGAAAAGGGGTTACCTGCTTCTGTTGTTGATACCGTAATTAGGGCTAGAAAGAAGTCCTTGTCTTCCATTTATTACAGGGTCTGGCATGCTTACATTGCCTGGTGTGAGTCCAAGTCTCTTCCCTGTAGGGTGTTTTCTATTCCCAGGATTTTGGAATTCTTGCAACATGGTTTTGGATTTGGGCCTTCAACTTAGTACCCTTAAAGTTTCAGCTCTGGCAATTTTTTTCCAAAGATCTTTTGCCATTTACTGGCTGGTCAATACTTTTTTCCAAGGTGTTTCTCATGTGCGTCCATCCCGTAAGCTTTTGCTTCCAGTCTGGGATCTGAATCTGGTGTTGTCTGCTATGCAGGGGCCTCCCTTTGAACCTATCCATGAGGCCGCCTTGCCTATTTTGACTCTTAAGGTGGCCTTTTTGGTGGCCATTACTTCTGTCAGGCGAGTTTCTGAGCTGGCGGCGCTTTCCATCAAGCCTCCTTATTTTGAGAGGCATCAGGATAAGGTGGTGTTTCGGCTTAAGCCGTATTTCTTGCCTAAGGTGGTGTCTGCCTTTCATCTCAATCAGGACATTGTCTTGCCTTCATTGTGTCCTAATCCTGCTAATTCCAAGGAGCGAACACTGCATTCCCTGGATGTGGTCAGGGCTCTGAAGCTTTATTTGGTTGCTACAGACACTTTCAGGAAGTCTGATGCTCTGTTTGTTCTCACTTCTGGTCCAAGGAAGGGTTTTCCTCCGGCTAAATCCACTATCAGCAAGTGGATCCGTCAGGCGGTGGGTCAAGCCTATTCTGCTAAGGGAAAGAATCCTCATTCCACTCATGCTATTGGTGCCTCTTGGGCTTTTCAGCACCAGGCTTCTGTTGAACAAGTTTGCAAGGCCGCTACTTGGTCTTCTGTACATACATTTTCCAAGTTTTACAAGGTTAATGTTACGGCCAAAAGCAGCATCCGCTGAGGCCTTAAGGTGCTTCAGGCGGTAGTGACTTGAACTGCCGGCTGTTAACTCATTGGGGATCCCACCCTACTTTTGGACACTGCTTTTGGATGTCCCAACTGTTATGAATACCGAAGCAGGCCGTGCCATGCAATAAAGAAAAAAGCAATTCTGTGAGTACTCACCTGTAGAATTGTTTTTGTTCTTGCATGGCACGGCCCGCTTCGCCCCACCCTCATCATTGTTCTTGGTTGCCTCTTTATGGTGATTGTTCCAAGTTAATTTGGGGTTTTCTTACCTTTTGTTACATTCCTTTGTTCTCTCCCGGCTTCTTGTCTCGCTGCTCGTCTACGCTGGGAACTCTATGGTTAATCCCTTTTTTACAGGAAGCCGGGAGCTGCCACAGCTTTCTGCAGTACCACTGCGCCACCTTGTGGCGGAATAACCCAACTGTTATGAATACCGAAGCGGGCCGTGCCATGCAATAACAAAAACAATTCTACAGGTGAGTACTCACAGATCTGCTTTTTTTGATCAATTTATGAGTTGAGAGTTGTCTCCTTACATGGCTTTTTTTGTTCCTGGTTTGAGCTCTTTTGCAGCTTTGGGAGCGGCACCTCTACAGATTTAATAGGGTATAGTGCAAGTCCCTATTTTTTTCCTTCTCAGCCAATCCGTGCACTTGGATCCGTCCCCCCTCCAATCTGAGAATCGTCTAAGACTTGGCTGTAGCCGAGCAGATCAGAGCATGCTAGCGGCCGTACCCTTAATGCGTGGCCTAAAGGTATAGCAGGAAGCTGCTGCTGCTGCTCGCACTTGTGCCGTTTGGTTGGGGGGGGAAAGAAGGTGAGTTTACCAGGCCACCTGGAGGGTTTTACACAGTGGGACATCTCGAATCTGGATGCCCCAGGGGGAAATCAGTTGGCCCTGAAATCTAGATTCCAGGGCTGTCAGGCCCACTTTAAAGGGCCGGTCCAGTCTAACTTATTATTCATAGGAGCAGCCATGATGGAATTACTGTACAATACTGCACCATTGTCTTCTATTCAGAGGAGAATGGGGGGAGGGGGTTTCACACAGCGGGACATCCCCCTGGGGAAGGGAATCAATTGGCCCTGGAATCTAGAATCCAGAGCTCTCGGGCCCTGGTTTCGGTCCTTTAAAGGACCAGTCCAGTCTAACTCTTATTATTCATGGGAGCAGCCATGATGGCATTGCTGCATAATGCTGCATCATTGTCTTCTATTGGGAAGGGTGGAGGGGTAGTGCTTTGTCCCATGCATCTCAATGGAGCGGTATTATGCAGTAATTCCATCATGGCTACTCCCTTGAACAATAAGAATTAGACATGACTCGTCCTTTAAAATAGAACAAAACCCACCAGCAGCCGATCTGGAATCTATAAGATTCCAGGGCCTACTGCTGGATTTTCTCTGGGGCATCTGGAACCAGGATGTCGTAATTTGTGAAACCCGCAGGAAGCCAGGAAAACTCACTTCACCACACTCCAACCGCGTATTCACGAGCTCTCGTCCAATGAGAGTCGCCTGCTATGATGTCATTCGGTAGGCAGCTCTCATCGTTTACAATGGGGAGCATGTGCGACCGCATCCCCTGCATCGTGCACGCACTCCCACCCCAGCTGTTCGGATAGACTTGGCCAGGAGCGCACGCGGCCGGGCATGCAGGGGATGTGGCAGAGCGCCTCCTATTGATTAGAACAAGAGCGGCCTGCCGAATGACGCCATTATAGCAGGTGGCTCTCATTGGACGAAAGCTCGTGCTCTCATTGTTTATAAATGGGGAGCGTGTGCAGCTGCATCCCCTGCATCGTGCACACACTCCTACCCCAGCTGTTCGGATAGACTGGGACATGAGTGCACGTGGCCGGGCATGCAGGGGATGTGGCAGAGCGCCTCCTATTGATTAGAACGAGAAACATCTGCTGAATGACGCCATTATAGCAGGTGGCTCTCCTTGGACGAAAGCTCGTGCTCTCATTGTTTACAAATGGGGAGCATGTGCTGCCGCATCCTGCGCGCCCTCCTGCCCCAGCTGTTCAGATAGCCCGGGACGGGTGCGCACGTGCTCCCCATTGATTTATAATGAGAGCCATCTGCTATGATGTCATTCGTGTCATTGTTTACAATGGGGAGCGCGCGCTGCTGCATCCCCGGCTTCATGCGCGCACTCCTGTTCCGCTATTCAAATAGCCTGGGATGGCAGCGCACGAGGCCGGGGAATGCGGCTACGCACTTCCCATTGATTAGAATGAGAACAGCCTGCCTAATTACGTCATAGCAGGAGTCTCTCATTGGATGAAAGTCGCACGTGCGTCATTGGTGAATGACGAGGCAACTTTTTTGAGGCATCCTGAGGTTTTCACACAGTGGGATACACCTGGGAAAGTCAAATTCCGGGGTTTTGTTCCGCTTTTAAGATCCACTACAGTGTAATCGATTTTGTTTAGCCGTAAGAGAAACCTCGACTTTTTTCTTTTTTTTAACTAACCTTGACACTTTTTTTTTTTTAAATAACCTTTTTTTTTTCTTTGTAATATTTATTGCCTCTAGTTTTACCTTACTTGTTAACCTCAGTGGAGTACAATTGTATTTACCGATGACCCTAAACAAACACAAAAAAAAAAAGTTACAAATCTCAGGGCCAACTACATTCATGTTCCAAATTCTTATCTAATCTGATCGGGGCCCCGACGTCTGGCAGGTCCAGAGGTTGTCGCTTCGAAAGCTTTTCATTCCTGCTGCTAGAACTCGGGTTCGCCATCTTGAAATTAAGATGTCTGTAAACTAAAGTTGTCGTCTTGACCCAACTTCCATCCCAACGTGTAACAAAAGTTTAATAAACCTTTCGGAAATACGATGTTTGTGTCAAATAACTTAGTTGTATAAGGAAAAAAATCTGTGATGTGTTCTATTGTTGTGACATTTCTGTCATCCCTGTTCTTGTCTATTACTATAACTATATTGTCTATAATTCCCGCGTTGCCTGTTCTGCTGTCAGTGCTGCGCCCCTAAGGGTTAAACAGGAAAACACCCCATATAAGTCTATGGGGCATTGTTTCCAGTGCTATGTTATACTCCAGGGCCGGACACATGCATTTGACAGTAAATAAAGCATTAAAAATAAAGAAATCTTACCTTTCATATCGAGCCCCGTGATTGACCGAAAGGCTGCTGGCTAACATGTGACCGCGGCAACCAATCACAGGACTTGAGATTTCCAGGGGCTCAATCTGAATGGTAAGAAATCTTACCCTTTCAGATCGAGCCCCATGATTGATCGCCGCGGTCATGTGGTTGCCGGCACTGGAGTAAACAACAAAGGCTGCCGGCTACCATGTGACCACGGCGACCAATCACCTGGCTCGAGTTCTCTGAAGGCTCTTATCTTTCAGATCGATCCCTGTGATTGTCCCCCGCAGTCACGTGTTGATGTAACTGGAATACACAGCGAAGGCTGCCGGCTATCATGTGACTATGGCGACCAATCACAGGGCTCGAGTTCTCTGGAGGCTCGATTTGAAGGGTAAGAAATCTTGCCTTTTAGATCGAGCCCTGTGATTGGCCGCCACAGTCACGTGGTTGCAGACACTGGTATACGCAGCGAATGCTGCCGGCTACCATGTGACTGCGCTGACCAATCAGGGGGCTCGAGTTTTCCGGAGGCTCGATATGAAGGGTAAGAAATCTTACCTTTCAGATTGAGACCCATGATTGGCCACTGCAGTCACGCGGTTGCCGGAACTGGGATACACAGGGAAGGCTGCCGGCTACCATGTGACCACAGCGACCAATCACCGGGCTCGAGTTCTCTGGAGGCTCGATGAGAAGGGTAAGAAATCTTACCTTTCAGATTGAGCCCCGTGATTGGCCACCGCAGTCACGTGGTTGTCGGCACTGAGATACACGGGGAAGGCTGCCATGTGACCACGGCGACCAATCAAGGGGGCTCGAGTTCTCCGGAGGCTCGATCTGAAGGGTAAAATCTTTAGATTGATCCTCTTGATTGGCCACTGCAGTCATGAGTTGCCAGCACTGGGATACACAGGGAAGGCTGCCAGCTACCATGTGACCGCGCTGACCAATCACGGGGCTCGATTTTTCTGAAGGCTCGATCAGAAGGGTAAGAAATCTTACCTTTCAGATTGAGCCCCGTGATTGGCCACCGCAGTCACGTGTTTGCCGGCACTGGGATACACAGCGAATGCTGCTGGTTACCATGTGACCTCGGCGACCAATCGCGGGGCTCGTGTTTAAGGGTAAGATTTTTTTATTATTAATGGTTTCTTTACTGTCAAATGTGGGCAGCGTGTGGCCGGCCCTGGAGTCTAAAATACCCCCGGAAACAATGCCCTATAGACATATAAGGATTTATTTTTTTTTTTTTATTATTTTTTTTTACTGTCAAATGCAGGCAGCAGTGTGTGGCCAGCCCTGGAGTCTAGAATGGCGTTATAAAAAAAATGCCCCATAGGAAAAAAAAAAAAAAAAAATATATATATATATATATATATATATATATATATATATATATATATATATATATATATATATATATATATATAAATATATATAAATATATATATATATATATAAATATATATATATATATATATATATATATAAATATATTATTTACATAGTGGTGGTCCGGTTTAATCCGAAGCAGTGTTTCCTTATTTTTTTTTCAAGCCACCTGGCGTCAGTTCCACCCATGTAAAGATGAGCGTTTTTAAAGTGTACCTGAATTAGTAGATCATGGGTGCAAGGCAGAGAGTCCATTACCATTCCTTTGTATGCCCCTTGTTTCCAGGAAAGCAATGTCTCCCAGAATCCCTTGCAGCAGACAGACCATTGCAAATTATTTGTTTATGCCTTTTAAAGCAGAGCAAAACCCACCTGGTCTTTTAGATTCTAGGGCTGGCTGCTGGCCTTCTCTCTGCTGTGACCCCCCCCCCCCCCCCCCAGGGTGTGCTGGTAATCGCTCACCTTTCCCTGGTCCACTGGTGCTTGTGTGGGCTCTTGTCCAATCAGAGCCGCCCGCTGAACTGACGTAATTCGGCGCAGAGGCTCTGATGGTTGTAAAGGGGGAGCAAGAACTGCCGCATCTTCGGGCTGTATGCACTCCCCAGCCGGGGGCACAAAGGCACCAGGGGATGCCACCGCTCTCGGACCCCATTCACACTAATCAGAGCCAGTCGCCGAATTGCGTCACTTAAGCGGGCGGCTCTGATTGGCATGAGAGCCCATGCAGGCGCTGTTGGACTGGGAGGAGGCGAGTCCGCACACCCTGATCTGGGGAGGTTCACACCAAATCCAGATGCCCCTGGGATGTGGAACAAAATCTGGGAAAGTGAAGATCCCAGGTTTTGTTCCTCTTTAAATTTATATCTGAAGCGCAATGCTCTGCAAAAACAAATAAGAAAATATTGCCATACACTCCTGTGGACATGTGTTTCAGGCTTTTAGGCCCTCATCAGCACAAGGCCGGGGTTAGATTTGGGGGGGGGGGGGTGGCTGGGATTCATGGGTAGCGAAAATTGACCCCAAGGAAGGTCAATTTAGGTGGGTCACAGGCCTCATGGCACTTTTAAAGCACAACAGACTGTTTGACTGATAAAGGGTAAGTACACTTTTGATGGTATTTTGAATGTATATTTTTTTTTTAGCTAAAAGGATGTGCTCAAGGTTCTGATCTTTAACTAGAATTTTTTTATTTTATTTTTATATTTGAAAATGTGTGTTCTAAGGAAGCAGTTTTCGCTACATGCAACCTGTTGCTATCGGCAACCGTACGCCAAGTCTCGGGGTGAAACTAGCCTCCCTGCTGCCTGAGATGAACTATAGTTTTGCAGAGCTCCTAACTGGCTTCTTCCTATGATGGGAGCAGCGGTGACTCAATACCAGTGATAAGGGGGCGGGGCCACCAATGATTGGCTGTAAAAACATGACCGCATGAAACAGCCCCCCCCCCTTTTCCTGAACTGCTAATTAGATGGTAAATACAAAAATAAGTCCAGCATTGCCCCCTCCCCGAACAGTGCCGCCTGAGGAGGCTGCCTCGCATGGCCTCATTACAGGGTCTCGCCAAGAAGAGACGTGAGCCCTGTACACACACAACACTGCTGCTGAGGTGAGGGAGCTCATCCAACCTTACACATGCCCAGCAGCAGTGTTCTGCGTGTACAGGACTCGTATATCTCCTCATGATCGGTTGCCAATGGCAACAGATTGCAAGTGGTGAAAACTGCTTCCATTAAAAAAAAAACACATATTTCTAACATAAGGAAAAAAATACTAGTGGGCTTTCCCTAATTTAAAGCAGGTCAAAACCCATTTATTTTCCAGGCCCTCCCTGCCCAAATACCTCTGGTATAGCCGGAGATTCAGTCGACTAATTCTCATACCCTGGCTTATCTGTTTAATAGGCTGGACACAGGAAAGCACACCGCTACAGGGATGCTGGCGATTTGCGTGTTGGGGTGCAGTGGCTGTCGGCTACAGGGGTGCTGGCGATTAGCGTGTTGGGGTGCAGCAGCTGTCGGCTACAGGGGTGCTGGCGATCAGTGTGTCGGGGATGCAGTGGCTGTTGGCTACAGGGGTGCTTGCGATTAGCGTGTTGGGGTGCAGTGGCTGTCGGCTACAGGGGTGCTGGCGATTAGCGTGTTGGGGTGCAGTGGCTGTTGGCTACAGGGGTGCTTGCGATTAGCGTGTTGGGGTGCAGTGGCTGTCGGCTACAGGGATGCTGGCGATTAGCGTGTTGGGGTGCAGTGGCTGTCGGCTACAGGGGTGCTGGCGATTAGCGTGTTGGGGTGCAGCAGCTGTCGGCTACAGGGGTGCTGGCGATCAGTGTGTCGGGGATGCAGTGGCTGTTGGCTACAGGGGTGCTTGCGATTAGCGTGTTGGGGTGCAGTGGCTGTCGGCTACAGGGGTGCTGGCGATTAGCGTGTTGGGGTGCAGTGGCTGTTGGCTACAGGGGTGCTTGCGATTAGCGTGTTGGGGTGCAGTGGCTGTCGGCTACAGGGGTGCTGGCGATCAGTGTGTTGGGGTGCAGTGGCAGTCGGCTACAGGGGTGCTGGCGATTAGCGTGTTGGGGTGCAGTGGCTGTTGGCTACAGGGGTGCTTGCGATTAGCGTGTTGGGGTGCAGTGGCTGTCGGCTACAGGGGTGCTGGCGATCAGTGTGTTGGGGTGCAGTGGCAGTCGGCTACAGGGGTGCTGGCGATTAGCGTGTTGGGGTGCAGTGGCTGTCGGCTACAGGGGTGCTGGCGATTAGCGTGTTGGGGTGCAGTGGCTGTCGGCTACAGGGGTGCTTGCGATTAGCGTGTTGGGGTGCAGTGGCTGTCGGCTACAGGGGTGCTTGCGATTAGCGTGTTGGGGTGCAGTGGCTGTCGGCTACAGGGGTGCTGGCGATTAGCGTGTTGGGGTGCAGTGGCTGTCGGCTACAGGGATGCTGGCGATTAGCGTGTTGGGGTGCAGTGGCTGTCGGCTACAGGGATGCTGGCGATTAGCGTGTTGGGATGCAGTGGCTGTCGGCTACAGGGATGCTGGCGATTAGCGTGTTGGGGTGCAGTGGCTGTCGGCTACAGGGATGCTGGCGATTAGCGTGTTGGGGTGCAGTGGCTGTCGGCTACAGGGGTGCTGGCGATTAGCGTGTTGGGGTGCAGTGGCTGTCGGCTACAGGGGTGCTGGCGATTAGCGTGTTGGGGTGCAGTGGCTGTCAGCTACAGGGGTGCTTGCGATTAGTGTGTTGGGGTGCAGTGGCTGTCGGCTACAGGGATGCTGGCGATTAGCGTGTTGGGGTGCAGTGGCTGTCGGCTACAGGGGTGCTTGCGATTAGCGTGTTGGGGTGCAGTGGCTGTCGGCTACAGGGGTGCTGGCGATTAGCGTGTTGGGGTGCAGTGGCTGTCGGCTACAGGGATGCTGGCGATTAGCGTGTTGGGGTGCAGTGGCTGTCGGCTACAGGGATGCTGGCGATTAGCGTGTTGGGATGCAGTGGCTGTCGGCTACAGGGATGCTGGCGATTAGCGTGTTGGGGTGCAGTGGCTGTCGGCTACAGGGATGCTGGCGATTAGCGTGTTGGGGTGCAGTGGCTGTCGGCTACAGGGGTGCTGGCGATTAGCGTGTTGGGGTGCAGTGGCTGTCGGCTACAGGGGTGCTGGCGATTAGCGTGTTGGGGTGCAGTGGCTGTCAGCTACAGGGGTGCTTGCGATTAGTGTGTTGGGGTGCAGTGGCTGTCGGCTACAGGGATGCTGGCGATTAGCGTGTTGGGGTGCAGTGGCTGTCGGCTACAGGGGTGCTGGCGATTAGCGTGTTGGGGTGCAGCAGCTGTCGGCTACAGGGGTGCTGGCGATCAGTGTGTCGGGGATGCAGTGGCTGTTGGCTACAGGGGTGCTTGCGATTAGCGTGTTGGGGTGCAGTGGCTGTCGGCTACAGGGGTGCTGGCGATTAGCGTGTTGGGGTGCAGTGGCTGTCGGCTACAGGGGTGCTGGCGATTAGCGTGTTGGGGTGCAGTGGCTGTCAGCTACAGGGGTGCTTGCGATTAGTGTGTTGGGGTGCAGTGGCTGTCGGCTACAGGGATGCTGGCGATTAGCGTGTTGGGGTGCAGTGGCTGTCGGCTACAGGGGTGCTGGCGATTAGCGTGTTGGGGTGCAGCAGCTGTCGGCTACAGGGGTGCTGGCGATCAGTGTGTCGGGGATGCAGTGGCTGTTGGCTACAGGGGTGCTTGCGATTAGCGTGTTGGGGTGCAGTGGCTGTCGGCTACAGGGGTGCTGGCGATTAGCGTGTTGGGGTGCAGTGGCTGTTGGCTACAGGGGTGCTTGCGATTAGCGTGTTGGGGTGCAGTGGCTGTCGGCTACAGGGGTGCTGGCGATCAGTGTGTCGGGGATGCAGTGGCTGTTGGCTACAGGGGTGCTTGCGATTAGCGTGTTGGGGTGCAGTGGCTGTCGGCTACAGGGGTGCTGGCGATCAGTGTGTTGGGGTGCAGTGGCAGTCGGCTACAGGGGTGCTGGCGATTAGCGTGTTGGGGTGCAGTGGCTGTCGGCTACAGGGGTGCTGGCGATTAGCGTGTTGGGATGCAGTGGCTGTTGGCTACAGGGGTGCTTGCGATTAGCGTGTTGGGGTGCAGTGGCTGTCGGCTACAGGGGTGCTTGCGATTAGCGTGTTGGGGTGCAGTGGCTGTCGGCTACAGGGGTGCTGGCGATTAGCGTGTTGGGGTGCAGTGGCTGTTGGCTACAGGGGTGCTTGCGATTAGCGTGTTGGGGTGCAGTGGCTGTCGGCTACAGGGGTGCTTGCGATTAGCGTGTTGGGGTGCAGTGGCTGTCGGCTACAGGGGTGCTGGCGATTAGCGTGTTGGGGTGCAGTGGCTGTCGGCTACAGGGGTGCTGGCGATTAGCGTGTTGGGATGCAGTGGCTGTCGGCTACAGGGGTGCTGGCAATTAGCGTGTTGGGGTGCAGTGGCTGTCGGCTACAGGGGTGCTGGCGATTAGCGTGTTGGGGTGCAGTGGCTGTCGGCTACAGGGGTGCTGGCGATTAGCGTGTTGGGGTGCAGTGGCTGTCAGCTACAGGGGTGCTTGCGATTAGTGTGTTGGGGTGCAGTGGCTGTCGGCTACAGGGATGCTGGCGATTAGCGTGTTGGGGTGCAGTGGCTGTCGGCTACAGGGATGCTGGCGATTAGCGTGTTGGGATGCAGTGGCTGTCGGCTACAGGGGTGCTTGCGATTAGCGTGTTGGGGTGCAGTGGCTGTCAGCTACAGGGGTGCTTGCGATTAGCGTGTTGGGGTGCAGTGGCTGTCAGCTACAGGGATGCTGGCGATTAGCTTGTTGGGGTGCAGTGGCTGTCAGCTACAGGGGTGCTGGCGATTAGCGTGTTGGGGTGCAGTGGCTGTCGGCTACAGGGATGCTGGCGATTAGCGTGTTGGGGTGCAGTGGCAGTCGGCTACAGGGATGCTGGCGATCAGTGTGTCGGGGATGCAGTGGCTGTCGGCTACAGGGATGCTGGCGATTAGCGTGTTGGGGTGCAGTGGCTGTCGGCTACAGGGATGCTGGCGATTAGCGTGTTGGGGTGCAGTGGCTGTCGGCTACAGGGATGCTGGCGATTAGCGTGTTGGGGTGCAGTGGCTGTCGGCTACAGGGATGCTGGCGATTAGCGTGTTGGGGTGCAGTGGCAGTCGGCTACAGGGATGCTGGCGATCAGTGTGTCGGGGATGCAGTGGCTGTCGGCTACAGGGGTGCTGGCGATTAGCGTGTTGGGGTGCAGCGGCTGTCGGCTACAGGGATGCTGGCGATCAGTGTGTCGGGGGTGCAGTGGCTGTCGGCTACAGGGGTGCTGGCGATTAGCGTGTTGGGGTGCAGTGGCTGTCGGCTACAGGGGTGCTGGCGATTAGCGTGTTGGGGTGCAGCGGCTGTCGGCTACAGGGATGCTGGCGATCAGTGTGTCGGGGGTGCAGTGGCTGTCGGCTACAGGGGTGCTGGCGATTAGCGTGTTGGGGTGCAGTGGCTGTCGGCTACAGGGGTGCTGGCGATTAGCGTGTTGGGGTGCAGCGGCTGTCGGCTACAGGGGTGCTGGCGATCAGTGTGTCGGGGGTGCAGTGGCTGTCGGCTACAGGGGTGCTGGCGATTAGCGTGTTGGGGTGCAGTGGCTGTCGGCTACAGGGATGCCGGGGATGCTGCGGCTGGCGATCGGCATTTCGGTAATGCAGTGGCTGTCAGCTACAGGGATGCTGGTGATCAGTGTGTCGGGGATGCAGCGGCTGTCAGCTACAGGGATGCTAGGGATGCTGTGGCTGGCAATCGGGTGTTTCAGTGATGCAGTGGCAGTCAGCTACAGGGATGCTGGCGATTAGCGTGTTGGGGTGCAGTGGCTGTCGGCTACAGGGGTGCTGGCGATTAGCGTGTTGGGGTGCAGCGGCTGTCGGCTACAGGGATGCTGGCGATTAGCGTGTTGGGGTGCAGTGGCTGTCGGCTACAGGGATGCTGGCGATTAGCGTGTTGGGGTGCAGTGGCTGTCGGCTACAGGGATGCTGGCGATTAGCGTGTTGGGGTGCAGTGGCAGCCGGCTACAGGGATGCTGGCGATTAGCGTGTTGGGGTGCAGTGGCAGCCGGCTACAGGGGTGCCAGGGATGCTGCGGCTGGCGATCAGTGTGTTGGGGATGCAGCGGCTGTCAGCTACAGGGATGCCGGGGATGCTGCGGCTGGCGATCGGCATTTCGGTAATGCAGTGGCTGTCAGGTACAGGGATGCTAGGGATGCTGTGGCTGGCAATCGGGTGTTTCAGTGATGCAGTGGCAGTCAGCTACAGCGATGCTGGGGCATGTCATGGGAGCTCGCTGGTAAAGGTGAGTTTACCGGCGCCCCCCAGTAGTTTTCACACAGCTAGCATCCTGGTCCTAAAATATTTTAGATTCCAGGGCAGGCCGTGAAGGGGTTTTGATCCTCTTTAAATATCCTATACCAGACCTGTCACACACCCACGAATATGGCCGTGCTCCCCTTAGGATACATGTAACACAGGTTTAGAAACGGTGGTTCAGGGGGTTTCTCAACTTTTTTTTTTTTTTTTTTTTTTTTTTTTTACTGCTTTCCATTTGGCTCAAGTGCCACCACTTATACACAGGCTTCAAGCATGACTAAGGACATTTACCCACCAGGAACGTGTATACCTTGTAGGACTTGCATGCCCTGAGGGGTGGGGGGGGCCTATACTACAGTGGTCCCCAACCCTCTCCTACAAGCCCCACTAGCAGCTCACGTGCTGTGGATCTGCTGCTGCACCGATTACTTCTGTGCATCTGTGTTGGAGATCTTCAGAACCCGGCCTGTCGGTGGTCCTTGTATTAGAGGGTTGGGAACCCCAAGTGTTGCTGTCAACCCAAGATGCTCCACTTCTCTGCCCTCTGCCTCTGGGAGCAGTAGCTTGTCTGCGGTGCTTCATGTCCCTTAACTTTCACCTCTAGCGGACTTGAATACCTCAAGAGGGGGGCGCTCAAGTACCACCAGAGGTGTGGAGTACCTCTGCTCCAACCAACCAAAACCCAGGAGCCAGATTTGGTACAGGTTGCACCTCAATGCATAGGTGTCCCCTGCTGTATAAAGTATGGGACTATACTTCCTAAGTACGGCATCACTTCTAAATATTCCTGAAAGAAGTAGGCCACAGGTATTGGAATACTTTTAAAACAACAGGAAGGAATAATTTATGACTGGTAAAATATACCATCAAACCCACCATGTTAAAGTGGACCAAAACCCAGGATTTTGACAATCCTGGGCTTTGGTCCTTGCTTCCTGGGGCACCCCGATTAGGGATGCCCCGCTGTGTGAAACCCCCCAGATCACCGAGTGCAACTCACCTCTTCCCGGTTCTACGGTGCATGCACAGGCGCTCATCAAATCAGTGCGCCGGCGGCTGCGTCCCCCACTTCCCTCTTATCGGGGATCGTGCCTGTGCCAGCTACTCACAAATGCCTGGTGCGGGCATACGCCCTGCTAGAGGGATAGCAGGGATGCTGCTCGCACATGCGCCAGGAAGCAATGTAAGTGTACGGGGCGACCTGGGGGGTTTCACACAGCGGGGTTTTGGATGCCCGGGGAGGGGAGGGAATCGATTGGCCCGGGAATCTTATAGATGGGTTTTGTTCCACCTTAAAGTCACTACGCCACCTTTCAAGCTGTGATGTGTACCCCCTGGGGTATGTGTAGGCTCCAGGGTGGATTTTGGTTCACTTTAAAGAGGAATTCGGCAGCCCAGGCCTCAAATAATATGAAAAAACTCCAGGTCTGTCCAAGTCCCACTCCTTGGGGAAGCCCCTCTGTCTAACCCCCCCCCCCCCTCTCAGGTTCCCAGATGCGCTCACCTGAGCCCTCACCTCTAGCCACACACGCCCCGGCCTTTCTGGTTGGGGGGTGCCACAGCTAGAAGCCGAGCGAGGGATGCGGCCGGGGGTGCAACCGGCTCGGCCGTCCTGACAGCCAAAGGGAGACGAATGAAGCCGAGATTCGAGATGCCACGCTGTGTGTATGGCCACATTCCACGCACCTTACTGGGGGTTTGCACGGCACAGGCTTTGCCGAAACAGAGCGCACCGATTGGTTGCACTGGAGCGCTCAGTTTCGGCAGAGCCTGCGCCATGGAAACAAGACAGTAAGGCGCGTGGATTGTGGCCATACACACAGCGGGGCATCCCGAGTTAACAACACATGGGGAAAGGTTTAAACCGGACCTTCAGCATCATTTATTGAAAAGCCCAAATTCTTAAAAAAAAATATTTCCCAGCATCTAAAATTAATATATTTTAAGTTTTTAATCACTAATTACTTATTCCCCGACTGGGCTGCAACTCTGTTCAGGACTCTAGGATACGGGCGCCGCCATATTGACTCAGAAGCATCACATACTGGGGAGAGCGGGATAAAGTGCAGGGGGCTGGTTATAGCTGTGCTTTGCACAGACAGCGCAGGTCAAGGAAAAGACAGCAATCCAAGAATGCAGAGCAACACAGTCAGAGGACACTTCCTGTTTGCAGGCTGCCTGATGCTCCATGAGCCGCCATCCTGAAAGTTTAAAGGCTCATAACATGCAGTAGATGCAGGTAGGATGATTTTTAATGTGGGCAATCTGTATGTACGGGGGGGGGGGGACATATAAGATAGGCTCTTATTCAGGGTGAAGGTCTGGATTAATGTGAGCAATCTGTATGTACAGGGGGGGGGGGGGAAACATATAAGATAGGCTCTTATTCAGGGTGAAGGTCTGGATTAATGTGGGCAATCTGTATGTACAGGGTGTGGGAAACATATAAGATAGACTCTTATTCAGGGTGAGGGTCCAGATTAATGTGGGCAATCTGTATGTACAGGGTGTGGGAAACATATAAGATAGGCTCTTATTCAGGGTGAAGGTTCAGATTAATGTGGGCAATCTGTATGTACAGGGTGTGGGAAACATAAGATAGGCTCTTATTCAGGGTGAAGGTCTGGATTAATGTGGGCAATCTGTATGTACAGGGGGGGAACATATAATATAGGCTTTTATTCAGGGTGAAGGTCTGGATTAATGTGGGCAATCTGTATGTACAGGGTGTGGGGAACATAAAAGATAGGCTCTTATTCAGGGTGAGGGTCCGGATTAATGTGGGCAATCTGTATGTACAGGGTGTGGGAAACACATAAGATAGGCTCTTATTCAGGGTGAAGGTCTGGATTAATGTGGGCAATCTGTATGTACAGGGGGAAACATACAAGATAGACTCTTATTCAGGGTGAAGGTCCGGATTAATGTGGGCAATCTGTATGTACAGGGGGGGAAACAGATAATATAGGCTCTTATTCAGGGTGAAGGTCTGGATTAATGTGAGCAATCTATGTACAGGGGGGGAAACAGATAATATAGGCTCTTATTCACAGTGAAGGTCTGGATTAATGTGGGCAATCTGTATGTACAGGGGGAAACATACAAGATAGGCTCTTATTCAGGGTGGAGGTTCACTTCCTCTGCGTTCCTATTTTTTAAACACGTTCGAGTTAAAAACCCACAAAAAGAAAAAAAAAAAGAGGGACCACACCATGTTGCGATGTTTTTGTTACATTTCCATGTTTTACTCTTCCTTTTGTCTGCGTTTCCATGTTTTAATTTTTATTAACTTTATTTTTTAGAAACATGTCATTCAGATTTATAAAAAGGTAGGATTTCAGTTGCCTTTGTTTTTTTATTTCTTGTGTAACTTTTACCTTCCTGGATCTGATTTTTTTTATTTTTTGAATACTAAACTTTCCGCTGACCACTAAATTGAGGACCGTCTTTTTTGTTTTTTTTTTCTCTCTGCTGTTCATTGGATGATGGACTTTCTTAATGGGCTGAGCATGTCCTGTGTGCGCTGTGCACCCCGCTAACGTCTTGCACATCATAAATATTCATTTATTTTTCATGATTACTAATCCACGCTCGGCATGCCGACAATCTGATTGTTTTGTCTTTTTAACGTTTTTTGTTTCTTATCGAGGTAGGTTTGGGTTATGTTGATGCCCCACCTGACTTTCGATGTTTGAAAAGAGAAGCCGTGCTGTGTTTTTCAGGGTCCTGATTTACACATCACTCCTGGTAGCGGGCGCAGCTATGCAATTAGGGCAAATGGGGCAGATACCATGGCAGGGGGATAGATAGCATGGCAGGGGGATAGATAGCACGGCAGGGGGATAGATAGCACGGCAGGGGGATAGATAGCATGGCAGGGGGATAGATAGCACGGCAGGGGGATAGATAGCACGGCAGGGGGATAGATAGCACGGCAGGGGGATAGATAGCACGGCAGGGGGATAGATAGCATGGCAGGGTGATAGATAGCGGGGCAGGGGGATAGATAGCATGGCAGAGGGATAGATAGCACGGCAGGGGGATAGATAGCACGGCAGGGGGATAGATGGCACGGCAGGGGGATAGATGGCAGGGCAGGGGGATAGATAGCACGGCAGGGGGATAGATAGCACGGCAGGGGGATAGATAGCACGGCAGGGGGATAGATAGCACGGCAGGGGGATAGATAGCGGGGCAGGGGGATAGATAGCGGGGCAGGGGGATAGATAGCAGGGCAGGGGGATGGATAGCAGGGCAGGGGGATGGATAGCAGGGCAGGGGGATAGATAGCACGGCAGGGGGATAGATAGCACGGCAGGGGGATAGATAGCACGGCAGGGGGATAGATAGCGGGGCAGGGGGATAGATAGCGGGGCAGGGGGATGGATAGCATGGCAGAGGGATAGATAGCGGGGCAGAGGGATAGATAGCGGGGCAGGGGGATAGATAGCGGGGCAGGGGGATAGATAGCGGGGCAGGGGGATAGATAGCGGGGCAGGGGGATAGATAGCGGGGCAGAGGGATGGATAGCGGGGCAGAGGGATGGATAGCGGGGCAGAGGGATGGATAGCGGGGCAGAGGGATGGATAGCGGGGCAGAGGGATAGATAGCGGGGCAGGGGGATAGATAGCATGGCAGAGGGATAGATAGCGGGGCAGGGGGATAGATAGCACGGCAGAGGGATAGATAGCACGGCAGGGGGATAGATAGCACGGCAGGGGGATAGATAGCACGGCAGAGGGATAGATAGCGGGGCAGGGGGATAGATAGCACGGCAGAGGGATAGATAGCGGGGCAGGGGGATAGATAGCACGGCAGGGGGATAGATAGCACGGCAGAGGGATAGATAGCGGGGCAGAGGGATAGATAGCACGGCAGGGGGATAGATAGCACGGCAGAGGGATAGATAGCGGGGCAGGGGGATAGATAGCGGGGCAGAGGGATAGATAGCGGGGCAGAGGGATAGATAGCGGGGCAGAGGGATAGATAGCGGGGCAGAGGGATGGATAGCACGGCAGGGGGATGGATAGCACGGCAGGGGGATGGATAGCACGGCAGGGGGATGGATAGCACGGCAGGGGGATGGATAGCACGGCAGGGGGATGGATAGCGGGGCAGAGGGATAGATAGCGGGGCAGAGGGATAGATAGCGGGGCAGAGGGATAGATAGCGGGGCAGAGGGATAGATAGCGGGGCAGAGGGATAGATAGCGGGGCAGAGGGATAGATAGCGGGGCAGGGGGATAGATAACGGGGCAGAGGGATAGATAGCGGGGCAGGGGGATAGATAACGGGGCAGAGGGATAGATAGCGGGGCAGAGGGATAGATAGCGGGGCAGAGGGATAGATAGCGGGGCAGAGGGATAGATAGCGGGGCAGAGGGATAGATAGCGGGGCAGAGGGATAGATAGCGGGGCAGAGGGATAGATAGCGGGGCAGGGGGATAGATAACGGGGCAGGGGGATAGATAACGGGGCAGAGGGATAGATAACGGGGCAGGGGGATAGATAGCGGGGCAGAGGGATAGATAGCGGGGCAGGGGGATAGATAACGGGGCAGGGGGATAGATAGCGGGGCAGGGGGATAGATAACGGGGCAGAGGGATAGATAACGGGGCAGGGGGATAGATAACGGGGCAGGGGGATAGATAACGGGGCAGGGGGATAGATAACGGGGCAGGGGGATAGATAACGGGGCAGGGGGATAGATAACGGGGCAGGGGGATAGATAACGGGGCAGGGGGATAGATAACGGGGCAGGGGGATAGATAGCGGGGCAGGGGGATAGATAGCGGGGCAGGGGGATAGATAGCGGGGCAGGGGGATAGATAGCGGGGCAGGGGGATAGATAGCGGGGCAGGGGGATAGATAGCGGGGCAGAGGGATAGATAGCGGGGCAGAGGGATAGATAGCGGGGCAGGGGGATAGATAGCGGGGCAGAGGGATAGATAGCACGGCAGAGGGATAGATAGCGGGGCAGGGGGATAGATAGCGGGGCAGAGGGATAGATAGCGGGGCAGAGGGATAGATAGCACGGCAGAGGGATAGATAGCGGGGCAGAGGGATAGATAGCGGGGCAGAGGGATAGATAGCGGGGCAGAGGGATAGATAGCGGGGCAGGGGGATAGATAGCGGGGCAGAGGGATAGATAGCGGGGCAGAGGGATAGATAGCGGGGCAGAGGGATAGATAGCGGGGCAGAGGGATAGATAGCGGGGCAGGGGGATGGATAGCTAGCACGGCAGGGGGATGGATAGCTAGCACGGCAGGGGGATGGATAGCTAGCACGGCAGGGGGATAGATAGCACGGCAGAGGGATAGATAGCGGGGCAGAGGGATAGATAGCACGGCAGAGGGATAGATAGCGGGGCAGAGGGATAGATAGCGGGGCAGAGGGATAGATAGCGGGGCAGGGGGATAGATAGCGGGGCAGAGGGATAGATAGCGGGGCAGAGGGATAGATAGCGGGGCAGAGGGATAGATAGCGGGGCAGAGGGATAGATAGCGGGGCAGAGGGATAGATAGCGGGGCAGGGGGATGGATAGCTAGCACGGCAGGGGGATGGATAGCTAGCACGGCAGGGGGATGGATAGCTAGCACGGCAGGGGGATGGATAGCTAGCACGGCAGGGGGATGGATAGCTAGCACGGCAGGGGGATAGATAGCACGGCAGGGGGATGGATAGCTAGCACGGCAGGGGGATGGATAGCTAGCACGGCAGGGCAGAGGGATCGATACATACATACATACATACATACATACATACATACATACATACATACATACATACATAGCAGGGCAGGGGCAAAGATGGATGGATGGCGGGGCAGGGGCACAGTTAGCCGCCCTGTCCCCCTGTAACTAGGGTTTATTTTCGGGGGTAGGGCTCATATTTTTAAGAGGAACATGTCCAGACTGCTGCGCCCCCCGCCCCTCCGGTTTTAGATTTGGGCACTTTATACTCACCTCGTGGAATCCATCTCCTCTGCCCTATCTATCCCGTATCTATCTGTCGATCCCATATCTATCTATCCCATATCTATCTATCTCATATCTATCTATCTCGTATCTATCTATCTCGTATCTATCTATCTCGTATCTATCTATCTCATATCTATCTATCTCATATCTATCTATCTCATATCTATCTATCTCATATCTATCTATCTCATATCTATCTATCTCATATCTATCTATCTCATATCTATCTATCTATCTATCTATCTCATATCTATCTATCTCATATCTATCTATCTCATATCTATCTATCTCATATCTATCTATCTCATATCTATCTATCTATCTATCTATCTATCTATCTATCTATCTATCTATCTATCCCCTATCTATCTATCCCCTATCTATCTATCCCCTATCTATCTATCCCCTATCTATCTATCCCCTATCTATCTATCATCTATCTATCTATCTATCTATCTATCTATCTATCTATCTATCTATCTATCTCTCTCTCTCTCAATCCTATATGTCTATACATCTTTCTCCCTCTCTGCCCACTCAAACCTCTCCATCGTTGTGTTGTTCAAGCCACTGCATCAGGGAGTATTGTCCAAAGCAAACCATCCAAGTTTTAAATCCCCCCCCCGGACCAATTATTATTATCAATGCAATAGTGACTATCAGCTCATTGTCCAATAAGGATTCGTTGGCGCAAATAGGCGCAGCTTTCCCCTTTCTCCCTAGGGTATATAAAATATAGTATAAACACAATGGGGGGGGGTGTGCTAATTATTTTCCAAAGCAAGTGTAACACTGGGGTTCACATTTGGGTTTGTATTGCAACCTGTATCTCTGAGAGCTTTTAAACTTTAACACTCAAAGTGCAATTGGCTCTCCAAAATTCACCCGTACCTGCAGTGGGGCGTTTTTTTTTATGGGTAAGGTCCATCATTTTTCCAATGAGGTAAGGAAACCGGATCTGACGGGTTGCACTGAATTGCAATTGCACAAGAATTTGCTATATTTTTCTGCGTAGCCCATAGAGCAGTGGTTCTCAACCTTCCTAAAGAGGAACTTTGCAGGCCCTGGGCTCTAAAAGACTCAAGGGCCATTCAAGTGCCACTCCTTGGGACAGGCACCCCCCCAAAGAAACCCCAATACACTCACCTTCTCCCGGAGCCCTCACCATGTCTCTGCACCGCAGCCCCATCCCTCACCTCTAGCCATGCACTTTCAGAATGGGCGGCTCTGGCACGCCACAGCTAGAAGGCGAGCAGGGGATGCGGCTGGCGGTGCACTCGGCACTTCGGCGTCCAACTGGCTTAGCAGCCAGCGGAGCCAAGTGGAAGCGAAGGCTCTTGTTCTCGCTCGTGGGAGCAACAGGAGGGTGAGCATATGGGACTACCCGTGGTGGGGGATACACACAGCAGGGCATCACCATTTGGGATTCCATTGCATAGAGCAGACCTGGGCATTGTACGGCCCGCGGGCCGTATACGGCCCTTTGATTGGCTCTGACCGGCCCGGTCTGAGCTGGCTGGCAGAGTCCCTCCGCTAGCGATTTGGCGTCCCTCCGCTCGTGCTGCCTGCGAGGCACCCGTCCCTCTTCACAGCGGGTTGGAGCCTCTCGCACTGTACACAGGCGATCACTTAAAGTAAACCAAAACCCAGGATTTTGACTATCCTGGGTTTTGGTCCACTCCCCCCCCATCAGGGGTACCCCGCTATGTGAAACCCCCCAGATCGCCCGGATCAACTCTCCTCACCGTGGTCCTACGGCGCATGCGCGGCCACTCGTCCAATCAGCGCTCTCTGAGCCGCTGAGGTATGCACGTCTTAGCTCAGCGGCTCCGAGCGCGCTGGTGTCCGCATCTCACGATTACCTCACAAATGGCCGGCACAGGCATGAACCCTGCTAGAGAGAATCGCGAGATGCGCCCGCGTTGCTGGACCGGGATTAAGGTAAGTGTAGCAGGCGTCCTGGGGGGTATCACACAGCGGGGCATCCTGATTTTGGATGCCCCGCGGGGGGGAATGAATCTTATAGATTCCTGGGCCGATCCAGCTGGGTTTTGGTCCACTTTAAGCAACAGCCAATCGGCCACTCGGCTCGTCGGATCTGGCGTGTTCTCCCTTCCTGAGTGACCCGACGAGCCGATCGGCTGCTGCTTAAAGTGGACCATCACCCTCCGGTGATCGGCCCGGGAATCTATAAGATTCCCGGGCCGATCACCTCCCTCCCCGCGGGACATCCGAGATCGGGATGTCCCGCGGGGTGAAACCCCCCCCAAACACCCCAAATCCCCTTACCTTGTCTTCCTCCCTCGCGCCCCTCTAGACGCGCCCGCGCCGGCCGTCTGTGAATGGCCTGCTCGAGGCATCAACAGTAGGAAGAGGGAGGTAGTGATGTTGCTGTATAGAGCCCTGGTGAGGCCACAGTTAGAATTCTGTGTGCAGTTCCTGAGACCTCCCCTACAAAAAGACATTTACATAGAACGGGTCCAAAGGCCGGCAACAAAAATGGTGGAAGGACTTAAAATTAGGAGAGACTTAAAGAACTTAATTTGTACAGTCTGGAGGAAAAGAAGGGAGAGAGGGGACACGATGGAGACCTTTTTATATGTGACAGCAGGGACGTGTTTTTACGAAGAGACTTAATGATAGAACAACGGGCCCAACCTGAAGCTGGTCGGAGGGAAGATCAGGAGCAACGTTAGAAAATATGTTACAGAAAGAGTAGTAGATGCCAGGAACAAACTTCCAGCAGAGGTTGAAAAATCAGTCAGTGATTGAGCACATCCCTGGGCTAAGCCTCCATCTATCCTAAGATACAGAGAATATACAGTATACACATAAGATACAGAGAATATACAGTATACACATAAGATACAGAGAACATACAGTATATACATAAGATACAGAGAACATACAGTATATACATAAGATACAGAGAACATACAGTATATACATAAGATACAGAGAATATACAGTATACACATAAGATACAGAGAATATACAGTATACACATAAGATACAGAGAACATACAGTATACACATAAGATACAGAGAACATACAGTATACACATAAGATACAGAGAACATACAGTATATACATAAGATACAGAGAACATACAGTATACACATAAGATAGAGACCATACAGTATACACATAAGATACAGAGAACATACAGTATACACATAAGATACAGAGACCATACAGGATACACATAAGATACAGAGAACATACAGGATACACATAAGATACAGAGAACATACAGTATACACATAAGATACAGAGAACATACAGTATACACATAAGATACAGAGAACATACAGTATATACATAAGATACAGAGAACATACAGTATATACATAGGATACAGAGAGCATACAGTATATACATAAGATACAGAGAACATACAGTATATACCGGTACATAAGATAAAGAGAACATACAGTATATACATAAGATACAGAGAACATACGGTATACACATAAGATAAAGAGAACATACGGTATATACATAGGATAAAGAAAACATACGGTATATACATAAGATACAGAGAACATACGGTATATACATAAGATACAGAGAACATACAGTATATACATAAGATACAGAGATCATACAGTATATACATAAGATAAAGAGAACATACAGTATATACATAAGATAAAGAGCACATACAGTATACACGAGATACAGAGAGCATACAGTATACACATAAAATAAAGGGAGCATACAGTATATACATAAGATACAGAGAGCATACAGTATACACATAAGATAAAGAGAACATACGGTATATACATAAGATACAGAGAACATACGGTATATACATAAGATACAGAGATCATACAGTATACACATAAGATAGAGAACATACAGTATACACATAAGATAAAGAGAACATACGGTATATACATAAGATACAGAGAACATACGGTATATACATAAGATACAGAGATCATACAGTATATACATAAGATACAGAGAACATACAGTATACACATAAGATAAAGAGAACATACAGTATACACATAAGATACAGAGAGCATACAGTATACACATAAGATACAGAGAACATAGAGTATACACATAAGATAAAGAGAACATACAGTATACACATAAGATACAGAGAGCATACAGTATATACATAAGATACAGAGCATACAGTATACACATAAGATACAGAGAACACACAGTATACACATAAGATAAAGAGAACATACGGTATATACATAAGATACAGAGAACATACCGTATACACATAAGGGACGAATAGATGGAGCATCTGGTCTTCTTCTGCCGTCACCTTCTATGTTTCTATGACATTTTTAGTGCACTTTTTGTGTATGTGTTAAAAGTGAAGAAGCTCCCTAAGACGGAGGTTGCCATTGAAACCCAGATGTATGGTCGCTCACTGAGTGAATGGCAAATGTATCTGCCATTTACTACGGGCCATTACTCACTAAATAATTAACATGACCCCTGGCGTGTGTGAGATAGATAGATAGATATATTTTATATAATCTCCCAATGGCGTGGACAGGCAAAATAATTGAATCCTTATTGGGCTTCAGCCTAGTTGGCTCAGATTTAAAAACGTTCTCTTAAAGCTGACCGAAAGTCACAAAAAGTTTTAAGTAAATTGCTCATCTAAAGCCCCCTCTGGCAAAAACTACTTGAGAGGCCTTAAAGGGACTCTGTAGGCAAAGTGCATAAACAGTCATTCAGCAGCTCACCTCATCATGGCTGCGCTCTCCCTTATTGTCAGAACGCAGCTGCTCCTGAAATTAGAAGTAGTGGCACACCCCCTGAGTTCCTTTTGCCGTAGACCACCAATCATAGGGTCAAGGTTGTGGTCTAAAGCTCTGCATCATCAGACTGTGGACACTGGGAGAGAGGGAGAACAGCCAGGCTGATGAGAATGCCTGTCATACAGACCCCACACATTATTCTGATTTATTATGTGGCATCACAGAGCCAAGGGCCATGCCCATATATTTCAAAAGAGAAATCATAATGTCAATCTGTAAACCTCGATGTCTCGGCCATTTCTTCATCAATTTAAAAAATGGAAAACCGTTTAGGAACGTGCCAAACGCAGCCCAAAACAATGGTCTAACAATTGCCTTTGCCTGCTGTATCCCTTTAACTCCATGCACATTTTCTGTAATAACAGGCCGATTCTGCAGAACTGCATGGGAGCGGCCATCTTGTCACACAAGCATGAGGCGAGAGCTGTGCCAGCAGCAGCCCACACATCAAACAGAGAGATAAATGCCTTAAACACAGCAGCTTGTGTATTATGTTATATAGACACTGAGTAATCAGCTGCTAGAGGGAGTGTGTGTGTGTGTGTGTGTGTGTGTGTGTGTAAAGCTGCAACAATGTTTATCACTGTTCACTACTGTGCTGTCAGTGTAAACATATGTATCTTCTAAAATGTTACAATTCTTTTAGCTGTGCAGCAGAGCAACGAGTCATCACAACTGATGACTTTCTACTAGAATTAAGAGGATTGCACTGAAATGTGAGGCCATATTGACTGTGGGACTGGGTTTTCCATAAGCTGGACTCGTGTGTGTGTGTGTGTGGCAAGATGGACGATCCCATGCAGTTATGCAGCATAGATTTATTCTATTCTATATCATCCGCATGGCGTTAAACCAATAGTTTGTCACTGATTGCCAGAGTGGGGCTTTAGGGGTGTAATTTACTGAAGTTGCTTTTTTTTTTAACTTTTGGTCTGCTTTAATCATATCGGATTCCACCGCTCCATAAACCCGGAAGCAACTTGCAGAGGCAGGGACATCGGACCTGCATCAGGAATAAAGGCCTCTGGGCTTGAATAAATGAATGAACAGCAAGCTGCCGACTAGTGGCCGTTGACACGAGTCACTGAGCAACGTCCGCAGCTTCTTACCTCATCGAGCAGCGACTCCCGAAACTCCTGCTCACTGTGCTGCCTCCCAGGGTAAGAGGGGCCGGCTCACCGGGAGGGTCAAAGGCTGCACCTTGGAGAATTGTGGGATACATACTCCTGGGTGTAGCAAGATGGCGGCGTGGGAGCGAGATGTCTGGGAGCATAGTTCCGGGTGTAGCGAAATGTCCAGGAGCTGGCAGGCAGGTAAGGTGAGTAAGTCATTAATAAGCATGTAGCAGTTTAAAAAGTATAAAAAACATATAAAAGTATTTTGATCCACTTTAAGCTTTATTTATACAAACATACAAAACAGGAACCTACGCAATCAAGCTTATCGACTTTTAACATAATTCAGTAATACTATAAAAGGCAATTTCTCTAATAAAGAGTACAGGTTGGTCCATCCTTATCTGGTCAGCGCATTCCACACTGTCGCAATAGGTAACTAATCACATCATGTCCGAGCCTTCTCAAGGTGTGGTGTTCTTCAATGCCATCTTGTCTTTGGAATGTGAACTTAGATTTTATTTCTGATTCTTTTGAAGTGGAAAAGGGCTCTCACCTCTTGGCTCATCGTCCCATAATAGTGATTCATCACAGTAATAGGAGGCATTGTCCCCTGCTCACTGTGTCGCCTCCCAGGGTAAGAGGGGCCGGATCATCGGGAGAGTCAAAGGCTGTACCTGAGAGGATTGTGGGGTACATACTGCTGGGTGTAGCAAGATGGCGGCATGGGAGTGAGATGTATGGGAGCATAGTTCCGGGTGTAGCGAGACGTCCAGGAGCTGGCAGGCAGGTAAGGTGAGTAAGTCATTAATAAGCATGCAGCAGTTTATATGCAGTTTTAAAAGTATAAAAAAAAGACTTTAAGCTTTATTTATACAAACCTACAAAACAGGAACCTACACAATCAAGCTTATCTGCTATTAACATAATTCAGCAATACTATAAAAGGCAATGTCTCTAATAAAGAGTACAGGTTGGTCCATCCTTATCTGGTCAGCGCATTCCACACTGTCGGAATAGGTAGCTAAACACATCCTGTCCGAGTCTCCTCAGGGTGTGGGGTTCTCCTACAACGCCATCTTGTCTTTGGAATGTGAACTTAGATTTTATTTCTTATTCTTTGTGAAGTGGAGAAGGGCTTTCACCTCCGTGCTCATCGTCCCATAATACTGATCCATCACAGTATTAGGAGGCATTGTCCTCTGCTTACTGTGCGGCCGCCCTGGATAAGAGGGTGATAAAGGCTGCACCTGGGAGGATTGTGGGATACATACTGCCGGGTGTAGCAAGATGGCGGCGTGGATAGTGAGATTTCTGGGTGTAGTAAGATGGCAGCGTGTGAGCGAGATATTTGGGAGCCGGCGGGCAGGTGAGTAAGTCGTTAATAAGCATGCAGCAGTTTATATGCAGTTTTAAAAGTATTAAAAAAAAGACTTATCGGCTATTAACATAATTCAGTAACACTATAAAAGGCAATGTCTCTAATAAAGATTACAGGTTGGTCCATCCTTATAAGTGCATCCGGCACTGGTGCAATAGGTAACTAATCACATCATGTCCGGGTCTTCTCATGGTGTGGTGTTCTCCAACGCCATCTTGTCTTTGGAATGTGAACTTAGATTTTATTTCTTCTCACCTCTGGGCTCATCATCCCATAATTCTGATCCATCACAGTACTAGGAGACATTATCCCCGAATTGCCCTCAGCCCTGATGTTTTGCTGCTAAGAGAGTCTGAAAAGTGTCAGAGCTAGATCATTAGCGTCTAGTTGAAGGGCCGATAGAATAAGGCATCAGCTGGGTAACCTCACCTATATTAGCAATGGCTACCCCGTATATAATAAATGATAGGCTTGCTTTAAATGTGCTGCAACCGTAAAAACCTTATAAACCCCAAATAAATTCTCTGGTCAGAAAATGGTATATTCCCTGTAGTATCTCTATTACATATTTGTGTTCTCAGTTGTATGCAGTACACAGTGTAAGATTTCTCTTCTGCTTGTCTTTGCTTTTTTTCTTTTTTTACAATGTTTTCAATGAGGCTCCCGAGTGAATCTGAGCGAAACGGGAGATATGATGGCTCAAGGTGAGGCCGATCTCTTCTATTAACAATCACCCGCTACCATGTTTTATTTCTTTTTTTTTGCATGGTTCCATTCCTTGAAATGCTTTGAATGTTTTTTAAATTGCACCTGTACTTGGAGTGAATTTATGTGGTCCCCTTCTATCCCTAGCCCAGTGGCCCCCAAAACAGCCTGTTTTTTTTTGTTTTTTTTGTTTTTCTTTTGGTTTTTCTTTTTTTGCCCAATATTTATAACAACACAAACTAGATTCAGTCAGCCATATTGCTCCCTGGCCGAGCAGTCCCGCCCCCAGCGATGATGCATTCATTCACAGTGAACACAGATCAGCAATGGTGAGGACTTACTAACTGGCATTAGGGCTGATTCAACACCATTTTTTTCTAATTTTATTATTTTTCCTCACGTTGCGTCTTTTTTTTTTTTCTCCCTCGTCACAGTGCAAATGTTTTGTAAATTTGCGCAGCTAAAAAAAGACGCTGAATTGCAAAAATTGAGATTACATTTTTTTTCCCTTTTGAGAATTTATGTGCGCGGCTTAAATGGTGCTGAATCGCACAAAGGAAAAAAATCTGGATAAAGATTTTCTCATGAAGAACGTGAGGAAAAAAATCTCACGGTGTTGAATCAGCCCTTAATGTGACATTTTAGTTGTAACTGAACTAATTAGCATATGTCCGCCATTCACCATAATACTACTTCCTGTTGGTCTTTTTATAAATATTGAGCAAAGGCTTTAGTAAAAAAAAAAAAAACAGGCTGTTTTGGGGTGCTGGGCTGGGGATGGAATGTGACCCCATATACTTCCTTTCTGGGTGTAGGTGCACTTTAATACTTGCCTGCATGCCGAACTTTTATGGTCAAATGTGTGAAAATATGATCTGCAAACATTTATTCACTCTCATTGTGAACGTGACGCGATAAAGCCATAGCGTGGAGCGCCGTTTCCCAACCCCTCTCCTGGAGAGCCACCGACAAGTCGTGTTTTTTTTTTTTTTTGGGGGGGGGGGGGGATCTCCACCTACCCGGTTTCCCAGAAAATAAGTCGGGTCTTAATGTTTTTTTTCTCCCAAAAATGTGGTAGGGCTTATTTTCAGGTCTTTTTGCCATAAACAAATTGATAGGTGAGCAGAGGGATGGAAAGAAAGCTGGGCAGAGGGCCCCTATCTCTCCACAGCAAGTGTCCCTGATGGGGAGAGGGGACAGCGGCAGCCCAGTTGACCTCATCCCTCTGCAGGAAGTGTCCCTGATGGGGGGGGGGGGGGGGGGGGGGGCACAGCAGCAGCCCAGCTGACCCCATACCTCTGCAGGAAGTGTCCCTGACCCCATACCTCTGCAGGAAGTGTCCCTGACCCCATACCTCTGCAGGAAGTGTCCCTGACCCCATACCTCTGCAGGAAGTGTCCCTGACCCCATACCTCTGCAGGAAGTGTCCCTGACCCCATACCTCTGCAGGAAGTGTCCCCGATGGGGCAGGGGACAGCGGCAGCCCAGCTGACCCCACCCCTCTACAGACAGGAAGTGTCCCTGATGGGGGGAGGGGACAGCGGCAGCCCAGCTGACCCCACCCCTCTACAGACAGGAAGTGTCCCTGATGGGGGGAGGGGACAGCGGCAGCCCAGCTGACCCCATCCCTCCGCAGGAAGTGTCCCTGATGGGGGGAGGGGACAGCGGCAGCCCAGCTGACCCCATCCCTCCGCAGGAAGTGTCCCTGATGGGGGGAGGGGACAGCGGCAGCCCAGGGCTTTGTGAGTATGCTAAAAATAAAATCACACTAGGGCTTATTCTCAGGGAAACATGGTTTTTGGCTCTACAGCCCTAAAAAGCCGCGATGTCCCTGACCTCACTTCTCAGAGCCCTTTGCTGAATCGCCTTCGTCTTCATGCGATGTGAGGGACCTTGAGCAGCAGCGGTCGGGAGCCAAGAGGAAACTTCAAAGTGTCCTGCAATCCCTCTCCCAAAGAGCCACCGACGGGTCATGTTTTTTTTTGGGGGGGGGATCTCCACATGATTGGCTCTATAGTTCTGCCCGGTGCTCACATGGGCAGGAGCTTTGGCGGCCAGAACGTCACTGTCCATGTGAGCACCCGGCAACCAATAGCAGCGCTGGATTCCCGGCAGGGGAGCAAGGTTAAGGTAAGGTTTACGAGAGTCCTGGGGAGAGCTCCGGCATTCTGGATGCCCCCCCTCTAGACTGTTTCAGCGGCGGTCACCAACACCCTTGCCCCCCCCCAAGGCATCCCCAATCGGGATGCTCCACTGTGTGAAAACCCCCAGGTCGCTGGTATTCACTCACCTTCCCCCAAGTCCAACGGCGCATGCGGGGCCTCAGAGCTGTTTGCTGTGCCTAAGTTATTCTGCAAATGGCTCCGATATTTTACTATGGGAGGAGCGAGAGCGGTCGCACCCCATAGAAGCTTATCAGAGCTGAATGCCCAGTCTCACGACATAGCCGCTCCCCATGCTGATGAACAGATCCAAACAGCAGCTTTATGCCGTCCATTAGTATGATTGGACGAGGGCACGCGCATGTGCCGTGGGAGCGCTGGAAACGTGAGTTGAGCGGGTATTTCACAGCGGGGCATCCTAAATCGGGATCATTGGTCCACTTTAAGGATTGGTTCATGTTACCAGTATTAATTTTATTGCCTTATTAGTGGAGTGGTAACTGGTCAATGGACATCTTGCTCACATTGCCGCTCCTACGGTTAGGTAAGTGTATATAAATATTTGATACACGGACGATTTTGCCAGTTTTCCCACCTACAACAAATGGAGAGGTCTGTAATATTTATCGTAGGTACGCTTCAACAGTAACAGGCAAAAGCCTCCATTCAACCCCATTCTTGCACCTTTTCAGCGGACCATTTTCGGGAGAGAATTTATGCTTGTAATCTCAACTGAAAATGGTGGCCGCCATAGCACACGTTTTTTATCGAAAGCATTTGCAACTAGCTGACTGTCACTCGCTAATCTGTCGCTTGTAAATTCTCATACGGATGTGAGAATTCTCACCCGTCTTTCTCGTATGCTTTTCGCGCAGGTGCGAGATGATCTCGCTCGTGTCCGAGAAAGCGAGAATTCCTGTTGCGAGTTGCATCTCACGCGACGCTAAGCTTTTAGAAAAGCAAGTGTCTGGCCTAGAATCTAAAAGGTTCTAGGCCGGCCATTGGCTATCCCTGGAGGCATCCCGAATCGCTGTGTAAAGCCCCCCAGAGCGCCGATAAAACGCTCACCTTTCCCTGGTCTAACGGCTCATATGCTGTCTCCCATCCAATCAGAGCTGCTTGCTCAAATGGCGTGATTTGGCAAACAGCTCTGATTGACAATGCGTGCGCTCTTGTATCGCCGGCGTTGTGCGAGCGCTCCTACCCCAGCCATTCAGATAGGCTGGGATGGGAGCGCATGCTCCCCATTGATCCAAATCAGAGCCTCTAGCCGAATTAATCATCACAGCAAGCGGCTCTGATTCGAGCCCGCACATGCAGATAAGTGCACAGGTATGCAGATCGGGCGATTTGGAAAGTTTCACACAGCGGGGCATCCCGATTCAGGGAAGCGGAATGTAGCCCAGTAAGGCATGAAATAAGTATTTGATACACTAGAAAAAATAAACCTTAAACTAGACTGACTGGTGGCGCAGTGTACTGCAGAAGAATTGTGGCTCCTCCCGGCCCCATATTAAAACCGGAATCACCCATGTGTTTTCCAGTCATCCAGTCAAACAATCATCCAGTGTTTTCTCTGCAGTAATACTACGAAGATAGAAGATGGCTCTCTGTTTCGCAGGCGAGCGGGGCAACCAAGCCTGTGGCCCTGCAAGTTTATTTCCACCCGTTTCCGGACCCTATTTGCCTCCCAGCCTCGGCTGTCGGATCGGGTGATGGTAGAGGAGCACTAGGGTCAGGTGCTCGGGGAGCGCTGCTCCTAGCCGCACAACCTGTACCACAAAGGGTAGCCGGCCATAGGCTTTTTTTATGGTGAGCCTGCTGAGGGATGAAGAAGCACTGCTGTCACTATGGTGTAGGGGGTGAGTTGTGCTTGGGGACTTGTGTTCCTGGCAGTATTCCCCTTTATTCTGTCTGACTTTCTCCCTTGGGGTGTGTTTGTCTCTCCCCCCTTTTGGATGGTTCCCGCTGCTGCCTGCCTCTCCTCCGCTCCCCGACTGCTGTTGTCAGGGGGGGGGGGGGGTGGCGTCAGGTGACGGTTGTGGTATGGTGTCCCACTGTTTGTTTCTCGCATCATGCTCCTGCGGCCCGCCCCTCGTTTACGGCGCCATCTTGCCTGCATGCTGCTTTCCTTGTGCTCTGAGTTCTGGAGGCTTCTTGTCAGCACATGCTGCGGCGGGGACTATGCCCTTCATGATCTACCCTCCACGGATCCTTTGACAGTATTCCGGTGGGATAACAATAGTGTATTGTGGTTTCTCCCGGTCCTATCTCCCCCTTCTCCCCCGTGTTCCCTCTGGGTCCTCTCTGTGGGCATCTCTTGGGGGGCATCCCGGGTGGCTTTTATTAGCCTTACCCTATACTGGCCTATTGTGGCTGTGATAATCACCATATGGAGGCTTCTGGGGATAGCATGCTCGGGGGTCCTTCGGGGCAATCCCTGCTATGTGTCATGTGCGGGGCATCCCCTTTGAGTGGTGGTGGCGCGGTTTGTGTGTCGTGCGCCCAAGATGGTATTGAGGGCCAGGCTGGGATGGGTGCTTCTCCTCCCAGTTCTGCGCTCCCTCCAGCATCTCCTACTCCCCTGCGCCTGCATTTAACCCCCAGTGAGTGGGATACTAGCAGGGGGTCCCAATCTGATCTGGCACTACGCGTGGCCAGCATTGAAAGGCAGCTGGCCCGTCCGGTGACGGGCAAGGCCTCTGGCAAGAAGCGGCATCTTGACGCTGCGCCTTCCCTCTTTACCGAGGAGGATGAGGGCCTTGATGTGTTTGGCGGCCGTGACTCCCTAGAGGAGGGGGAGCTTTTCTATGACTCTGACTCCTCTGGGGGCCAGCAGGAAGGTTACGACAGTGACCTGGGGTCTGCCTCTGATGAGGATACCTGGCTTCCTGATGACACTGACAGATGATTGTTGGACATTTTTGAGACATTGCATATCGCCCCCCTAAGGTGTCGGAAGAGGAAGCAGGGGGAGTTCTTTCGCCCTGACAAACAACGTTTGGAGTTCCCGGAGCAGGGCCATTTCTCCAATATGGTGCTCAAGGAGTGGCAACGGCCTAACAGATTGCCCATGGTGCCCAAGGGTTTGGACAGAAGGTATCCCTTCTCTGCTGATCTGGTCAAGCGCTGGGCGTGTACCCCTGAGGTGGACTTGTCCCTGTTCTATGACTGTCTAATACTTCGGTCATGCCGCCCCTGACACTACTACACTGCGTGACAGCGCAGACCGGCATATGGATCAGCTGGCCTGTCATGCTTTCACCTTTGTAGGGGCAGGCCTGCGTCCGGTTTGTGCCGCAGCCATTACGGCCATTGCCCTTAAAAAGAAGCTCAAGCGTCTCGCTGATGGCGCCATGGCTGGTAGGAGAAGGGAGGATTATAGGGCCCCGTCCTTCATCGGGCTTCCCTTAACGGGGCTTCGTCTCTTTGGTGAGCGTCTGGATGTTCTGGCCAAGGATGGTAGGCTACCTCAGCATAGGAAGCAGTCTCGGCCCTTTCGGGTGTCTTCCACCTCCTCCTTCCGTGGCTCCAGGGGAGGTCGTGGCACACACCTTTTTGGTAGCCGCAGAGACTCCTGGGGCCGCGGCAGAACCCGTGGTCGTCCTGATCCTTCATGGAGCTCCAAGCCTAAACCCCCTCCCAAGGCCCCTCAGGCATGAGGAGGCGCCCTCACCTGTCCGGGTGGGGGGATGGCTTCGGCTCTTTGCTCACGCCTGGATACTTCGCGTCTCAGACCCGTGGATTCAGGATGTGGTATCCTCCGGTTACAAGATAGTTTGCAGCCTGGCCGCCCCCAAGATTTCTCAGATCCCGGATACCTCAGAATCTTCTGTCAGCTCAAGGGCTGTGCCTAGCAGTGCAACGCCTGTTGGAGTCTGGAGTCATCTGTCCGGTACCTCACCAGGAACAGGGTCAGGGGTACTATTCACGGTGGCCAAAAAGGACGGTGCTCTGAGGCCCATCCAGGACTTAAAGGGTCTCAACAGGTTTGTCCGTTTCAAGCATTTTTGCATGGAGACGCTACGCTCGGCTGTCAGTTCCCTTCGGCCGGGCGACTTCATGACCACTGTGGATATCAAGAATGCATATCTTTACATACCAATCTTTCCAGGTCATCAGAGATTTGAGGTTCGCTCTGGAGGATCAGCATTACCAATTTGTGGCCTTACCGTTCGGTATCACCTTGGCCCCTCGGGTGTTCACCAAGGTGCTGGCGGGCGTAATGGCCCTTCTGAGGAACCAGGGCATTCGCATCCTCCCTTACCTGGATGACATTCTGATTGTTTCTCAGTCTCTTCATCAGGCCGAGAAGGATACTCAGGTGGTGACCTCCATTCTCGAGTCCTTCGGCTGGGTGATCAACTATCCCAAGTCTTCACTGTCTCCGTCTTTGGCGAGGTCCTTTCTGGGCATGACTCTGGATACCTCTCAGGTCAAGGTGTTTCTCCCTCAGCAGAAAGTGGAGGGCCTTCAGATGCAGGCACGGGCCCTGCTCTTGTGTCCTCATCCCTCCATTCGGCAGGGGATGCAGTTAGTGAGACTGATGGTGTCCTGCTTCGAGGCGTTTCCCTTTGCTCAGTTCCACATGTGATCCCATCAGTTGCACCTTCTGTCAGTTTGGGATCGGGACCCTGTGTCCCTGGATCAGGAATTTCTTCTGTCCCCTCTGGCCAGGAAGTCCCTCTCGTGGTGGTTGGATTCGAGGAATCTTCTAGTGGGCAGGACATTTCTGCCTCTGTGCTGGGAGATTGTCACCACAGATGCCAGTCTGACCGGTTGGGGGGGAGAGTTTGGAAGTCTCTGAAATTCCAGGGTCAGTGGGGTCCCCAGGAGGCCCATGCACCCATCAACATACTGGAACTGCTGTGATCAGGTTTGTTCTCTCCCAGTTAACTCCTCACCTTCGGGGTCGGGCTGTTCAGATCTGCTCAGACAACCAGACGGCGGTGGCCTACATCATTCATCAGGGAGGGACTCGGAGCAAGCAAGCCCTCAAAGAAGTGTCCCTGATAATGTCTTGGGCGGAAGAGAATGTTCCCTGCATCTCGGCGGTCTACATTCCGTGGGTGGAGAACCAGGAGGCAGACTCCCTGAGCAGGGGGACGCCTCGGCTGGGGGAATGGTCTCTCAGCAACAAGGTTTTTCAGTCCCTGTGTCGTCGCTGGGTTCTGCCTGAGGTGGACCTGTTTGCGTCCCGTCACAATCACAAGCTTCCAAGATTTGTCTCCCTGTCTCAGGATCCCCTGGCCTACGCCACAGATGCACTAGCAATTCCTTGGGCAGAGTTTTGTCTCCTCTATGTATTTCCTCCCTTTCCTCTGCTGGGCCGGGTGCTGCGCAAGATAGCCCAGGAGGAGGTACTGGCCATTCTGGTGGCCCCCTGTTGGCCAAGGAGGGTTTGGTTCGCAGACGTCATGCAGTTCGCAGTGGATCGGTATGTCTTGCCCAAGGACTCAGATCTTCTCACTCAGGGACAGCTGCGCCATCCCAGTTTACAAACGCTGGCTTTAACGGCTTGGCTACTGAAACCTCCATCTTGATGGAGAAGGGGTTGCCGGCCTCTGTTGTTGATACCATGATCAGGGCCTGGAAGAAGTCTTCGTCTTTTATTTACTACAGGGTCTGGCATGCTTAGATTGCTTGGTGTGAATCTAAGTCTCTCCCCTGTCGGGTGTTTTCTATACCCAGGATCCTGGAGTTTTTACTACATGGTCTGGATTCGGGCCTTCAACTTAGTACCCTTAAGGGACAGGTGTCAGCTCTGGCAATTTTTTCCAAAGATCCTTTGCCAATCACAGGATGTTAAGACCTTCTTCCAGGGAGTTACTCATGTGCGTCCGCCGCATAAGCCTATGTTACCGGTTTGGGACTTAAATTTGGTGTTGTCTGCTCTACAGGGTCCTCCCTTTGAGCCTATACATGCGGCTGCGTTGCCCATTCTGACTCTTAAGGTGGCCTTTTTGGTGGCCATTACTTCGGTCAGGCGTGTTTCTGAGCTGGCGGCGCTCTCCATTAAACCTCCTTATTTTGAGAGGATAAGGTGGTGTTCTGACTTAAACCGGATTTCCTGCCCAAGGTTGTGTCTGCTTTTCATCTCAATCAGGACATTGTTTTACCTTCCTTGTGTCCTAACCCTGCTAATTCTAAGGAACGGATCCTTCATTCCCTGGATGTTGTCAGGGCATTAAAGTTTTATTTGGTTGCTACTGAGTCTTTTAGGAAATCTGATGCTCTTTTTGTTCTTCCTTCTGGACCTAGGAAGGGTTTGCCTCCGGCCAAGTCTACTGTGAGCAAGTGGATCCGTCAGGCGGTGGAGCAGGCCTATTCTGCTAAGGGGAAGGAACACCCTTTTCGAGTTGCTGCTCATTCCACTCGTGCTATTGGTGCTTCTTGGGCTTTTCAGCACCAAGCTTCTGCTGAACAAGTTTGTAAGGCCACTACTTGGTCTTCTGTTCATACTTTTTCCAAGTTTTACAAGGTTGATGTTAAGGCCTCAGCTGATGCTGCTTTTGGCAGCAAGGTGCTTCAGGCGGTAGTGGTCTGAACTGCCTGCTGCTACTTTTGGGGATCCCACCCTAACTTACGGACACTGCTTTTGGATGTCCTAGATGTAAGAACTACATGAAACAGGCCGTGCTGTGCACTAAGAAAAATACAATTCTGTGAGTACCCACCTGTAGAATTGTTTTTACTATGCACAGCAAGGCCTCTTTCATCCCTCCCTTGTTATCGTTATCTTTGGTTGCCTTTGTATGGCGATTTGTTCCAAAGTTAGTTGTGAGGGTTCTTTTTACCTTTATTACCTCCCCGGCTTCTTGTATAACTGCTTTTCAACACTGGAGGTCTATGGGTGTTTCTATGGGGCCGGGAGGACCCACAATTCTTCTGCAGTACACTGCGCCACCTTGTGGCAGAATACCCTGATGTAAGGACTACATGAAACAGGCCGTGCTGTGCATAGTAAAAACAATTCTACAGGTGATTTCTCACAGAATTGTATTTTTTCTTTAATGGGTGTCCCGCAGTCAGCTAATCAAAACAAGCTCAGGGGGGCATCCAAAATGGGTCTCTTCTACCCCACCCCCGCATCCTTAGACCGCCCATCGTCCTCTCTGGCGTCCTTAGACCGCCCGGCGTCCTCCCTGGCGTCCTTAGACCGCCCGGCGTCCTCCCTGGCGTCCTTAGACCGCCCGGCGTCCTCCCTGGCGTCCTTAGACCGCCCGGCGTCCTCCCTGGCGTCCTTAGACCGCCCGGCGTCCTTAGACCGCCCGGCGTCCTCCCTGGCGTCCTTAGACCGCCCGGCGTCCTCCCTGGCGTCCTTAGACCGCCCGGCGTCCTCCCTGGCGTCCTTAGACCGCCCGGCGTCCTCCCTGGCGTCCTTAGACCGCCCGGCGTCCTCCCTGGCGTCCTTAGACCGCCCGGCGTCCTTCCTGGCGTCCTTAGACCGCCCGGCGTCCTCCCTGGCGTCCTTAGACCGCCCGGCGTCCTCCCTGGCGTCCTTAGACCGCCCGGCGTCTTCCCTGGCGTCCTTAGACCGCCCGGCTTCCTCCCTGGTGTCCTTAGACCGCCCGGCGTCCTCCCTGGCGTCCTTAGACTGCCGGCGTCCTCCCTGGCTTCCTTCCTGGCGTCCTTAGACCGCCCGGCGTCCTCCCTGGCGTCCTTAGACCGCTCTTTAATCTTGGCCATGATGAAGAGGTTGAAGTGGTGTTGTGTATGGAGAGGGTTTTTTTTTTCTTTTTTTTATACAGGTAAAGAGAAGTGCTGAGCGAACCCATAGAAGTTTGGGTTCGAACACACTTTGGGTACCCATACTTGACCCCTAACTTCATTGAAATCAATGGGCGACCCGAACATCATCAAAATGGCTGTAAAAAGGGGGTAGTAAGGGGTAGAGGGCTGCAAAATGGAAGTACGGAAAGTACTTTAAATAACCTAAAACCAAATATAATATTTTTTAAATACGACTTTAGACTTGCAGTTACTGACACTGCCCTGAAAAGGGCAATTATTTAAAATGACGGGCTGTCTCTCCTTATGCGAGCTTCCTCTCCCAATCTACCTGCCATGAAAAGGACAATTATTCAATTTTTCTCTGTCCTTCACTGCAGCTACAGCCTCTTCCTATCTAACCTACCTAGCTCTAGCGGCCCGGGAACATGTGACCCCGCCTCTTATACAGCTACAACACACATCATGTGTTCTGCCTGGCCACACCCATAATGAAAGCAGCCCATCAACCAGCTTTTACTGTTCAGCCGAACCCAGACTTTTAGCTGATGTCTGTGTGGTCAGGGGTTCGCTCATCTCAAGTAAGAGGTGCAACTAATACAGGCGATGAGGGCTATTTAAAGATTTTGACTATCCTGGGTTTTTGTCCTTGCCACTGTGCCTATGCATAGCCCCCTCTATTCTTTGCAATGGAGGGGTCGTACCAAAGCCGTTCAGACATGCAGTGCAGATGGGCCATTTATGCTGTTTGAAAACCCGCCTTTCCCCGCATGCGCAGCCTCCTGTCCAATCAACATGCTCCACTGCGCTGATGCAGACTCAGCTAGGCTTGTCTAAGTTGTCCAGCGCCGAATCCCTGCTACTGTCTAACGGAAAAATTGCCCATGCTGGACATTCACAAATGCCTGGCGCTGCCATGCTCCCTGCTAAAGGGATAGCAGGGGTGCTGCACTGCTCGCGCATGCGCCATTGGAATAAGGTGGGTATGCCAAACAACCTAAGGGGGTTTCACGCAGCGGGGCATCCAAAACTGGGATGCCCTTGGGGAGGGAATCAAGTGGCCCTAAATTCTTAGATTCCAGGGCCGATCGCCAGGTTTTGGTCCACTTTAAAGATAAACTGTGATAGCCAGAATTCTTGATGGTTAGTAGGTGGTCAGATATTTATTTCATGCAATAAAATGTAAAAAAAAAAAAATTTAAACATGGAATCTGGAATTTTCTTTTAGATTCTCGTACTTACGATACAAACTGCAAACCTCTCCATTGTTTGTAGGTGGGAAAACCTGCAAAATTGCCGGTGTATCAAATATTTGTTCCCCACTGTATAGAGGAACCAAACCTTGAGACGTTTAGGAATGGCCTCTTTTCCTATCTGATACAGTGCATTGTGGCCCACACTTTTTTTTTAAAAAATATGTCACGGCAATATTGCTAAAGGTCGTATGGAAAAGCTCTTAAAGGGTCTGTAAACACGGGGAGAAAAAAAAACGGGCACTCTCCCCACGCAGCAGGTCCTGTCCTGTCCATCTTTCATTCCAAGAACGGGCCCTCGGGTGTCCTTGCATGCAGTCCCGTCCCTGATGTCAATCACTGCATAGCCCTATTCTTTGCAGTGAAGGGGTCGTACCAAAGCGGTTCAGACGAGCCATTTATGACTTCTCCTGTGACCCACCCCTTAAGTCCAGGCCAGTCACTTTTTGTATTATCCGACACTAGAAATACAGATCGAGCAAATATTGTGGAGCCAAGGCTTCTTTGTAGACTCTCCACCAAGGTGCCCACATCACGGACCACATTGTTCTTACTTAATTAACCATGACCCATCCGAATCCACTGTGCCTGTACATTGCCCCCTCTATTTTTTGCAATGGAGGGGGCCATACCAATGCAGTTCAGGCATACGGTGCAGACGGGCCATTTATGACTTCTCCTGTGACCCACTCCTTACGTCCAGACCAGACACTATTTGTATTATCCGACACTAGAAATACAGATCGAGCCAAGGCTTCTATGTAGACTCTCCACCAAGGTGCCCTCATCACATCACGGACCAGGTTTGTTGTTCTTACAAATTCACCGTGACCTATCCAAATTCACTGTGCTTGTGCACGGCCCCCTCTATTCTTTGCAATGGAGGGGTCAGACCAACGCAGTTTAGACATGTGGTGCTGACGGACCATTTATGACTTCTCCTGTGACCCACCCCTTACGTCCAGGCCAGGCACTTTTTGTATTATCCAACACTAGAAATACAGATTGAGCCAAGGCTTCTTTGTAGATTCTACACCAAGGTACCCACATCACGGACCAGGCTTTGTCATTCTTACTAATTCACCGTGACCCATCCGAATCCAAAAACGCCCCTTCTTTTTCTCTTCTAGTCGTAATGTGTCAGGGGACCAGAAAGACGACAATAAGGAATCCAAGCCTCGGTCACTGCGCTTTACGTGGAGCATGAAAACCACCAGTTCCATGGACCCCAACGACATGATGCGCGAGATCCGCAAGGTCCTAGACGCCAACAATTGCGACTACGAGCAGCGGGAGCGCTTTTTACTCTTCTGCGTCCACGGAGACGGCCACGCCGAAAACCTCGTCCAGTGGGAGATGGAAGTGTGCAAGCTGCCAAGACTGTCTCTGAACGGCGTCCGCTTCAAGCGGATATCGGGGACCTCCATAGCTTTCAAAAACATTGCTTCCAAAATTGCCAACGAGTTAAAACTTTAAGAAAGAGCTAGACGCAGGAAGATCGAACAATCATGTTGTAAAATACGTAGCAATTCAAAAGTGTTTTTTTCCCCCTACCCTGAGAACACTGGTTTAATGTATAGAATTATTTAGGCAATAATACCTGCATCTCCCGAAATCATGCTATAACGAGAGAAAGAAAAAACAAACAAAAAAACTGAACTAGCTGCTGGAACAGGCGGGGGAGACACGGACTTTATTTTATATAAATATATATATAAGTGCACTACAGCATTAAAAGTTGCCTACTATGTAAATTATTTACTTTTGGCTTCCCCCGCCCCCTCCCCCACCCGTGCTCTGTTCATGGCAATGATATGTTATCCACCTAATATATTTCCTTATCGATATCCATCCCGTATGCGCGCGCAAGTATGAAGGTTCCATTTGCGCTAAGCACATAGTATTGTGTAAAAATCAAATGGCAGTCGTTAAACAGACCTAGTGTATTACCCAACCCAACAATCCCCTTCTGTCATTTTTTTTTTTTTTTTCACACAATGAATCATGTCTCTGAAAGGAAACTGGTTGTTTTTTTCCCTTTTTTTTGTTACAAAGAATTTTTTTTAGAACGTAAGTGTTAATTTTCACATGTTCTGTTCTGGCAGTATTTTCCTTCTGATTTGAGACTATAAAAAGAAAACACACACCAAACAAAAAATTTAGTGACCTAAGGTATAAGACTTGTAACTGAATAGGAGTGAGATGGCCAGCAATTAAATGGTGTCCTTGCTGAAGAAGACCTAAAAGTGTGGTGTATTAATTCAATTTACTGTTTTTGTACTATAAGACGCACCCGACCATAAGAGGCACATATGATTTAGTGTAGGATTAATATATATATATATATATATATATATATATATGGGATAGAGGGATATGGGATAGATAGGGGATAGATGGCTATAGATATAGTTATATATAGATATTCTGAACCAAATGGTGTGCTAAAATACCCCCCAAATAAATCCTCCCTTTACAGGCAATGTGCAGCATCCCAATTTAAAGACAGTAAACGTCAGTCCCTCATTAGAGGCAAAGTGCGGCACCCTCTATTAAAGGAAGTGTGCGGCATCTCTCATTGCAGGCCTAGTGCAGCATCCCTTATTAAAGTGCACCAACACTCTCCCCAGAGAGGGTGTTGGTGGCTGCCGGCGCTGCTGCTCGGGAATCAAGAGCTGCGAATGGCTGCCCGGCGCTCACATGGGCAGTGACATCGCTGCAATTGCTTGCCCGGTGCTCATGTGGGCAGGACATTTGGTGGCTGTAACGTCACTGCCCACGTGAGCGCCGGGCAGCCAATCACAGCGCTTGATTCCTGGCGAGGTTAAGGTAAGATTTACGGGCGTCTTGGGAGGGGTTATGTTTAGGGGGGGGGCTCCAGCATTCTAGAAGTGCCCCCCAGACTGTCAACTGCAGCAGTGGCCAGCAACACCCTTGCTGCAAAGGTCCACTTTAAAGGCAGTAAGCAGCATCCCTAATTCCAGGCAGTGTGTGACATCCCCCATTACATGCCGAGTGCCGACCAGCAGCATGGGAGCGCCAGAAATGTGTTTTTTTTTTTTAAAAACCTGCACTTTAGGCACCCCCCCCCCAACTTTTGGGGAATTTTGCATCTTATGGAGCGAAAAATACGGCACAAATAAAATATTTGTGGTAGACATTGACCACTCCATCATCACAATTTTCCTCATTCGTCCCATGAGAGACACAGCAGCCTGTGAGGTACGGTATATGCTTACACCATCATTGGAAGAGGTGGGTTGTGTTATCCCGCAGATCCAATAACTATCCTACAACAAGAGGCTATGAACACTGGATGTGGTCTCAACTTCCATTTCTTATGTGGCTGCTAAGGAGCACCATGAACAGGTGAGTGTAGGGCAGAACTTGGGGGAGACCCTCTCGAGACACAACGATGCGCATCACCCATGCTGCCACTTACATATTTATTTGTGCCGAGTGTTGATGACCACATCCTCCCGATTTTCCTAATTCGTCCAGTGGGGGACACAGTGGCCACTGATGTAGGGTGTGTATGCTGTCATTGGAGGAGGGGGGAGGTTGTGGTGTCACGACCGCAGCTCCCATAGCTATCCTACAACAAGAGGCTATGAACACCGGATGTGGTGTCACCTTCCATTTCCTATTTGGCTGCTTAGGAGCACTATGAACAGGTGAGACCCTCCTGAGACACAACGATGCGCATCACCCCTGCTGCCACCTACATATTGTCAAGCCTCCCTGCTACAATCAAGGAAGGGCTGAGCGAGCTCCAGGTGTGGGGGCGAAGCGAAGTACATAGATCCAAAAGAGCAATTCAAAAGTCATGGCTGGCGGCAGACAAGCAAAGTCCAATAGATGAATCCGGGTTCGGGGGCCGGTGGCAGACAAAGTCCAGTGAGAGAATCTGAGTCAAAAACCAAGTATCCATCTGAGGGTAAATCCAATTGAAAAACTGAATCCAGGAAATTAGCTGATAAAACAGCGTTGGATGCAGGCCAGCTGTCCTCTTAAATATAGCTGTCAATTAGAGCAGGGAGGGATGTGTCAGAGTCTGAGTGAGGTCACTTCCTGTCCATTCAGACCCAGGAAACCAGGAAGTAAAATCAAGCCCAAGAGCAGGGGTGGGCAATTATTATTCTTAGTGTACAGTACGTCTTGCTCCAGATATAATACTCACTATCGGGTAATACTCCGCCAGATGGTGCTGGACTGCAGAGACATCGAAAATAGGCTCCTCCCGGCCCCTCAAATACCCAGGGACCTCCCACAAATCCCCAGATTTTCTCTGCAGTCTGGACTGCGAAGGACGAGAAATGGCTCTCTACTCGCAGGTGAGCGGGCTATTAGCCTGTGGCCCTGTAGGACTATTCCCATCCGTTCCATTAGTAATATGCCTCCCAGCCTTGGCTGCGCTGGTCGGCTGAAGGTAGGTAGCACCGCTGTTAGGTGCTTAGGAGCGCTACTCCACCGCAATCCCCCACCAAAGGGTAGGCGGTTCAGGCTTATGGTGAGCCTCTATGGCATGCCCCTCCCGCACTATTGCCCCTTACCCCTGTCTATCGCCCTATTTAAGTGGCCGCTGTCCTCCCTCATTCTCCATGTAGCCTTCGGGGGGTAAAGAGGGGAGGTTGTGTTGGTGTGTATGCTATGTATTCACGTGTATTGGTCTTATGATTTATTTCACTCTGCTTTAGGTCAGCCGCTGCGCTGACCTGCCTTACTGTATCTATATTTAAAACTGCCGCCGCGTGCCTTTTTTGTCACATATGTAATCCGCGCTTGGCGGTGGCGTTACTTCAGGTGCCGGTGCGCTGTCATTGGCTGTTCGTTACTTGTTGGCTTTGCGCTCTTCGGGGGGGGCGGGGCCCGTCTCTGGCGTGTTCCGTGTCATTGCTGTTGCTGGCCCGCCCCTCGAGGTATACTGACGCCATTTTGTCTGCTTGGTATGGCTTATGCGTGACGGACCTCTACCTACCACGGTCCGTAAGTGCCCTCGCGGGCGGCTTTATTATTCACCCTTTTATAACTGTCTGCTTACGACCCCTTTTATTATGTCTTTCATTCTTCTTTGGCTTCTCCCGGCCCTCTATTAGTTGGTTAACTTGTGAGGCCTAGTGTAATTACTCCCACTTCCCTAGCGGGTTATTGGGGCATCCAGGGTTGCTGTATAGCGTTAATCCCTATCGGCCTATAGTGCCGCTATAATCACCATATGGAGGCATCTCAGGATAATGTGACCGGGGTTCCTTCGGGACAAGCCCGGCTGTGTGTAGCGTGTGGTGAATCTCATGTTGACGCTGACAAGGCGCGGGTCTGCGTACCCTGCGCTAAGCAAGTGCTTGTGCTGCAATCTGGCCTTCCAGTGGCTGGCCCTGCGCCTCGTTTCACTTCCCCTACTCCCCCAAGCTTAAATCTCGATCCTACTGAGTTGCATACAAGTGGGGATTCTCAGCCTGATGTGTCTTCTAGACTGGCTATTGTTGAGAAGTTGATTGCTAATACCTTGGCGCATAAGGCCCCTGCAAAAAAGCGGCACTTAACGCCTAATGTCACTCTTTTGCCTATGGAAACTGAGGAGTTTTGGAATCTTTGTGGCTATACCTCGTCTGATGAAGGGGAGCTTTTTTCTGACTCGGGGGCATCTGATTAGAGGCCAAGGGGTCATGACTATTCTGGCTCTGATCCCTGGGCCCCGGATGACACTGACAGATTGTGGACCCAGATTTTTGAGGTTCTGTCCATTTCTCCCCCTGTTGCGGCACCCAGGCAAAGGGGGGAGCTTTTCCATACCACTAAGTCACGTTTGGAATTTCCTGAGCAAGCACATTTCAATAACCTGGTGCTCAAGAAATGGGAGCGCCCCAGTAGACTTCCCGGGCTACCTAAAAGTTGGGATAGGAAGTATCCCTTTCCTGCTGACGTGGTAAAGTGTTGGTCATCCCCTCCCGAGGTGGATGCCCCGGTCCTAGGGCTATCTAACACCTCATGCATTCCCCTGACTCTACTACCCTGTGGGATGCTGAAGACCGGCGCATTGACCAGCTGGCATCCCACGCCTTTGCATGTGCGGGGACGGCGCTGCGCCCAGTCTGTGCCTCTGCCATTACCGCTGTGGCCACTAGGACCCTGATCAGAAGTATACTTGATAGTGCCCCTGAGGATTTGCCTTGTGAAGTGTTCAATGCACTCTCCAGTTGTGATGATTTTGTGAATTTTGTCCTCTCTGCTTTGGATGACACCATTAGAATGTGTGCCAGAACATCTGCCCTTGTGGTGGCTATACGCCGCTTGGTTTTGCTACGCCAGTGGGCTGCTGACAACGCTGCCAAGAAGGCCCTCACTGGTTTTCCCTTCAAAGGACTACGCCTGTTTGGGGACCGCCTGGACCTTTTTGATAAGGGAGGCAGGTTACCCCAGCGCAGGCGGCAGTCTCGGCCCTTTCGGGGTCAGGGCTCATTCTCCTCCCCCTACCGTGGTGCTAGACAAGGGAGGGGGGTTTCCTTTACTGGGGCCCGGGGAGATTTCTGGGGTAGGGGCAGAGGACGTTGACGTCCTGGCTCCTCCTGGGGTCCCAAAGCTAAATCCTCTCCCAAGCCCCCTCAGGCATGATGGGGCGCCCTCACCCATCCGGGTGGGGGGACGGCTTCAGCACATTGCTCACGTCTGGAGGCTTCATGTCTTAGACCGGTGGATTCAGGAGGTAGTGTCCTCCGGTTACAAGTTGGAGTTTGCTGCCTGTCCCCCTCCAAGATTCATCAGATCCCGGATTCCTCAGGACCCTGTGTCAGCTCAGGAGCTAGTGCAAGGGGGCTGGGGGTCATCTGCAAGGTCCCTCTAAGAGAAAAGGGCAAGGGCTTCTATTCCAACCTATTCACGGTACCCAAAAATGATGGGTCTCTCAGGCCCATTCTGGACTTGAAGATCCTCAACAAATTTGTCAGGAGCAGACGCTTTCGCATGGAAACTCTGCGCTCTGCCATCAGTTCCCTGCGCCCTGCCATCAGTTCCCTGCGCCCTGCCATCAGTTCCCTGCGCCCTGCCATCAGTTCCCTGCGCCCTGCCATCAGTTCCCTGCGCCCAGGGGATTTCATGACGTCTGTGGACATCAAAGATGCTTACCTTCATATTCCTGTATTTCCAGGTCATCAAAGGTTCCTTAGGTTCGCTCTGGGGGATCAACACTACCAATTTGTGGCATTGCCCTTTGGTCTCACCTCAGCTCCCAGGGTGTTCACCAAGGTGCTGGCTGGCGTGATGTCTCTGCTCAGGTTTCAGGGCGTCCGCGTGCTGCCTTATCTGGACGACATTCTCATCACCTCCCAATCTCTACGTCAGGCAGAATTGGATACCCAGCTGGTGGTGTCCACACTGGAGTCATTTGGATGGGTGATCAACCACCCCAAGTCCTCACTGTCCCCTTTTTTGGTGACTCCATTTCTAGGAATGAGTCTGGATACAGTTCAGGCAAGGATTTTCCTTCCTCAACAGAAGGTGGACAGTCTGATTGCACAGGCTCAGTTCCTGCTATCTTGTCATCATCCCTCCATCAGGCAGGGAATGTAGCTGGTGGGCCTGATGGTGGCGTGCTTCGAAGCGGTCCCTTATGCTCAGTTCCACTTGAGGCCTCTGCAACTCCACCTCTTGTCAGTATGGGACAATAATCCAGCGTCCCTGGACAGGGTCTGTGTGCTTTCCCCCCTGGTCAGGAGGTCCCTCTCGTGGTGGATGGACTCAAGGAACCTGTTGGGGGGGCAGATCCTTTCTTGCCACTTCCTGGGAGACGGTCACCACGGATGCCAGTCTGTCAGGTTGGGGGGGTTTCTGGAAGTCCCTGCGGTTCCAGGGGAGGTGGGGCCCTCAGGAGGCCCACACACCTATCAACGTCTTGGAGCTGCGGGCGATCAGGTTAGTTCTGGCTCAGTTGACTCCTCACCTTCGGGGCCTGCCTGTTCAGGTGTGCTCGGACAACCAGATGGCAGTTGCCTACATCAATCATCAGGGAGGGACCCGGAGCAAGGGGCCCTCCAGGAAATGTCTCTGATCCTGACTTGGGCGGAGACCAATGTTCCCTGCATTTCAGCTGTGTACATCCAGGGGGTGGAAAATCGCCTGGCGGACTCTCTGAGCAGGGGGACCTCTCGCCAGGGAGAATGGTCCCTATGCAGCAGGGTGTTCCAATCTCTGCATCACCGTTGGGGCCAACCAGATGTGGATCTGTTTGCGTCCCTTCACAATCACAAGCTCCCGGCCTTTGTCTCCCTGTCCCAGGATCCTCTGGCCTTGACCATGGATGCTCTAGCAATGTCATGGCAGGACTTTCAGTTTGTGTATGTCTTCCCTCCATTCCCCCTGTTGGGCAGGGTTCTGCGCAAGATTGCTCTGGAAGGGGTGCCAGCAATTCTGGTGGCCCCCAGGTGGCCAAGAAGAGTGTGGTTCGCAGACGTGGTGCAGCTGGCAGTAGATCAGTACGTTCTGCCCAGGGTGCCAGATCTGCTCACTCAGGGCTCACTACGCCATCCCAATTTACAAACTCTGGCTTTGACGGCTTGGCTGCTGAAACCTCCATCTTGATGGAGAAGGGACTGTCTACCTCGGTTGTTGATACCATGATAAAGGCTAGGAAGAAGTCTTCTTCTTCCACTTACTACAGGGTTTGGCGTGCCTACATTGACTGGTGTAAGTCTAAGTGTTTTCCCTGTCGTGTGTTCTCTATTCCCAGGATTCTGGAGTTCCAACATGGGTTGGAGTTAGGGCTCCAACTCAGTACTCTGAAAGGTCAAGTTTCTGCCCTGGCTGTTTTCTTCCAGAAGTCCTTTGCTCAGCGTCCCCCACGTAAGCCTATGGTGCCTGTTTGGGATTTGAACTTGGTTCTGTCAGCCTTGCAGGGTGCTCCCTTTGAACCTGTGCAGGATGCTACTCTGGCCATTCTTACTCTCAAGGTTGTCTTTCTGGTGGCTATCACCTCTGTTAGGCGTGTGTCTGAGTTGGCGGCGCTTTCCATCCAGCCCCCCTACTATGAGAGACACCAGGACAAGGTGGTGTTTCGCTTCAAGCCAGATTTTCTGCCTAAAGTGGTGTCTGGCTTTCATTTGAATCAGGACATTATTCTTCCTTCATTGTGCCCTAATCCTAGCAATGCTAAGGAGAGGGTTTTACATTCTTTGGATGTGGTTAGGTGTCTGAAGTACTATCTGGTGGCTACTGCACCTTTCAGAAAAACTGATGCTCTTTTTGTGGTCCCTTCTGGTCCTAGGAAGAGTTTGAGTTCCGTCAGGCTGTGATTCAGGCCTACTCTGCTAAGGGGAAGAATCCTCCTTTCCGCCTTACTGCTCATTCTACGTGTGCTGTTGGTGCCTCTTGGGCTTTTCAGCACCAGGCTTCTGTTGAACAAGTTTGCAAGGCCGCTACTTGGTCTTCTGTTCATACCTTTTCAAAGTTTTACAAGGTTGACTTTAAGGCCTCAGCTGATGCTGTTTTTGGCCGCAAGGTTTTACAGGCGGCAGTGGTTTAAACTGCCTGCTGTTACCTTTCTTATTGGGGATCCCACCCTGCTTTATGGACACTGCTATTGGATGTCCCGATTGTAAGTATTCTATCTGGAGCAGGACGTACTGTATACTAAGAATAATACAATTCTGTGATTACTCACCTGTAGAATTGGTATTATTTGTATACAGTACGTCCTGCTCCACCCCACCCATGCTTTTTGCATTATCTTGGATCCCCTGTATGGTGTTATCTTTTTTTATAGTTACTAGTTTGGGTTGTTTTAATTCTCCCGGCTTCTCGTTACCTGCTTTTCAATGCTGGGGATTTGTGGGAGGTCCCTGAGTATTTGAGGGGCCAGGAGGAGCCTATTTTTGATGTCTCTGCAGTCCAGCGCCATCTGGCGGAGTATTACCCGATAGTGAGTATTATATCTGGAGCAGGACGTACTGTATACTCATAATACCAATTCTACATGTGAGTAATCACAGAATTGTATTTTTTTCAATGGGGCCACATGAGAAACTAAAAATATTGTGGAGGGCTGGGGCAAAAGGCTGAACTCAATTCTGCATTATATTAAGCAGTAAATAGCATTGTTTTGACAAGCTGGCATGAGTATATGTTATAGTTACTTAAAGCGGAACAAAGCCCCGATCTGGGATGCTCAGGTGGAAGACCAGTGGCCGCTCTGGGTTCATTTCCACTTTAAGGGGGGAGTCCACCATTTGATCTGGGATACTCGGGGGGGAAGACCAGAGGCCGCTTTGGTTTTTGTTCTGCTTTCAGAGAAGGAGTCTGCCTTTTTTCACGTTGCTACGTGTAAAAAGGGTTTCAAAAAGTGGAGCATCCTGATTTGGGATGCCGGGGGGGGGGGGCTTGGATAAAAGGCTGTGTGAAACCCTTCCCACCTTGCAGCATGGTCCCCCCCCCCGCCCTCCTAAAGGCATTGGTCTGGCCAGAAATAGACTACGTGAGCCAGTGCACCATCAGGCGCTGCGTACGGCATGTAACACATTTTGGTGTGGACTACAAGTGCCAGCAGCCTGCAACGTGAGGCACAGACAAGTGGCTGGAGTACCTCGATCTCCGGCGTCAGCTCCGCAGCGACAGACACATGCCACACAGTACAGGCCAAGGGCGGGAAGAGAAACTCTGCCCACAGCCAAACCTGCAGGAGGTAGCTGCCCAATAGGACATCAGGCTCTAATCCACACATGTCCCTGCTACATTAGACTCACTACAGAGGGGCAAAAGTGCTGTTCAAACCTGGCACTATCTATTCCAAGTATGTCACACACCCCGCTTCCACTATTCATGACATATGGGTTATGGTCCAGTAGAGGGCGAACTTCTGCAGAGATGAAAGCAAAAAAGAAGCCCCTCCCGGTCCATAGATACCTGGGACCTCCCACACATTCCCCAGTTCCTTCTCTGCAGGACGGCGAGCAAGTCAGAAGATGTCTGCTTCTCTTCCTTGCAAGTAAGCTTACGCCCGGCCATTTTTTGCCCTATTTCTGCCCGGACCTTTATACATTAAGCCCAATATTGGCCTCCCAGCCTTGGCTGCAGGTCCGGGCGAGGGTAGGAATCCCCTTATTATGTGTTTAGGGAGCCATGCTCCCCCGTGAGACCCCATATAAAGGGGTAGGCGGAATCCGGGTTGGTGATCCTGGTTTGGGATGCCCTGTCCCTAATTGTGTGTGTGTGTATATATATATATGTATATATATATATATATATATATATATATATATATCTATCCCTTACACCATATTTGGTACGGGATTATCCCCCTTCCGGGTCCCTCTGTTTGCCCTCCAGTGGGGTCTTTTCCTCTTTATTTCTAGTGTGTGTGTAGGTGTGCTTGGTGCTGCACTTTACTGGCTGGTCGCCATTTTTTACTTCTGCTGAGGGGAGCTTATTCCCCTCAGGCTGCCGGGTAAAGGGGGGGTGCCGGGCGCTCGCACGTTGCCACGGCCCGCCCCCCCCTTCTGGTTGGAGCCAATTACGGAGCCCAGCCCACGGCTGGGAACCGCGCTGCTGATTGTGTTGGTAGAGGGGCGGGGCCAGGCGCGGCACGCGATCCGCGCTGGCCCGCCCCTTCTTCCTCTGATTTGATGAGTTGTGGCAGCCATCATACAAAGCACGTGAGTGCCCTCCCGGGCTCTCCCCCTTTATTTACTGGACTTAGCCTTGTGCCCCATTCTGCAGGGGACAGTGCTAGTCCTTGTCACCTTCTTGCCCTGATTATGATGATTTAGTTAATGTGTGTGTGTGTATATATATATATATATATATATATGTGTGTGTGCATGTGCTTATGGCCTCTCCTTTGTGTCTTTCAGGAGGACTCCCTGTGCCTTGCTTAAAAGGGGGTTCTCCCGGTCCTAGGTCCCTAGCAGAAATTTAGGGCACTTAAAAATCCTCCCACTTGGGACTTAAGGGGCATCCCGGGTTGCTTACCAGCGTAATTCCCACGGGTCATTGCGACTACCTTAAAATCACCATATGGAGGCTCCACAGGATACCGGGCTCAGGCTCCCCTTGGGACAATCCCGGCTATGTGTGGGTTGTGGGGTATGCCTTACGGGGGAGAATGTGCTTATTTGCATACCATGTGCGCAACAGGCCATAACGCGGCAGTCGGGACCCCAGGCGTCTGGGTCAGTGCCGCCCGCCTCTCCTACCCCACCCCGCATCATCCGTACCCCAAGTGACACTGTCATTAGTGGGGAGTCGCACTCGGATGTATGTGCCAGGCTGGTCAACCTCGAGAAAATTATTTCTAGCTCAGTGGGCAGAAAGGCCACTGCTAAGAAAAGGCATCTGTCACCGGCTACGCCGGTAATTGATTTTGATGATTTTGACTCACCTGATTGGGCTGATTATTCCCCGCTTGAGGAGGCGGAATTGTTTGAGGAATCTGAGACTGAGGAATTGCAGTTCTTTGATTCTGATGCCGGGTAGGCGCTGGGGGATGCTGTTGATACCCCCAGGGTCCTGACCCATCTGTTAGAGGTTCTGGATATTTCCCCACCAGTGGAGGCCCCTCCGAAGAAGGGGGAATTCTTTGGGTTCTCTAAGCCCCGCTTGGAGTTTCCAAATCAGGATCATTTTGACAGCATGATTCTTAGAGAATGGGAGAAGCCGTGTCACCTTCACGGTGTTCCTCAGGGATGGGATAGGAAGTATCCCTTTCCGATGGACGCGGTGAAGCGCTGGTCTTCCCCTCCTGAGGTTGATGCGCCCATTCTAGGATTGTCCAACACCTCCGTTGTACATATTCCTGACGCCACTACCCTTAAGGATGGCGAGGACAAGAGCATTGATCAGATGGCATTCATTTCTTTGCCAGTGTGGGTTCTGCCTTGCGGCCTGTCTGTGCATCGGCACTCGTGGCTGTGGCCACCAGGACGGAGATCAGGGACATGTTAAATGGGTCCCAGCTCAACCCGGGAAGCGTTGAATTCACAGCCCTTAAGAGGTGTGAATTGTTTATGAATTTTGTTCTGTCGGCTATGGACGACACTATTACCATGTGTAGTAGAACTTCTGGCTGTGCCAGTGGGCAGCTGACATTGCGGCCAAGAAGTCACTTACAGCCTTGCCCTTTTTGGGAATGCGACTGTTTGGAGACAAATTGGATTCTGTGGCGAAGGGTGGGAAGCTACCTCAGCATAAGAAGCTGCGTTGCTCCTTTCGGGGGGCAAGCTCCTTTAATCCTTCCTTTCGCGGTGCGAGAGGGGGCAGAGGTCTTGCCTACTCTGGCTTTAGAGGTGATTCCTGGAACAGAGGTAGAGGACATGCCCGTACGGTCTCTACCTGGGGTTCCAGGCCCAAGCCCGCTGCCAAGCCAGCTCAACAATGAGGAGGCGCCCTCACCCTTGCGGTTGGGGGGGCGGCTGCGGCTCTTCTTCCAGGTCTGGGCCCATGAGGTCACAGACAAGTGGATATTGGAAGTGGTCTCGTCTGGGTACAAACTGGAGTTCGAGTCCCGGCCTCCTTCCCAGATTCCTAAGCTCTCGGGTGCCATCGGATCCTCTGGCGGCGCAGGGGCTCCTGTTGGCTGTAAAGAATCTCCTGGACATGGCGGTCATATGCCCGGTGCCTCTTTCAGAGAGAGGCCGGAGCTATTATTCCAACCTCTTCACGGTTCCCAAAAGGATGGCTCCATAAGACCCACCCTGGATTTGAAGCTTCTCAACAGGTTCATCAGAACCAAGAAGTTCCGCATGGAGACTGCGTTCAGCCATCGGTTCCCTTCGTCAGGGGATTTCATGACGTCCATAGACCTCAAGGATGCTTACCTTCATGTACCAATTTTCCCAGCACACCAGAGATTTCTCAGATTCGTGGTGGGAGATCATCATTTTCAGTTTGTGGCCCTCCCGTTCGGGCTGACCTCAGCACCGAGGGTGTTTACCAAGGTTCTGGCGGGCATAATGGCCCTGCTCAGAGCACAGGGCATTCGCATTGTGCCATATTTGGATGACCTACTCATTACAGCTTCTTCCCTCTGCCAGGTGCAGTTGGACACCAGGACAGTGGTGGTGACGCTGGAAAGGTTCGGATGGGTGATCAACCACCCCAAGTCTTCTCTCTCCCCATCAAGGGAGATCTCTTTTCTGGGCATGAATCTGGATACCAGTCAGGCCAGAGTGTTCCTACCTCAGCCAAAGGTGCAGACGGTTCAGGATCTGATACGTGTTCTCCTGACCAACCCTCGCCCTTCCATTCGGCTAGGGATGACTGTGGTGGGTTTGATGGTGGCCTCCTTCGAGGCAGTCCCCTTTGCTCAATTCCACATGAGGTCGCTACAACTCCATCTATTGCTGAAATGGGACAGATGTCCACAGTCCTTAGATCAGTCATTTCTGATGTCTCCCAGGGTTCGGCAGTCCCTTCAGTGGTGGCTGGAACCAAGCAATCTGATGAGGGGCAGATCCTTTCTGAGACGGTTACCACGGATGCCAGCCTGTCGGGCTGGGGAGGTTTCTGGAAAGATCATCAGTTCCAGGGGTTGTGGGGTCCTCAGGAGGCTCACAACCCCATCAATGTCTTGGAGCTCAGAGCTATCCGCTTGGTTCTGTCGCGTCTGACACTTCACCTACAGGGTTTACCGGTTTAGGTTCGATCAGACAATCGTACTGCGGTAGCTTACATCAATCACCAAGGAGGTACTCGCAGCAGGAGTGCCCTCAGGGAAGTCTCTCTGATTCTGACATGGGCGGAGAGCAGTGTTCCTTGCATCTCGGCAGTATACATTCCGGGAGTGGAGAACACGGAGGCGGACTCCCTGAGCGGGGGATTCTCTCGCCGAGGGGAATGGTCTCTCAACCACAGGGTGTTTCGGGCCCTGTGTCACAAGTGGGGGACTCCGGAGGTGGATCTCTTTGCCTCTCAGCACAATCACAAGCTCCCAACCTTTGTACCTCTGTCTCAGGATCCTCTGGCCCTGGCAGTGGATGCCTTGTCCCTTGCCTGGAGGGATCTGGGGTTTCTGTACCTGTTTCCCCCCTTCTCCATGGTGGGCAAGGTAGTGCGCAAGCTGGCGCTAGAGGGGGCACCAGCAATTCTGGTGGCCCCAAGGTGGCCAAGACAGGTTTGGTTCGCAGACGTCGTAAGATTGGCGGTAGATCCGTACAGGCTGCCCCTGTCTCCAGATCTGATCTCTCAGGGTCAGCTACGTTACCCCAATTTACAAACGCTGGCTTTGACGGCGTGGCTGCTGAAACCTTCATCCTGAGGGAGGAAGGTTTGTCTGAGGTGGTTATTCAAACCTTGATTAGAGCTAGGAAGAAGTCTTCCTCTACTATTTACTATAGGACTTGGCGGTTCTATATTGACTGGTGTGAGGCTAGGGCCTTACCTTGCAGGGTGTTTTCGATTCCTAGGATTTTGGAGTTTCTACAACACGGTCTGGATCTGGGGTTCCAGCTCAGTACTTTGAAGGGTCAGGTTTCTGCCCTGGCTGTCTTTTTTCAAAGGTCTTTTGCTTTGCATCATCTGGTCAAGACTTTTTTTCCAAGGGGTCACTCATGTTCGGCCCCCAAGAAAGCCTTTGGTTCCCGTTTGGGACCTAAATTTGGTTCTCTTGGCCCTCCAGGGGCCTCCCTTTGAACCGATGCAGGATATTGCTCTTTCTGTTTTCACTCAAAAGGTTACCTTTTTGGTGGCTATTACCTCTGTTCGGCGTGTCTCTGAGTTGGCGTCTCTGTCTATTCAGGCCCCTTACTTTGAGAGACACCAGGATAAGGTGGTTTTTCGTTTTAAACCAGATTTCCTTCCTAAGGTGGTTTCTGCTTTCCATCTCAATCAGGATATAGTTCTCCCTTCCTTGTGTCCTAAGCCTAGCAATGACAAGGAGAGGGTTTTGCACTCTTTGGATGTGGTTCGTTGTGTGAAGTACTATTTGGTCGCTACTTCTCCTTTTCGTAAGATGGACGCCTTGTTCGTGGTGCCTTCCGGGCCCAGAAAAGGTTTGGCGCCCGCCAAGTCTACCATTAGACAGGCCATTGTTGGGGCCTATTCTGCTAAGGGGAGGGTTCCTCCTTTTAAGATCACTGCTCATTCTACTCGTGCTGTTGGGGCTTCCTGGGCTTTTCAGCACCAGGCTTCTGTTGAACAAATTTGTAAGGCTGCTACTTGGTCTTCCGTTCATACTTTTTCAAAGTTTTATAAGGTTGATGCGGGGGCCTCAGCGGATGCTGTTTTTGGCTGCAAGGTTCTGCAAGCTGCAGTGGTTTAACTTGGTGCATTTTTTTTGCTGTATTTGGATCCCCACCCATGAAGGACACTGCTATTGGATGTCCCATATGTCATGAATAGTGGAAGCGGGGTGTGTGACATACTTGGAATAATACCATTTTGTGATTACTCACCTTTAAAATGGGTATTTTTTTTTTTAATGCATAGATGGCCATTGTATGCTTGTGCACACATAGGAATTCATCCTCCGCATTTAACCCATCCGTGCAGTGAATGTACACGTGTCCAGAGCGGTGGGCTGCCCTATTTACGGCGCCCGGGGAGCAGTTGGGGGGTTAGGTGCCTTGCTCAAGAGCACTTCAGTCATGTCCCAGGACCGGGATTCGAACCTGCAACCCTCCAGTCACAAGTCCGCTCCCCTTACCTCTAGGTATTATAAGTATGTCACACACCCCGCTTCATCCCGCCCTTTTGTATTCTGGATCCTTTATATGGTGAACCTTTTTATGGTTAAGAACTTTTTATTAGCTCTTCCTGGTCCCCTTACTGCTGTCATATACTGGGGAATGTGTGGGAGGTCCCAGGTATTTATGGACCGGGAGGGGCTTCTTTTTCGCTTTCATCTCTGCAGAAGTTCGCCCTCTACTGGACCATAATCCATATGTCATGAATAGTGGAAGCGGGGTGTGTGACATACTTATAATACCCATTTTAAAGGTGAGTAATCACAAAATTGTATTTTTCTGGCAAGACGGTGCGGACAGTGGACGGGACTGAGCGGTAGGGGCATCGGCAGCATGTGGCCGCGCACCTTACAGGGAACGCTGGTCGCGGGTCGGTCAGAGCCATTCAAAGGGCCGTATGTGGCCCTGGGGCCTTACAATGCCCAGGTCTGCCCAAGAGCTAACACTCTGGGCTTCATGCACTTGCAGTGTGCTAAACACCTGGTGTTGCTGTTGAGCAGTGCAACACATGCTCTGGTACAAACAGCCAGCCGAGCATGTCTGCTGCTGCATGCAGACAGTGATAAAGCACGCCCACGTCTCCTTAAAGGGCAAGGAAGTCAAGGAGACTGACACATTGATGTATGAAATATTTGTGCCAACCACATCCTCCCTATTTTCCTTATTCTTCCAGTGGGAGACACAGCGGCCACTGTTGTGGGTGGTCACGATCCAATAGAAAGAAGGCTAAAAACATATGACGTGGTGACCTCTCCCCTTATCGTTTGGGCTGCTTAGAAGCGCCACGAAACGGGGAGTGTAGGGCAGAACTTGGGAAGACCTTCTCAAGAGACCATGGTCCACCCTTGCTGCCACCTACATGTTTTTGAGACCGTCTTGAAGCTACAATTCAATGTAAGTAGTGTATGTAATTTAACTAAATAGAAACATAATACCGTGCTCAGGCTAAATAGAAATTGTAATAGCTCAACGTGTAAGACTTCGGTCCCAAATGAGTCCACAATATTAAATTAAGAAAAAAACAGCGCTTCCAAGAGGTCCAAAGGTGATCATAGGCACATGTGTATTTCACCATTGCGTGCCCGCCACCTGGTATCTTACCGAACAGTCGAAATGAATGGCATTCCTACAATTAAATCCAATGGTATAGGGTATAGTTGGAACCATCCTCCAACGACAAGACGTGTAGCTTTAAATCTCCAAGCACCGTTAATATAATCTATATCTGCCACCGGTTCTTTAAATTATAACAATGCAAATAAAACTAGAAGAGAAACGCTAGTAGTGCAACACGGGTATATTAAAAAGCCATTTAATATCTGCACTCAAATCACTCACAAACTTTAAAAAGCTTGACAATGATATGGCATATGGACAGCTCCCACCGCCTTCAATGACAAATGCCTATGGAATCCTTGAAGATAATCCTCAATGTGAAACAGAAGTGCTCCAAGTGTAAGGAAGTAACCCCAAGCTTCCAACGCGTTTCGTTGTCAAAGTCGCACTTGAGCGACGAAACGCTTTGGAAGCTCTGGGCTCCTTCCTTACACTTGGAGGACTTCTGTTTCACATTGAGGATTATCTTCACAGATTCCATAGGCGACATTTGTCATTGAAGGCGGTGAGAGCTGTCCATATGACATATCGTTATAAAGTTTTTGTTTGTGAGTGATTTGAGTGCAGATATTAAATGTTTATTTTAATATAACTGTGTTGCACTAGAGTTTCTCCTCTTGTTTTATTTGCATGGTTATAATTTGGAGAACCGGTGGCAGATATAGATTAGATCAACGTTGCCTGGAGATTAAAAGCTATGCGGCTTGTCGTTGGGGGATGTTTCCAACTATACCCTATACCATGGGATTTGATTGTATGAACGCCATTCATTTCGACTGTTTAGCAGATTCAAGGTGGCGGGCACACAATGGTGAAATGTGCATGTGCTTTGGGACGCCTTTGATCACCTTTGGACCTCTTGGAAGCCCTTGCGTTTTTTTTTTCTTAATATATGTAATTTAATGTAGTCTATTATTAAAAGGTTATGTGTTATCCTTTATTTGCTACTGGTTGTATGGCTGTGTAAATTTAAACTTAATCCTTGGCATTGCACCTGTTTCTAAGGGCCTTGGATGGCACAGAGACATACAGAGATGATTTGCTTAGCCCCGCCTGTTGCAAGGATAAATGGGTAATGCTATCTGTCCTTGTATTGGGTGCTGTGCAAATACTTTCCGTTCTAGGAAAGCTCCTCTCTTCCTTTACTTAAGTAGAGGGTTTTTTTGGTCTCTTTAGACACCCCCCCCCCCCATATTAAGCCTAACTTGGGTCCCTCCACATACTGGCTTGCGAATCCGTTTTGGTACTCACCAAGTCTCCCCCCCCCCCCTCCATACAGCCAGAAACCTCCGTCCTAGTGCTGATGAGAGCCTACAAACACGTGTCCACTAGTTGGATGTGTAAATTTAAAGCTAATCCTTGGCTTTGCACCCTTAGTATTTCTAAGGGCCCTGAATGGCACAGAAACATAAAGAGATGATTTGCATAGCTCCCCCTGCTGCAAGGATAGATGGGTAATGCTATCTGTCCTCGTATTGGGTGCTGTGCAAATACTTTCCATTCTAGGAAAGCTCCTCTCTCTACTTTGCTACTGGTTGTAGGTATTTGGGAAGCGAATGACAAGGTGAGCATAGTTTATAGGATTATAGGAGATTATAGGTTTATAGGAATATGGAAGGGATCCAATATGTCTGCCCACCAGGAGGTAGTTGCATGCTCTGCAATGTTGTTGCGCATCTTATCATGACCCCCGTCGGGCATTGAGGTATACGCTTTGACTTGGGCATGTTCAGTGGGTGTTTAACCCCTTTCTGACATGTAATGTACTAATACGTCATGTTCATAACAAGTTTCCCGCAGTGTTAATACCTGTGAGGCACCTAAAGGGTTAATAAATCTCCTGGAAGGCGTTCTGCATATGTTGAAGGTACAGTTTTAAAATAGGGTCTTGTTTGGGGTTTTGTGACATGAGGGTCAATTCAGGGTGGGTGCGTAAAAATGCTCAGGCAGGGCACAAGCGATTCATGGCTGCGTGTGCACACCGGGCGCACGTGCAAATCGCACCAAATGACAAACGCATGGGAGGAGAGCAAATTTTCTTTTTGTGGCAATTTGTGCCTTCCGCATGGAAAATCTGTTTTGAAGTGCAAATGGCCTGTCCCATGCGCATTTGGCCTGCAAAGCCTCTGGTCCCGATGGTTTCTCATGTTTCTCCTCTTTCCTTTACTGTTTTTCCATAGAAATTTGATCTCTCCAGCTTCTGTGTTTTCTGCGAAGCTCTATTCGGCATTTTGGAGTGTATTCTCTGGAGAACCTCAATTCTTTTTTTGGGGGGGATATTCTGATTCCAGTTAACCCTTTTTTGCCAAATGCATCCGCCCTAATGCTGATGAGAGCTTGAAGCTTGAAACACGTGTCCACTAGTTGGATGTGTCTGGCTGTGTAAATTTAAAGCTAATCCTTGGCTTTGCACCCTTAATGTTTCTAAGGGCCTTGGATGGCACAGAGACATACAGAGATAATTTGCATAGCTCTGCCTGCTGCAAGGATAGATGGGTAATGCTTTCTGTCCTCGTATTGGGTACTGTGCAAATACTTTCCATTCTAGGAACGCTCCTCTCTTCCTTTGCTACTGGTTGTAGGTATTTGGGAGGCGATTGACAGGGTGAGCACGGTTTATAGGATAGGGGTATGGAAGGTAGCCATCAACAATGTTGATGCCCATCTTATCATGACCCCCGTCTGGCATTGAGGTATACCCTTTGAGTTGGGCAAGTTCACTTGGTGACATATAATGTGCTATTATGTCATGTTCATATGGAGCTTCCCGCAGTGTTAATACCTGTGAGGCACCTAAAGGGTTAATAAATCTCCTGGAAGGGGTTCTGCATATGTTGAAGGGGTACAGTTTTAAAATAGGGTCTTGTTTGGGGTTTTCTGACATGAGGGTGGATTCACGGAGGGCGCGTAAAAATGCTCAGGCAGGGCACAAATGATTCTGCAAGCGCCCAGGTGCGCAAATCACACCAAATGACAAGCGGGAGAAGCACAAATTTTCTCTTCTTACACCAATTTGCGCCTTCTGCAAGAAAAATCTGCTGTTTTGAAGGGCAAATGGCCCCATCCCATGCACATTTTGCTGGCAAAGCCTCTGGTCCTGATGGTTTCCCATGTTTCTCCCCTTTCCTTTACTGTTTCTCCATAGAGATTTGATCCCACTAGCTTCTGTGTTTTCTGCAAAGCTCTATTTGCCGTTTTGGCGTGTATTCTCTGGAGAACTTTTGTTCTCCTGTTTTTTATTGGTGGGAATATTCTGATTCTAGTTAACCCTTTTTTGCCCAATGTTTTGCCCCAGATGTTCTCTTTAACCCTGTTTGGTTTGCATATTAATGTATAAAAATGTAACTATATATTTTTTGTTTTTGGGGCCCACGTTTGTTGTTTTGACCTTAATTTTTGTGGTTTTGGAAAACATTTTATCATTTTTTTTAAACAAAAACCAAAAGAAGGGTTCAGTCCCTAAAAAGAACTTTCAGCTGACACTTTCATTGTTCAAAAAGTGGGATCCTAGACCCGTCAGACTGTCAGGCTTCCCGGCTACAACCAAGGAAAAGGTAGAGTTCTGGCAAGAAGTGAGGGATGGGCAAAGCGCCAGATGTGGGGCGAAGCATGGAAATATAGTTCAATAAGACAAAACAGAGTTCAGGGGTTTAATAAAGTCCAATAACAAATACAAATTCCAGGGCTGGCGGCAGACAGGCAAAGTCTAATACACAATCCAAGTTCAGAGGCTGGTGGCTAACAGGCGAAGTCTATTTAAACAATCCGTGTTTAGAGGCTGGTGGCAAATGGGCAAAGTCCACTAAACAATCCGAGATCATAGGCTGGCAGCAAACAAGCAAGCCCAATCTGAATCCAACAATCTGAAGTTCTAACGGTGTAATCCGTGCGAGGGTTAATCCAGTAGCTGATTGGGAAGCAGGCCAGGTCAATCCAGTATAACAGTCAGGCGTTGCAGGAAACAGGAATCACAGCTTCCAGGAACTGAGCTGATAACACAGCAATGAATACGGGCCAGTTGTCCATTTAAATAGGGCTGTCAATTAGAGCAGGGAGGGATGTGTCAGAGTCTGAGTAAAGTCACTTCCTGTACACAGGCCAAGTAAAACAACAAGCCCAAGAGCTTACGCTCTAGGCTTCGTGCAGTTACAGTGAGCCGAACACCAGATGGATGAATAGCCAAGTCAAGTACAAACACCCAAGGCACTTCTGCGGCTGAGTGCAGAGATCAATGGAGCACGGACAAGTCTCATATAACAGCAAGAAAGGCAAGGAGACTGACACCGACTCTGTGTTAACTGCCCCAGTTTTTTACCTGACTCGTGTCAGCTGTGTTTGGTTACATAGCATGGGGCTGGAAGCCACAACATTATGGAAGGAGATGCTAGCCATGAGTTCCAATGGAGCTTCCACTTTGCAGATCTGCCGTAGGTCGATGGAGACCTCCCTATCTACCTACAGGGCTCCACCACCACCAAACCCTCAGCTTTCCCTGGATGAACCCATGTCAAAGATCTTTAATGAAAACTCCAGAACTTTCTAAAGCTGAGATAAGTGAAGAGGAGACCTCCTCTGATCTGGACTCCCTTAAAAAAAGGATTCAATGTAGGGGTGTCATCTTCTACTGCATTACATGGACTATGGCAGGGGCTACAATAAGATGGCCGCCTTCATCTTACTATAACTTGCCATGTATTACTTTCAGTAAGATGGTCAGCTGCCAGTGTCCCCACTGATGGGGGCGGCCATCTTACCTAATATTAATAACCAGCACGGGAGGGTCACCTATCAAAATCCAGCTCTGCTGGTAAGATAACGGACAGGTGGCAACACTATTGCTGGCTGGAGTCCATCAAAGTCCTGGGGCCCCCAGACAACGGTCTGGTTTGCCTGCCCCAAAAACCAGCCCTGGCACCAGGACCTTGCGCCTGTTTTTGGCCACTGGAAAACCTTCCTGGATAGAGAAACTGTGAAGATCAGCAGCTGAGATGGTAGCACTAAGCTAGTGGTTTGGTGGCACCTACTGGTCACATCCTATTACTACAAGACTCACTGAACATGTGACCTGTCCCAACATTTTATTGGGCTAAATTGTACTGACTGACTGCATTTGTGGTAAGCATTGGATGTTAGAACGTCACTAGGAAAAGGTGAGTATCTTTAGGGTGGGTGGTCCTTCTCTGAGGGGCGTCCTGATTTGAAATGCCCCCAACCGTGAACCCCCCCCCCCAAAAAAAAATATACCCTTTCCAGTGATCCCACATCTCATGTGCTCGGCCCGCCTGGACTCACACAGCTTCAGCCTTTTCTGTAATGCAGCAAGCAGATCAGCTGAAGCCTGTCCCATGAGCCTCTCCTCCGTTTCCTGCAGAACACTGTAGATGCTGTAGCAGGGCTCCAAAGCTTGCCCCTCCTTTCTATTCCCTTGCACTATGACCACCTCCAAACGTGGTCGTACTGCCGCCCCTTTTCCTCTAAGTGACCGAGCCCAGAAACCCTTAGAGTTTGGGTAACGAACATATGGTGGGTGGTGGTGCTTCCAAATTGGGCTTAGGGGAATGGCCAGGGGATTGGCCAGGAATGACAAGGGGAAGGCTTAGGGGAATGACCAGAGGAAGGCCTAGGGGAAGGGCCAGGGAAATGGCCAGTGGAATGACCAAAGGAAGGGATAAGGGAAGATATAGTGGAAGGGCAAGGGAATGAACAGGGGAATGACCAAAGGAAGGGATAGGGAACAGGCCATGGGAATGACCAGGGGGATGACTAGGGGAAAGGCTAGGGGAAGGCTTAGGGGAATGACCAGGGGAATAACCAGGAGACGGGTTAGGGGAAGGGCCCGGGGAAGGCTTAGGGGAATGACCAGAGGAAGGGCAAGGGAAATGGCCAGTGGAATGACCAGGGAGAGGGATAGGGGAAGGGCAGGGGAAGGGATAGGGGACAGGCCAGGGGAAGGGGTAGGGGAATGGCCAGGAGAATGACTAGGGGAATGACCAGAGGAAGGGATATGGGAAGGGCCAGCGGAATGACTAGGGGACAGGCCAGGGGAATGACCAGGAGAAGGGTCAGAGGGATGACCAGGGGAAGGGCTAGAGGATGGGCCAGGGGAATTATCAGTGGAAGGGCTAGGAGAATTATCAGGGGAATGACCAGAGGAAAGGCCAGGGAAATGATCAGGGGAAGGGCCAGAGGATTGGCCAGGGGAAGGGCCAGAGGATTGACCAGGGGAAGGGCTAGGGGAAGAGCCAGAGGATTGACTAGGGGACGGGCTAGGGGAAGGGCCATGGGAAGGGCCATGGGAAGGGCTAGGGGAATGACCAGTGGAAAGGCTAGGGGAATGACCAGAGGAGGGGATAGGGGAAGGGCCAGCGGAAAGTCCAGGGGAAGGCATAGGGGGCAGGTCAGGGGAAGGCCTAGGGGAAGGGTCAAGAGAATTATCAGCGGAATGACCAGGGGAATTATCAGCGGAATGTCCAGGGGAATTATCAGCGGAATGACCAGGAGAAGGGCCAGAGGAATGACCAGGGGAAGGACTAGAGGATGGGCCAGGGGAATGATCAAGGGGAGGGCCAGGGGAATTATCAGCGGAATGACCAGTGGAAGGGCTAGGAGAATTATCAGCGGAATGGCCAGGGGAAAGGCCAAGGAAATGACCAGGGGACGGGCTAGGGGAAGGGCCAGAGGATTGACCAGGGGAAGGGCTATGGGAATGGCTAGGGGAAGAGCCAGAGGATTGACCAGGGAAATGGCTAGGGGAAGGGCTATGGGAATGACCATGGGAAGGGCTAGTGGAATTACAAGGGGAATGGTTAGGGGAAGGGCCAAGGGAATGAACGGGGGAATGATTAGGGGAAGGGCCAGAGGAGGGGATAGGGGAAGGGCCAGCGGAAAGTCCAGGGGAAGGGATAGGGGACAGGCCAGGGGAATGCCTAGGGAAATGACCAGGGGAAGGGCTAGAGGATGGGCCAGGGCAAGAGTCAAGAGAATTACCAGGGGAAGGACCAAGGGATGGGCCAGGGGAATTATCAGCGGAATGACCAGGGGAAGGGCCAGAGGAAAGGCAAAGGGAATGACCAGGGGAAATGGCCAGGGGGAGGGATAGGGGAAGGGCCAGGGGGATGACCAAAGGAAGGGATAGGGGGCAGGCCAGGGGAATGGATAGGGGAATGACCAATGGAAGGGATAGGGGACAGGCCAGGGGAATGACCAGGAGAAGGGTCAGGGGGATCACCAGGGGAAGGGCCAAGGGAAGGGCTAGAGGATGGGCCAGGGGAATTATCAGCGGAATGACCAGGGGAAGGCTTAGGGGAATTATCAGCGGAATGACCAGGAGAAGGGTCAGGGGGATCACTAGGGGAAGAGCTAGAGGATGGGCCAGGGGAATTATCAGCGGAATGACCAGTGGAAGGGCTAGGAGAATGACCAGGGGAAGCCCAAGGGAATGATCGGGGGAAGGGCCAGAGGATTGACCAGGGGAAGGGCTATGGGAATGGCTAGGGGAATGACCAGGGGAAGGGCTAGAGGATGGGCCAGGGGAAGGGTCAAGGGAACTATCAGCGGAATGACCAGGGGAAGGGCCAGGGGAATTATCAGCGGAATGACCAGGGGAAGGGCCAGGGGAATTATCAGTGGAATGACCACGGGAAGGGCCAGGGGAATGATTGGGGGAAGGGCTATGGGAATGGCTAGGGGAGGGACCAAGGGAAGGGCTAGGGGAATGACCATGGGAAGGGCTAGAGGATGGGCCAGGGGAATGATCAGGGGAAGGGTCAAGGGAATTATCAGCGGAAGGGCCAGGGGAATTATCAGCGGAATGACCAGGGGAAGGGCCAGGAGAATTATCAGCGAAATGACCAGGGGAAGGGCCAGAGGAAAGGCCAAGGGAATTACCAGGGGATGGGGCCAAGGGAATGGCCAGGGGAATGACCAGGGGAAGGGCTAGGGGAAGAGCCAGAGGATTGACCAGGGGAATGGCTAGAGGATGGGCCAGGGGAAAGGCCAAGGGAATGGCCAGGGAAAGGACCAGTGGAAGGGCCATGGGACGGGCTAGGGGAATGACCAGGTGAAGGGCTAGTGGAAAGGCCAGGGAATTGACCAGGGGAAGGGCTAGGGGAATGATCAGGGGAAAGACCAGAGGAATGGCCAGGGGAAGGGCTAGGGGAATGATCAGAGGAATTACCAGGGGAAGGGCTAGCGGAATGACCAGGGGAAGGGCTAGCGGAATGACCAGGGGAAGGGCTAGGGTAATGACCAGGGGAAGGGCTAGGGGAAAGGCCAGGGGAAGGGCTAGGGGAATGATTAGGGGAAGGGCCAGAGAAATTACCAGGGGAATTGCCAGGAGAATGACTAGGGGAATGACCAGGGGAAGGGCTAGGGTAATGACCAGGGGAAGGGCTAGGGGAAAGGCCAGGGGAAGGGCTAGGGGAATGATTAGGGGGCGAATCCTTCTCCGGATGGTTCTGGTTGAGACAGAATCAAGTTTCAAATGAAGGGATGTCTCGAAATTGTTAACAGCATTTCTTCACAGGCACACAATAGATCCCACCACACTGTCCTGCTTCCTCCTTCCTGGTCTTGGGCTCCTCTCAGGCTTAAACCAGACCTTCAGCATCATTTAATAAAAAGCCCAAACCCTTAAACTATTCCCCAGCATCTAAAATTAATATATTTTACGTTTTTAATCACTTTCTATTCTTTCCCCCACTGGGCTGCAATCTTGCCTCAGAAGCATCACATATTGAGGCGAAGAGAGGGGAATAAAGTGCAGGGGGCGGGGTTATAGCTGTGCTTTGCACAGACGGAGCAGAGTTGGGGTCAGAAACATACAAGATAGGCTCTTATTCAGGGTGAAGGTCCTGATTAATGTGAGCAATCATTGATGTACCTGTGCCATGCGGAAACGTGGCACAGGTACATCAACATTTTGTCCCCACCCCACATTCTCCTCTCCCACAGATACAGGTATGCATATGATGGGGCACATGTTGTCCCCATCGCAGTCCCCTGTATCTGGTGCTAGAGCCCCTTAAAATGGAAGAGGTTGTGGGTGAGTATGAATTTGACTAATCTAAGCAAAGATAAGTTGTGGTTATGGAACTAGATGTCCATCTGGTGCAAAAACGTTTCCACACTGCTCAGGCCTTTATCATGTGGTATGCTGGAATAAATGGGCTCCACGGCGTGTCCCCAGAGGGACCGTCATGTCCTCCAGGATCTGTAGAATATGGCAGTTGTCCTTCACAGGGGATGGCAGCTCCTTAAAGTGGACCAACACCCAGGATTTTGACTATCTGACGATCGGGGGTGCCCCGCTGTGTGAAACCCCCCAGAAAGCCCCGAAAACTCATCTGACCCCGCTCCCACGTGACCGCTGCAACGAATCACCGCCGACGGACAAACGAGGTCTGTCGACGGACAAGCGAGCGCGCCCGCCTCCGCCTCCCGTGCGTCACTATTACAGGGAGCACGCCCGCACCGGCCATTCACAAACGGCCCTGCTAGAGGGACGCGCGGGAGGCGGCGGCCTGCGCAGGAACAGGGAGAAGGTAGGATTTGTGGCCTTCCTGGGGGGTTTCACCCCGCGGGACATCCCGATTTCGGATGCCCCGCGGGGAGGGATCTGATCTTATAGATTCCCAGGCCGATCCCCCCTGGGTGTTGGTCCACTTTAACAAAGGGCTGTAGGTGAAAATCAACATAACAACTTGTCTTCTCCACTAGGGACCCCATGCCCGACCCGGTCATCCCGGTGGCGTTATTGATTTATGCACCTATGAGAGGGCATAAAAAGTGGTCACGGTTGGGCATGGGGTCTTCAGGTAGCCTGCCGTCCCACTGTCGATGACACCGGCCATATGCGCCTTGAGGATCAGGCCCCGGTATTCTTGGGCATTCCTGGCAAGTCTGGATATGGGGGCCCATGCATACCACTCCTTGTGCTCAAGGATCTGAAAACACATGACGCGGCCCTGGCGGAGGGATGCGAGCCTCGTGACTATGAGCAGGCGGGGCAGCTGGTTGGGACGGCCCCTGACGTGCGAGGAGCGCATTTTAAATGGAGAGCGCGAGCAGTTGGTACATGCTCACAGCTCTTCTGTGACAGGGGCTGGATGGCGCCAGCACGCGGGGCTCAACCAACCGGCACCCGACCATCATCTTCCCCCAGAGGGACGGCTTTATTACTATTATCGTGACGCTAAGGTGAGGACAGCCAGAACTTGATCTTTATTGTGTAACTGGCTTTGGTCTTTGTTATAGTCATGCCATATTCTTACATCATTGTGCGGTGTCACGGAGACAAAATAACCCCCCACATCGAACCCACCCGCCGATTCCTATCAGAATCCATGATTGTGCAGCATCTGATGTGGGTCACTTGTGAAGGTGTGAATCCATTTTATATGTTATGACGATTGATATGAAATATGATTATGTTTTACAACTTGACATGTTACAATGTCTGATCTATGAGATACATTTGTTACAATATCAGCTATATGTATTTCTCAGCTATTTCCACACAGAGTTGAAAAAAATTCTCATGGTAATAAAAGATTCAATTCATGAGAAAAAAGCCTGAGAATGTCACTGTTGCTGAATCACCAGATAAAAAGACAATGAAAGTCAATGGCAGCTTTTACTACAGTGTAGAAAGGAGGAAACTGTTCTCTACTTTTCTTAGGAGTAAAAAAGTGCCATTGACTTTCATTGTCTTTATCTGGTGATTCAGTAACAGTGACATTCTCAGGCTTTTTTCTCATGAACTGAATTTTTTACTACCATGAGAATTTTTTTCAACTATTAGTGAATCAAGGCCACTGTCATTGCCAATCATATAACGAAACGTGTGCAAGTCCAACTGTGTATGACATCACTAAAGATTAAAGCGGACCTTCACCCTATCTTATATGTTTCCCCCAGGCTGTACATACAGGTTGCCCACATTAAAAATCATCCTACCTGCATGTATTGCATTTTCTGAGACTTTAAACATCCAAGATGGCGGCTCATGGAGCATCATGCAGCCTGCAAACAGGAAGTGTCTTCTGACTGTGCCGCTCTGCATTCTGGGATTGCTGTCCTTTTCCTGACCCCCACCTCGGCTCTGTCTGAGCAAAGCACACCTATAACCCTGCTCCCGCTCTCCTCTCCTCGGTATGTGAGGCTACTGAGCCAAGATGGCGCCGCCCGTATCCTAGAGTCCTGAACAGAGTTGCAGGCCAGTGAAGGAAAGAATAAAAAGTGACTAAAAACTTGAAATATATTAATTTTAGATGCTGGGGAATCGTTTTTTAAGGGTTTGGGCTTTTCATTAAATGATGCTGAAGTTCCGGTTTAATATCTTTTCCCAATGTTCTGTGCTATATATTCCTTTATATAAATAGATGTATATAATTTTTATAATATATATATATATATATATATATATATATATATATATATATATATATTAAAAACAGAATTATGTACTGTCATGCCTGGTAGATACCACTATATATATATATATATATATATATATATATATATATATATAATTTTTTTTTTTATATATTACATTTATTATAAATATATAATTTATATATTATATGTATAAATATTACATATAAGGCTGTACTAGCCAGAATGTATTAAAGTGGGCTAAAAGCCAGGATTTGGTGTCACATGATAAAGGGGCGTGCCGATGAGAAAACAGGCAGCGCGATAGACAGTCCCGCAGGCTCCTTTCCTTGCTTTGCAGCTGGAGGGTCCTTATTGTGGTGTCCTTGCTGCCGCCTGCTCTGGAAGGCCCCCCTCTCGGCGTCTGGGCCGTCTCCATAGCAACGCGCCGCCTGCGTGCAGAGACCAGTGTCCCTAGCAACCCGCAGTGTCCTTAGCAACGCGCAGCAGCAATATCATGGCGGAGCAAAGCGAGATGATCGCCCGACCCCAGAGGATATTTATCAACAACCTGGACTCGTATATCGCCCGAAATATCGGCCAGGTAACGAGATGTAACCTCACGTGATATGTGCCGACCCGCAGCCCCATTTATATGTGCTAACCCCTCCACATTCATCTACACAGCCCGGAGTTATACCGGAGCTTCACCATGATTTATTGAAAAGGCCAAACCCTTAAAAAACTATTCCCCAGCATCTAAAGTTAATATGTTTTAAGTCACTTATTATTCTTTCCCGCTACAACTCTGTTCAGGACTTTAGGATACGGGTGCCGCCATCTTACCTCAGAAGCATCACATACTGAGGAGAGGAGAGTGGGATAAAGTGCAAGGGGTGGGGTTATAGCTGTGCTTTGCACAGATAGAGCAGAACTGGGGTCAGGAAAAGGACAGCAATCCCAGAATGCAGAGCAGCACTGTCAGAAGATACTTCCTATTTGCAGGCAGCCTGCACCTCCATTGGCCGCCATTTTGGATGTTTAAAATCTCATAACATGCAGTACATGCAGGTAGGATGATTCTTAATGCGGGCAATCTGTATGTACAGAGTGTGGGAAACATACAAGATAGGCTCTTATTCAGGGTGAAGGTCCGGATTAATGTGAGCAATCTGTATGTATAGGGGGGGAAACATACAAGATAGGCTCTTATTCAGGGTGAAGGTCCGGATTAATGTGAGCAATATGTATGTACAGGGTGTGGGAAACATACAAGATAGGCTCTTATTCAGGGTGAAGGTCCGGATTAATGTGGGCAATCTGTATGTACAGGGTGTGGGAAACATACAAGATAGGCTCTTATTCAGGGTGAGGGTCCGGATTAATGTGGGCAATCTGTATGTACAGGGTGTGGGAAACATACAAGATAGGCTCTTATTCAGGGTGAAGGTCTGGATTAATGTGAGCAATCTGTATGTATAGGGGGGGGGACATACAAGATAGGCTCTTATTCAGGGTGAAGGTCCGGATTAATGTGAGCAATATGTATGTACAGGGTGTGGGAAACATACAAGATAGGCTCTTATTCAGGGTGAAGGTCTGGATTAATGTGGGCAATCTGTATGTACAGGGTGTGGGAAACATACAAGATAGGCTCTTATTCAGGGTGAAGGTCTGGATTAATGTGGGCAATCTGTATGTACAGGGTGTGGGAAACATACAAGATAGGCTCTTATTCAGGGTGAAGGTCCGGATTAATGTGAGCAATCTGTATGTACGGGGGGGGGGACATAAGATAGGCTCTTATTCAGGGTGAAGGTCCGGATTAATGTGAGCAATCTGTATGTACAGGGTGTGGGAAACATACAAGATAGGCTCTTATTCAGGGTGAAGGTCCGGATTAATGTGAGCAATCTGTATGTACGGGGGGGAAACATAAGATAGGCTCTTATTCAGGGTGAAGGTCCGGATTAATGTGGGCAATCTGTATGTACAGGGGGAAACATAAGATAGGCTCTTATTCAGGGTGAGGGTCCAGATTAATGTGAGCAATCTGTATGTACAGGGGGGGAAACATATAAGATAGGCTCTTATTCAGGGTGAAGATCCGGATTAATGTGAGCAATCTGTATGTACAGGGTGTGGGAAACATATAAGATAGGCTCGTATTCAGGGTGAAGGTCCGGATTAATGTGAGCAATCTATATGTACAGGGTGTGGGAAACATATAAGATAGGCTCTTATTCAGGGTGAGGGTCCGGATTAATGTGAGCAATCTGTATGTACAGGGTGTGGGAAACATATAAGATAGGCTCTTATTCAGGGTGAGGGTCCGGATTAATGTGAGCAATCTGTATGTACAGGGGGGAAACATATAAGATAGACTCTTATTCAGGGGGAAGGTCCGGATTAATGTGAGCAATCTGTACAGGGTGTGGGAAACATATAAGATAGGCTCTTATTCAGGGTGAGGGTCCGGATTAATGTGAGCAATCTGTATGTACAGGGTGTGGGAAACATATAGGATAGGCTCTTATTCAGGGTGAAGGTCCGGATTAATGTGGACAATCTGTATGTACAGGGTGTGGGAAACACATAAGATAGGCTCTTATTCAGGGTGAGGGTCCGGATTAATGTGAGCAATCTGTATGTACAGGGTGTGAGAAACATATAAGATAGGCTCTTATTCAGGGTGAAGGTCCGGATTAATGTGGACAATCTGTATGTACAGGGTGTGGGAAACATATAAAATAGGCTCTTATTCAGGGTGAAGGTCCGGATTAATGTGGACAATCTGTATGTACAGGGTGTGGGAAACATATAGGATAGGCTTTTATTCAGGGTGAAGGTCCGGATTAATGTGAGCAATCTGTATGTACAGGGTGTGGGAAACATATAGGATAGGCTTTTATTCAGGGTGAAGGTCCGGATTAATGTGGACAATCTGTATGTACAGGGTGTGGGAAACATATAGGATAGGGTTTTATTCAGGGTGAAGGTCCGGATTAATGTGAGCAATCTGTATGTACAGGGTGTGAGAAACATATAAAATAGGCTCTTATTCAGGGTGAAGGTCCGGATTAATGTGGACAATCTGTATGTACAGGGTGTGGGAAACATATAAGATAGGCTCGTATTCAGGGTGAAGGTCCGGATTAATGTGAGCAATCTGTATGTACAGGGTGTGGGAAACATATAGGATAGGCTTTTATTCAGGGTGAAGGTCCGGATTAATGTGAGCAATCTGTATGTACAGGGTGTGGGAAACATATAAGATAGGCTCTTATTCAGAGTGAGGGTCTGGATTAATGTGAGCAATCTGTATGTACAGGGTGTGGGAAACATATAGGATAGGCTCTTATTCATGGTGAAGGTCTGGATTAATGTGAGCAATCTGTATGTACAGGGTGTGGGAAACATATAGGATAGGCTCTTATTCAGGGTGAAGGTCCGGATTAATGTGGACAATCTGTATGTACAGGGTGTGGGAAACATATAAGATAGGCTTGTATTCAGGGTGAAGGTCCGGATTAATGTGAGCAATCTGTATGTACAGGGTGGGGGAAACATATAAGATAGGCTCTTATTCAGGGTGAAGGTCCGGATTAATGTGGACAATCTGTATGTACAGGGGGGGGGGGGACATATAAGATAGGCTCTTATTCAGGGTGAAGGTCCGGATTAATGTGAGCAATCTGTATGTACAGGGGGGGAAACACATAAGATAGGCTCTTATTCAGGGTGAGGGTCCGGATTAATGTGAGCAATCTGTATGTACAGGGAGGGAACATACAATATAGGCTCTTATTCAGGGGGAAGGTCCGGATTAATGTGAGCAATCTGTATGTACAGGGGGGGAACATATAAGATAGGCTCTTATTTAGAGTGAAGGACCTCTTTAATCAGTGATGGGTATAGATGGGCTCTCCATGCATGGCCTGGCTGTGTGGCGGGTGCCAGGAGTTCCCCTTTAATCACCTGTTTATCAGACAGTGGCCTCGATTCAATAAAGGTAGAAAAAAATTCTCATGGTAGTAACATTTTCAATTCATGAGAAAAAAGCCTGAGAATGTCACTGTTACTGAATCACCAGATAAAGACAATGAAAGTCAATGGCAGAAAAGTAGAGAAGTGTTTATTCCTTTCTACACTGTAGTAAAAGCTGCCATTGACTTTCATTGTCTTTATCTAGTGATTCAGTAACAGTGACATTCTCAGGCTTTTTTCTCATGAATTGAAAATGTTACTACCATGAGAATTTTTTTCTACCTTTATTGAATCGAGGCGCTTGTATGTAAGACTAAACCATGCAGTTCTGCCTCTTTCTTTATTAGTGGTCTAGTAGCCATAGCTGGTAATGTTATTACATGCAAGGAAGGCATCCCGGCCACTATAGATCTCCTTCCAGTGGTCTAGTAGCCATAGCTGGTAATGTTATTACATGCAAGGAGGGCATCCCGGCCGCTATAGATCTCCTTCCAGTGGTCTAGTAGCCATAGCTGGTAATGTTATTACATGCAAGGAAGGCATCCCGGCCACTATAGATCTCCTTCCAGTGGTCTAGTAGCCATAGCTGGTAATGTTATTACATGCAAGGAGGGCATCCCGGCCGCTATAGATCTCCTTCCAGTGGTCTAGTAGCCATAGCTGGTAATGTTATTACATGCACGGGGGGCATCCCGGCCACTATAGATCTCCTTCCAGTGGTCTAGTAGCCATAGCTGGTAATGTTATTACATGCACGGGGGGCATCCCGGCCACTATAGATCTCCTTCCAGTGGTCTAGTAGCCATAGCTGGTAATGTTATTACATGCAAGGAGGACATCCCGGCCACTATAGATCTCCTTCCAGTGGTCTAGTAGCCATAGCTGGTAATGTTATTACATGCAAGGACGGCATCCCGGCCACTATAGATCTCCTTCCAGTGGTCTAGTAGCCATAGCTGGTAATGTTATTACATGCAAGGAGGGCATCCCGGCCGCTATAGATCTCCTTCCAGTGGTCTAGTAGCCATAGCTGGTAATGTTATTACATGCACGGGGGGCATCCCGGCCACTATAGATCTCCTTCCAGTGGTCTAGTAGCCATAGCTGGTAATGTTATTACATGCCAGGAGGGCATCCCGGCCACTATAGATCTCCTTCCAGTGGTCTAGTAGCCATAGCTGGTAATGTTATTACATGCAAGGAGGGCATCCCGGCCACTATAGATCTCCTTCCAGTGGTCTAGTAGCCATAGCTGGTAATGTTATTACATGTAAGGAGGGCATCCTGGTCACTATAGATCTCCTTCCAGTGGTCTAGTAGCCATAGCTGGTAATGTTATTACATGCAAGGAGGGCATCCCGGCCACTATAGATCTCCTTCCAGTGGTCTAGTAGCCATAGCTGGTAATGTTATTACATGCAAGGAGGGCATCCCGGCCACTATAGATCTCCTTCCAGTGGTCTAGTAGCCATAGCTGGTAATGTTATTACATGCAAGGAGGGCATCCCGGCCACTATAGATCTCCTTCCAGTGGTCTAGTAGCCATAGCTGATAATGTTATTACATGTAAGGAGGGCATCCCGGCCACTATAGATCTCCTTCCAGTGGTCTAGTAGCCATAGCTGATAATGTTATTACATGCCAGGAGGGCATCCCGGCCACTATAGATCTCCTTCCAGTGGTCTAGTAGCCATAGCTGGTAATGTTATTACATGTAAGGAGGGCATCCCGGCCACTATAGATCTCCTTGCAGTGGTCTAGTAGCCATAGCTGGTAATGTTATTACATGTAAGGAGGGCATCCCGGCCACTATAGATCTCCTTGCAGTGGTCTAGTAGCCATAGCTGGTAATGTTATTACATGCATGGAGGGCATCCCGGCCACTATAGATCTCCTTCCAGTGGTCTAGTAGCCATAGCTGGTAATGTTATTACATGTAAGGAGGGCATCCCGGCCACTATAGATCTCCTTCCAGTGGTCTAGTAGCCATAGCTGGTAATGTTATTACATGTAAGGAGGGCATCCCGGCCACTATAGATCTCCTTGCAGTGGTCTAGTAGCCATAGCTGGTAATGTTATTACATGCATGGAGGGCATCCCGGCCACTATAGATCTCCTTCCAGTGGTCTAGTAGCCATAGCTGGTAATGTTATTACATGCACGGAGGGCATCCCGGCCACTATAGATCTCCTTCCAGTGGTCTAGTAGCCATAGCTGGTAATGTTATTACATGCACGGAGGGCATCCCGGCCACTATAGATCTCCTTCCAGTGGTCTAGTAGCCATAGCTGGTAATGGTATTACATGCAAGGAGGGCATCCCGGCCACTATAGATCTCCTTCCAGTGGTCTAGTAGCCATAGCTGGTAATGTTATTACATGCAAGGACGGCATCCCGGCCACTATAGATCTCCTTCCAGTGGTCTAGTAGCCATAGCTGGTAATGTTATTACATGCAAGGAGGGTATCCCGGCCACTATAGATCTCCTTCCAGTGGTCTAGTAGCCATAGCTGGTAATGGTATTACATGCAAGGAGGGTATCCCGGCCACTATAGATCTCCTTCCAGTGGTCTAGTAGCCATAGCTGGTGGGTGCCCGGAGTTCCTCTTTTATTGGTTGTCTTGCAGTACCTGTCGGGCTGTGTGGCGGGAGCCTCCCTGCAGGAAGCTGAGGAGGGGGCTGAGGAAGAAGAAGAAGAAGCAGCACAGTTGGCGAAAGGCGACGAGACTAAGCCCAGACGGGGACTGTTCCAGATAGTGGGGACTCTGTCCAAAGCCTCAGACAAGAAGCCGAGCTTTCCTGTGGAAACCTATGAGGTAAGCGGAGTCTCTGTATTATCTGTTATTACATTAAAGCAGACCTAAACCCTCCCCCATGAGAGCATCCTGATTTGGGATGCCCCGCTGTGTGAAAAGCTTTTTGACGATCCTACAGTTGCATGCGTGTACCGTAGTGACCCGCGGTGACTTGTAGTGACTGAAGCAGGGATGTGCACTGAGGCCCGGCGGGGAGTGCGCTGTCCAAAGTCGAGCCGATGGCACTCAAATCCCACTCCAACATAGTTAAAATCCCAGTTTTTATTCCTCTTTTTTTGTTTGTTTTTTTTTGTTCCACTTTAAATGGTTGTAGCCCAGCATGAGGCTCTGTGTGAGGAGAGCGCGGGATGCCCGGTGCCCCCTTCTCTCTTCCTCAGTCCCTATGATACTGGCTAGATTCCTAGGGAGGACTATGCTGCAAAGCATGATGGGAGGTGGGTAAGCGGCCTCTGTTTCTCTCTTTCCAGATTTCCAGCAGAGACGAGCTGCTGCTCCGCCTCCTGGAGAGTGATGTCATCATCTATAACATCACTGAGGACCCGGCGCAGATCAGCGACGCCTCCTGGGCGGCCTCAGGTAGGTGGATACGCTTACATGGCTGTCTTAGGGGGGATCTAACCTCACTGGGGAAAGGAAGTCTCCTTATTGTTCACCTAAAGTGGAGCAAAACCCACAGCGATCAGTCCGGGAATCTGTAAGATCCCAATCAGGCACGTAAGATGCGATTTGATTGGCAGGTGAGATGTGATTTGATTGGCAGGTGAGATGTGATTTGATTGGCAGGTGAGATGCGATTTGATTGGCAGGTGAGATGTGATTTGATTGGCAGGTGAGATGCGATTTGATTGGCAGGTGAGATGCGATTTGATTGGCAGGTGAGATGCAATTTGATTGGCAGGTGAGATGCGATTTGATTGGCAGGTGAGATGCGATTTGATTGGCAGGTGAGATGTGATTTGATTGGTAGGTGAGATGTGATTTGATTGGCAGGTGAGATGTGATTTGATTGGCAGGTGAGATGCGATTTGATTGACAGATGTGATTTGATTGGCAGGTGAGATGCGATTTGATTGACAGATGTGATTTGATTGGCAGGTGAGATGTGATTTGATTGGCAGGTGAGATGTGATTTGATTGGCAGGTGAGATGTGATTTGATTGGCAGGTGAGATGCGATTTGATTGACAGATGTGATTTGATTGGCAGGTGAGATGTGATTTGATTGGCAGGTGAGATGTGATTTGATTGACAGATGTGATTTGATTGGCAGGTGATATGTGATTTGATTGGCAGGTGAGATGTGATTTGATTGGCAGGTGAGATGCGATTTGATTGACAGATGTGATTTGATTGGCAGGTGAGATGTAAACTGATTGGCAGGTGAGATGTGATTTGATTGGCAGGTGATATGTGATTTGATTGGCAGGTGAGATGTGATTTGATTGGCAGGTGAGATGTGATTTGATTGGCAGGTGAGATGTGATTTGATTGGCAGGTGAGATGTGATTTGATTGGCAGGTGAGATGTGATTTGATTGGCAGGTGAGATGCGATTTGATTGACAGATGTGATTTGATTGGCAGGTGAGATGCGATTTGATTGGCAGGTGAGATGCGATTTGATTGGCAGGTGAGATTGATTGGCTCCTCCCATTATTGGTAACCCCGCCTCCTCCTCTTTCCAGCTCTTCACACAGAGATGCAGAATTTCGGGAGCCAGAAGATGTTCATATTAATCTCCACGGTGATGACGTGGGCGCGCAGCAAGCCGCTGGACCCGGTAACTACATGGGAATAATGGCCGACATTACATTGTCATTAAAGTGGACCAAAACCCAGGACTGTCACTATCCCGAGTTCTGGTCCTACCCCCCCCCCCCCCCCGGGTGACATCTCTATTCGGGATGCCCCAGCTGTATGAAAGCCTCCACATCATCCTGACGTTTGGGGCGTTGCACGTTAAAGTGGACCAAAACCCACAGTCTGACAGCCCTGAAATCTATAAGATTCCAGGACTGCGTGATTGAACGCGGGGCCCCACAAGCACCGTAGGACCGGGGGAGAATAAGTCCGATTGGGTGACCTGGGGGGCAAGAACCAAAACCCAGGATAGGCAAAGTCCTGGGTTTTGGTCCACTTTAATACGCAGCACCGTATCCACGCTATCCCTGTGCTTTGTGGCGCCCTCCAATCCCTGGCCAATAGAAGTGGCTGGGTGTGGGAGCGCGCCTCAGGGGCCGCCGGACGCTATACCTCTATCTGGGGCGTTTGTGATTGGCTGCCATAGACACGCCCACAGCTAGAGGTGAGCAGGGATGTAGGTGCGCGCTCCAGTCTAAACCTGCCCCCAGCAGGAGATAAAAATCTCGGGTTTTGTTCCTCTTTAAAGTTGACCAAAACCCAAGGACATGTGACCAGCAGGAGGCGCCCAGCAATCAGAACTCGTCACCGGGTAGTAATGAGTTCTGATTGGACGAGAGACCGCACATGCATGTAGGTGAGTAAGCTGGACTCCGCCCACAAGGGTATCCCAGACTGTAATGCAGACCAAAACCCAAGGACATGGATTTGCTGGGTTTCAGTCCCTTTATGTGTGTGGATCCTCTCCTCACAGGACGACCCCGACATCCCGCTCACGGAGGACGACTATCGGAGGAGGCGTTGCCACGGCAACTTCAAGGACCACCTCAGTGCCGAGAAGCTGGTCATCAAGCTGGGCAAAACGGTGAGGAGAGGGGGGCGGGGCTACCCCCCTGTAGTTACCCCCCTGTACTTACCCCCCTGTACTTACCCCCCTGTAGTTACCCCCCTGTAGTTACCCCCCTGTACTTACCCCCCTGTAGTTACCCCCCTGTACTTACCCCCCTGTAGTTACCTCCCTGTACTTACCCCCCTGTACTTACCCCCCTGTAGTTACCCCCCTGTAGTTACCCCCCTGTACTTACCCCCCTGTACTTACCCCCCTGTAGTTACCCCCCTGTACTTACCCCCCTGTAGTTACCCCCCTGTAGTTACCCCCCTGTAGTTACCTCCCTGTACTTACCTCCCTGTACTTACCCCCCTGTAGTTAACCCCCTGTACTTACCCCCCTGTAGTTACCCCCCTGTAGTTACCCCCCTGTAGTTACCTCCCTGTAGTTACCCCCTTGTAGTTACCCCCTTGTAGTTACCCCCTTGTAGTTACCCCCCTGTAGTTACCCCCCTGTAGTTACCCCCCTGTAGTTACCTGAAAGAATGATCTATTTGTTCTAGAGCGATCGCCCCGGACCCTCTTCAGGCACGATGTCAACAATTGTGATAATTCCTACTGTGTGATTTTAAGATATCTTAGAGAACTTGCGACTGGGCTCGACAATAAACGACAGACACACAAACCCAGTACAAATTCTAATTTGCTTCCGCTTTAGGGAGGACTTATATAGCAAAAAACACAGTATGCACTTGTTCAACATTTTCGACATATATGTTAAAACCACAGAAAGGTGCAAACTGACAGTTTCCACAAAGGAAAAGGTCAGCACGTAGCAGTTACCGAGAAGTTGCCCCATCTAGCTGTTATTGCAGTTTGACAGTTAAGTTTCGCTAGCATACATTTCTGCAATTACATTTCCAAATGAAGCTTGCAAGCAAATAATACCATTTTGTGAATACTCACCTTGTAAAATGGGTATTATGAGTATGTCACACACCCCGCTTCAAGAATCCATAACATGTGGGTAATATCGTCCTGAAGAGGGCGTTCCTGCAGAGATGATAGCAAAAGAAAGCCCCTCCCTGATCCATAAATACCTGGGACCTCCCACTCACTACCCAGTATACAGAAGCAGTAAGGTAAGGGACCAGGAAGAGGCAAATATAAACAACAACCACGCAAAGTTCGCAATAAAGAGGATCCTGAATACAAAAGGGCGGGTTGAAGCGGGGTGTGTGACATACTCATAATACCCATTTTACAAGGTGAGTATTCACAAAATGGTATTATTCTTAGTATGTCACACACCCCGCTTCAAGAATCCATAACATGTGGGACATCCAACAGCAGTGTCCATAACAAGGGCGGGGATCCAAAACTAGGCAACAATGCACAACCTTAAACCACAACAGCTTGCAAAACTTTGCGGCCAAAAACAGCATCCGCTGATGCCCGAACATCAACCTTGTAAAACTTGGAAAAGGTGTGAACAGAAGACCAGGTAGCGGCCTTACAAACTTGTTCAACAGAAGCCTGGTGCTGAAAAGCCCAGGACGCACCAACTGCACGAGTAGAATGAGCAGTAACACGAAAAGGGGGACTCCTCCCCTTGGCAGAATAGGCCCCAATGATGGCCTGACGAATCCATTTACTAATGGAAGATTTGGCAGGAGCCAAACCTTTCCTAGGCCCGCAGGGCACCACAAAGAAAGCATCAGTCTTACGAAAGGAAGACGTAACCTCCAGATAATGTTCCACAACACGAACTACATCCAAGGAATGCAATGCCCTTTCCTTGTCGTCGCTGGGATTTGGGCATAGAGAGGGCAAAACAATGTCCTGATTCAGATGAAACTCCGAGACCACTTTAGGAAGAAAATCCTGCTTGAAACGAAAGACAATCTTGTCCTGATGTTTCTCGAAGTACGGAGCTGTAATGGATAAAGCTGCCAACTCAGAAACACGCCTAACCGAAGTGATAGCCACCAAAAAGGCCACCTTTTGCGTAAGAGAAGACAAAGCTATCTCATTCAAGGGCTCAAACGGAGGGCCCTGGAGAGCAGAAAGAACCAGGTTCAAATCCCAAACTGGAACAAAAGGCTTCCTAGGAGGCCGAACATGTGTAACACCTTGGAAAAAGGTCTTGACTAAGGGATGAAGTGCAAAAGACCCTTGGAAGAACACCGCCAGGGCAGAAACCTGCCCTCTCAATGTACTAAGCTGGAGCCCCAGATCTAGACCATGTTGGAGAAACTCTAAAATTCTAGGAATGGAGAACTCTCGACAAGAGAAAGACCTACTTTCACACCAATCAATATAGGCCCTCCAAGTCCTGTAGTAAATAGAAGAGGAAGAGCGCTTCTTGGCACAGATGAGAGTCTGAATCACTGCGTCAGAAAGACCTTCCTCCTTCAAGATGGCGGTTTCAGCAGCCATGCCGTCAAAGCCAGCGATGGTAAATTGGGATAGCGCAGCCGACCCTGGGTGAGCAGGTCCGGCAGCAGAGGCAGGGCGAACTGATCCTCTGCCAGTCTTACAAGATCTGCGAACCAAACTCGCCTTGGCCACCTTGGGGCCACCAGAATTGCCGACGCACCATCCAAGGCCAGTTTGCGCAGCACTCTGGCTAGCATTGGGAACTGAGGAAACAGGTAAAGGAGCCCCAGATCCCTCCAGTTTAGAGACATGGCATCCACTGTCAGAGCCAGAGGATCCTGCGAGAGAGACACAAAGACTGGAAGCTTGTGATTGTGACGAGAAGCAAAGAGGTCCACCGCTGGGACCCCCCACCTGAGACATATCGAACAAAAAACCTTGGGACTGAGAGACCACTCCCCCTGACGAGAGGAGGCCCTGCTCAGCAAGTCCGCCTCCGTGTTCTCCACTCCCGGAATGTAGACTGCTGAGATACACGGGACGTGGGTCTCTGCCCAGTCCAGAATCAAAGACACTTCCCTGAGGGCACTCCTGCTGCGAGTCCCTCCTTGGTGATTGATGTAAGCAACCGCCGTTCTGTTGTCCGACCGGACCTGAACTGGCAGGCCTCTCAACTGATGAGTCAAGCGAAACAGAACCAACCTGATGGCTCTCAACTCCAGAACATTGATGGGCTCGTGAGCCTCCCGCGGGCCCCACAAACCCTGAAGCTGGAGGTCCTTCCAAACACCCCCCCAACCTGACAGACTGGCATCCGTGGTGACTGTTTCCCAACACGGAGCCAGAAAAGATCTGCCCTTCAACAGATTGACCGACCCCAGCCACCATTGCAGGGATCGACGAACTCGGGGAGTCATCAGGAAGGACTGATCCAACGATAGAGGAGACTTGTCCCAAACCTTCAACAGATGAAGCTGAAGCGTCCTTGTGTGAAACTGCGCAAAGGGAACTGCCTCGAATGAGGCCACCATTAACCCCACCAGCCTCATCCCTAACCGGATGGTCGGATGAGGGGTAGACAAGAGAAGCCGAACTAACTCCTGAATCAAAAGAATCTTGGCCTGGGGTAGAAACACCCTGGCCTGTGAAGTGTCCAGAGACATTCCCAGAAAGGTCAGAATTCTGGACGGAGAAAGAGAAGACTTGGGGTGGTTGATCACCCAACCGAACCTTTCCAGAGTGGACACCACCGCTCTGGTGTCCAACTCCGCTTGGTTGAAGGAAGAGGCCATGATCAGTAGATCGTCCAAATAGGGCACGATGCGGATACCCTGGCCTCTGAGCAGAGCCATCACCCCCGCTAGCACCTTGGTGAACACCCGAGGAGCTGAGGTGAGACCGAAAGGAAGTGCCACAAACTGAAAGTGCCGATCCTCCACCACGAACCTGAGAAACCTCTGGTGTGCTGGAAAAACCGGAACGTGTAGATAAGCATCCTTGATGTCTATGGACGTCAGAAAGTCTCCCTGACGAAGAGAGTGAATGGCCGAACGCAGCGTTTCCATGCGGAATTTCCTCGGCCGGATGAACCGGTTGAGAAACTTCAGATCCAAGATGGGTCGGACCAACCCGTCCTTCTTGGGTACCGTGAACAGATTGGAATAAAAGCCCCTGCCCCGATCTAAATGGGGCACTGGGCAAATGACAGCCATGTCCAGAAGATTCTCCACTGCCACCAGGAGCCCCTGCGCCGCTAGAGGCTCCGACGGCATCCGAGACCTGACAAATCTGGAAGGGGGGCGGAGCTCGAACTCCAGCTTGTAGCCGGAAGACACCACTTCCCGGATCCATCTGTCCGAGACCTCTTGATCCCAGATCTGAGAGAAGTGCTGCAGCCGTCCCCCCACCCGCATGGGTGAGGGCGCCCCCTCATTGCTGAGCCGGCTTAGCAGCCGGTTTGGGCTTAGAGCCCCAACTGTATCCAGAACGGGCACGTCCTCTGCCCCTGTTTCCGGAATCTCCTCTGGAAGAGGGAAATGCAGAACCCCTACCAGATCTGGCCCCCTGAAAGGAGGGGGTAAAGGCAGGCGCCCCCCGAAAAGGGCGGCATTGTTTCTTACGTTGAGGTAACCTACCACCCTTGGTGACAGAGTCCAATGTCTCTCCAAAGAGCCGTAGACCAACAAAGGGTAAAGCCGTCAGTGATTTTTTGGACATAAAATCGGCCGCCCACTGGCGCAGCCACACCGACCGCCGAATAGCCACAAGCAGAGCCGAAGTCCTACCACACATCATCAAAGTATCATCCAAGGCAGTCAACACAAAGGATAGAAACAACTCGCACCGTTTAAGGCTAAGGAACTCGTTACTACCAGGACGAAGCCCGGAAGAAGTCAACAGGTCCCTGACCACAGACCTGGTGGCCAACACCATTAGCTCCGAAGCGCACACAGGCCGGATGGCCGACCCAATGCTAGTAAAGCCATGAGAAGCCATCTGATCAATACGTTTATCCTCTCCATCTTTGAGAGTGGAACAATCAGGTCTGTTTAACACCGAGGAGTTAGACAACCCCAAAACCGGTGCATCCACCTCGGGGGGAGATGCCCAGCGCTTGACCGCCTCAGAAGGAAAGGGATATTTCCTATCCCACCCCTGAGGGATGCCAGGGAGCCGAGCCGGCCTATCCCATTCCTTGTCAATGATTCTATCAAAATGGCGTTGCGTAGGAAACTCCAGGCGCGGCCTGGATTCCTCAAGCAATTCACCTTTCTGCTGTGACGCCTCCTCGGGAGGGGAAATATTCAGAACTTCCAGCATGAGAGACAGAGCGTGAGGAGAGTCCAAGGATCTCCCTAAATCAGAAAGCTCGGCATCAGCGCCAGCAGACTGCTCATCATCCGAAAATTCTGAACCCTCATCAACTTCCCCCTCCTCTAGCTGAGGATAATCAGACCAATCCAGATTGTCTCTGTCATCAAGATCATCCACCGGCGGAGCCGGCGACAAATGCTTTCTCTTAGACGGAGCCTTACGGGCGACCGAGCTAGAGAGCATTTTCTCAAGGCTAGCCAATCTGGCACACATCTCGGATTGCAGATCCCTGCCCATGACCACGTCACACGGGGCACGAGTCAAGGCGGGAGGGGGAGTTGAAGTGGCCGGCTGTGCTGACCCCGCCGCTTGGGGTTCGGACTGCCACGTAATAGTTTGCTGTGCACATGGTATACACAGTAACACATCATCCCCAGTAATGGAAATCCCACACAACATACACTTTTTGGGATGCCCCGAAGGGGTCCCAGTCCCAGTATCCGGGGATGCCTCCATAAGGTGAATTTTGAGTGGTCGCTATGACCCAGGGAATTACGCCAGTTAGACAAACCGGGGGATGCCCCTTTAATGTCCCGAGTGGGAGGATTTGTGATGCTAAAATGGACCCAGGGACCCAGGATCAGGAGAGACCTTCCAATACTACAGAAGATCCTCCTGGATAACCTTCACCTAAAAGACAGAGAGAGACCCATAAGTCCCTACAATAAGACTTAACAGATAAAGAAAAGAAGAAATAAATGAGGCCCACAGGGCCACTCACAGACGCTGCGGTGAACGATCCGCCTCAGAACAATGGCGATTTCTGAGGTGAAGTGAAGAGAAGAAGAACTGCCTTGTCAGGGGTGTGGTCTGCGCAGCCCGCGCAAAGCTGATCTGTGCCCCCTTAGCTGCCTAGTAACAGGGAGCTGCCTAGTAACAGGGAGCTCAGCTCCGCAGCGGCGCCAGTACAGAGGAGGGCGGAGCCGCGGCGACGCGCCGAAAGTCCGGCTCCGCCCCCCCTTCCAGTGTGAATGAAGCGTGAGGGAAGAAGTCCCTCACGCACAAGCCCAGAGACCGGCGCCGCCGACAACCGCGGCGCCGGCTGCCATGACAGCGGGTGCTCCCGCTATCACTAGCGGAGCACCCGCCCCGCTCGCTGCGGCGAGGAATGAATGAGAGAACGGGGGCTGGCCGCGGCAGAGCGCCGAGTGCCAGCCCCGCCCCCCCCAAAGCGCGTGAGGTAAAAAAAAAAAATTACCTCACAGACTGAAAAAAAACCCCGGCACCCTGCTGCAATGACAGCCGCGGTGCTGCAACATAGTAACAACAGTGCAACCAATTCATTGAGGGATTACTTCCAGACGCTCCACATCAACAAGAGAAAGTGAATAAAGAGAAAGAGAATAAAGCTAACCCCTATGAGAGGAATCCCCAGCCCCCATAGTTGGTAAAGGGAAGGGCCCCCCCCCCAGGGGAAAAGTCAAGGGACGGGGCATCCCAAACCGGGATCACCTACCCGGTATGACCGCCTACCCTCTCTTAGGGTCTCACGGTGGAGCTCTGCTCCTCAGCACCAGAGGTGCCAATGTACCCTCGCTCGGGCCAGCTGCCAAGACTGTGGAGGCATGTAATCTGAGGTAAATTTTGGGACAAACAGGGGTCCGAGCGGAAATAGACAAAATAAGAGGCCGGGAGTTACCCCGGCTACCTGAAATCCCCCTGTGCAAGGAGGAGCCATCATCTTCTGACTTGCTCGCCGTCTGCAGAGATGGAAAACTGGGTCGTGAGTGGGAGGTCCCAGGTATTTATGGATCAGGGAGGGGCTTTCTTTTGCTATCATCTCTGCAGGAACGCCCTCTTCAGGACGATATTACCCACATGTTATGGATTCTTGAAGCGGGGTGTGTGACATACTAAGAATAATACCATTTTGTGAATACTCACCTTGTAAAATGGGTATTGTAAGTATGTCACACACCCCGCTTCAAGATAATCATTACATGTGGGTAGTATGGTCTGAAGAGGGCGATCTGCAGAGATGATTGGAGGAAAGAAAGCCCCTCCTAGTCCATAAATACCTGGGACCTCCCACTCATTACCCAGTATAAAGAAAGCAGTAAGGCAAGGGACCAGGAAGAGCCAAATATTAGTCATAACAACGCAAAGTTCACAAAACGATGGATCCAGAATACAAAAGGGCGGGTTGAAGCGGGGTGTGTGACATACTTATAATACCCATTTTACAAGGTGAATATTCACAAAATGGTATTATTCTAAGTATGTCACACACCCCGCTTCAAGATATTCATAACCTGTGGGACATCCAATAGCAGTGTCCATAATGGGTGGGGATCCAAAACAAGGCATAAAGCACAACTTAAACTACTGCAGCCTGCAGAACTTTGCGGCCAAAAACAGCATCCGCTGAGGCCCAAACATCAACCTTGTAAAAACTTTGAAAAAGTGTGAACAGAAGACCAGGTAGCGGCCTTGCAAACTTGCTCAACAGAGGCCTGGTGCTGAAAAGCCCAGGAGGCCCCAACCGCACGAGTAGAATGAGCCGTAACACGAAGGGGAGGATTTCTCCCCTTAGCAGAAATGGCCCCGACAATGGCCTGACGAATCCACTTACTGATGGAAGGCTTAGCGGGCGCCAAACCTTTCTTGGGCCCAGAGGGTACCACAAAGAAGGCATCAGTCTTACGAAAGGCAGACGTTACCACCAAATAGTACTTCACAACTCGAACCACATCCAGGGAATGCAGGACCCTCTCCTTTTCGTTACTGGGATTAGGACACAGAGAGGGCAAAACAATGTCTTGATTTAAGTGAAAAGGCAGAAAACCACCTGAGGAAGGAAATCCGGGTTAAAACGGAAAACCACCTTGTCCTGATGTCTTTCAAAATACTGGACCTGAATGGACAGAGCCGCCAACTCAGAAACACACCGAACAGAAGTGATAGCTACCAAAAAGGCCACCTTCTGAGTAAGGGAAGACAAGGCAATATCATGCAAGGGCTCAAAGAGAGGACCCTGAAGAGCAGAAAGAACCAAATTCAAATCCCAAACCGGAATCAGAGCCTTCCTAGGGGGCCGCACGTGCGTAACCCCCTGGAAAAAGGTCTTAACCAGCGGATGAAGCGCAAAAGATCTTTGGAAAAACACCGCCAGGGCAGACACCTGCCCCTTCAGAGTATTAAAATGGAGTCCTATATCCAAACCGTGTTGCAGGAACTCCAGGATTCTAAAAATAGAGAATTCCCTGCAAGGGAAAGCCCTAGTCTCACACCAATCAATATAAGACCTCCAAGTCCTATAGTAAACGGAAGAAAACCTCTTCCTAAAGACCTTCCTCCTTCAAGATGGAGGTTTCCGCAGCCACGCCGTCAAAGCCAGCGTTGGTAAATTGGGGCAACGTAGATGACCCTGTGTGTGCAGATCCGGCAGCAGGGGCAGAACGAACTGATCTTCTGCTAACCTCACCACGTCTGCGAACCAAACCTGTCTTGGCCACCTTGGAGCCACCAGAATTGCTGACGCTCCTTCCAGAGCCAGCTTGCGCACTACTCTGGCTACCATGGGAAACGGAGGGAACCGATACAGAAACCCCAGATCCCTCCAGTTCATGGCGTCCGTCGCGAAGGCTAGCGGAACCTTCGCCAGAGACACAGATGCCGGAAGTTTGTGATTGTGACGGGAGGCAAGGAGGTCCACCACCGGTGAACCCCACCTGAGACAAATCGAACGAAACACTTTGGGACTGAGAGGCCACTCCCCCTTGCGGGCTGACCACCTACTCAGAGAGTCCGCCTCCGAGTTCTCTACTCCCGGAATGTGAACTGCCGAGATGCACGGGACGTGGCTCTCCGCCCAGTCCAGAATCAACGACACTTCCCTGAGGGCACTCCTGCTGCGAGTCCCTCCCTGGTGATTGATGTAGGCAACCGCCGTCCGATTGTCCGACCGGACCTGGACCGGCAAGCCCTGCAGGAGATGAGTCAAACGAAAAAGAACCATTCTGATGGCTCTCAATTCCAGAATGTTGATAGGCTCGTGGGCTTCCAGGGGTCCCCACAACCCCTGAAATTGCAGATCCTTCCAGAAGCCCCCCCATCCTGAGAGGCTGGCATCCGTGGTGACCACCTCCCAACGAGGAGTCTGAAAAGACCTGCCCTTCAACAGATTGGTTGAGTTCAGCCACCACCTGAGTGGTTGGCGAACCCGGGGAGACATCAGAAAGAATTGATCCAGCGACAGAGGAGATCTATTCCAGACAGACAATAGATGGAGTTGTAGTGTCCTCGTGTGAAACTGGGCAAAGGGGACTGCCTCGAAGGAGGCCACCATCAACCCCACCAGTCTCATTCCTAGTCGAATGGTCAGACGAGGAATGGACATGAGCGACCGAATCAATTCCTGAATCAAAAGAACCTTGGATTGAAGAAGGAACACTCTGGCCTGATCTGTATCCAGAGACATTCCCAGAAAGGATACTATCCTGGACGGGTAAAAGGAGGACTTGGGGTAGTTGATCACCCAGCAGAACCTCTCCAGAGTGGATATTACCGTCCTGGTGTCCAATTCCGCTTGGCTGAATGATGATGCCATGATGAGGAGATCGTCCAGATATGGCACTATGCGAATTCCCTGCGCTCTAAGAAGAGCCATCACCCCAGCGAGCACCTTGGTGAAAAACCCTTGGAGCTGTGGTGAGACCAAAAGGAAGAGCTACAAACTGAAAGTGCCGATCTTCCACCACAAACCTGAGGAATCTCTGGTGTGCGGGAAAAATCGGAACATGGAGGAAAGCGTCCTTGATGTCTATGGACGTCATGAAGTCCCCCTGACAGAGAGCGCAGATAGCTGAACGAAGCGATTCCATGCGAAATTTTCGCAGCCTGATAAACCTGTTGAGGATCTTCAGATCCAGGATGGGCCGGATCGAGCCATCCTTTTTGGGGACCGTGAACAGATTTGAGTAAAATCCCCGACCCTGATCTGATAGGGGCACTGGCGAGATGACCTCTATCTCCAGAAGACTTGAAAACGCCTCCCGAAGCCCCTGTGCGCCAGGTGCGTCCGGGGGCACCCTAGACCTGAAGAAAAGCGGAGGAGGACGGGCCTCGAACTCCAACTTGTAGCCAGAAGACACGACTTCCCGGATCCATTTGTCCGAAACCTCCCGAATCCAGATCAGAGAGAAGAGTCGCAGCCGTCCCCCCACCCGCACGGGTGAGGGCGCCCCCTCATTGCTGAGCAGGCTTGTTCGCAGGTTTTGGGTTTTGAACCCCAGTTGTATCCTGAGCGGGCACGTCCTCTGCCCCTATTCCAGGAATCTCCTCTAGTGGAAGGGAAGGCGAAACCTCTTCCTGCTCTGGATCCGCGAAAGGAATGATTGAAAGAAGCCACCCCGAGAAAGGGACGTCGTTGCTTCTTGCGTTGAGGTAACTTACCCCCCTTAGCTACAGAATCCAATTTTTCTCCAAAAAGCCATAGCCCCACGAATGGGAGACGTCAGCGACTTTTTTTTTTTTTTTTTTTTTTACCCAAAGTCGGCCGCCCACTGGCGCAACCAAACTGAACGCCTTATAGTCACCATCAGAGCAGAAGCTCCCCAAGGCGGCTAACATGAAAGACAAGAATAACTCACAACGTTTAAGTCCCAGAAATTCGTCACTGTCCGGGTGCAAACCGGAAGATGACAACAAGTCTCTGACCACCGACCTGGTAGCCACCACCAGCAGAGACGGAGCGCAAAAAAGGGGGTATGGCTGCCCCAATACTGGCGAAGCCATGACAAGCCATCTGGTCAATTCGTTTATCCCCTCCATCTTTAAGAGAAGAGCAATCGGGGTTATTCAAAAACAGCTGAATTGGATAACCCCTGAATTGGTGCATCCACCTCAGGGGGGGACGTCCAGCGCTTAACCGTGTCCGAAGGGAAAGGATATCTTTTATCCCAACTCTGAGGAATGCCTGGGGGACCGAGCCGGCCTCTCCCATTCCTTAGAAATAATCTTATCAAAATGCCTTTGATTAGGGAATTCCAAGCGCGGCTTGGATTCCTCATAAAACTCCCCTTGTTGATGAGGAGCAACCTCTGGAGGAGAAATAGCCAGAACCTCAAACATCTGAGCAAGGACGTTAGGAGTATCCAAAGAACTCCCTGACCCCTTCTCAGAGTCCACGCCAACAAATTGCTGGTTGTCCGAATAATCCGATTCGTCAAATAGCTCCCCTTCCTCCAGAGGGGTGTAATCTGACCAATCCAGGCGATCCTCATCGTCATATTCAAATGTCGGTGGGACCGGTGACAAATGCTTTCTCTTAGCTGGAGCCTTCTTGGCAACCGCAATATTAGTCAATCTAGCACACACATCAGATTGCGACTGCCCACCCGTGACAACGTCACACAGGACACGGGCCAAGATGGGGTGGGAAGGGGATGACGCCGGCGGTGCTGACCCAGACGCCTGGGGTTCTGACTGCCGTGTAATAGTCTGCTGTGCACATGGTATACATAGAAATACGTCATCCCCTGTTAGGGATACCCCACAGCCCATGCACTTCCGGGATTGCCCCGAGGGGAGCCCGGTATCTGGGGATGCCTCCATACGGTGAACTTATATATAGTCGCAATGACCGAGGGAATTACGCTAGTAAGCAACCCGGGATGCCCTTATAATTGTCCCAAGTGGGAGGATTTTAACATGGAATTTAATCCAGGGACCCAAGGACCGGAAGAAGACCCCTTAAAACCTAAGGTGTTCTACCTGAAAGACTGCCGGATATAAAGGGTTACATATAAGTAAATATATATATATATATATATATATATATATATATATATATATATATATATATAGAAATATAGAAATATAGGGGGCCCATAGGGCCACTCACTGTGCCTTCCTGTGTGAGGTAAATGGCGTCCACCACACACGCAGCTCACAGAGGCAGAGGATCCTGTGGGCGTGGCCAGGGCAGAGCGCGCGATATACGTAGCTCCGCCCCCTTACAGAGCGGAAAGCGGGCTCCGCAGTGGGTCTGCATAACAGGGGCGGGCCGTGGCGTCCCGCTCAACAGCCCGACCACGCCCCTAATGGCAAAATGTGTGAGGTAAATTACCTCAGAAAAACACTATAGCGCACACATATACCGGCGCCATGGCAAGAACAGCAGCCGCGGCGCCGGTAACCACAAAGACCCCAGGGATGTAATGGGTGCGGGCTGCGGCGACGCGCAATCGCCCGGCCCCGCCCACTGTGGCCAGCGCGTGAGGGGAGATCTCCCCTCACAAGATTAAGGGAACCGCCAGCGCAAATAACCGCGCCGTGGTCATTGCGGTAGTCACCGCAACAAAAAACAGTAAAGCCAGGGGGACAAGCCAGCGCCAACAGCCGGCCCCACCCCCAACTACAACTTCTGAGGAGAAAAGTTCTCCTCAGCTCTGGCGCCAGTAGCAGTGAAACAATGCACAATAAATAAATCCTAACTCTGAGGTAAAAAAGGTGGCCCCCGACATTTTATCCCCACCACCACAGGAGAAGGGCATCAGGAAAGGGGGGCCAAGGGACAGGGCATCCCAAACCGGGGTCACCAGCCCGGATAACCGCCTACCCTCTGGTACAGGGTCTCACGGTGGAGCATGGCTCCAGAGCACTAAAAGTGCCATTCTACCCTCACCCGGGATACAGCCTAGACTGGGAGGCATGTGTATTGGGACTTATAAAAAACATAACCGGGTGGAAATAGAGAGAAAAGCGGGCCGGGAATAAACCCGGCTACCTGAAATCCCCCTGTGCAAGGAGGAGACATCATCTTCTGACTTGCTCGCCGTCTGCAGAGATGGAAAACTGGGTAATGAGTGGGAGGTCCCAGGTATTTATGGACTGGGAGGGGCTTTCTTTCCTCCAATCATCTCTGCAGATCGCCCTCTTCAGACCATACTACCCACATGTAATGATTATCTTGAAGCGGGGTGTGTGACATACTTAGAATAATATATATTACATATATATTCCTGTTATGTGAAGCTCTTGCATGTAACTATATCTGGCAGCCATTTTGTTCGCTTCAGCCATTTTGTTAGAAGAATCTGAGGCCTAGCCTCTGCCAACATTACCCCCCTGTAGTTACCCCCCTGTAGTCACCCCCCTGTAGTTACCTCCTTGTAGTTACCTTCCTGTAGTTACCTCCCTGTAGTTACCTCCCTGTAGTTACCCCCCTGTAGTTACCCCCCTGTAGTTACCCCCCTGTAGTCACCTCCCTGTAGTTACCTCCTTGTAGTTACCTTCCTGTAGTTACCTCCCTGTAGTTACCCCCCTGTAGTTACCCCCCTGTAGTTACCTCCCTGTAGTCACCTCCCTGTAGTTACCTCCCTGTAGTTACCTCCCTGTAGTTACCTCCCTGTAGTTACCCCCCTGTAGTTACCCCCCTGTAGTTACCTCCCTGTAGTTACCCCCCTGTAGTTACCCCCCTGTAGTTACCCCCCTGTAGTTACCTTCCTGTAGTTACCCCCCTGTAGTCACCTCCCTGTAGTTACCCCCCTGTAGTTACCTTCCTGTAGTTACCCCCCTGTAGTTACCTTCCTGTAGTTACCCCCCTGTAGTCACCTCCCTGTAGTTACCCCCCTGTAGTTACTCCCCTGTAGTCACCTCCCTGTAGTTACCTTCCTGTAGTTACCCCCCTGTAGTTACCCCCCTGTAGTTACCTTCCTGTAGTTACTCCCCTGTAGTTACCTCCCTGTAGTTACCCCCCTGTAGTTACCCCCCTGTAGTCACCTCCCTGTAGTTACCCCCCTGTAGTTACCCCCCTGTAGTCACCTCCCTATAGTTACCCCCCTGTAGTTACCCCCCTGTAGTCACCTCCCTGTAGTTACCCCCCTGTAGTTACCCCCCTGTAGTCACCTCCCTGTAGTTACCCCCCTGTAGTTACCCTGTTCCTCTTTGTAAGCTGTAGACTTACCACTCACTGTCGTCTTCCTCTCTAAGGTGAGTAGTAGCAGTTTATAGAAAAGGGGCGGTGCTACACTTAGCCTATCCCATCAACTCCCCAGGCTGTATCCCCGCCCCCGAGGTTCCCCGGTACCCCCCCCCCCACCACCACCACCAGGGTCAGGGGGACCTAAAGTGATCTCTCGTTTCTCGTTACAGAACAAAGGCAAGTTCTGCACCTATGTGGTGGCTTCCGGGCTCGTCTACGGGGCGGAGGAGGGGGTCCTGCACACCTTCTTTAAGGTAAGTAACTATGTCCTTTCTGTGGACTTTCCCTAATATTCCAGGGCCGTGCGGGGTCCAGGGGGGTATCTAGGAGATCCGCTTACCTTGCCCGGGTTTGTGAAACTGGAATCTGCCCTTCTGAGCTGGTGGGTGGGCGTGGCTTGCGATGAAAACAATCGAGGGCCCCTGTACTCCAGTGACGTCTGTGGATAGAGGCGCCCATTGTTTTCAATGGGACTGACTGTACACAGGCCACACCCACCAGCTGGAACCCAGGCTGCGGGAGACTCAACTCCAAGAACTGCTCAGTTAACTAGGAGATCCACTTACCTTGCCCGGGTTTGTGAAGCCGACGGCTGCCTTTCCGGGTCTCAGCTGGTGGGTGGGCGTGGCCTGCGATGAAAATAATGGAGGGCCTCTGTACTCCAGTGACGTCCGTGGACAGAGGCGCCCATTGTTTTCAATGGGACTGACTGTACACAGGCCACGCCCACCCAGTAACTGGAACCCGGGCTGCAGGAGACTGATGGGTGGAAGCTGCGGTAAGGTAAGTGGATCTCCCAGTTACCCCCCTGTGCTGGAATGTTAGGCGTGCTGTTTGCAGTTACATCTGCGCGCCCCCACCCCCAGCCCAGGTGAGTGTTTTAGTTCCTCCCGGGCCCATGTGTCGGGGGCGTGTTCATCACGGCTTGTGTTTTCTATGTGCGCAGGAGGCGTGGCTTGGGGAGACTCCGGCGCTGCCCGTCTACGGCGAGGGCCACAACATCCTCCCGCTCATCCACGTCACAGACTTGGCCGGGTAAGTGCGCACTCCCGCATTGTGGGGAAACTACTGTTACATACATGTTATACTCTGTAGCGGCCAGCAGGGGGAGGGGCAAGGATCACTGACCACGCCCCCAGAGGGCTTCCTAATTGGACAGTGCCGGGGCAGATCACAGGCTCATAGCAGGCCCGGCTCCTGATTGGCTCCCTGCGGGCCCCTTGCAGTGCAATGTGACTCAATACACAGTGATAAAGTGGCTTGTATGGGGGATACTGGAAAATAATAGAAAGAAAAAAATAATAGAAAAAAGAAAACTAAAAAAAAAAAACTAAAGATTAGAAGGAATGACAGAAAATAACAGAAAAGTGGAAATGCAACAAAGAAAGAACAAAAGCATAAAATGATCGACAGAAAGAAAGAATAAAAAGAAATGACAAAGATAAAAAAACAGGAAAGAGCAAAGGAATGGGAGAAAAAAAAAGAAAAGATGGACGGAAAGCAGGAAAGAATTAATATAATAATAATAATAAAATAATTGAATATAATTATATAATATTGTAACAATAATAATAAAGAATAATTGTGTATAATATAATAATAATAATAATATAATAATGTATTATAATAATAATAATAATATATTGATCGATCATCCTCAATCTGTCATATAACTTTGTACTGCACCATGGAATACAGTTTATAAATAAACAATTTTCCCTATGTCCAGTCCGGGCCGTCCCAATTAATATACGTGTGGGTAGCCCGCCACCAGGTTACTGCAAGATCCAGAGCTGTAACTCCTCCCGGCCCCCTATAAAATGAGCTGTCTCAATAGAATTCCCAGAATTCATCTTGCAGTACTGCTGCGAGGATCGTCTGGAATACTCTCTCTGGATACGGCAGCTGAGCGGGGCATTTTAAGCCTGGTCGGCCGCTGCACCCCTGTTACCACTGTCCCCGTGGACCCACGTATGCCTCCAGCCTCGGCTGACGGGAACAGGTGAAGGTAAGGAGAAAGCTAGGCGATGGTGAGCCTATGGGTGGTGGGGGGGCCACTATGCCCTGGTATCCTACATAGCCTGGGCTCCAGGGGGAGGGAGAGATCTCTCCGTGGGCCGCCCTCCCTCCCTTCCTCTCTTTGGGCGCCATTTTAATCAGGCTGCAGGCGCTCGTTCGCGCCGCAGCCGATGAAGCGTATTGCGTCATAGCTAGCGCGGCCTGCCCCTCGAGGGACCTCCGGGTGCCATTTTCTCAGCCCTCGTGAAGGGGGAATCCTGCAGGACAGCCGCATGAGAGATCTGTTGCTGCTGCGAGCTCTGCAGGGGTCGGCCGACGCTGGGCACCAGCCTCTACAAGTGGGCTATTGAGCTGCCTGCTGCTACCTCGCGAGCCCCCGGACGTGCCCCCCCCCCCCCCACCTGCGGTCCCTCTTTTGAATATACGTTTATATATATTTTTTTTTTTACTGTGTGCATGTGCCGTGGGATCTCTTTGCCTCTCCCATTGTGTCTTTCAGGTGGGGTCCCCTGGTCAGCCGTGGGTTGTGGTTCCTCCCGATCTCCTACACCCCCCCCCCCCCCCCCCGCTCTCTCCGCACCCTCTCCCCTAAGTGGGATAGCATAGGAAGGACTATTTTGGGGGTCTTTACTAGGTTTGAGCCGTTAGTGCCTTGTAACCTTTATTTTTTATGATTAGAAAAGAATATGGCCGCACCAACTAGTAAATGGGGCGTGCTACACTGGCCATGTACATATATGAATTATGGACTTTCTGCCCAGAGGAAGTAACGGGTCCCCGACCGTTACGAAACGCGTTGGCTGGGGCAGGGGGACCCAACCTGTAATGGGTAATGTACTTATTAAGCACACATGTGTATGTTTTGATTTATTTTGCTTTCTCTGCTTTCGGCGGTCCTCACTTAGAAATTATAGGTTTCACTTTGTCAGCACTTAGCACTTTATAAATGTTGTTATTGGATTGATGTATAGGATAAATGCACGGTAATTAATCATGATTTTTATATGAATAGCATATGAATTGGGATAGATATTAGAGAGGAGCCTGCCTACAGTGCCCCCTGGTGGTCATTGGTTGTTTTAAATGTCTTTGTAAATATGTTATCCTTGAGTAATAATAAAATAGGATATTTTTGTATAATTTTTGGGTAGTGCTGTTTTTTCTGGTGTATTTGAAGAGACTGTGGGGTCTCTTCCTAGGGTAATTCTTTATTTTTTATACCATTATCACCATAATGGAGGCTTCTGGGGATTGTGAGCTAGGGGCCCCCTCTGAGCGGGTGAAGCTCTGCCCCATGTGCGTTACCGCCCCCCCTGGGCGGACTCAGCGCGGTTAGTGTCACTTGCACTGGGAGCGTACTTTTGGAACATGTTAGGGCGGGCGTCCCTAACAACCCCCCCACTACTGCATTCAGCCCTCAGCGAGGGGGATACTAACAAGGGGTCCCAAGCCGATTTGTCGCACCGGGTGACCTGCCTGGAGAGACAGTTATCTCGCACGGCTACGGGTAAGGCCACAAGTAAGAAGCGGCGCATCTAGCCGGGTTACTAGGAATTTGCTGATGATGATGACCTTTTTGGAGGTCGGGACTCCCTGGAGGAGGGAGAGTTGTTTAAGGACTCCGCTTCCTCAGGGGATCGGTCGGTTGGTTATGACAGCGAGCCTGGTTCCTCCTCTGTAGAGCATATGTGGCTCCCTGACAACATGGAAAAGTTGCTGTCTTCTGTGTTTGAGACTTTGCATATTGTCCCTCCTAAAGCGGCTAAAAGGAAGCCGGGTGATTTATTCCGGCCTGAGAGACAGAGGATTGTATTCCCGGAACAGGCCCACTTTTCCAATATGGTGTTTAAAGAATGGGAAAGGCCTAATAAATTGGCATCGGTGCCTAGGAGTCTGGACAGGCGGTAACCTTTCCCCGAGGAGTTGGTCCGCCTCTGGTCCCGCCCCCCCCATGTGGACGCCCCTGTGTCGGGGTTATCTAACACTATGGTTATGCTGTCACACGATACTGCTTTCTTGCGCAACCCCGCTGACAGACTCATGGATCAGCTGGCTTGTCATGCGTTCACTTTTGGGGGTGCTGGGCTTCGCCTTGTCTGTGCCGCGGCCATTGTCTCATTGGCCGTCAAGAAGAAGGTACAGGCCTTGCTGGCTTGTCTGTGACCATCGATCCGTCTGGGGTTGAATCTGGTGGGCCTCATGGTGTCCTGCCTCGTGGCAGTGTCCTTCGCCCAGTTCCACATGAGACCTCTTCAATGAATCTGTTGTCCGGTTGGGACCGGACGCAGGAGTCCCTGGATCAGGAATTTGCACTGTCCCCCTTGGTCAGACAGTCCCTCTTGTGGTGGTTGGACTGCAGAGATCTGTTGACAGGCAAGTCCTTTCTGACCCCCCGGTGGAAGATCGTTACCGCGGACGCCAGTCTGACCGGCTGGGGGGGCTTTTTGGCATACGCTGAAGTTCCAGGGTCAGTGGGGGCCACAGGAGGCCCATTTACCCATCAATCTCCTGGAGCTGAGGGCGATTCGGTTGGTACTTCTTCAACTGACTCCTCATCTAAGGGATCGTGCTGTCCAGGTTCGCTCGGACAATCAGACGGCTGTCGCCTACATCAATCACCAGGGCAGGACTCGGAGCAAGCGAGTCCTTCAGGAAGTGTCCCAGATCCTGACTGGGCGGAGGAGAATGTTCTCTGCATCTCGGTGGTTTACATCCCCGGGGTAGAGAACCAGGAGGCAGATTACCTGAGATAGGGAACTTCTCGTCTGGGGAAATGTCTCTCAGTGCTTCTTTCATGCTCTGTGTCTCCGCTGGGGTAAGCCGGACATAGACCTGTTTGCGTCCAGACACAGTCACAAGCTTCCAAGGTTCATCTCCCTGTCAAAAGATCCTCTGGCCTTCGTAACAGACGCTCTGACTATTCCATGGATGGAGTTCCGGCTCCTTTATGCTTTCCCTTCGTTTCCACTCCTGGGCCGAGTGCTGCGCAAGATAGCCCAGGAGGAGGTGCCAACCATTCTGGTGGCTCCTCGTTGGCCGAGGCGGAGCTGGTTCGCAGACGCGGTTCAGATGTCGGTCGATCGCTGCATCATGCCCGACGACCCAGGGCTTCTTACTCAGGGGTCGCTGCGGCACAGACGGCAAAGACGCTGGCTTTGACGGCCTGGCTATTGAATCCTCACTCCTAATGGAGAAGGGGTTGTCGGGCACGGTTGTTCAGACCGTTTTTCGGGCGCGGAATAAGTCTTCTTCCATGCTTTACTACAGAGTTTGGTCTGAATCCAAGAGTTTTCCTTGTCGCACTTTTTGTATTTCTAGGATTTTGGAATTTTTACAACACAGCTTAGACCTGGGTCTACAGCTGGGTACCCTCAAGGGTCAGGCCTCTGCTTGACCATCTTTTTCCAAAGATCCTTTGCCAAACATAGGCTGATCAGGACTTTTTTCCAAGGAGTTACCCATGTATGTCCACCGCGTAAGCCTGTATTACCGGTGTGGGATTTGATTTTGGTGCTTCTGCGCTCCCGGGTCCGCCCTTTGAGCCTTTGTGTTATTTGACCCCTGCTTTGTCTTTCTTGACCCTAAAGGTGGTCTTTTTGGTTGCCATTACCTCGGTGCGCCGGGTGTCAGAACTGGACGCTCTTTGTATGAGACCTCCCTACTTGAGCGGCATAAGGTTAAGGTGGTTTTTTCGCTTTAGGCCTGATTTTTTACCTAGGTCGTTTTCTCCCTTCATCTTAATGAGGAAGTTGTTTTGCCTTCCCTGTGTCCGGAACCTTCTAACTCTAGGGAAAGGACCCTCCATGCCTTGGATGTGGTAAGAGTCATTAAGTACTACCTGGTTGCGACTGAATCCTTCAGAAAATACCATTTTGTGAATACTCACCTTGTAAAATGGGTATTATGAGTATGTCACACACCCCGCTTCAAGAATCCATAACATGTGGGTAATATCGTCCTGAAGAGGGCGTTCCTGCAGAGATGATAGCAAAAGAAAGCCCCTCCCTGATCCATAAATACCTGGGACCTCCCACTCACTACCCAGTATACAGAAAGCAGTAAGGTAAGGGACCAGGAAGAGGCAAATATAAACAACAACCACGCAAAGTTCACAATAAAGAGGATCCTGAAAACAAAAGGGCGGGTTGAAGCGGGGTGTGTGACATACTCATAATACCCATTTTACAAGGTGAGTATTCACAAAATGGTATTATTCTTAGTATGTCACACACCCCGCTTCAAGAATCCATAACATGTGGGACATCCAACAGCAGTGTCCATAACAAGGGCGGGGATCCAAAACTAGGCAACAATGCACAACCTTAAACCACAACAGCTTGCAAAACTTTGCGGCCAAAAACAGCATCCGCTGATGCCCGAACATCAACCTTGTAAAACTTGGAAAAGGTGTGAACCGAAGACCAGGTAGCGGCCTTACAAACTTGTTCAACAGAAGCCTGGTGCTGAAAAGCCCAGGACGCACCAACTGCACGAGTAGAATGAGCAGTAACACGAAAAGGGGGACTCCTCCCCTTGGCAGAATAGGCCCCAATGATGGCCTGACGAATCCATTTACTAATGGAAGATTTGGCAGGAGCCAAACCTTTCCTAGGCCCGCAGGGCACCACAAAGAAAGCATCAGTCTTACGAAAGGAAGACGTAACCTCCAGATAATGTTCCACAACACGAACTACATCCAAGGAATGCAATGCCCTTTCCCTGTCGTCGCTGGGATTTGGGCATAGAGAGGGCAAAACAATGTCCTGATTCAGATGAAACTCCGAGACCACTTTAGGAAGAAAATCCTGCTTGAAACGAAAGACAACCTTGTCCTGATGTTTCTCGAAGTACGGAGCTGTAATGGATAAAGCTGCCAACTCAGAAACACGCCTAACCGAAGTGATAGCCACCAAAAAGGCCACCTTTTGGGTAAGAGAAGACAAAGCTATCTCATTCAAGGGCTCAAACGGAGGGCCCTGGAGAGCAGAAAGAACCAGGTTCAAATCCCAAACTGGAACAAAAGGCTTCCTAGGAGGCCGAACATGTGTAACACCTTGGAAAAAGGTCTTGACTAAGGGATGAAGTGCAAAAGACCTTTGGAAGAACACCGCCAGGGCAGAAACCTGCCCTTTCAATGTACTAAGCTGGAGCCCCAGATCCAGACCATGTTGGAGAAACTCTAAAATTCTAGGAATGGAGAACTCTCGACAAGAGAAAGACCTACTTTCACACCAATCAATATAGGCCCTCCAAGTCCTGTAGTAAATAGAAGAGGAAGAGCGCTTCCTGGCACAGATAAGAGTCTGAATCACTGCGTCAGAAAGACCTTCCTCCTTCAAGATGGCGTTTTCAGCAGCCATGCCGTCAAAGCCAGCGATGGTAAATTGGGATAGCGCAGCCGACCCTGGGTGAGCAGGTCCGGCAGCAGAGGCAGGGCGAACTGATCCTCTGCCAGTCTTACAAGATCTGCGAACCAAACTCGCCTTGGCCACCTTGGGGCCACCAGAATTGCCGACGCACCATCCAAGGTCAGTTTGCGCAGCACTCTGGCTAGCATTGGGAACGGAGGAAACAGGTAAAGGAGCCCCAGATCCCTCCAGTTTAGAGACATGGCATCCACTGTCAGAGCCAGAGGATCCTGCGAGAGAGACACAAAGACTGGAAGCTTGTGATTGTGACGAGAAGCAAAGAGGTCCACCGCTGGGACCCCCCACCTGAGACATATCGAACGAAACACCTTGGGACTGAGAGACCACTCCCCCTGACGAGAGGAGGCCCTGCTCAGCAAGTCCGCCTCCGTGTTCTCCACTCCCGGAATGTAGACTGCTGAGATACACGGGACGTGGCTCTCTGCCCAGTCCAGAATCAAAGACACTTCCCTGAGGGCACTCCTGCTGCGAGTCCCTCCTTGGTGATTGATGTAAGCAACCGCCGTTCTGTTGTCCGACCGGACCTGAACTGGCAGGCCTCTCAACTGATGAGTCAAGCGAAACAGAACCAACCTGATGGCTCTCAACTCCAGAACATTGATGGGCTCGTGAGCCTCCCGCGGGCCCCACAAACCCTGAAACTGGAGGTCCTTCCAAACACCCCCCCAACCTGACAGACTGGCATCCGTGGTGACTGTTTCCCAACACGGAGCCAGAAAAGATCTGCCCTTCAACAGATTGACCGACCCCAGCCACCATTGCAGGGATCGACGAACTCGGGGAGTCATCAGGAAGGACTGATCCAACGATAGAGGAGACTTGTCCCAAACCTTCAACAGATGAAGCTGAAGCGTCCTTGTGTGAAACTGCGCAAAGGGAACTGCCTCGAATGAGGCCACCATTAACCCCACCAGCCTCATCCCTAACCGGATGGTCGGATGAGGGGTAGACAAGAGAAGCCGAACTAACTCCTGAATCAAAAGAATCTTGGCCTGGGGTAGAAACACCCTGGCCTGTGAAGTGTCCAGAGACATTCCCAGAAAGGTCAGAATTCTGGACGGAGAAAGAGAAGACTTGGGGTGGTTGATCACCCAACCGAACCTCTCCAGAGTGGACACCACCGCTCTGGTGTCCAACTCCGCTTGGTTGAAGGAAGAGGCCATGATCAGTAGATCGTCCAAATAGGGCACGATGCGGATACCCTGGCCTCTGAGCAGAGCCATCACCCCCGCTAGCACCTTGGTGAACACCCGAGGAGCTGAGGTGAGACCGAAAGGAAGTGCCACAAACTGAAAGTGCCGATCCTCCACCACGAACCTGAGAAACCTCTGGTGTGCTGGAAAAACCGGAACGTGTAGATAAGCATCCTTGATGTCTATGGACGTCAGAAAGTCTCCCTGACGAAGAGAGTGAATGGCCGAACGCAGCGTTTCCATGCGGAATTTCCTCGGCCGGATGAACCTGTTGAGAAACTTCAGATCCAAGATGGGTCGGACCAACCCGTCCTTCTTGGGTACCGTGAACAGATTGGAATAAAAGCCCCTGCCCCGATCTGAAGGGGGCACTGGGCAAATGACAGCCATGTCCAGAAGATTCTCCACTGCCACCAGGAGCCCCTGCGCCGCTAGAGGCTCCGACGGCATCCGAGACCTGACAAATCTGGAAGGGGGGCGGAGCTCGAACTCCAGCTTGTAGCCGGAAGACACCACTTCCTGGATCCATCTGTCCGAGACCTCTTGATCCCAGATCTGAGAGAAGTGTCGCAGCCATCCCCCCACCCGCATGGGTGAGGGCGCCCCCTCATTGCTGAGCCGGCTTAGCAGCCGGTTTGGGCTTAGAGCCCCAACTGTATCCAGAACGGGCACGTCCTCTGCCCCTGTTTCCGGAATCTCCTCTGGAAGAGGGAAATGCAGAACCCCTACCAGATCTGGCCCCCCGAAAGGAGGGGGTAAAGGCAGGCGCCCCCCGAAAAGGGCGGCGTTGTTTCTTATGTTGAGGTAACCTACCACCCTTGGTGACAGAGTCCAATGTCTCTCCAAAGAGCCGTAGACCAACAAAGGGTAAAGCCGTCAGTGATTTTTTGGACATAAAATCGGCCGCCCACTGGCACAGCCACACCGACCGCCGAATAGCCACAAGCAGAGCCAAAGTCCTACCACACATCATCAAAGTATCATCCAAGGCAGACAACACAAAGGATAGAAACAACTCGCACCGTTTAAGGCTAAGGAACTCGTTACTACCAGGACGAAGCCCGGAAGAAGTCAACAGGTCCCTGACCACAGACCTGGTGGCCAACACCATTAGCTCCGAAGCACACACAGGCCGGATGGCCGACCCAATGCTAGTAAAGCCATGAGAAGCCATCTGATCAATACATTTATCCTCTCCATCTTTGAGAGTGGAACAATCAGGTCTGTTTAACACCGAGGAGTTAGACAACCGCAAAACCGGTGCATCCACCTCGGGGGGAGATGCCCAGCGCTTGACCGCCTCAGAAGGAAAGGGATATTTCCTATCCCACCCCTGAGGGATGCCAGGGAGCCGAGCCGGCCTATCCCATTCCTTGTCAATGATTCTATCAAAATGGCGTTGCGTAGGAAACTCCAGGCGCGGCCTGGATTCCTCAAACAATTCACCTTTCTGCTGTGACGCCTCCTCGGGAGGGGAAATATTCAGAACTTCCAGCATGAGAGACAGAGCGTGAGGAGAGTCCAAGGATCTCCCTAAATCAGAAAGCTCGGCATCAGCGCCAGCAGACTGCTCATCATCCGAAAATTCTGAACCCTCATCAACTTCCCCCTCCTCTAGCTGAGGATAATCAGACCAATCCAGATTGTCTCTGTCATCAAGATCATCCACCGGCGGAGCCGGCGACAAATGCTTTCTCTTAGACGGAGCCTTACGGGCGACCGAGCTAGAGAGCATTTTCTCAAGGCTAGCCAATCTGGCACACATCTCGGATTGCAGATCCCTGCCCATGACCACGTCACACGGGGCACGAGTCAAGGCGGGAGGGGGAGTTGAGGTGGCCGGCTGTGCTGACCCCGCTGCTTGGGGTTCGGACTGCCGCGTAATAGTTTGCTGTGCACATGGTATACACAGTAACACATCATCCCCAGTAATGGAAATCCCACACAACATACACTTTTTGGGATGCCCCGAAGGGGTCCCAGTCCCAGTATCCGGGGATGCCTCCATAAGGTGAATTTTGAGTGGTCGCTATGACCCAGGGAATTACGCCAGTTAGACAACCCGGGATGCCCCTTTAATGTCCCGAGTGGGAGGATTTGTGATGCTAAAATGGACCCAGGGACCCAGGATCAGGAGAGACCTTCCAATACTACAGAAGATCCTCCTGGATAACCTTCACCTAAAAGACAGAGAGAGACCCATAAGTCCCTACAATAAGACTTAACAGATAAGAAAAGAAGAAATAAATGAGGCCCACAGGGCCACTCACAGACGCTGCGGTGAACGATCCGCCTCAGAACAATGGCGATTTCTGAGGTGAAGTGAAGAGAAGAAGAACTGCCTTGTCAGGGGCGTGGTCTGCGCAGCCCGCGCAAAGCTGATCTGTGCCCCCTAAGCTGCCTAGTAACAGGGAGCTGCCTAGTAACAGGGAGCTCAGCTCCGCAGCGGCGCCAGTACAGAGGAGGGCGGAGCCGCGGCGACGCGCCGAAAGCCCGGCTCCGCTCCCCCTTCCAGTGTGAATGAAGCGTGTGGGAAGAAGTCCCTCACGCACCAGCCCAGAGACCGGCGCCACCGACAACCGCGGCGCCGGCTGCCATGACAGCGGGTGCTCCCGCTATCACTAGCGGAGCACCCGCCCCGCTCGCTGCGGCGAGGATGAATGAGAGAACGGGGGCTGGCCGCGGCAGAGCGCCGAGTGCCAGCCCCGCCCCCCCAAAGCGTGTGAGGTAAAAAATTACCTCACAGACTGAAAAACCCCGGCACCCGGCTGCAATGACAGCCGCGGTGCTGCAACATAGTAACAACAGTGCAACCAATTCATTGAGGGATTACTTCCAGACGCTCCACATCAACAAGAGAAAGTGAATAAAGAGAAAGAGAATAAAGCTAACCCCTATGAGAGGAACCCCCAGCCCCCATAGTTGGTAAAGGGAAGGGCCCCCCCCCCAGGGGAAAAGTCAAGGGACGGGGCATCCCAAACCGGGATCACCTACCCGGTATGACCGCCTACCCTCTCTTTTAGGGTCTCACGGTGGAGCTCTGCTCCTCAGCACCAGAGGTGCCAATGTACCCTCGCTCGGGCCAGCAGCCAAGACTGTGGAGGCATGTAATCTGAGGTAAATTTTGGGACAAACAGGGGTCCGAGCGGAAATAAACAAAATAAGAGGCCGGGAGTTACCCCGGCTACCTGAAATCCCCCTGTGCAAGGAGGAGCCATCATCTTCTGACTTGCTCGCCGTCTGCAGAGATGGAAAACTGGGTAGTGAGTGGGAGGTCCCAGGTATTTATGGATCAGGGAGGGGCTTTCTTTTGCTATCATCTCTGCAGGAACGCCCTCTTCAGGACGATATTACCCACATGTTATGGATTCTTGAAGCGGGGTGTGTGACATACTAAGAATAGTCGGATTCTCTCTTTGTTCCCTCTGAAGGTTCCAGAAAGGGTTTGACTCCGGCCAAGTCCACTCTCAGTATGTGGATTAGACAGGCGGTGGTGCAGGCCTACTCTGCCAAGGGAAAGGATCCCCCTTTTCGTGTTACACATTCTACTAGAGCTATGGTGCTTTCTGGGCTTTTCTGCACCAGGCCTCTGTTGAACAAGTTTTTTAAGGCCGCTATCTGGTCTTCGGTTTATACCTTTGCCAATTTTTTACAAGGTTGATGTTAGGGCCTCAGCGGACGCTGCTTTTGGCCGAAGGGTGCTGTGAAATGAACTACATGCTATTCTGTTCTGGGGATCCCACCCTATATATGGACACTGCTTTTGTATGTCCCCCACGTATATGAATTGGGACGGCCCGGACTGGACTGGAAAAATACAATTCTGTAAGTACTCACCTGTAGAATTGGTTTTTCCTATGTCCAGTCCGGGCTGTCCCACCCCGCCCCTTGGTTTATTTCCTCGGTTTGCCTTTTTTGTGGAGAGAGTACATGCTGTAGAATGTTTGTTAACATGTTTTCTTGGCCTCCCGGCCTGTCTCATTTACTGCTTTAAGTCTATGGAGACAGCTCCTTTTATAGGGGGCCGGGAGGAGCTACAGCTCTGAATCTTTCAGTAACTGGCGCCACCTGGTGGCGGACTACCCACACGTATATGGATTGGGACGGCCCGGACTGGACATAGGCAAAACCAGTTCTACAGGTGAGTACTCCCAGAATTGTATTATTAATAATAGCATTGATCATACCTGGGATTTCCTGAGTGAAGCGAGGATATTGATCACGACATTACTGACCAATCGAAGTCGCCATCCTTCCTTGTCTGATTGTTTCCTCATTGAAAAATTGAGCTAAAGTGTTTAGGAGTAGAAAGTGATTGACTGCAGTTACAGGGGTCACATGGGATGCCCCCCCCACCCCCTCGCAGCTGACGCCATGTTGTGTGTTTTTTTATGATCGCAGCGTGGTGCAGAACATCGTGGATCACCGGCCGAGGACTCACTACCTGGTGGCGGTGGATGACGCGCCTCACACCCTGGAGGAAGTTGTCAAGGTACCGAACGTTTTACCGTATTCAAATGTGCCCCGATAGTTCTTCAGATCTTAAAGTGGACCAAAACACATGATTTTCACTATCCCGGGTTTTGGTCCCTAAATGGGATGCCCCAAGGGTACGGACCAAAGCCCAGGAAAGCGAAAAATCCTGAGTTTAAAGCTGAACAAAACCCACTAGCGGCCAGCCTGGAATCTAAAAGCCACTGGCTTTCCCCTGGGCATCCCGAATTAGAATTTCCCGCTGTGTGAAACCCCCCAGAACGCCCGTAATAACTCCACGCTCCAGCTGCGCATGTGCGGGCTCTTGTCCAATCAGAACCACCGGCCGTGACTACGTCAATCGGCAGGCAGCTCTCATTGTTTTGAATGGAAAGCGCGCGCTTTGCTTTAATGAAATGGATGAATACAAAGAGCGACATGTGATCAATATAAAAGTGATCAATCAATACAAAAAAAGTGATACAGATCAATAACCCAATCAATGTCTCCCGCAGAGTGTCAGCCTCCACCTGGGCCCCGGAAAGACGCACAAAGTGCCGAAGGAATCTGCTTTCCTGAATAAGGAGATCACAGTGAGTACAATTATCACTGCTATTGTTTATAGAGCTCCGCCCTCATCCGTGGCGCTGTACAATGTAGTCTCACAGTCAGTACAATCATCACTGGTATTATATATGGAGCGCCGCCCTCATCTGTGGCGCTGTACAATGTAGTCTCACAGTTAGTACGATTATCACTGGTATTATATATGGAGCGCCGCCCTCATCTGTAGCGCTGTACAATGTAGTCTCACAGTCAGTACAATTATCACTGGTATTATATATGGAACGCCGCCCTCATCTGTGGCGCTGTACAATGTAGTCTCACAGTCAGTACAATTATCACTGGTATTATATATGGAGCGCCGCCCTCATCCGTGGCGCTGTACAATGTAGTCTCACAGTCAGTACAATTATCACTGCTATTGTTTATAGAGCTCCGCCCTCATCCGTGGCGCTGTACAATGTAGTCTCACAGTCAGTACAATTATCACTGGTATTATATATGGAGCGCCGCCCTCATCTGTGGCGCTGTACAATGTAGTCTTACAGTCAGTACAATTATCACTGGTATTATATATGGAGCGCCGCCATCATCTGTGGCGCTGTACAATGTAGTCTCACAGTCAGTACAATTATCACTGGTATTAAATATGTAGCACCGCCCTCATCTGTGGCGCTGTACAATGTAGTCTCACAGTCAGTACAATTATCACTGGTATTATATATGGAGCGCCACCCTCACCTGTCCCAGGCTGCCACTCAGGGGGCTATATAAGCATCTACGCGTTACGTGGGCATGACCCCGGATGCATCCTGAGGAAGTGGGCGGGGTCACGCCCACGTAACGCGTAGATGCTCATATAGCCCCCTGAGTGGCAGCCTGGGACTCTCAAGTACTATGGTGATATGAATCTTATTCTTTTCACACATATGCCTGTGTCTTATTCATTATGAAACTGTATTATCAATTCTGTGTTTAGGCTGATTATTTGCACATGTGAAGTTTTGCACAAATTGTAATTTTGCACATATGGTCAATATTTATAGCACATTGCACTTTTTGATCAATTTGGGTTATGCATAGACCATAGCTGTGGTTTGTGCAAGCCCAAAAAGATTTTTTTGATTTTTTTGTTTGGGTTGTGTTTTTGTACTGTTTTTTATTGATTATTCACTTTAGTTACACTGTATTGGGATTTATTAGTTATTTATGGTCCATGAAGTTGTACAGTTATTTAATCTAAATTATTATACACTTTTTTGAATCAGGCAATGTGTGTATATATACCTTTATTAGAGTCATTTAAAGGGTTAGCCACTAGAGGGCCTTGTGCTTTATGTTTTTTAAATAGTCCTTGTATGTGTGTTAAGTGTATAGTTTGTCTTAATTGTATTGGTACTTTTTGATATTAAAGACATAAATTTTTTATATTTTGGTTGTGCGGCCTTGTCTGTAGGGGACTGTTTTGAGTCTGTGCTGGCAGCTCACTGTGGTCAGAATTAATGTAGATGGTACTATGTGCCAGGGTCCCCAGTAGGCTTGCACCCCCTTCCTTTTGCTTATGAGTGGCTGTGCATTACATTAGTATTTCTTTATTGTCATGTGTTGTGCTTTTTACTTCACTTTTACTTCATTTTTACCTCAGACTTTGTTGTTGCTGGCAGCTGTGTGGAAAATTGCCCGGGGTTATGCCCTTATCTGTGCCCACATGCTTTATTGTCATGTGTTGTGCTTTTTACTTCATTTTTACCTCAGACTTTGTTGTTGCTGGCAGCTGTGTGGAAAATTGCCCGGGGTTATGCCCTTATCTGTGCCCACATGCTTTATTGTCATGTGTTGTGCTTTTTACTTCATTTTTACCTCAGACTTTGTTGTTGCTGGCAGCTGTGTGGAAAATTGCCCAGGGTTACCTTTATCTGTGCCCACATGCTTTATTGTCATATGTTGTGCTTTTTGCTTCACTTTTACTTCATTTTTACCTCAGACTTTGTTGTTGCTGGCAGCTGTGTGGAAAATTGCCCAGGGTTACCTTTATCTGTGCCCACATGCTTTATTGTCATGTGTTGTGCTTTTTACTTCATTTTTACCTCAGACTTTGTTGTTGCTGGCAGCTGTGTGGAAAATTGCCTGGGGTTATGCCCTTATCTGTGCCCACATGCTTTATTGTCATGTGTTGTGCGTTTTACTTCACTTTTACTTCATTTTTACCTCAGACTTTGTTGTTGCTGGCAGCTATGTGGAAAATTGCCTGGGGTTATGCCCTTATCTGTGCCCACATGCTTTATTGTCATATGTTGTGCTTTTTGCTTCACTTTTACTTCATTTTTACCTCAGACTTTGTTGTTGCTGGCAGCTATGCGGAAAATTGCCCGGGGTTATGCCCTTATCTGTGCCCACATGTTTTATTGTCATGTGTTGTGCTTTTTACTTCATTTTTACCTCAGACTTTGTTGTTGCTGGCAGCTGTGTGGAAAATTGCCTGGGGTTACCTTTATCTGTGCCCACATGCTTTATTGTCATGTGTTGTGCTTTTTACTTCATTTTTACCTCAGACTTTGTTGTTGCTGGCAGCTGTGTGGAAAATTGCCTGGGGTTACCTTTATCTGTGCCCACATGCTTTATTGTCATATGTTGTGCTTTTTGCTTCACTTTTACTTCATTTTTACCTCAGACTTTGTTGTTGCTGGCAGCTGTGTGGAAAATTGCCCAGGGTTACCTTTATCTGTGCCCACATGCTTTATTGTCATGTGTTGTGCTTTTTACTTCATTTTTACCTCAGACTTTGTTGTTGCTGGCAGCTGTGTGGAAAATTGCCCGGGGTTATGACCTTATCTGTGCCCACATGCTTTATTGTCATATGTTGTGCTTTTTAAAGTGGACCAACACCCAGGATTTTGACTATCCTGGGTGTTGGTCCACTTAGGTGGGGCACCCCGATGTGCCCCGCTGTGTGAAACCCCCCCGATCGCCGCAAAAACTCACCTCTCCCCGCTCCCACGTGACCTCGTCCGGCCAATGACAGCGCTCAGAGCCGCTCTGGTATGTGCGTCCAAAGCCGCTTGGACGCGCATACCAGAGCGCTGTCATTGGCTGCGTCTCTCGCTTCCCTCTAACAGGGAGCGCGCCTGCGCCTGCTATTCACAAAACGGCCGGCGCGGGAGCGCGCCCTGCTAGAGGGAAGCGAGAGACGCGGCCGCGTCTCGCGCATGCGCCGTTGGATCGCCGGTAAGGTAAGGATTGTGGGCCTCCTGGGGGGTTCCTCCCCGCGGGACATCCCGATTTCGGATGCCCCGCGGGGAGGGATCTGATCGGTCCGGGAATCTTATAGATTCCCGGGCCGATCCCTCCTGGGTGTTGGTCCACTTTAATTCATTTTTACCTCAGACTTTGTTGTTGCTGGCAGCTGTGTGGAAAATTGCCCGGAGGTTATGCCCTTACCCGTGCCCACATGCTTTATTGTCACGTGTTGTGCTTTTTGCTTCAATTTTACTTCATTTTTACCTCAGACTTTGTTGTTGCTGGCAGCTGTATGGATACTCACCTTTCCTCTTTCCCTCACCTCTTCCTCTTCCCCTCCATCTTGAGGCTGTGAGGGGGGGGCGGGAGCGGCGTTTGAGGCGAGGCCTCGTCATGTGGTGCGGGGCTCCGCCTCCGGGGGGCTCCTCCGTGGGTCACCCCCCCTTTCCTGCGCTCTCGGCGTCATTTTAGCCGCTGCGTGGCGCCCCTGTTCGCACCTGCAGCAGGGGGCAGGGCTGCGCAGAGACGCATTTTGCGTCATTGCTGCGTTGGCCCGCCCCTCGAATTTCGCCTTTGCTGCGCTCGGGCGCTATTTTCTGTGCTGTTCTTTTTGTCAATTGCGGACCCTGCCGAGGGTCCCCACGGGCTGACGGGCATCAATTTCACCACTCACTGCCTGCGTTTTTTCGGGTGCCTGCCTTCCGGACTCCCCGCTACCTCGCCGGTCAGGTCCGTGAGTCCCTCTTTCATCTGTGTAATTTTTTATGTACACGTGCGCTGGGATGCTCATGAATACTTCCGCTTGTGTCTTCTACGTTGGCCCCCCCTCCCATTTCCAGCTGAGGGTTGTGGTTCCTCCCGGTCTTCTACACCCCCCCTCTCTCCGCACCCTCTCCCTTTAAAGAGGGATTACTAAAAAGAGGGACAAAATTGGGGGTCACAGGTTTGGGCCGTTAGTGCCTTGTAACCTGTATTTATCACCATAATCACCATAATGGAGGCTTCTGGGGATAATGAGCTAGGGGCCCCATCTGGGCGGGTTAAGCTCTGCCCCATGTGCGGTACCAGCCCCCCGGGCGGACTCAGCACGGTTTGTTTTACTTGCACTGGGAGCGTACTTTTGGAACATGTTAGGGTGGGTGTCCCTGCATCTAGCCCTCTTTTACCTGCGGCCTTGCCAATGCCCCCGCTGCTGCATTCAGCCCTCAATGAGGGGGAAACTAGCAAGGGGTCCCAAGCCGATTTGACACACCGGGTGGCCAGCCTGGAGAGACAGTTATCTTGCATGGCTACTGGGAAGGCCACGAGTAAGAAGCGGCACATCGAGCCGGGTTACTTGGATTTTGCTGACGACGATGATGATCCTTTTGGAGGTCGGGACTCCATGGAGGAGGGAGAGTTGAAGGACTCCGCTTCCTCAGGGGAAGCTATGACAGCGAAGCCTGGTTCCTCCTCTGACGAGGATATGTGGCTCCCTGACGACACGGAAAAGTTGCTGTCTTCTGTGTTTGAGACTTTGCATATTGTCCCTCCTAGAGCGGCTAAGAGGAAGCAGGTTGATTTATTTCGGCCTGAGAGACAGAGGCTTGTCTTCCGGAGCAGGCCCACTTTTCCAATATGGTGTTTAAGGAATGGAAAGACCTAACAAATTGCCATCGGTGCCTAAGGGACTGGACAGGCGGTATCCCTTCCCTGAGGAGCTGATCTGCCTCTGGTCCCGTCCCCCCGCTGTGTCGGGGTTATCCAACACTACGGTCATGCCATCACCCGATACTGCTTCCTTGCGCGACCTGCTGACAGGCGCATGGATCAGCTGGCTTGTCATGCGTTTACCCTTGTGGGTGCTGGGCTTCGCCCTGTCTGTGCCGCGGCCATTGTCTCTTTGACCATCAGGAACAAGGTGAGACGCCTTGTTGATTTTGCCAAGTCTCGCAAGTGGGACGATTTTGCCAAGTCTCAAAGCCTGTGTGGATTTTATTGCTTTTGTAGTCTCCGCCATGGACGATAGTGTCCGGCTTGGCGACAGGGCTTGGGTCCTGCTTGTTGCGCTTTGTCGCTCACTAGTATCCCCTTCCTGGGGCTCAGGTTATTCGGCTTCACTTTCTGGTGGCCGCAGATATTCCTGGGGACGAGGTAGGTCTCGCGGCAGACCCAATCCAACATGGGGAGCTAAATCCATACCCCCTGCCAAGCCCTCTCAGGCATGAGGGGACGCCCTCGCCCACCTGGGTGGGGGGACGGCTTCTACTTTTTGCTCACATCTAGAGACAGCACGTCTCAGATTGGTGGATTCAGGAGGTGGTTCCCTCCTGGTACAAAATAGAGCTGGCAGTTTGGCTGCCCTCAATATTTCTTCGGTCGCGGATTTCCCAGAACACATTGACGGCACAGGGCCTAAGAATGGCCGTTCAACGCCTTCTGCTATTAGGTGTGATTTGTCCGTGCCTCGCCAGGAACGGGGTCGAGGGTTCTACTCCAATCTGTTCACAGATGGAACGCTAAGACCTATCCGGGATCTGAAGGGTCTCAACAAGTTTGTCAGAGTCAGACATTTCCGCATGGAGACCTTATGGTCCGCGGTGTGCTCGCTTTGGTCCGGCGACTTCATGTGTGACAGTGGACATCAAGGATGCTTTTCTGCACATCCCGATTTTTCAGGGACATCAGAAGTTCCTGAGGTTTGCGTTGGATCAGCATTACCAGTTTGTGGCACTGCCTTTCGGAATATCCTCAGCCCCCTCTGTGTGTTCACCAAGGTGCTGGCGGGCATCATGGCTATCCTTATCTGAACGATTTGCTGATTGCAGCTCAGTCCCTTCAGCAGGCCGAGAGCGACACCCGGACGGTGTTATCCACTCTCGAGGATTTTGGATGGGTAATCATTTACCCCAAGACTTCTATCACTCCCTCAATGGCGAGGTCCTTTCTGGGCATGACGTTGGACACCTCTCAGGTCAAGGTATTCCTGCCCCAGCAGAAGGTGGCGGGCCTCCAGACGCAGGTGCAGGCCTTACTGTCTTGTCAGCGGCCATCGATCCGTCTGGGGATGAAACTGGTGGGCCTAATGGTGTCATGCTTCGAGGCAGTGCCCTTGGCAGTTCCTCATGAGACCTCTTCAATTGAATCTGTTGACCGGTTGGGACCAGACACTGGAGTCCCTGGAACTGGAATTTTCACTGTCCCCCCTGGCCAGACAGTCCCTCTTGTGGTGGTTAGACCCCAGAAATCTGTTGGTGGGCAAGTCCTTTTTGCATCCCCTTTGGGAGCTTGTCACCACGGATGCCAGTCTGACCGGCTGGGGAGGTTTTTGGCAAATGCTGAAATTCCAGGGCCAGTGAGGGCCGCAGGAGGCCCACTTGCCCATCAATCTCCTGGAGCTGAGAGCGATCCAGTTGGTGCGTCTTCACTTGACTCCCCATCTCAGGGGTTGTGCGATCCAGATCTGCTCGGACAATCAGACGGAGGTTGCCTACGTCAATCACCAGGGCGGGACTCGGAGCAAGCGAGCCCTCCAGGAGGTGACCCAGATCCTGACTCTAGAGGAGAATGTTCCCTGCATCTCGGCGGTTTACATCCCCGGGGTAGAGAACCAGGAGGCAGACTCCCTGAGCAGGGGGGCCTCTCGTCTGGGGGAATGGTCTCTCAGCAACAAGAGCTTTCACGCTCTCTGTCTCCGCTGGGGTTTACCGGATGTGGACCTGTTTGCATCCAGACACAATCAAAAGCTCCCAGGGCTTCTCACACAGGTGTCTCTGCGGCACCCCAATTTACAGATGCTGGCTTTGACGGCCTGGCTATTGAAACCTCAATCCTACGGAGAAGGGGTTGTCTGCTAAGGTTGTTCAGACCATGTTTCAGGCGCGGAAGAAGAAGTCTTCCATGAATTACTACAGAGTTTGGCATGCCTACATTGCTTGGTGTGAATCCAAGAGTTTCTCATCGCACATTCTCTTTTTTAGGATTTTGGAATTTTTACAACATGGCTTAGCCTTGGGTCTACAGCTGGGCACCCTCAAGGGCCAGGTCTCGGCCTTGGCCGTCTTTTTCCAAAGATCCTTTGCCAATCATAGACTGCTTTGTTCTTTTTTCCAAGGAGTTACCCATGTACGTCCACCGCGTAAGCCTGTATTTCCGTGTGGGATTTGAATTTGGTGCTTTCTGCTCTCCAGGATCCCCCCTTTGAGCTTTTGTGCGATGCTGCCTTGTCTATCCTGACTCTAAAGGTGGTCATTTGGTAGCCATCACCTCGGTATGCCGGGTGTCAGAACCAGCTGCACTTTGTATAAAGCCCCCTTACTTTGAGCGGCATAAGAATAAGGTGGTTTTTCGCTTTAAACCTCATTTTTTTTACCTAAGGTCGTGTCCCCCTTTTATCTTAATGAGGAGGTTATTTTACCTTCTCTGTGTCCGGATCCGTCTAACTCTAAGGAAAGGGCCCTTCGTTCCTTGGATGTGGTCAGAGCCATTAAGTACTACCTGGTTGCGATTCTCTTTTTGTCCTCTCTGAAGGTGTTAGGAAGGGTTTGTCTCCGGCTAAGTCCACTCTTAGTAACTGGATTAGACAGGCGGTGGTGCAAGCTTACTCTGCCAAGGGGAAGGAACCCCCTTTTCGTGTTACCGCTCACTCTACTAGGGCTATTGGTGCTTCCTGGGCTTTTCATCACCAGGCCTCTGTTGAACAAGTTTGTAAGGCCGCTACCTGGTCTTCGGTCATACCTTTACTAAGTTTTACAAATTGATGTTTTTGGCATCAGCTGATGCTGCTTTTGGCCGAAAGGTGCTTCAGGCGGTAGTGAAATGAAATACATGCTTTCCGCTCTGGGGATCTCGCCCTATTTTGGACACTGCTGTTGGATGTCCCACATGTAAATAATAGAAATGAAGCAAGCCGTGCTGTACACCTGGAAAAATACAATTCTGTGATTACTCACCTGTAGAATTGTTTTTACGGTGTACAGCACGGCTTGCTTCATCCCTGCCTTGTTATCGTTGTTCTCTTTTGCCTTGTTATGGTGATTTTGTTGAGAGAGTTTTTCCTTTTTGTGGGCTGTGTTTTTACTAACCTGGTCCTTGCCTCCCGGCTTCTTGCATTACTACTTTCAAACACTGGGGTCTTCTGGGTAATTTTGGCCCTTTTCTGGGCCGGGAGGGGCCACAAGTCTTCCTGCAGTCGATTGCGCCACCTGTGGCGGATTACCCACATGTAAAGAATTGAAATGAAGCAACCCGTGCTGTACACCGTAAAAACAATTCTACAGGTGAGTAATCACAGAATTGTATTTTTGCACTACTGCGCTTTACTTCTATTGCCATATTCTGTTAGATTATATGAAATTGAAAATTGCACTTTATATATTTTGCACAGTATTTTGCACTTTATAATTAGATCAATTTTATAATCAGATAATCACAAACGCGAGGGCGTGTTCAATAACTAATCCATCCCAGTGTGTCCTGTCAGTGTTAGAGAGCTGAGCTTGTCTGTGCAGGGTGAGACCGACCTGCACAGGCGACACACAGAGCAGCAGATCGGTATGATGATGGGAGTGACAGGATGTTGAGGGCAGGGCAGGGCGGGGCTACAGATAAAGGGAGGGGCATCAGAGGAAGGGAGGGCTACACAGAACGGGAGGGGCTACACAGAACGGGAGGGGATATGGAGCTTCCTTACAGAGGAAGAAAAGAAGCCTAAAGAAACCCAAGAAAGGATGACGGCTGTATGTGATGATGCTGCACCTGCTCCCTGCTGAGTAATGGATTGAGCCAAGCAGTGTGAATGGGGGAGACAACCAATAGATGAGGGTGACCTGCTGAAGCCACTTTAGATTGATAGAGGGATAGATAGATAGATAGATAGATAGATAGATAAATAGATAGATAGATAGATATGGGATAGATAGATAGATAGATAGATATATATGAGATAGATAGATAGATATAAGATAGATAGATAGATAGATAGATATGAGATAGATAGATAGATAGATAGATAGATAGATAGATAGATAGATAGAATAGATATGGGATAGATAGATATATATGAGATAGATAGATAGATAGATAGATAGATAGATATGGGATAGATAGATAGATAGATAGATAGATAGATAGAGAGATAGATAGATAGATATGAGATAGATAGATAGATAGATAGATAGATAGATAGATAGATATGAGATAGATAGATAGATAGATATGGGATAGATAGATAGATAGATAGATAGATAGATAGATAGATAGATAGATATGAGATAGATAGATAGATAGATAGATAGATAGATATGAGATAGATAGATAGATATGAGATAGATAGATATGAGATAGATAGATACGGCATAGATATGGGATAGATAATATGGGATATGGTATAGCCCTGTATGAAATGTGGGCGTGTCTAGTTGTGTGGTCCAATAACATGATGCTAATGACTCCTCCTCCTCCTTTGTGGCAGCAACTGGAGATGGACCACCTTCTGGTGAACCTGCGCATGGAGGCCGTGTTCTTAAAGGAGAACTTCAACATGAAGTGGGTGTCGCAGAGCGGCCTGGTGGAGAACATTGAATCTGTTGTCAGGGAATTCAGGCAAAGTCGGGGCCTTCTGGTAAGTGTGTAATAGCGGGTGGGCATCCCGAATCAGGATGCCTTGGGGGATACTCAAGGGTTTCGATTGGAGGTTTGCTTTAAGGTCAGCATGAAGAACACAGAGACATTCATTTTTTTATGGGTCTGATAGGGGTTGGGCATCCCGAATGGGGATGCTTTGGGGGATACAGCAGCAGGGGTTTCAATATGAGGTCAGCTTTAAGGTCAGCATGAAGGACACACAGGCATTCATCGAAACATCTTTAAAGCGCAACAAAACCCAAGAGGGCCAGCCCTAAAGTCTAAAATATTCCAGGGACTGCTGCTGGCATCCCCCTGGGGCATCCCAAATCGTGGTCAAACTCCCCCGCGTGGCCACAAAGCTCACCTTCTTCCTGACTCCCTCACCTATGGAAATATCCTCTCTGATTGGATGAGAGCTCGCACATGTGCCGTCGGAGCAGGAAAAGGTGAGTTTGTATGGCCGATCTTGGGGGCTTCACACAACCGATTTGGGGTGCTCCAGGGGCAAGAGACAAAACCCAGGATAGTCAAAAATACCATATTCTTAGTATGTCACACACCCCGCTTCAAGAATCCAAACACGTGGTAATATCGTCCTGAAGAGGGCGTTCCTGCAGAGATGATAGCAAAAGAAAGCCCCTCCCCGATCCATAAATACCTGGGACCTCCCACTCACTACCCAGTTTTCCATCTCTGCAGACGGCGAGCAAGTCAGAAGATGATGGCTCCTCCTTGCACAGGGGGATTTAAGGTAGCCGGGATGATTCCCGGCCCGTTATGTATTTTTTTTCCGTTTGGACCTCTTTTTCCCCTTAATATATATGCCTCCCAGCCGTGGCTGCAGGTCCAGGCGAGAGTATATTGGCACCTCGGGTGCTTAGGAGCAACGCTCCGCCGTGAGACCCTATACAAGAGGGTAGGCGGCTTCACCGGGTTGGTGACCCCGGTTTGGGATGCCCTGTCCCTTAGCCTTAACATGGGAATGGCCCTCCCAGAATCCCTTTTTCCACTGTGGGGATGGGGGGAGTGGGTCCTCTTTTTTTATTACACTCTTTACTTTTCTTCCTGCACTCTGTCTTTTAACCTTTTGTTTTATGTGTGTGTCCCTTTAATCTTATTAGCACCGCGGCCGTTTATATTATAGGCCTCCGTGCTGTGCTGCGGTTTCCTTGGTCAAAATGGCGGTATTTTACCTCAGGGACTCTTTCTATGTAAGGTATCAGAGGGGGCGGGGCCGGACCTTCGGCGCGGGGCCGGGGTCCGTTCCTCCCGGCCTTCTTGTATTGCTGTGGTACCTTTACTTAGCACTGGCCAAGCACCGCAGCAGTGCATTAGCTGCGGCGCCGGCCGGTTTGGCGCTCTTTTCATGAGGGGATTTTTCCCCTCACGATTCTTATGGGGGCGGGGCCGGACTTGCGGCGCGCAATCGCGGCCCGCCCACTGCCTTTCCAGCGCCGCTGAGGACTGTTGCTAGGCATAGGAGGGGGGGGGCGTGACCTTGGCAACGCGCGCGTCCCGCGCTGGCCACGCCCCCTCCTCCTCTTCTTTCTTTTAGAGATTAATTCTCCTCACGATCGGGTGGCCGTGTGACGTCCCGGCGGTATTGTGAGTGGCCTGTGGCCTTTCTCTTTTTTACTTTGCTTCTTGTTGCTACTTTTTCTCATGGTTCTTTCTTTCTTCTTCTTTCAGAACGGAGGCTTGTAATTCTGATCTTCTATAGTATTAGAGGTTCTCTCCCGGTCCTCATCCCTGGGTTCATTTTATATGTTCACAAATCCTCCCACTCGGGACATTAAAGGGGCATCCCAGGTTGTCTAATTGGCGTAATTCCCTGGGTCTTAGCGACTATTCAAAGTTCACCTTATGGAGGCATCCCCTGATACTGGGACTGGGACCCCTTCGGGGCATCCCAAAAAGTGTATGTTGTGTGGGGTTTCCATCGCTGGGGATGATGTGTTACTCTGTATACCATGTGCACAGCAAACTATTACGCGGCAGTCCGAACCCCAAGCATCGGGGTCAGCACAGCCGGTCGCCTCAACTCCCCCTCCCGCCTTGACTCGTGCCCCGTGTGACGTTGTCATGGGCAGGGACCTGCAATCTGAAATGTGCGCCAGATTGGCTAGCCTTGAGAAAATGCTCTCCAGCTCGGTTGCCCGCAAGGCTCCGTCTAAGAGAAAGCATTTGTCGCCGGCTCCGCCGGTGGATGATCTTGATGACAGAGATAATCTGGATTGGTCTGATTATCCCCAGCTAGAGGAAGGGGAGGTTGACGAGGGTTCAGAATTTTCAGACGATGAGCAGTCTGCTGGCGCTGATGCCGAGCTTTCTGACTTAGGGAGATCCTTGGACTCTCCTCACACTCTGTCTCTGATGCTGGAAGTTCTGAATATTTCCCCTCCAGAGGAGGTGTCACACCAGAAGGGTGAATTGTTTGAGGAATCCAGGCCGCGCCTGGAGTTTCCTACGCAGCGGCATTTTGATAGAATCATTGACAAGGAATGGGATAGGCCGGCTCGGCTCCCTGGCATCCCTCAGGGGTGGGATAGGAAATATCCCTTTCCTCCTGAGGCGGTCAAGCGCTGGGCGTCTCCCCCCGAGGTGGATGCTCCGGTTTTGGGGTTATCCAACTCCTCGGTTTTAAACAGACCTGATTGCTCCATTCTCAAAGATGGAGAGGATAAACGTATTGATCAGATGGCTTGTCATGGCTTTACCAGCATTGGGTCGGCCATCCGGCCTGTGTGTGCTTCGGAACTAATGGTGTTGGCTGCCAGGTCTGTGGTCAGGGACCTGTTGTCTTCTTCTGGGCTTCGTCCTGGTAGTAACGAGTTCCTTAGCCTTAAACGATGTGAGTTGTTTTTATCTTTTGTGTTGACTGCCTTAGATGACACTTTGATGATGTGTGGTAGGACGTCGGCTCTGCTTGTGGCTATTCGGCGGTCGGTGTGGCTGCGCCAGTGGGCGGCCGATTTCATGTCCAAAAAGTCACTGACGGCTTTACCCTTTGTTGGTCTACGGCTCTTTGGAGAGACATTGGACTCTGTCACCAAGGGTGGTAGGTTACCTCAACGTAAGAAACAACGCCACTCCTTTCGGGGGGCGCCTGCCTTTAACCCCTCCTTTCGGGGAGCCAGATCTGGCAGGGGTTCTGCATTTCCCTCTTCCAGAGGAGATTCTGGAAGCAGGGGTAGAGGACGTGCCCGTTCTGGATACAGTTGGGGCTCTAAGCCCAAACCGGCGGCTAAGCCGGCTCAGCAATGAGGGGGCGCCCTCACCCATGCGGGTGGGGGGACGGCTGCAGCACTTCTCTCAGATCTGGGATCAAGAGGTCTCGGACAGATGGATCCGGGAAGTGGTGTCTTCCGGTTACAAGCTGGAGTTCGAGCTCCGCCCCCCTTCCAGATTTGTCAGGTCTCGGATGCCGCCGGAGCCTCTGGCAGCGCAGGGGCTCCTGGTGGCAGTGGAGAATCTTCTGGACATGGCTGTCATTTGCCCAGTGCCCCCTTCAGATCGGGGCAGGGGCTTTTATTCCAATCTGTTCATGGTACCCAAGAAGGACGGGTTGGTCCGACCCATCTTGGATCTGAAGTTCCTCAACAGGTTCATCCGGCCGAGGAAATTCCGCATGGAAACGCTGCGTTCGGCCATTCACTCTCTTCGTCAGGGAGATTTTCTGACGTCCATAGACATCAAGGATGCATATTTACACGTTCCGGTTTTTCCAGCTCACCAGAGGTTTCTCAGGTTCGTGGTGGAGGATCGGCACTTTCAGTTTGTGGCACTTCCTTTCGGTCTCACCTCAGCTCCTCGGGTGTTCACCAAGGTGCTAGCGGGAGTGATGGCTCTGCTAAGGGTTCAGGGTATCCGCATCGTGCCCTATTTGGACGATCTACTGATCATGGCCTCTTCCTTCAACCAAGCGGAGTTGGACACCAGAGCGGTGGTGTCTACTCTGGAGAGGTTCGGTTGGGTGATCAATCACCCCAAGTCTTCTCTATCTCCGTCCAGAATTCTGACCTTTCTGGGAATGTCTCTGGACACTTCACAGGCCAGGGTGTTTCTGCCCCAGGCCAAGATTCTTTTGATTCAGGAGTTAGTTCGGCTTCTCTTGTCAACCCTTCATCCGACCATCCGGCTAGGGATGAGGCTGGTGGGGTTAATGGTGGCCTCATTCGAGGCAGTCCCCTTTGCGCAGTTTCACACAAGGACGCTTCAGCTTCATCTGTTGAAGGCTTGGGACAAGTCTCCTCTTTCGTTGGATCAGTCTTTCCTGATGACTCCCCGTGTTCGTCGATCCCTGCAATGGTGGCTGGGGTCGGTCAATCTGTTGAAGGGCAGATCTTTTCTGGCTCCGTGTTGGGAAACAGTCACCACGGATGCCAGTCTGTCAGGTTGGGGGGGTGTTTGGAAGGACCTCCAGTTTCAGGGTCTGTGGGGCCCGCAGGAGGCTCACGAACCCATCAATGTTCTGGAGTTGAGAGCCATCAGGCTGGTTCTGTTTCACTTGACTCATCAATTGAGAGGCCTGCCAGTGCAGGTCCAGTCGGAAAACAGGACGGCGGTTGCTTACATCAATCACCAAGGAGGGACTCGCAGCAGGAGTGCCCTCAGGGAAGTGTCTTTGATTCTGGAGTGGGCAGAGACCCACGTCCCGTGTATCTCAGCAGTCTACATTCCGGGGGTGGAGAACACGGAAGCGGACTTGCTGAGCAGGGCCTCCTCTCGTCAGGGGGAGTGGTCTCTCAGTCCCAAGGTGTTTCGTTCAATATGTCTCAGGTGGGGGGTCCCAGCGGTGGACCTCTTTGCTTCTCGTCACAATCACAAGCTCCCAGTCTTTGTGTCTCTCTCGCAGGATCCTCTGGCTCTGGCAGTGGATGCCATGTCTCTGAACTGGAGGGATCTGGGGTTCCTTTACCTGTTTCCTCCGTTCCCAATGCTAGCCAGAGTGGTGCGCAAACTGGCCTTGGACGGCGCGTCGGCAATTCTGGTGGCCCCAAGGTGGCCAAGGCGAGTTTGGTTCGCAGACCTTGTAAGACTGGCAGAGGATCAGTTCGCCCTGCCTCTGCTGCCGGACCTGCTCACCCAGGGTCGGCTACGCTATCCCAATTTACCATCGCTGGCTTTGACGGCATGGCTGCTGAAACCGCCATCTTGAAGGAAGAAGGTCTTTCTGACGCGGTGATTCAGACTCTTATCTGTGCCAGAAAGCGCTCTTCCTCTTCTATTTACTACAGGACTTGGAGGGCCTATATTGATTGGTGTGAAAGTAGGTCTTTCTCTTGTCGAGAGTTCTCCATTCCTAGAATTTTGGAGTTTCTTCAACATGGTCTAGATCTGGGGCTCCAGCTTAGTACATTGAAAGGGCAGGTTTCTGCCCTGGCGGTGTTCTTCCAAAGGTCCTTTGCACTTCATCCCTTAGTCAAGACCTTTTTCCAAGGTGTTACGCATGTTCGGCCTCCTAGGAAGCCTTTTGTTCCAGTTTGGGATTTGAACCTGGTTCTTTCTGCTCTCCAGGGCCCTCCGTTTGAGCCCTTGAATGAGGTAGCTTTGTCTTCTCTTACGCAAAAGGTGGCCTTTTTGGTGGCTATCACTTCGGTTAGGCGTGTTTCTGAGTTGGCAGCTTTATCCATTAAAGCTCCGTACTTCGAGAAACATCAGGACAAGGTTGTATTTCGTTTCAAGCAGGATTTTCTTCCTAAAGTGGTCTCGGAGTTTCATCTGAATCAGGACATTGTTTTGCCTTCTCTATGCCCAAATCCCAGCGACGACAAGGAAAGGGCTTTGCATTCCTTGGATGTAGTTCGTGTTGTGGAACATTATCTGGAGGTTACGTCTTCCTTTCGTAAGACTGATGCTTTCTTTGTGGTGCCCTGCGGGCCTAGGAAAGGTTTGGCTCCTGCCAAATCTTCCATTAGTAAATGGATTCGTCAGGCCATCATTGGGGCCTATTCTGCCAAGGGGAGGAGCCCCCCTTTTCGTGTTACTGCTCATTCTACTCGTGCAGTTGGTGCGTCCTGGGCTTTTCAGCACCAGGCTTCTGTTGAGCAAGTTTGTAAGGCCGCTACCTGGTCTTCTGTTCACACCTTTTCCAAGTTTTACAAGGTTGATGTTCGGGCATCAGCGGATGCTGTTTTTGGCCGCAAAGTTTTGCAAGCTGTTGTGGTTTAAGGTTGTGCATTGTTGCCTAGTTTTGGATCCCCGCCCTTGTTATGGACACTGCTGTTGGATGTCCCACATGTTATGGATTCTTGAAGCAGGGTGTGTGACATACTAAGAATAATACCATTTTGTGAATACTCACCTTGTAAAATGGGTATTATGAGTATGTCACACACCCCGCTTCAACCCGCCCTTTTGTATTCAGGATCCTCTTTATTGCGAACTTTGCGTGGTTGTGGTTTATATTTGCCTCTTCCTGGTCCCTTACCTTAATGCTTCTGTATACTGGGTAGTGAGTGGGAGGTCCCAGGTATTTATGGATCAGGGAGGGGCTTTCTTTTGCTATCATCTCTGCAGGAACGCCCTCTTCAGGACGATATTACCCACATGTTATGGATTCTTGAAGCGGGGTGTGTGACATACTTAGAATATCCAAGGTTTTGTTCCACTTTAAGGGTGAGTCTCATAAAGTGGGACACCTCAAATCAGCATGCCCCGGGGGGCCAGGTAATCGTTCAGCCCTGGAGTCTAGGGGTGGTTTTACAGCGACCCCGGGGAGTGTCATAAAACGGGGCACCCCAAATCGGGATGCCCTGGGGACAGGTAATCTTCCAGCCCTGGAGTCTAGGGGTGTTTTTTTTTTTTAGATTACAGCCATCCTGGGTTTTGCTCCACTCTAAGGGTTTTGGTCCTCCTTTCACCCAATCCGGGATGGGAACGTCAGTGGCCGTTTCCGGAATTTTTTTCTGTAGATCTGTAGGAAGCTAAAACTGGCCATTAAGCCCTTTCTGATGGGGGACAAGAAAACAGCCGCACATTTCAGTGAAGCACGGCTCCTTATTGGACGAGCACGCGTGCAGCTGTTAACTGTCTCCCAATCGACGCAGCTCTGCCAGAAAAAAGTCAGCATCCCTCTAATGCCGGGCTCCATAGAGTTAGCTTAGTGTGCCTGTGAACCAGGACCCAGATGCAAGGGGAGAGTGTAGGTGCGCTTTAAGGTCTGTGCGTATACAGCGTTAAGCAGTGTTTGCAATGTGACGTCACTGAGCGGAGTTCTTCTTTACGTTCCAGCCCGTCCGGATTTGCATCCTCGGTCCCCCGGCCGCGGGGAAGAGCACTCTGGCGAAGCTGCTGTGCGCGCACTACAAGCTCCATCATGTTCACATCAAGGACGTCATCGCAGATGCCATAGCCCACCTGGTAATTACCTCACTGCTTCCTACATGCGCCATGTGACCTCACTACTTCCTACATGCGCCGTGTGACCTCACTGCTTCCTACATGCGCCATGTGACCTCACTACTTCCTGCATGTGACATGTGACCTCACTGCTTCCTACATGCGCCGTGTGACCTCACTACTTCCTGCATGTGACATGTGACCTCACTGCTTCCTACATGCGCCGTGTGACCTCACTGCTTCCTACATGCGCTGTGTGACCTCACTGCTTCCTACATGCGCCGTGTAACCTCACTGCTTCCTGCATGCGCCGTGTGACCTCACTGCTTCCTACATGCGCCATGTGACCTCACTACTTCCTACATGCGCCGTGTGACCTCACTGCTTCCTACATGCGCCATGTGACCTCACTACTTCCTGCATGTGACATGTGACCTCACTGCTTCCTACATGCGCCGTGTGACCTCACTACTTCCTGCATGTGACATGTGACCTCACTGCTTCCTACATGCGCCGTGTGACCTCACTGCTTCCTACATGCGCTGTGTGACCTCACTGCTTCCTACATGCGCCGTGTAACCTCACTGCTTCCTGCATGCGCCGTGTGACCTCACTGCTTCCTACATGCACCGTGTGACCTCACTGCTTCCTACATGCGCCGTGTGACCTCACTGCTTCCTACATGCGCCGTGTGACCTCACTGCTTCCTACATGCGCCGTGTAACCTCACTACTTCCTGCATGTGCCATGTGACCTCACTGCTTCCTACATGCGCCGTGTGACCTCACTGCTTCCTACATGCGCCGTGTGACCTCACTGCTTCCTACATGCGCCGTGTGACCTCACTACTTCCTGCATGTGCCATGTAACCTCACTACTTCCTGCATGTGCCATGTAACCTCACTACTTCCTGCATGTGCCATGTGACCTCACTGCTTCCGACATGCGCCGTGTGACCTCACTTCTTCCTGCATGTGCCATGTAACCTCACTGCTTCCTACATGCGCCGTGTGACCTCACTGCTTCCTACATGCGCCGTGTAACCTCACTGCTTCCTGCATGTGCCATGTGACCTCACTGCTTCCTACATGCGCCGTGTGACCTCACTGCTTCCTACATGCGCCGTGTGACCTCACTGCTTCCTACATGCGCCGTGTGACCTCACTACTTCCTGCATGTGCCATGTAACCTCACTACTTCCTGCATGTGCCATGTAACCTCACTACTTCCTGCATGTGCCATGTGACCTCACTGCTTCCGACATGCGCCGTGTGACCTCACTTCTTCCTGCATGTGCCATGTAACCTCACTACTTCCTGCATGCGCCATGTGACCTCACTGCTTCCGACATGCGCCGTGTGACCTCACTGCTTCCTACATGCGCCGTGTGACCTCACTGCTTCCTACATGCGCCATGTGACCTCACTGCTTCCTACATGCGCCGTGTGACCTCACTGCTTCCTACACGCGCCGTGTGACCTCACTGCTTCCTACATGCGCCATGTAACCTCACTGCTTCCTACATGCGCCGTGTGACCTCACTACTTCCTACATGCGCCGTGTGACCTCACTGCTTCCTACATGCGCCGTGTGACCTCACTGCTTCCTGCATGTGCCATGTGACCTCACTGCTTCCTACATGCGCCGTGTGACCTCACTGCTTCCTACACGCGCCGTGTGACCTCACTGCTTCCTACATGCGCCATGTAACCTCACTGCTTCCTACATGCGCCGTGTGACCTCACTGCTTCCTACATGCGCCGTGTGACCTCACTGCTTCCTACATGCGCCGTGTGACCTCACTGCTTCCTGCATGTGCCATGTGACCTCACTGCTTCCTACATGCGCCGTGTGACCTCACTGCTTCCCACATGCGCCGTGTGACCGCACTGCTTCCTACATGCGCCGTGTGACCTCACTGCTTCCTACATGCGCCGTGTGACCTCACTGCTTCCTACATGCGCCGTGTGACCTCACTGCTTCCCACATGCGCCGTGTGACCGCACTGCTTCCTACATGCGCCGTGTGACCTCACTGCTTCCTACATGCGCCGTGTGACCTCACTGCTTCCTACATGCGCCGTGTGACCTCACTGCTTCCTACATGCGCCGTGTGACCTCGCTACTTCCTGCATGTGACATGTGACCTCACTGCTTCCTACATGCGCCGTGTGACCGCACTGCTTCCTGCATGTGACATGTGACCTCACTGCTTCCTGCATGTGCCATGTGACCTCACTGCTTCCTGCATGTGACATGTGACCTCACTGCTTCCTACATGCGCCGTGTGACCTCACTGCTTCCTACATGCGCCGTGTGACCTCACTGCCTCCTACATGCGCCGTGTGACCGCACTGCTTCCTACATGCGCCGTGTGACCTCACTGCTTCCTACATGCGCCGTGTGACCTCACTGCTTCCTACATGCGCCGTGTGACCTCACTGCTTCCTACATGCGCCGTGTGACCTCACTACTTCCTGCATGTGACATGTGACCTCACTGCTTCCTACATACGCCGTGTGACCGCACTGCTTCCTACATGCGCCGTGTGACCTCACTGCTTCCTACATGCGCCGTGTGACCTCACTGCTTCCTACATGCGCCGTGTGACCTCACTGCTTCCCACATGCGCCGTGTGACCGCACTGCTTCCTACATGCGCCGTGTGACCTCACTGCTTCCCACATGCGCCGTGTGACCTCACTGCTTCCCACATGCGCCGTGTGACCGCACTGCTTCCTACATGCGCCGTGTGACCTCACTGCTTCCCACATGCGCCGTGTGACCGCACTGCTTCCTACAGGCCCCCTCCTAGAATTCTAGGGCCCCATAATGCAGCAATGTCTGCGGCCTGCAGGAGACTTACCTGTATGATGATTGGATCTTTCTGCTCACACAGGAGAGTCTAGCAAAGGCTCCTCTAGAGGAGGAAGAGGAAGCAGAGGAAGGGCCTGAATCATGGCAGGAAGTGCTGGACTCTGTCAGAGAAAACATGGAACAAAACGGAGGTGCGTGACACAGAGCCATCTGTCCTGGCAGTATAGAGGGGTGATGGTGATGATAATACCATTTTGTGAAATACTCACCTGTAAAATGGGTATTATAAGTATGTCACACACCCCACTTCAGAATATCCATAACATGTGGGTAATACCGACCTGAAGGGGCGTTCCTGCAGAGATGATAGGAAAAAAGAAAGCCCCTACCTGATCCATAAATACCTGGGACCTCCCACTCAGCACCCAGTATACAGAAAGCAGTAAGGTAAGGGACCAGGAAGAGGCAAATATAAATCAAGATAACGCAAAGTTCACAATATAAAGGATCCAGAATACAATAAGGGCGGGTGAAGCGGGGTGTGTGACATACTTATAATACCCATTTTACAGGTGAGTATTTCACAAAATGGTATTATTCTAAGTATGTCACACACCCCGCTTCAGAATATCCATAACATGTGGGACATCCAGTAGCAGTGTCCATAACAAGGGCGGGGATCCAAAACAAGGCAACAATGCACAACTTAAACCACAACAGCTTGCAGAACTTTGCGGCCAAAAACAGCATCCGCTGAGGCCCGAACGTCAACCTTGTAAAACTTGGAAAAAGTGTGAACAGAAGACCAGGCAGCGGCCTTACAAACTTGCTCAACAGAGGCCTGGTGCTGGAAGGCCCAGGACGCTCCAACCGCACGAGTAGAATGAGCAGTATCACGAAAAGGGGGACTCCTCCCCTTGGCAGAATAGGCCCCAATGATGGCCTGACGAATCCATTTACTAATGGAAGATTTGGCAGGAGCCAAACCCTTCCTAGGCCCAAAGGGCACCACAAAAAAAGCATCAGTCTTACGAAAGGAAGACGTAACCACCAAATAATATTTCACAACACGGACTATATCCAAGGAATGCAGCGCCCTTTCCTTGTCGTTGCTGGGATGAGGACATAGAGAAGGCAGAACAATGTCCTGATTCAGATGAAAGGCAGAGACCACCTTCGGAAGAAAATCCGGCTTGAAACGAAAGACAACCTTGTCCTGATGCCTTTCGAAGTACGGAGCTTTAATGGATAAAGCTGCCAACTCAGAAACACGCCTAACCGAAGTGATGGCCACCAAAAAGGCCACCTTTTGGGTAAGTGAAGACAAAGCAATATCATTCAAAGGCTCAAAAGGGGGACCCTGAAGAGCAGAAAGAACCAGGTTCAAATCCCAAACTGGAACAAAAGGCTTCCTAGGAGGCCGTACATGCGTAACTCCTTGGAAAAAGGTCTTGACTAAGGGATGAAGAGCAAATGACCTTTGAAAGAACACCGCCAGGGCAGAAACCTGCCCCTTCAAGGTACTAAGTTGAAGCCCCAAATCCAGACCATGTTGAAGAAACTCCAGGATTCTGGAAATGGAAAACTCCCGACAAGAGAAGGACCTACTTTCACACCAGTCAATATAGGACCTCCAAGTCCTATAGTAAATAGTAGAGGAAGAGCGCTTCCTGGCGCTAATGAGAGTCTGAACCACCGCGTCAGAAAGACCTTCTTCCTTTAAGATGGCGGTTTCAGCAGCCACGCCGTCAAAGCCAGCGAAGGTAAATTGGGATAGCGCAGCCGACCCTGGGTGAGCAGGTCCGGTAGAAGAGGCAGAACGAACTGATCCTCTGCCAGTCTTACCAGGTCTGCGAACCAAACTTGCCTTGGCCACCTTGGTGCCACTAGAATCGCCGACACGCCCTCCAGAGTCAGCTTGCGCACCACTCTGGCTACCATTGGAAACGGAGGGAACAGGTAAAGGAACCCCAGATCCCTCCAGTTCAGAGACATGGCATCCACTGCCAGAGCCAGAGGATCCTGCGAGAGAGACACAAAGACTGGAAGCTTGTGATTGTGACGAGAGGCAAAGAGGTCCACCGCTGGGAACCCCCACCTGAGACATATCGAACGAAACACCGTGGGACTGAGAGACCACTCCCCCTGACGAGAGGAGGCTCTGCTCAGCAAGTCCGCCTCCGTGTTCTCCACTCCCGGAATGTAGACTGCTGAGATACACGGGACGTGACTCTCCGCCCAGTCCAGAATCAAGGACACTTCCCTGAGGGCACTCCTGCTGCGAGTCCCCCCTTGGTGATTGATGTAAGCAACCGCCGTCCTGTTGTCCGACCGGACCTGAACTGGCAGGCCTCTCAACTGATGAGTCAAGCGAAACAGAACCAACCTGATGGCCCTCAACTCCAGAACATTGATGGGCTCGTGAGCCTCCTGCGGACTCCACAGACCCTGAAACTGGAGGTCCTTCCAAACACCCCCCCAACCTGACAGACTGGCATCCGTGGTGACTGTTTCCCAACACGGGGCCAGAAAGGATCTGCCCTGCGACAGGTTGGCCGACCCCAGCCACCATTGCAGGGATCGACGAACTCGGGGAGTCATCAGGAAGGACTGATCCAACGATAGAGGAGACTTGTCCCAAACCTTCAACAGATGAAGCTGAAGCGTCCTCGTATGAAACTGCGCAAAGGGAACTGCCTCGAATGAAGCCACCATTAACCCCACCAGCCTCATCCCTAGCCGGATGGACGGACGAGGGGCCGACAAGAGAAGCCGAGCTAATTCCTGAATCAAAAGAATCTTGGCCTGAGGCAGAAACACCCTGGCCTGCGAAGTGTCCAGAGACATTCCCAGAAAGGTCACTACTCTGGACGGAGTGAGAGAAGACTTGGGGTGGTTGACCACCCAACCAAACCTCTCCAGGGTGGACACCACCATTCTGGTATCCAACTCCGCTTGGTTGAATGAGGAGGCAATGATCAGAAGATCGTCCAAATAGGGCACAATGCGGATACCCTGAACCCTCAGCAGAGCCATCACCCCCGCTAGCACCTTGGTGAACACCCGAGGGGCCGAGGTGAGGCCGAAAGGGAGTGCTACAAACTGAAAATGCCGATCCTCCACCACAAACCTGAGAAACCTCTGGTGTGCTGGAAAAATTGGAACGTGTAGATAAGCATCCTTGATGTCTATGGACGTCAGAAAGTCTCCCTGACGAAGAGAGTGAATGGCCGAACGTAGTGTTTCCATGCGGAATTTCCGAGGCCGGATGAACCTGTTGAGAAACTTCAGATCCAAGATGGGTCGGACCGATCCGTCCTTCTTGGGTACCGTGAACAGATTGGAATAAAAACCCCTGCCCTGATCCGAAGGAGGCACTGGGCAAATGACAGCCATGTCCAGAAGGCTCTGCACTGCCAACAGAAGCCCCTGCGCCGCCCGAGGTTCTGAAGGCATCCGAGACCTGAAAAATCTGGAAGGGGGGCGGAGCTCGAACTCCAGCTTGTAACCGGAAGACACCACTTCCCGGATCCATCGGTCCGAGACCTCTTGATCCCAAACTTGGGAAAAGAGTCGCAGCCGTCCCCCCACCCGCAAGGGTGAGGGCGCCCCCTCATTGCTGAGCCGGCTTGGCAGCCGGCTTGGGCTTAGAGCCCCAACTGAATCCTGGACGGGCACGACCTCTGCCCCTGCTCCCGGAATCTCCTCTGGAAGAAGGGAATGCAAATCCCCTGCCAGATCTGGCCCCACGAAAGGAGGGGGTAAAGGAGGGCGCCCCTCGAAAGGGGCGACGTTGTTTCTTGCGTTGGGGTAACCTACCACCCTTGGTGACCGAGTCCAATGTCTCTCCAAAAAGCCGTAACCCAACAAAGGGTAGAGCCGTTAGTGACTTTTTGGACATAAAATCTGCCGCCCACTGGCGCAGCCACACCGAACGCCGAATAGTGACCAGCAGCGCCGACGTTCTACCACACATCATCAAAGTGTCATCCAAGGCTGTCAACACAAAAGATAAAAACAGCTCACACAGCTCCTGAGCACCTAATGTGCTGATATACCCTCGCCTGGACCCTCAGCCAAGGCTGGGAGGCATATGGATTTCTGGGGAAAAAGGTCCAAACGGAAATAAATAAATAACGGGCCGGGAGTTACCCCGGCTACCTGAAATCCCCCTGTGCAAGGAGGAGCCATCATCTTCTGACTTGCTCGCCGTCTGCAGAGATGGAAAACTGGGTGATGAATGGGAGGTCCCAGGTATTTATGGATCAGGGAGGGGCTTTCTTTTTTCCTATCATCTCTGCAGGAACGCCCCTTCAGGTCGGTATTACCCACATGTTATGGATATTCTGAAGCGGGGTGTGTGACAGACTTAGAATATAGATAATGATGGTGATGATATAGATGATGATGGTGATGATATATATAATGATGGTGATGATATAGATGATGATGGTGATGATATAGATGATGATGGTGATGATATAGATGATGTAGATGATGGTGATGATTTAGATAATGATGGTGATGATATAGATAATGATGGTGATGATTTAGATAATGATGGTGATGATATAGATGATGATGGTGATGATATAGATGATGATGGTGATGATATAGATAATGATGTTGATGATTTAGATAATGATGGTGATGATATAGATAATGATGGTGATGATATAGATAACGATGGTGATGATATAGATGATGATGGTGATGATATAGATGATGATGGTGATGATATAGATGATGATGGTGATGATATAGATAATGATGGTGATGATATAGATGATGATGGTGATGATATAGATGATGATGGTGATGATATAGATGATGATGGTGATGATATAGATAATGATGGTGATGATATAGATGATGATGGTGATGATATAGATGATATAGATGATGATGGTGATGATATAGATGATGATGGTGATGATATAGATGATGATGGTGATGTTATAGATGATGATGATGATATAGATAATGATGGTGATGATATAGATGATGTAGATGATGGTGATGATATAGATGATGATGGTGATGATATAGATGATGATGGTGATGATGATATAGATAATGATGGTGATGATATAGATGATGATGGTGATGATATAGATGATGATGGTGATGATATAGATAATGATGGTGATGATATAGATGATGATGGTGATGATATAGATGATGATGGTGATGATATAGATAATGATGGTGATGATATAGATGATGATGGTGATGATATAGATGATGATGGTGATGATATAGATAATGATGGTGATGATATAGATAATGATGGTGATTATATAGATAATGATGGTGATGATATAGATAATGATGGTGATGATATAGATGATGATGGTGATGATATAGATGATGATGGTGATGATATAGATAATGATGGTGATTATATAGATAATGATGGTGATGATATAGATAATGATGGTGATGATATAGATGATGATGGTGATGATATAGATGATGATGGTGATGATATAGATGATATAGATGATGATGGTGATGATATAGATGATATAGATGATGATGGTGATGATATAGATGATGATGGTGATGATATAGATAAAGATGGTGATGATATAGATGATGATGGTGATGATATAGATAAAGATGGTGATGATATAGATGATTATGGTGATGATATAGATGATGATGGTGATGTTATAGATGATGGTGATGATGATAGATAATGATGGTGATGATATAGATGATGATGGAGATGATGATATAGATAATGATGGTGATGATATAGATGATGTAGATGATGGTGATGATATAGATGATGATGGTGATGATATAGATGATGATGGTGATGATATAGATGATGATGGTGATGATATAGATGATGGTGGTGATATAGATGATGATGGTGGTGATATAGATGATGATGGTGATGATATAGATGATGATATAGATAATGATGATGATATATAATGTGATATATAATGATGATGTGATTACAGATGATATAGATGATGATGGTGATGATATAGATAATGATGGTGATGATATAGATAATGATGGTGATGATATAGATAATGATGGTGATGATATAGATGATGATGGTGATGATATAGATGATGATGGTGATGATATAGATGATATAGATGATGATGGTGATGATATAGATGATATAGATGATGATGGTGATGATATAGATAAAGATGGTGGTGATATAGATGATGATGGTGGTGATATAGATGATATAGATGATGATGGTGATGATATAGATGATGATGGTGATGATATAGATGATATAGATGATGATGGTGATGATATAGATGATATAGATGATGATGGTGATGATATAGATAATGATGGTGATGATATAGATAATGATGGTGATTATATAGATAATGATGGTGATGATATAGATAATGATGGTGATGATATAGATGATGATGGTGATGATATAGATGATGATGGTGATGATATAGATAATGATGGTGATTATATAGATAATGATGGTGATGATATAGATAATGATGGTGATGATATAGATGATGATGGTGATGATATAGATGATGATGGTGATGATATAGATGATATAGATGATGATGGTGATGATATAGATGATATAGATGATGATGGTGATGATATAGATGATGATGGTGATGATATAGATAAAGATGGTGATGATATAGATGATGATGGTGATGATATAGATAAAGATGGTGATGATATAGATGATGATGGTGATGATATAGATGATGATGGTGATGTTATAGATGATGGTGATGATGATAGATAATGATGGTGATGATATAGATGATGATGGAGATGATGATATAGATAATGATGGTGATGATATAGATGATGTAGATGATGGTGATGATATAGATGATGATGGTGATGATATAGATGATGATGGTGATGATATAGATGATGATGGTGATGATATAGATGATGGTGGTGATATAGATGATGATGGTGGTGATATAGATGATGATGGTGATGATATAGATGATGATATAGATAATGATGATGATATATAATGTGATATATAATGATGATGTGATTACAGATGATATAGATGATGATGGTGATGATATAGATAATGATGGTGATGATATAGATAATGATGGTGATTATATAGATAATGATGGTGATGATATAGATAATGATGGTGATGATATAGATGATGATGGTGATGATATAGATGATGATGGTGATGATATAGATGATATAGATGATGATGGTGATGATATAGATGATATAGATGATGATGGTGATGATATAGATAAAGATGGTGGTGATATAGATGATGATGGTGGTGATATAGATGATATAGATGATGATGGTGATGATATAGATGATGATGGTGATGATATAGATGATATAGATGATGATGGTGATGATATAGATGATATAGATGATGATGGTGATGATATAGATGATGATGGTGATGATATAGATGATGATGATGATGATGATATAGATAATGATGGTGATGATATAGATAATGATGGTGATGATATAGATAATGATGGTGATGATATAGATGATGATGGTGATGATATAGATAAAGATGGTGGTGATATAGATGATGATGGTGGTGATATAGATGATGATGGTGATGATATAGATGATGATATAGATAATGATGATGATATATAATGTGATATATAATGATGATGTGATTACAGGGCGCCTGGATGACAGCTATGTGATCCGGTTCATGAAGGAGAAGCTGAAGTCGATGCGGTGCCAGAATCAGGGCTACGTCCTGGATGGGTTTCCTAAGACCTACGAGCAGGCCCGGGAGCTATTCACCTGTATGTTACTGTAAAAGCCTTTTTTTCAGGGATCCCAAACCCACGATCCCGGCTCGCACACACCCTCTGGCTTTTATTTCAATCATTTTTGAATGTTTTGTTGTTTTTATTTTTTTTCTATTTCAATCATTTTTAAATGTTTTTGATGTTTTTTTTTTTTTTAGCGGAAGAAGGTGAAGAAGAGGAGGCGAGCAGGAGCAAAATGCCGCACGTTGATAAGTCCATCACTCCAGGTAGGGATTGGGCCTTTTCAAGTCTGGGTTTCGGTCCACTTTTCTCGCTGCTCTTTAATGCGGATCCAAACCTAGATTGGCTGGCCCCTGCAAGACTCCAGGGCCGGCCGCCAGCCTGCCCCCTCCGGGGGTTACTATAGCTCTGTGAAACCTCCAGGGTCGCCTGTATACTCACCTTTACCGGCAGCTCCTGTAAACGCCGGCCACCGCATCCCTGGCGCCCCTGTAGTTGTGCACACTCCCATCTGAATAGCTGGACGTAGGAGCGCGGCGCTCGAGAACACAATCAGGGATGCGGTCAGCCTTCTGCCTAACGTCCCAAAAGTGATTGGTGGGCGTGTCCTCGGTGGTGGAGAAGGTTTTTAAAGGGACCGTCCAGGCTAAGTGTAACAACAAATCATTCCTCGCTTAGCTGCCGAGCACAGGCTTCACCCCGGCGCGCTGCTCCATAAAGCTGCTGTTGCTGAGATCCAGACCCTTTTAGGCAGCCCAGTCCTTTTATTTATTCATGACCACCTATACAAAGGGGAATACGCAGGCAAGCAGAGCAAGGAGCAGCTATCCTCCCCTGCACACACATAAGCATCTCACACACCTGACACAAGGGGCTGGAGATAGGTCCCACTGCCCAATGCTAAAAATAAAGGTGGCCATAAATAAATAAGATCATGGGGCTGGGCTACACGAAAGAGCAAAAAAAAAAGCCATGTAGGGAGGCAACTCTCAACTCATAAATTGATTAATGACATATTTATAATCACTACATACAATACACTCAACATATTAAATTCCCTTAAAAACACATAAATGGGACAATAACACACAGGACAAACCAACATAAAGGTGTGTAGGCGATGGGGAGAGTCTCACCACACTGATTGATATCAAATGCCTAAATATATATGTGCTAAATCATTCAACATAGTGTTCCAACATTGCAACTGAGCATGTGCAAATCCTGCCTATGATCCGGATCACTATAAAATCTATATATTTATAAAGTACTAAACATGCGCAAATCCTGCCTATGATCCGGATCACTATAAAATCTATATATTTATAAAGTACTAAACATGTGCAAATCCTGCCTATGATCCAGATCACTATAAAATCGATATATTTATAAAGTACTAAACATGTGCAAATCCTGCCTATGATCCGGATCACTATAAAATCTATATATTTATAAAGTACTAAACATGTGCAAATCCTGCCTATGATCCGGATCACTATAAAATCTATATATTTATAAAGTACTAAACATGTGCAAATCCTGCCTATGATCCGGATCACTATAAAATCTATATATTTATAAAGTGCTAAACATGTGCAAATCCTGCCTATGATCCGGATCACTATAAAATCTATATATTTATAAAGTGCTAAACATGTGCAAATCCTGCCTATGATCCGGATCACTATAAAATCTATATATTTATAAAGTACTAAACATGTGCAAATCCTGCCTATGATCCGGATCACTATAAAATCTATATATTTATAAAGTGCTAAACATGTGCAAATCCTGCCTATGATCCGGATCACTATAAAATCTATATATTTATAAAGTACTAAACATGTGCAAATCCTGCCTATGATCCGGATCACTATAAAATCTATATATTTATAAAGTGCTAAACATGTGCAAATCCTGCCTATGATCCGGATCACTATAAAATCTATATCCCTCCCTGCCCACAAGCTTTATTTTGAGTTTCTCGCTGTGTTTTTTACTGTGTGATCACTGTGCTTCTGCACTTGGCTCCTCGCTGGCTCAGCGAGGAGCGGTCTGGCTTCTCACTCACATCCTTGTGCTCCCTCGTCGGCCGCCTGGGACGCGGGCCTCTCGGTCGTCGCGTCCCGAGGGCCTGCTGCTGTCTGTGAAAGACGGGGGGGGGGGAGCGCATGATAGCGCTGTATGTGCGCCAGGCCTCGGTCACCGCCGCCATTTTGGGCCAGTCTCAGCAGTTCTGGAGGGACGGGTGTCTTCTTTCGACGTGCCGTGGAGGGGGCAGAGCCTGACGCCGGCGCGCTGCTGACGTCATGCCGGCGCCGCACCCCCCGAGGATCCTTCTGGAAGGTGGCTGGTCTGCACGCGCTGGCTCTTATTTCTGCTGCCTCTCTACTGCTGCTGCGGGGGACCAGCTGGGACCTTCTGGCTGCGCACGCTGCGGTATCCCTCTGTCGGTGTCGTGAGTCCCTCCTTTTGCTGCATTGATTTTGTCTATTTTATAAAGCCAAAACTGATCAGGGGCTCTCTCTCCTTCTCCTGTATAGATCGTGGGCTAAGGTTGAGGGTTGTGGTTCCTCCCGGTCCCCCTTCTTAATAAGAGGGATCGATTATAGGCTTAGGCCGTTAGCGTCTAGTAGCCTTATTGAAATTTACTATTCAAATCACCATAATGGAGGCATCAGGGGATAGTGAGCTGGGGGCCCCATGTGGGCAGGACAGGCTCTGCCCCTTGTGCAGAAGGAATCCTCTGGGCGGATTCAGCACTGTTTGTACCACATGCGCTAGAGGCATTATTTTGGACCATGAGCGGGCGGTCATCCCTGACCCTAGTCCTTTATTACCATCGGCCTCTCCAGACCCTCCGCTGCTGCATTCAGCCCTCAGAGAAGGGGGAGCCAGCAAGGGGTCTCATACTGATTTTGCGCACAGGCTGGCCAGTCTCGAGAGACAGATCTCGTTGACGGGCCCTAAGAAATCCTTGAGTAAGAAGCGTCATCTGGAGTCCATTTGCTTGGATGATGATGATCTTTTTGATGGCTTGGGCTCTGCGGAGGAAGGGGAGTTGCCAGATGATTCGCGCTCCACTGTGGAGTATTCTGCTGGCGATTATAGTATTTATGGTTCCTCCTCGGACGAGGATTCTTGGCTCCCTGATGATACGGAGAATTTGCTTTCCTCAGTGTTTGATACACTACACATTGTTCCTCCCAGAGCGGTTAAGAGGAAGCAGGGAGATTTGTTTAGTCCTGAAAGGCAAAGACGGGTCTTCCCGGAGCAGCCTCACTTTTCTAACATGATCCTTAAGGAATGGGAAAGGCCTAACAAGTTACCGTCGGTCCCTAAGGGCCTGGATAGGCGGTATCCCTTTCCTGATGAGTTGGTTCGGTTATGGTCTCACCCTCCCGAGGTGGACCCTCCCGTGTCAGGTTTGTCCAACACTACTGTTATGCTGTCACCTGACGGATATATAGCAGGGGTAGGTCCAGTTGGTGTGTATACCTTTTATAGATTGTTCCATGTTTCTTCCAACTATCTCGGCTGGTTCTGATTGTTTTCTAGAGTAGATAAACTGTTTTGCACAGGCACTTTATTATTGTTATCCTTATTTATGGTCATTTGAGCTATTTGCACATTATTAAGTTTTGCACATATTGTATATAATTAATTTAAGTAGTAATTGTATGACTTGTATCACTATATTTAATATTACCAGCCTTGAGCATATTTTCTATGGAACTATGATATTATGAAATTTTAGATGGTACTCTGGCGCCCCCTGGTGTGTTTTGTATATGTGTGATGTGTGTGTTTTTTAATATGTATTGTCTTGTGTCTTTTTAGATTTACATGTCACTCTAAATAAAATTATCCTATATTGCTTATTTATACGGTAGTGCCCTATCTTTTTCCATCTTGTCTTGGTAATTTTTCTGGGTGTGTGGGGACCCTATATAGATTTCTTTCTGGTGTTGCTGTTGCAATTTATTTACCAAGTTTAGTGAGCACACCACTACATACGGTTGTGTATATAAATACTGGTGCTGTCCATATATATCTCTTCCAATCTGTCACCCGACAATGCTTCCTTGCGTGACCCTGCAGACAAGCGCTGGTCTGCCATGCGTTCACCTTTGCTGGTGCCCTTTTTCATCATGTGTGCCTCGGCAATTGTCTCACTAGCCAACAGAAGGAAGGTGAGACACCTTGTGGCTAGAGCTAAGGCTTGCAGGCCGGCTGAGGAGTATAAGGAACTCAAGGCTTGCCTGGATTTCATTGGCTTTGTTGTTTCTGCCATGGATGATGTGGTCCGGCTTGGTGCTAGGATTTCGGCTTTGCTTGTTGCTCTCCGCCGTTCGCTCTGGCTGCGGCAGTGGTCGGCTGATGTGGCTGCCAAGAAGTCTCTCACGAGTCTCCCTTTTGTGGGGAGCAGGCTGTTTGGGGAGTGCCTGGACTTTTTGGTCAAGGATGGTAGACTCCCTCAGAGAAGGAAGCCTGCTCGGTCCTTTCGGAACCCCTCTTCCTATCGTTTCTTTCGAGGAGGAAGAGGTTCTTCATTTCCAGGTGGCCGCAGAGATACCTGGGGCAGAGGTAGGTCCCGCAGCCGACCCAACCCCTCATGGGGAGCTAAAACCAAGCCCCCTGCCAAGCCCTCTCAGGCATGAAGAAGCGCCCTCACCCACCCGGGTGGGGGGACGGCTTCTGCTGTTTGCTCAGATCTGGAGACGTCACGTCTCGGATCGGTGGATTCAGGAGGTAGTGTCCTCCGGTTACAAGATAGAGCTGGCAGCCAGGCCGCCCACAAAGTTCCTCTGTTCAAGAATATCCAGAAGCCCGTTAAAGGCTCAAGCTTTGAGAACTGCTCAGAACCTGCGGATAGGTGTGATTTGCCCTGTACCCCAGCAGGAACAGGGTCAGGGATCCTACTCCAACCTGTTCACGGTTCCCAAGAAGGACGGAACGCTACGGCCGATCCTGGACCTGAAGGGTCTCAACAGGTTTGTAAGAGTCAGACATTTCCGCATGGAAACATTACGGTCGACGGTGAGATCACTTCGGCCCGGCAACTTAATGATCACGGTGGACATCAGGGATGCTTATCTGCACATCCCGATTTTCCAGGGACATCAGAAGTTCCTGAGGTTTGCTCTGGAGGATCAGCATTACCAGTTTGTAGCACTTCCATTCTGGATATCCTCAGCCCCCCGTGTGTTCACCAAGGTGCTGGCGGGCATCATGGCTATCCTGAGGGGCCAGGGCATTCGTGTGTTACCCTATCTGGACGACTTGCTGATTGCGGCCCAGTCTCTTTAGCAGGCCGAGAGCGATACTCGGATGGTGTTGTCAACCCTGGAGGCCTTCGGCTGGGTAATCAATTACAATGTCCTTTGTCACCCCCTCAACAGTGAGATCCTTCCTGGGAATGACGATAGACACCGCTCAGGTCAAGGTTTTGGGTCTCCAGACGCAGGTGCAGTCCTTGCTGTCTATGTTAGCAGCCATCGGTACGTCTGGGGATGAGATTGGTGGGCCTAATGGTGTCAAGCTTTGAGTCAGTGCCCTTCGACAATTTCACATGAGAAAACATCAATTGAACCTGCTGACCGGCTGGAATCGGACTCAGGAGTCCCTGGAACACGGCTTTTCGCTGTCCCCCCTGGCCAGGCAGTCCCTCTTGTGGTGGTTGGACTCCCGGAACCTGCTGGTGGGCAAGTCCTTCTTAACTCCCCATTGGGAGATTGTTATCACGGATGCCAGTCTGACAGGCTTGAGAGGCGTTTGGTAGTCCCAGAAGACCCAGGGTCAGTGGGGTCCACAGGAGAACCGCTTACCCATAAATCTCTTGGAGCTGAGAGCGATCCGGTTGGTGCTTCTACACTTGGCTCCCCATTTAAGGGGTCATGCGATCCAGGTTCACTCAGACAATCAGACTGCTGTCACCTACATCAACCACCAGGACGGGACTCGGAGCAAGAGATTCCTTTAAGGAGGTGACCCAGATTCTGACTTGGGCAGAGGAGAATGTTCCCTGCATCTCGGCGGTCTACATCCCCGGGGTGGAAAACCAGGAGGCAGACTCCCTTGCACCTGGGGGAATGGTCCCTCAGCAGCGAGACCTTTCACGCTCTGTGTCTCCGCTGGGGTCAGCCGGACGTGGATCTGTGTGCTACCAGTCACACAGTCAATTAAGAATTAATATTCCCAACCATAGCAACTCATAAACATATAAACATATCAATCTTTTCTATTCACTAATTAAAGAATAATATGAAAACCTGTATATATATATATCACAATACCAATCCAGAGACGGACAGGCTGATTCATTACTAGCGCCAGGTAGCGACAGATGAGCGTCTTTAGAGCGGATTTGAGAGCGCCCACTAGTAGTCGCTGTGCTCGGCCATGGTTCATTGTTTCAGAGCGCCTCAGTCGCTGGCCAGCATTGATAAATATGATGTGTGAGTCGCTATACTACGCTGTACGGGAGCAAACGGTAGCGCCAGCTCAGTGTGACTGACTCACACCACCTTCATCAAAAAAACAGCCTCAAACAGCGCCCGCGCTTAAAATCATGTAGTTGTAGCCCAGACGCTGTGTGATTAAAGGCTGTTTATGAACATGTATCCACTACTTACAAAGCGAAAACACATGGAATGACATTGTTATTACATTGTAACATTTTAATACCAGACATGTGAGGACAATTCTGCATAAAAATATTATTAATCCAAAAAGTTTTCAAAAATGTCATTTTCTTGCCCAGGAAACATGGCAGAAAGATTTGATGTTTTAAAAAAAAAAAAAAAAAAAGCATCAGGAAAGTGATTTAAGGTTCGTCCATAGAAATGTATGGGAGAGCGCCAGGTAGCGACAGGTGGCGCTCTGCAAGGCTGAACACCGGCGCTGTACGCTGAGCCTGGGATAATGATGAATCGGACGCTACATGGCGCTGTTCCAGTCGCTCAACAGATTCGGCTTCATAAATGTGTAATTGCTGCCGTGTCCGGCGTTCACCTGCCGCTACCTGGCGCTGTACAGGCACTACATGGCGCTAGAGCTTCATGAATAAGGCCCAAAGTGGGGAAAATTATGTCCCGATAAGGGCAAAAACTTGCCACACACTGTATCAATGTGTTTCCTGCACGTTATGCCCTCAGTGTCACTGTGCTTGTCCCAACACAACTTGTTTATATGGACTTAATCCGGACCTTCACCCTGAATAAGAGCCTATCTTATATGTTTCCCCTCCCTGTACATACAGATTGCTCACATTAATCCGGACCTTCACCCTGAATAAGAGCCTATCTTATATGTTTCCCCTCCCTGTACATACAGATTGCTCACATTAATCCGGACCTTCACCCTGAATAAGAGCCTATCTTATATGTTTCCCACACCCTGTACATACAGATTGCCCACATTAATCCGGACCTTCACCCTGAATAAGAGCCTATCTTATATGTTTCCCACACCCTGTACATACAGATTGCCCACATTAATCCGGACCTTCACCCTGAATAAGAGCCTATCTTATATGTTTCCTCTCCCTGTACATACAGATTGCTCACATTAATCCGGACCCTCACCCTGAATAAGAGCCTATCTTATATGTTTCCCCTCCCTGTACATACAGATTGCTCACATTAATCCGGACCCTCACCCTGAATAAGAGCCTATCTTATATGTTTCCCCTCCCTGTACATACAGATTGCTCACATTAATCCGGACCCTCACCCTGAATAAGAGCCTATCTTATATATTTCCCCTCCCTGTACATACAGATTGCTCACATTAATCCGGACCTTCACCCTGAATAAAAGACTATCTTATATGTTTCCCACATCCTGTACATACAGATTGCTCGCATTAATCCGGACCCTCACCCTGAATAAAAGCCTATCATATATGTTTCCCCCCTGTACATACAGATTGCCCACATTAATCCGGACCTTCACCCTGAATAAGAGCCTATCTTATATGTTTCCCCCGATGTACATACAGATTGCCCACATTAATCCGGACCTTCACCCTGACTAAGAGCCTATCTTGTATGTTTCCCCCATGTACATACAGATTGCCCACATTAATCCGGACCTTCACCCTGAATAAGAGCCTATCTTGTATGTTTCCCCCATGTACATACAGGTTGCCCACATTAATCCGGACCCTCACCCTGAATAAGAGCCTCTCTTGTATGTTCCCCCCCGTACATACAGATTGCCCATATTTATCCGGACCCTCACCCTGAATAAGAGTCTATCTTGTATGTTCCCCCCCTGTACATACAGATTGCCCACATTAATCCGGGCCCTCATCCTGAATAAGAGTCTATCTTATATGTTCCCCCCCTGAACCCCACTGGAAGTCGGTGGCGCTGTTACATAGTATGCTGTGTGTTATGCTGGAGGGGCTGCAGGTCAGTAATAGGTCAGTAGGTTGCGCTGTTACATAGTATGCTGTGTGTTATGCTGGAGGGGCTGCAGGTCACTGATAGGTCAGTAGGTGGCGCTGTTACATAGTATGCTGTGTGTTATGCTGGAGGGGCTGCAGGTCACTGATAGGTCAGTAGGTGGCGCTGTTACATAGTATGCTGTGTGTTATGCTGGAGGGGCTGCAGGTTACTGATAGGTCAGTAGGTGGCGCTGTTACATAGTATGCTGTGTGTTATGCTGGAGGGGCTGCAGGTCACTGATAGGTCAGTAGGTGGCGCTGTTACATAGTATGCTGTGTGTTATGCTGGAGGGGCTGCAGGACACTGATAGGTCAGTAGGTGGCGCTGTTGGTCACAATGCCATGTCTCTCCTTTGCAGACTTTGTGGTTTCTCTGGAGGCCCCTGACTCGTTCCTGAAGAAGCGTGTGATCAACCTGCCGGAGCGCGCTGTGGCGGGGACGCATTACTCGCAGGATCGCTTCCTGCGCGCCCTCGCCGCCTTCCGCGAGCTCAACACAGAGGACGAGACCGTCCTCAACTACTTCGACGAGGCCGAAATCCACCCGCTGCACATCGGTAAGCCACGCCCCCTGAAGATGGGGGGTCACATTTCACATGGGACAACCCTGGGCCCGTGCCTAGGGCCGCCCCCTGCAGGGGATTCTGGAGACTTTCAGAGTCCAGGGCTGGCCACACTGGATTTAGTTATGCATTAAAGCAACCCGAGGCCTGTGCCTAGGGCAGCCTCTTGCAGGGGAGTCTGGAGTCTATTCTAAGTATGTCACACACCCCGCTTCAAGATAATACCATTTTGTGAATACTCACCTTGTAAAATGGGTATTATAAGTATGTCACACACCCCGCTTCAAGATAATCATTACATGTGGGTAGTATGGTCTGAAGAGGGCGATTTGCAGAGATGATTGGAGGAAAGAAAGCCCCACCCAGTCCATAAATACCTGGGACCTCCCACACCCAGTATAAAGAAAGCAGTAAGGTAAGGGACCAGGAAGAGCCAAATATTAGTCATAGCAACGCAAGGTTCACAAAACGATGGATCCAGAATACAAAAGGGCGGGTTGAAGCGGGGTGTGTGACATACTTATAATACCCATTTTACAAGGTGAGTATTCACAAAATGGTATTATTCTAAGTATGTCACACACCCCGCTTCAAGATAATCATTACATGTGGGACATCCAAAAGCAGTGTCCATAAAGGGTGGGGATCCAAAACAAGGCATAAAGCACAACTTAAACTACTGCAGCCTGCAGAACTTTGCGGCCAAAAACAACATCCGCTGAGGCCCAAACATCACCCTTGTAAAAACTTTGAAAAAGTGTGAACAGAAGACCAGGTAGCGGCCTTGCAAACTTGCTCAACAGAGGCCTGGTGCTGAAAAGCCCAGGAAGCCCCAACCGCACGAGTAGAATGAGCTGTAACACGAAGGGGAGGATTTCTCCCCTTAGCAGAAAAGGCCCCGATAATGGCCTGACGAATCCACTTACTGATGGAAGACTTAGCGGGCGCCAAAACCTTTCTTGGGCCCAGAGGGTACCACAAAGAAGGCATCAGTCTTACGAAAGGCAGACGTTACCACCAAATAGTACTTCACAACTCGAACCACATCCAGGGAATGCAGGACCCTCTCCTTTTCGTTACTGGGATTAGGACACAGAGAGGGCAAAACAATGTCTTGATTTAAGTGAAAAGGCAGAGACCACCTTAGGAAGGAAATCCGGGTTAAAACGGAAAACCACCTTGTCCTGATGTCTTTCAAAATACGGGACCTGAATGGACAGAGCCGCCAACTTAGAAACACGCCGAACAGAAGTGATAGCTACCAAAAAGGCCACCTTCTGAGTAAGGGAAGACAAGGCAATATCATGCAAGGGCTCAAAGGGAGGACCCTGAAGAGCAGAAAGAACCAAATTCAAATCCCAAACCGGAATCAGAGCCTTCCTAGGGGGCCGCACGTGCGTAACCCCCTGGAAAAAGGTCTTAACCAGCGGATGAAGCGCAAAAGATATTTGGAAAAACACCGCCAGGGCAGACACCTGCCCCTTCAGAGTATTAAGTTGGAGCCCTAGATCCAAACCATGTTGCAGGAACTCCAGGATTCTAGAAATAGAGAATTCCCTGCAAGGGAAAGCCCTAGTCTCATACCAATCAATATAAGACCTCCAAGTCCTATAGTAAACGGAAGAAGAAAACCTCTTCCTAGCGCTAATAAGAGTGAATAACCGCATCAGAAAGACCTTCCTCCTTCAAGATGGAGGTTTCCGCAGCCACGCCGTCAAAGCCAGCGTTGGTAAATTGGGGCAACGTAGATGACCCTGTGTGTGCAGATCCGGCAGCAGGGGCAGAACGAACTGATCTTCTTCTGCTAACCTTACCACGTCTGCGAACCAAACCTGTCTTGGCCACCTTGGAGCCGCCAGAATTGCTGACGCTCCTTCCAGAGCCAGCTTGCGCACTACTCTGGCTACCATGGGAAACGGAGGGAAGTTCAGGGACACGGCGTCCCTCCAGTTCAGGGACACGGCGTCCGTCGCTAAGGCTAGCGGATCCTTCGCCAGAGACACAGATGCCAGAAGTTTGTGATTGTGACGGGAGGCAAAGAGGTCCACCATCGGTGAACCCCACCTGAGACAAATTGAACGAAACACCTTGGGACTGAGAGGCCACTCCCCCTTGCGGGCTGACCACCTACTCAGAGAGTCCGCCTCCGAGTTCTCTACTCCCGGAATGTGAACTGCCGAGATGCACGGGACGTGGCTCTCCGCCCAGTCCAGAATCAATGACACTTCCCTGAGGGCACTCCTGCTGCGAGTCCCTCCCTGGTGATTGATGTAGGCAACCGCTGTCCGATTGTCTGACCGAACCTGGACCGGCAAGCTCTGCAGGAGATGAGTCAAACGAAAAAGAACCATTCTGATGGCTCTCAATTCCAGAATGTTGATAGGCTCGTGGGCTTCCAGGGGTCCCCACAACCCCTGAAATTGCAGATCATTCCAGAAGCCCCCCCATCCTGAGAGGCTGGCATCCGTGGTGACCACCTCCAAACGAGGAGTCTGAAAAGACCTGCCCTTCAACAGATTGGTTGAGTTCAGCCACCACCTGAGTGGTCGGCGAGCCCGGGGAGACATCAGAAAGAATTGATCCAGCGACAGAGGAGATCTGTCCCAGACAGACAATAGATGGAGTTGTAGCGTCCTCGTGTGAAACTGGGCAAAGGGGACTGCCTCGAAGGAGGCCACCATCAACCCCACCAGTCTCATTCCTAGTCGAATGGTCGGACAAGGAATGGACATGAGCGACGGAATCAATTCCTGAATCAAAAGAACCTTGGATTGAAGAAGGAACACTCTGGCCTGATCTGTATCCAGAGACATTCCCAGAAAGGATACTATCCTGGACGGGTAAAAGGAGGATCACCCAGCAGAACCTCTCCAGAGTGGATATTACCGTCCTGGTGTCCAATTCCGCTTGGCTGAATGATGATGCCATGATGAGGAGATCGTCCAGATATGGCACTATGCGAATTCCCTGCGCTCTAAGAAGAGCCATCACCCCAGCGAGCACCTTGGTGAAAAACCCTTGGAGCTGTGGTGAGACCAAAAGGAAGAGCTACAAACTGAAAGTGCCGATCTTCCACCACAAACCTGAGGAATCTCTGGTGCGCGGGAAAAAATCGGAACATGGAGGAAAGCGTCCTTGACGTCTATGGACGTCATGAAGTCCCCCTGACGGAGAGCGCGGATAGCTGAATGACGCGATTCCATGCGAAATTTTCGCAGCCTGATAAACCTGTTGAGGATCTTCAGATCCAGGATGGGCCGGATAGAGCCATCCTTTTTGGGGACCGTGAACAGATTTGAGTAAAATCCCCGACCCTGATCTGATAGGGGAACTGGCGAGATGACCTCTATCTCCAGAAGACTTGAAAAGCGCCTCCCGAAGCCCCTGTGCGCCAGGTGCGTCCGGGGGCACCCTAGACCTGAAGAAAAGCGGAGGAGGACGGGACTCGAACTCCAACTTGTAGCCGGAAGACACGACTTCCCGGATCCGTTTGTCCGAAACCTCCCGAATCCAGATCAGAGAGAAGTGTCGCAGCTGTCCCCCCACCCGCACGGGTGAGGGCGCCCCCTCATTGCTGAGCAGGCTTGTTCGCAGGTTTTGGGTTATGAACCCCAGTTGTATCCTGAGCGGGCACGTCCTCGCCCCTATTCCAGGAATCTCCTCTAGTGGAAGGGAAGGCGAAACCTCTTCCTGCTCTGGATCCGCGAAAGGAATGATTGAAAGAAGCCGCCCCGCGAAAGGGACGCCGTTGCTTCTTGCGTTGAGGTAACTTACCCCCCTTAGCTACTGAATCCAATTTTTCTCCAAAAAGCGATAGCCCCATGAATGAGAGAGACGTCAGCGACTTTTTTGGCCCAAACTGAACGCCTTATAGTCACCATCAGAGCAGATGGTTTAAGTCCCAGAAATTCGTCACTGTCCGGGTGCAAACCAGAAGATGACAACAAGTCTCTGACCACCGACCTGGTAGCCACCACCAGCAGAGATGAAGCGCAAAAAGGGCCGTATGGCTGCCCCAATACTGGCGAAACCATGACAAGCCATCTGGCCAATTCGTTTATCCCCTCCATCTTTAAGAGAAGAGCAATCGGGGTTATTCAAAAACGGCTGAATTGGATAACCCCCAGAATTGGTGCATCCACCTCAGGGGGGGACGTCCAGCGCTTAACCGTGTCCGAAGGGAAAGGATATCTTTTATCCCAACTCTGAAGAATGCCTGGGAGCTGAGCCGGCCTCTCCCATTCCTTAGAAATAATCTTATCAAAATGCCTTTGATTAGGGAATTCCAAGCGCGGCTTGGATTCCTCATAAAACTCCCCTTGTTGATGAGGGGCAACCTCTGGAGAAATAGCCAGAACCTCAAACATCTGAGCAAGGACGTTAGGAGTATCCAAAGAACTCCCTGACCCCTTCTCAGAGTCCGTGCCAACGAATAGCTGGTCGTCCGAATAATCCGATTCGTCAAATAGCTCCCCTTCCTCCAGAGGGGAGTAATCTGACCAATCCAGGCGATCCTCATCGTCATATTCAAATGTCGGTGGGACCGGTGACAAATGCTTTCTCTTAGCTGGAGCCTTCTTGGCAACCACAGAAGAAATACATTTTTCAATATTAGTCAATCTAGCACACACATCAGATTGCGACTGCCCACCCGTGACAACGTCACACGGGACACGGGCCAAGACGGGGTGGGAAGGGGATGACGCCGGCGGTGCTGACCCAGACGTCTGGGGTTCTGACTGCCGTGTAATAGTCTGCTGTGCACATGGTATACATAGAAATACGTCATCCCCTGTTAGGGATACCCCACAGCCCATGCACTTCCGGGATTGCCCCGAGGGGAGCCCGGTATCTGGGGATGCCTCCATACGGTGATCTTATATGTAGTCGCAATGACCGAGGGAATTACGCTAGTAAGCAACCCGGGATGCCCTTATAATTGTCCCAAGTGGGAGGATTTTAACATGGAATTTAACCCAGGGACCCAAGAACCGGAAGAAGACCCCTTAAAACCTAAGGCGTTCTACCTGAAAGACTGCCGGATATAAAGGGTTACATATAAGTAAATATATATAGAAATATAGAAATATAGGGGGCCCATAGGGCCACTCACTGTGCCTTCCTGCGTGAGGTAAATGTCGTCCACCACACACACAGCTCACAGAGGCAGAGAGGATCCTGTGGGCGTGGCCAGCGCTGAGCGCGCAATATGCGTAGCTCCGCCCCCTTACAGAGCGGAAAGCGGGCTCCGCAGTGGGTCTGCGCCCCTAATGGCAAAATGTGTGAGGTAAATTACCTCAGAAAAATACTATAGCGCACACATATACCGGCGCCATGGCAAGAACAGCAGCCGCGGCGCCGGTAACCACCGGTAAAGACCCCAGGGATGTAATGGGTGCGGGCCGCGGCGACGCGCAATCGCCCGGCCCCGCCCACTGTGGCCAGCGCGTGAGGGGAGATCTCCCCTCACAAGATTAATGGAACCGCCAGCGCAAATAACTGCGCCGCGGCCATTGCGGTAGTCACTGCAACAAAAAACAGTAAAGCCAGGGGGACAAGCCAGCGCCAACAGCCGGCCCCACCCCCCAACTACAACTTCTGAGGAGAAAAGTTCTCCTCAGCTCTGGCGCCAGTAGCAGCAAGCGCCGCTGTTAAAGTGAAACAATGCTCAATAAATAAATCCTAACTCTGAGGTAAAAAAGGTGGCCCCCGACATTTTATCCCCACCACCACAGGAGAAGGGCATCAGGAAAGGGGGGCCAAGGGACAGGGCATCCCAAACCGGGGTCACCAGCCCGGATAACCGCCTACCCTCTGGTACAGGGTCTTGCGGTGGAGCATGGCTCCAGAGCACTAAAAAAACCATTTTGTGAATACTCACCTTGTAAAATGGGTATTATGAGTATGTCACACACCCCGCTTCAAGAATCCATAACATGTGGGTAATATCGTCCTGAAGAGGGCGTTCCTGCAGAGATGATAGCAAAAGAAAGCCCCTCCCTGATCCATAAATACCTGGGACCTCCCACTCACTACCCAGTATACAGAAAGCAGTAAGGTAAGGGACCAGGAAGAGGCAAATATAAACAACAACCACGCAAAGTTCGCAATAAAGAGGATCCTGAATACAAAAGGGCGGGTTGAAGCGGGGTGTGTGACATACTCATAATACCCATTTTACAAGGTGAGTATTCACAAAATGGTATTATTCTTAGTATGTCACACACCCCGCTTCAAGAATCCATAACATGTGGGACATCCAACAGCAGTGTCCATAACAAGGGCGGGGATCCAAAACTAGGCAACAATGCACAACCTTAAACCACAACAGCTTGCAAAACTTTGCGGCCAAAAACAGCATCCGCTGATGCCCTAACATCAACCTTGTAAAACTTGGAAAAGGTGTGAACCGAAGACCAGGTAGCGGCCTTACAAACTTGTTCAACAGAAGCCTGGTGCTGAAAGGCCCAGGACGCACCAACTGCACGAGTAGAATGAGCAGTAACACGAAAAGGGGGACTCCTCCCCTTGGCAGAATAGGCCCCAATGATGGCCTGACGAATCCATTTACTAATGGAAGATTTGGCAGGAGCCAAACCTTTCCTAGGCCCGCAGGGCACCACAAAGAAAGTATCAGTCTTACGAAAGGAAGACGTAACCTCCAGATAATGTTCCACAACACGAACTACATCCAAGGAATGCAATGCCCTTTCCTTGTCGTCGCTGGGATTTGGGCATAGAGATGGCTAAACAATGTCCCGATTCAGATGAAACTCCGAGACCACTTTAGGAAGAAAATCCTGCTTGAAACGAAAGACAACCTTGTCCTGATGTTTCTCGAAGTACGGAGCTGTAATGGATAAAGCTGCCAACTCAGAAACACGCCTAACCGAAGTGATAGCCACCAAAAAGGCCACCTTTTGGGTAAGAGAAGACAAAGCTATCTCCTTCAAGGGCTCAAACGGAGGGCCCTGGAGAGCAGAAAGAACCAGGTTCAAATCCCAAACTGGAACAAAAGGCTTCCTAGGAGGCCGAACATGTGTAACACCTTGGAAAAAGGTCTTGACTAAGGGATGAAGTGCAAAGACCTTTGGAAGAACACCGCCCTTTCAATGTACTAAGCTGGAGCCCCAGATCTAGACCATGTTGGAGAAACTCTAAAATTCTAGGAATGGAGAACTCTCGACAAGAGAAAGACCTACTTTCACACCAATCAATATAAGCCCTCCAAGTCCTGTAGTAAATAGAAGAGGAAGAGCGCTTCCTGGCACAGATAAGAGTCTGAATCACTGCGTCAGAAAGACCTTCCTCCTTCAAGATGGCGGTTTCAGCAGCCATGCCGTCAAAGCCAGCGATGGTAAATTGGGATAGCGCAGCCGACCCTGGGTGAGCAGGTCCGGCAGCAGAGGCAGGGCGAACTGATCCTCTGCCAGTCTTACAAGATCTGCGAACCAAACTTGCCTTGGCCACCAGAATTGCCGACGCACCATCCAAGGCCAGTTTGCGCAGCACTCTGGCTAGCATTGGGAACGGAGGAAACAGGTAAAGGAGCCCCAGATCCCTCCAGTTTAGAGACATGGCATCCACTGTCAGAGCCAGAGGATCCCGCAAGAGAGACACAAAGACTGGAAGCTTGTGATTGTGACGAGAAGCAAAGAGGTCCACCGCTGGGACCCCCCACCTGAGACATATCGAACGAAACACCTTGGGACTGAGAGACCACTCCCCCTGACGAGAGGAGGCCCTGCTCAGCAAGTCCGCCTCCGTGTTCTCCACTCCCGGAATGTAGACTGCTGAGATACACGGGACGTGGGTCTCTGCCCAGTCCAGAATCAAAGACACTTCCCTGAGGGCACTCCTGCTGTGAGTCCCTCCTTGGTGATTGATGTAAGCAACCGCCGTTCTGTTGTCCGACCGGACCTGAACTGGCAGGCCTCTCAACTGATGAGTCAAGCGAAACAGAACCAACCTGATGGCTCTCAACTCCAGAACATTGATGGGCTCGTGAGCCTCCCGCGGGCCCCACAAACCCTGAAACTGGAGGTCCTTCCAAACACCCCCCCAACCTGACAGACTGGCATCCGTAGTGACTGTTTCCCAACACGGAGCCAGAAAAGATCTGCCCTTCAACAGATTGACCGACCCCAGCCACCATTGCAGGGATCGACGAACTCGGGGAGTCATCAGGAAGGACTGATCCAGCGATAGAGGAGACTTGTCCCAAACCTTCAACAGATGAAGCTGAAGCGTCCTTGTGTGAAACTGCGCAAAGGGAACTGCCTCGAATGAGGTCACCATTAACCCCACCAGCCTCATCCCTAACCGGATGGTCGGATGAGGGGTAGACAAGAGAAGCCGAACTAACTCCTGAATCAAAAGAATCTTGGCCTGGGGTAGAAACACCCTGGCCTGTGAAGTGTCCAGAGACATTCCCAAAAAGGTCAGAATTCTGGACGGAGAAAGAGAAGACTTGGGGTGGTTGATCACCCAACCGAACCTTTCCAGAGTGGACACCACCGCTCTGGTGTCCAACTCCGCTTGGTTGAAGGAAGAGGCCATGATCAGTAGATCGTCCAAATAGGGCACGATGCGGATACCCTGGCCTCTGAGCAGAGCCATCACCCCCGCTAGCACCTTGGTGAACACCCGAGGAGCTGAGGTGAGACCGAAAGGAAGTGCCACAAACTGAAAGTGCCGATCCTCCACCACGAACCTGAGAAACCTCTGGTGTGCTGGAAAAACCGGAACGTGTAGATAAGCATCCTTGATGTCTATGGACGTCAGAAAGTCTCCCTGACGAAGAGAGTGAATGGCCGAACGCAGCGTTTCCATGCGGAATTTCCTCGGCCGGATGAACCTGTTGAGAAACTTCAGATCCAAGATGGGTCGGACCAACCCGTCCTTCTTGGGTACCGTGAACAGATTGGAATAAAAGCCCCTGCCCCGATCTGAAGGGGGCACTGGGCAAATGACAGCCATGTCCAGAAGATTCTCCACTGCCACCAGGAGCCCCTGCGCCGCTAGAGGCTCCGACGGCATCCGAGACCTGACAAATCTGGAAGGGGGGCGGAGCTCGAACTCCAGCTTGTAGCCGGAAGACACCACTTCCCGGATCCATCTGTCCGAGACCTCTTGATCCCAGATCTGAGAGAAGTGCTGCAGCCGTCCCCCCACCCGCATGGGTGAGGGCGCCCCCTCATTGCTGAGCCGGCTTGGCAGCCGGTTTGGGCTTAGAGCCCCAACTGTATCCAGAACGGGCACGTCCTCTGCCCCTGTTTCCGGAATCTCCTCTGGAAGAGGGAAATGCAGAACCCCTACCAGATCTGGCCCCCCGAAAGGAGGGGGTAAAGGCAGGCGCCCCCCGAAAAGGGCGGCGTTGTTTCTTACGTTGAGGTAACCTACCACCCTTGGTGACAGAGTCCAATGTCTCTCCAAAGAGCCGTAGACCAACAAAGGGTAAAGCCGTCAGTGATTTTTTGGACATAAAATCGGCCGCCCACTGGCGCAGCCACACCGACCGCCGAATAGCCACAAGCAGAGCCGACGTCCTACCACACATCATCAAAGTGTCATCCAAGGCAGTCAACACAAAGGATAGAAACAACTCACACCGTTTAAGGCTAAGGAACTCGTTACTACCAGGACGAAGCCCGGAAGAAGTCAACAGGTCCCTGACCACAGACCTGGTAGCCAACACCATTAGCTCCGAAGCGCACACAGGCCGGATGGCCGACCCAATGCTAGTAAAGCCATGAGAAGCCATCTGATCAATACGTTTATCCTCTCCATCTTTGAGAGTGGAACAATCAGGTCTGTTTAAAACCGAGGAGACAACCCCAAAACCGGTGCATCCACCTCGGGGGGAGATGCCCAGCGCTTGACCGCCTCAGAAGGAAAGGGATATTTCCTATCCCACCCCTGAGGGATGCCAGGGAGCCGAGCCGGCCTATCCCATTCCTTGTCAATGATTCTATCAAAATGGCGTTGCGTAGGAAACTCCAGGCGCGGCCTGGATTCCTCAAACAATTCACCTTTCTGCTGTGACGCCTCCTCGGGAGGGGAAATATTCAGAACTTCCAGCATGAGAGACAGAGCGTGAGGAGAGTCCAAGGATCTCCCTAAATCAGAAAGCTCGGCATCAGCGCCAGCAGACTGCTCATCATCCGAAAATTCTGAACCCTCATCAACTTCCCCCTCCTCTAGCTGAGGATAATCAGACCAATCCAGATTGTCTCTGTCATCAAGATCATCCACCGGCGGAGCCGGCGACAAATGCTTTCTCTTAGACGGAGCCTTACGGGCGACCGAGCTAGAGAGCATTTTCTCAAGGCTAGCCAATCTGGCACACATCTCGGATTGCAGATCCCTGCCCATGACCACGTCACACGGGGCACGAGTCAAGGCGGGAGGGGGAGTTGAGGTGGCCGGCTGTGCTGACCCCGCCGCTTGGGGTTCGGACTGCCGCGTAATAGTTTGCTGTGCACATGGTATACACAGTAACACATCATCCCCAGTAATGGAAATCCCACACAACATACACTTTTTGGGATGCCCCGAAGGGGTCCCAGTCCCAGTATCCGGGGATGCCTCCATAAGGTGAATTTTGAGTGGTCGCTATGACCCAGGGAATTACGCCAGTTAGACAACCCGGGATGCCCCTTTAATGTCCCGAGTGGGAGGATTTGTGATGCTAAAATGGACCCAGGGACCCAGGATCAGGAGAGACCTTCCAATACTACAGAAGATCCTCCTGGATAACCTTCACCTAAAAGACAGAGAGAGACCCATAAGTCCCTACAATAAGACTTAACAGATAAAGAAAAGAAAAAATAAATGAGGCCCACAGGGCCACTCACAAACGCTGCGGTGAATGATCCGCCTCAGAACAATGGCGATTTCTGAGGTGAAGTGAAGAGAAGAAGAACTGCCTTGTCAGGGGCGTGGTCTGCGCAGCCCGCGCAAAGCTGATCTGTGCCCCTTAAGCTGCCTAGTAACAGGGAGCTGCCTAGTAACAGGGAGCTCAGCTCCGCAGCGGCGCCAGTACAGAGGAGGGCGGAGCCGCGGCGACGCGCCGAAAGCCTGGCTCCGCCCCCCCTACCAGTGTGAATGAAGCGTGAGGGAAGAAGTCCCTCACGCACCAGCCCAGAGACCGGCGCCGCCGACAACCGCGGCGCCGGCTGCCATGACAGCGGGAGCTCCCGCTATCACTAGCGGAGCACCCGCCCCGCTCGCTGCGGCGAGAAATGAATGAGAGAACGGGGGCTGGCCGCGGCAGAGCGCCGAGTGCCAGCCCCGCCCCCCAAAGCGTGTGAGGTAAAAATTACCTCACAGACTGAAAAACCCCGGCACCCGGCTGCAATGACAGCCGCGGTGCTGCAACATAGTAACAACAGTGCAACCAATTCATTGAGGGATTACTTCCAGACGCTCCACATCAACAAGAGAAAGTGATAAAGAGAAAGAGAATAAAGCTAACCCCTATGAGAGGAACCCCCAGCCCCCATAGTTGGTAAAGGGAAGGGCCCCCCCCCAGGGGAAAAGTCAAGGGACGGGGCATCCCAAACCGGGATCACCTACCCGGTATGACCGCCTACCCTCTCTTTTAGGGTCTCACGGTGGAGCTCTGCTCCTCAGCACCAGAGGTGCCAATGTACCCTCGCTCGGGCCAGCAGCCAAGACTGTGGAGGCATGTAATCTGAGGTAAATTTTGGGACAAACAGGGGTCCGAGCGGAAATAGACAAAATAAGAGGCCGGGAGTTACCCCGGCTACCTGAAATCCCCCTGTGCAAGGAGGAGCCATCATCTTCTGACTTGCTCGCCGTCTGCAGAGATGGAAAACTGGGTAGTGAGTGGGAGGTCCCAGGTATTTATGGATCAGGGAGGGGCTTTCTTTTGCTATCATCTCTGCAGGAACGCCCTCTTCAGGACGATATTACCCACATGTTATGGATTCTTGAAGCGGGGTGTGTGACATACTAAGAATAGTGCCATTCTACCCTCACCCGGGATACAGCCTAGACTGGGAGGCATGTGTATTGGGACTTATAAAAAACATAACCAGGTGGAAATAGAGAGAAAAGCGGGCCGGGAATAAACCCGGCTACCTGAAATCCCCCTGTGCAAGGAGGAGGCATCATCTTCTGACTTGCTCGCCGTCTGCAGAGATGGAAAACTGGGTGTGGGAGGTCCCAGGTATTTATGGACTGGGAGGGGCTTTCTTTCCTCCAATCATCTCTGCAAATCGCCCTCTTCAGACCATACTACCCACATGTAATGATTATCTTGAAGCGGGGTGTGTGACATACTTAGAATATTCATAACATGTGGGTAATACTGACCTGTAGAGGGCGATCTGCAGAGATGACAGAAGAAAGAGAGCCCCTCCCAGTCCATAAATACCTGGGACCTCCCACTCATTACCCAGTCTTCATCTCTGCAGACGGCGAGCAAGTCAGAAGATGATGTCTCCTCCTTGCACAGGGGGATTTTCAGGTAGCCGGGATGATTCCCGGCCAGTTATTCACCTATTTCCGTCAGACCCTTCTACTAATATGATGCATGCCTCCCAGCCGTGGCTGCTGGTCTGGACGAGGGTATTTCATCACCTCTGGTGCCCAGGGGCAACGCTCCTCCGTGAGACCCTATACAGAGGGTAGACGGTTACACCGGGTTGGTGACCCCGGTTTGGGATGCCCTGTTCCTTAGCTTTAAAGTAAAGGTGGCCATTTTAGGTTCCCCTCTCCTTACTGGGGTTGGTGAGTGAGGTCTCCTCTTTATCTCTCCTTATTTCTCTTTATTTCTTTTATTATTCTTGCTAAGCTGTTTTAGTGTGTGTCCCCTTTAAGTGTGTGTTTTTTACTGGCAGCGCCGCGGCCGTTGTTATCCTTGCCGCGGCGCCGGTTAATGGCGGTTATGGTTTCCCTCAGTGAGGTTTTCAGATTTACCTCATGCGCTGTAGTGGAGGGGGGGGGGCCGGACTTTCGGCGCGAGGCCGAGGTCCGCCCCTCCTCGCATTTGGTGCTGGGGTATGTCAGGGGGATATGTGTTCCCCTCTGGTGGAGGAGCCAAGCGCCGCAGTCGTTTATTCGCCGCGGCGCCGGCTCTTGGCGCTCTTTTTTCCTGAAGAGATTTGTCCCCTCACGATTCTCACGGGGGGGGGGGGGGGGGGGGGGGGCTGGGCCGGTTTGCGGCGCGTCACCGCGGCCCGCCCCCATCTATCTCCGGCGCCGCTGAGGAGCTGCACTGCTTTCTAGCCAGGTGGGAGGGGCTTGACGCGGGGCGTGGCCCGCGCTGACCACTGCCCCCTTCTCTTCTCGGTCTCTCACAGAGTTTTCTCTTCCTCACGGTGTCGGACGCCATTACGCTCTCCTGCGGTTCTGTGAGTGGCCTGTTGGCCCCCTCTCCTCCATATTTCTATTGTATTGCTAGTTCTTTGTTATCCTCATTTGTTGCTCTGTGTCTTTCAGGCGGACCCACAGTGGCAATTAGGGGGTCCCTCCCGGTCCTATAGTCCCTGGGTTATTTAATTTTTAAGCTTTCAAATCCTCCCACTTGGGACATTAAAAGGGCATCCCGGGTTGCTTATTAGCGTAATTCCCTCGGTCATAGCGACTTACTACAAGTTCACCTTATGGAGGCATCCCAGGATACCGGGCTCCCCTCGGGACAATCCCGGAAGTGCATGGGCTGTGGGGTATCCCTAACTGGGGATTACTTATTTCTATGTATTTCTTGCGCACAGCAGACTATTACACAGCAGTCCGAAACCCAGGCTTCTGGTTCAGCACCGCCGGCTTCATCCCCTCCCCCTCCCATTCTGACCCGTGCCCCATGTGATGTTTTCATGGGTGGGCAATTACAATCTGATGTGTGTGCTAGATTGGCCAGTATTGAAAAATGTATTTCTACCTCGGTCGCCAAGAAGGCATCGGCTAAGAGAAAGCATTTGTCTCCGGTCACTCCGGCATTTGAATATGATGCTGGGGATGGTCTGGATTGGTCGGATTACTCTCCACCGGAAGATGGGGAGTTGTTTGAGGATTCGGATCATTCAGATGATCAGCAATTTGTGGGCACTGATTCCGAGCGGGGGTCAGGGAGTTCTTCTGATACTCCCAACGTCCTGGCTCAGATGTTTGAGGTTCTGGCTATTTCTCCTCCAGAGGTTGCTCCTCATCAACAAGGGGAGTTTTATGAGGAATCCAAGCCGCGTTTGGAATTTCCTAATCAGAAGCATTTTGATAGAATTATTTCTAAGGAATGGGAGAGGCCGGCTCGGCTCCCAGGCATTCCTCAGAGTTGGGATAAAAGATATCCTTTTCCAGTGGATACGGTTAAGCGATGGGCGTCCCCTCCCGAGGTGGACGCACCAATTTTAGGGTTATCCAACTCAGCCGTCTTGAATAACCCTGATTGTTCCTCTCTTAAAAATGGTGAGGATAAACGCATTGACCAGATGGCTTGTCATGGTTTTGCCAGTATTGGGGCAGCCATAAGGCCGGTTTGTGCCTCATCGCTCTTGGTGGTGGCCACCAGGACGGTGGTCAGGGACTTGTTGTCCTCTTCCAGTTTGGATCCGGACAGTGACGAATTTCTTGGACTTAAGCGATGTGAGTTGTTTTTGTCCTTCATGTTAGCCGCTTTGGATGATTCCTTGATGATGAGTAGCAGAGCTTCTGCTCTGATGGTGACTATTAGGCGCTCAGTTTGGCTGCGCCAGTGGGCGGCTGATTTTGGGTCAAAGAAGTCGCTGACGTCTCTCCCCTTCGTGGGCTTAAGGCTTTTCGGAGAGAAATTGGATTCTGTGGCTAAAGGTGGTAAGTTACCTCAACGCAAGAAGCAACGACGTCCTTTTTGTGGAGCAGCTTCTTTCACTCCTTCCTTTCGGGGATCTAGAGTGGGAAGAGGATTTGCCTTCCCTTCTACAAGAGGAGATTCCTGGAATTAGGGCAGAGGTCGTGCCCGTTCAGGATTCAATTGGGGCTCTAAACCCAAACCTGCGGCCAAGCCTGCTCAGCAATGAGGGGGCGCCCTCACCCGTGCGGGTGGGGGGACGGCTGCGACACTTCTCCCAGATCTGGATTCAGGAGGTTTCGGACAAATGGATCCAGGAAGTGGTGTCTTCCGGCTACAAGCTGGAGTTCGAGTCCCGCCCCCCCACGCGTTTCTTCAGGTCTTGGGTGTCCCCGGACGCACTGGCCGCGCAGGGGCTCCGGGCGGCGGTCTCGAGTCTTCTGGAAATGGCGGTCATTTGTCCGGTGCCCCCATTAGACCGGGGTCGGTGTTTTTACTCAAATCTGTTCACGGTCCCCAAAAAGGATGGTTCTGTCTGGCCCATCCTGGATCTGAAGATTCTCAACAGATTTCTCAGGCTGCGAAAATTTTGCATGGAAACGCTGCGTTCAGCTATCCACTCTCTTCGTCAAGGGGACTTCATGACGTCCATAGACATCAAGGACGCTTACCTCCATGTTCCAATTTTTCCCGCGCACCAGAGTTTTCTCAGGTTCGTGGTGGAGGATCGGCACTTTCAGTTTGCGGCTCTTCCTTTTGGCCTCACCACGGCTCCAAGGGTTTTCACCAAGGTGCTTGCTGGGGTGATGGCCCTCCTCAGAGCGCAGGGTATTCGCATAGTGCCATATCTGGACGATCTTCTCGTCATGGCGTCGTCATTCAGACAAGCGGAATTGGACACCAGGATGGTAATATCCACTCTGGAAAGGTTCGGCTGGGTGATCAACTACCCCAAGTCCTCCCTTTACCCGTCCAGGATAGTATCCTTTCTGGGAATGTCTCTGGATACAGATCAGGCCAGAGTGTTCCTTCCTCAATCCAAGATTCTTTTGATTCAGGAGTTGATTCGGTTGCTCATGTCCATTCCTCGGCCGTCCATCCGGCTAGGGATGAGACTGGTGGGATTGATGGTAGCCTCCTTCGAGGCAGTCCCCTTTGCTCAGTTTCACACAAGGACGCTGCAGCTCCATCTGTTGGCTGTCTGGGACAGGTCTCCTCTGTCGCTGGATCAATCCTTTCTGATGCCTCCCCGAGTTCGCCGCTCACTGCGGTGGTGGCTGAGCTCAGCCAATCTGGTGAGGGGCAGGTCCTTTCAGACTCCTCGTTGGGAGGTGGTCACCACGGATGCCAGCCTCTCAGGATGGGGGGGCTTCTGGAAAGATCGGCAACTTCAGGGGTTGTGGGGACCCATGGAAGCCCACGAGCCTATCAATGTTCTGGAATTGAGAGCCATCAGGATGGTTCTTTTTCATTTGACTCATCACCAGCGGGGCTTGCCGGTTCAGGTCCGGTCAGACAATCGGACGGCATTTGCCTACATCAATCACCAGGGAGGTACTCGCAGCAGGAGTGCCCTCAGGGAAGTGTCTCTGATTCTGGACTGGGCGGAGAGTCACGTCCCGTGCATCTCGGCGGTTTACATTCCGGGAGTGGAGAACACGGAGGCGGATTCTCTGAGCAGGTTGTCAGCCCGCAAGGGGGAATGGTCTCTCAGTCCCAAGGTATTTCACTCGATTTGTCTCAGGTGGGGGTCTCCGGTGGTGGACCTCTTTGCCTCCCGTCACAATCACAAACTTCCGGCATTCATGTCTCTGGCGAAGGACCCACTGGCTCTCGCAACGGATGCCATGTCTCTGAACTGGAGGGATCTGGGATTTCTGTACCTGTTCCCTCCGTTTCCCATGGTGGCCAGGGTAGTGCGCAAGCTGGCTCTGGAGGGGGCGTCAGCAATTCTGGTGGCCCCAAGGTGGCCAAGACAGGTTTGGTTCGCAGACGTGGTAAGGTTAGCAGAAGATCAGTTCGTCCTGCCCTTGCTGCCAGATCTGCTCACATAGGGTCATCTACGTTACCCCAATTTACCAACGCTGGCTTTGACGGCGTGGCTGCTGAAACCTCCATCTTGAAGGAGGAAGGTCTTTCTGATGCTGTGATTCGGACTCTTATTAGCGCTAGGAAGAGGTCTTCTTCGTCCGTGTACTATAGGACTTGGAGGTCTTATATTGATTGGTGTGAGACTAGGGCTTTCCCTTGCAGGGAATTCTCTATTTCTAGAATCTTGGAGTTCCTGCAACACGGTTTGGATCTAGGGCTCCAACTCAGTACTCTGAAGGGGCAGGTGTCTGCCCTGGCGGTGTTTTTCCAAAGATCTTTTGCGCTTCATCCGTTGGTTAAGACTTTTTTCCAGGGGGTTACGCATGTGCGGCCTCCTAGGAAGCCTTTAATTCCGGTTTGGGATTTGAATTTGGTTCTTTCTGCTCTTCAGGGTCCTCCTTTTGAGCCTTTGCATGATATTGCCTTGTCTTCCCTTACACAGAAGGTGGCCTTTTTGGTAGCTATCACTTCTGTTCGGCGTGTTTCTGAGTTGGCGGCTCTGTCTATTCAAGTTCCGTATTTTGAAAGACATCAGGACAAGGTGGTTTTCCGTTTCAAGACGGATTTCCTTCCTAAGGTGGTTTCTGCTTTTCATCTAAATCAGGATATTGTTCTGCCCTCTCTGTGTCCTAATCCCAGCAACGACAAGGAGAGGGCCCTGCATTCCTTGGATGTGGTTCGCGTTGTGAAGTACTATTTGGTGGTAACGTCTTCCTTTCGCAAGACTGATGCTTTCTTTGTGGTGCCATCCGGGCCCAAGAAGGGTTTGGCGCCCGCTAAATCTTCCATCAGTAAATGGATTCATCAGGCCATTGTTGGAGCCTATTCTGCTAAGGGGAGGAATCCCCCTTTTCGTGTTACGGCTCATTCTACTCGTGCGGTTGGGGCCTCCTGGGCTTTTCAGCTCCAGGCCTCTGTTGAGCAAGTTTGTAAGGCTGCTACCTGGTCTTCTGTTCACACCTTTTCCAAGTTTTACAAGGTTGATGTTCGGGCCTCAGGGGATGCTGTTTTTGGCCGTAAAGTTCTGCAGGCTGCAGTGGTTTAAGTTGTGCTTTATGCCTTGTTTTGGATCCCCGCCCTTTATGGACACTGCTACTGGATGTCCCACAGGTTATGAATATCTTGAAGCGGGGTGTGTGACATACTTAGTATAATACCATTTTGTGAATACTCACCTTGTAAAATGGGTATTATAAGTATGTCACACACCCCGCTTCAACCCGCCCTTTGTATTCTGGATCCTTCATATTGTGAACTTTGCGTTGTTATGACTTATTTTTGGCTCTTCCTGGTCCCTTACCTTACTGCTTTCTTTATACTGGGTAATGAGTGGGAGGTCCCAGGTATTTATGGACTGGGAGGGGCTTTCTTTCTTCTGTCATCTCTGCAGATCGCCCTCTACAGGTCAGCATTACCCACAGGTTATGAATATCTTGAAGCGGGGTGTGTGACATACTTATAATACCCATTTTACAAGGTGAGTATTCACAAAATGGTATTTTTAGAGTCCAGGGCCAGCCACACTGGTATTTGTTCTGCTTTAAAGTAGACCTACACTGGTAATCTGTAACTTGCGTGTGTCCACAGATGTGTCCCGGGACGACGACCCCCGTTATCGCGATGCCCTGAAGCGGGTCACGGAGGCGGTGGGGGAGCCCCAGAATTACGGCCTCACCCCGGAGGAGCGCGCGGCACTGGAGCTCAGGGAGGCCGAGGAAAGCCTGGCCCGAGAGACCAGGAGCAAGGAGGAAGCGCAGCGCAGGGAGGCCGAGGAGGAGGCCGAGAGAGCCCGGCGCTGGGAGGAATGGGTGGGTGACCTACAGCGGAGCTCCTCCCACCCTGCACGCCCCCGCACAGCCTTATAAAAGCCGACCAATCACCTCTCTCTCTCTCTTATTACAGAACAGCCGCCTGGAGGAGGTGAAGCGCCAGGAGAGGGAGCTGCTGGAGGCGCAGTCTGTCCCTTTAAGGAACTACCTGATGAAGAACGTCATGCCCACCCTGATCGAGGGGCTGAACCAGTGCTGCAGGGTGCGGCCGCACGACCCCGTGGATTACCTGGTGAGAGGGGGCGTGCGCGGGGGGGGGGGGGGGGGCGGGCAAAGTGTGGGCGGGGCCTGTATCCGCACAGTGACGCTTAACATCAACAGGTATGTCCACTGGAAACAAGGACACATCTCCTACCTGTTAACCCCTTCACTGCCGGCCAGTTTGGGTCCACATTTGGGTATGACCACTGGGAACTGCTAATGACTTGTTCCTTTACCTTTCTCATGTATTATGACACTGTATCTGTGTATGTCCCACATGTATTGCAATAGGCTGTCACCCATCACTGCTTTTTGTCTATACAATGACCCTGCTCATATGTTTGTATTCTAAGTATGTCACACACCCCGCTTCAAGATAATCATTACATGTGGGTAGTATGGTCTGAAGAGGGCGATCTGCAGAGATGATTGGAGGAAAGAAAGCCCCTCCCAGTCCATAAATACCTGGGACCTCCCACTCATTACCCAGTTTTCCACCTCTGCAGACGGCGAGCAAGTCAGAAGATGATGTCTCCTCCTTGCACAGGGGGATTTCAGGTAGCCGGGTTTATTCCCGGCCTGCTTTTCTCTCTATTTCCACCCGGTTATGTTTTTTATAAGTCCCAATACACCAGTCTAGGCTGTATCCCGGGTGAGGGTAGAATGGCACTTTTAGTGCTCTGGAGCCATGCTCCACCGCGAGAACCTGTACCAGAGGGTAGGCGGTTATCCGGGCTGGTGACCCCGGTTTGGGATTCCCTGTCCCTTGGCCCCCCTTTCCTGATGCCCTTCTCCTGTGGTGGTGGGGATAAAATGTCGGGGGCCACCTTTTTTACCTCAGAGTTAGGATTTATTTATTGTGCATTGTTTCACTTTAACAGCGGGCGCTTGCTGCTACTGGCGCCAGAGCTGAGGAGAACGTTTCTCCTCAGAAGTTGTAGTTGGGGGGTGGGGCCGGCTGTTGGCGCTGGCTTGTCCCCCTGGCTTTACTGTTTTTTTTTTTTTTTTGCGGTGACTACCGCAATGGCCGCGGCGCGGTTATTTGCGCTGGCGGTTCCCTTAATCTTGTGAGGGGAGATCTCCCCTCACGCGCTGGCCACAGTGGGCGGGGCCGGGCGATTGCGCGTCGCCGCGGCCCGCACCCATTACATCCCTGGGGTCTTTGTGGTTACCGGCGCCGCGGCTGCTGTTCTTGCCATGGCGCCGGTATATGCGTGCGCTATAGTGTTTTTCTGAGGTAATTTACCTCACACATTTTGCCATTAAGGGCGGGGTCGGCTGTTGAGCGGGACGCCACGGCCCGCCCCTGTTAGGCAGACCCACTGCGGAGCCCGCTTTCCGCTCTGTAAGGGGGCGGAGCTACGCATATCGCGCGCTCCGCGCTGGCCACGCCCACAGGATCCTCTCTGCCTCTGTGAGCTGCGTGTGTGGTGGACGCCATTTACCTCACGCAGGAAGGCACAGTGAGTGGCCCTATGGGCCCTCTATATTTCTATATATATATATATATATATATATATATATATTTACTTATATGTAACCCTTTATATCCGGCAGTCTTTCAGGTAGAATGCCTACATATAAGTTCACCGTATGGAGGCATCCCCAGATACCGGGCTCCCCTCGGGGCAATCCCGGAAGTGCATGGGCTGTGGGGTATCCCTAACAGGGGATGACGTATTTCTGTGTATACCATGTGCACAGCAGACTATTACACGGCAGTCAGAACCCCAGGTGTCTGGGTCAGCACCGTCTTGGCCCGTGTGCTAGATTGACTAATATTGAAAAATTTATTTCTTCTGCGGTTGCCAAGAAGGCTCCAGCTAAGAGAAAGCATTTGTCACCGGTCCCACCGACATTTGAATATGACGATGAGGATCGCCTGGATTGGTCAGATTACACCCCTCTGGAGGAAGGGGAGCTATTTGACGAATCGGATTATTCGGACGACCAGCAATTTGTTGGCGCGGACTCTGAGAAGGGGTCAGGGAGTTCTTTGGATACTCCTAACGTCCTTGCTCAGATGTTTGAGGTTCTGGCTATTTCTCCTCCGGAGGTTGCTCCTCATCAACAAGGGGAGTTTTATGAGGAATCCAAGCCGCGCTTGGAATTCCCTAATCAAAGGCATTTTGATAAGATTATTTCTAAGGAATGGGAGAGGCCGGCTCGGCCCCCAGGCATTCCTCAGAGTTGGGATAAAAGATATCCTTTCCCTTCGGACACGGTTAAGCGCTGGACGTCCCCCCCTGAGGTGGATGCACCAATTCAGGGGTTATCCAATTCAGCCGTTTTTGAATAACTTCTCTTAAAGATGGAGGGGATAAACGAAGTGACCAGATGGCTTGTCATGGTTTCGCCAGTATTGGGGCAGCCATACGGCCTTTTTTGCGCTCCGTCTCTGCTGGTGGTGGCTACCAGGTCGGTGGTCAGAGACTTGTTGTCATCTTCCGGTTTGCACCCGGACAGTGACGAATTTCTGGGACTTAAACGTTGTGAGTTATTCTTGTCTTTCATGTTAGCCGCCTTGGGGAGCTTCTGCTCTGATGGTGACTATAAGGCGTTCAGTTTGGTTGCGCCAGTGGGCGGCCGACTTTAGGTCAAAAAAGTCGCTGACGTCTCTCCCATTCGTGGGGCTACGGTTTTTTGGAGAAAAATTGGATTCAGTAGCCAAGGGGGGTAAGTTACCTCAACGCAAGAAGCAACGACGTCCCTTTCGCTGGGCGGCTTCTTTCAATCATTCCTTTCGCGGATCCAGAGCAGGAAGAGGTTTCGCCTTCCACTAGAGGAGATTCCTGGAATAGGGGCAGAGGACGTACCCGCTCAGGATACAACTGGGGTTCAAAACCCAAAACCTGCGAACAAGCCTGCTCAGCAATGAGGGGGCGCCCTCACCCGTGCGGGTGGGGGGACGGCTGCGACACTTCTCTCTGATCTGGATTCGGGAGGTTTCGGACAAATGGATCCGGGAAGTCGTGTCTTCCGGCTACAAGTTGGAGTTCGAGGGCCGTCCTCCTCCGCTTTTCTTCAGGTCTAGGGTGCCCCCGGACGCACCTGGCGCACAGAGGCTTCGGGAGGCGTTTTCAAGTGTTCTGGAGATAGAGGTCATCTCGCCAGTGCCCCTATCAGATCAGGGTCAGGGATTTTACTCAAATCTGTTCACGGTCCCCAAAAAGGATGGCTCTATCCGGCCCATCCTGGATCTGAAGATCCTCAACAGGTTTATCAGGCTGCGAAAATTTCGCATGGAATCGCTTCGTTCAGCTATCCGCGCTCTCCGTCAGGGGGACTTCATGACGTCCATAGACGTCAAGGACGCTTTCCTCCATGTTCCGATTTTTTCCCGCGCACCAGAGATTCCTCAGGTTTGTGGTGGAAGATCGGCACTTTCAGTTTGTAGCTCTTCCTTTTGGTCTCACCACAGCTCCAAGGGTTTTTCACCAAGGTGCTCGCTGGGGTGATGGCTCTTCTTAGAGCGCAGGGAATTCGCATAGTGCCATATCTGGACGATCTCCTCATCATGGCATCATCATTCAGCCAAGCGGAATTGGACACCAGGACGGTAATATCCACTCTGGAGAGGTTCTGCTGGGTGATCAACTACCTCAAGTCCTCCTTTTACCCTTCCAGGATAGTATCCTTTCTGGGAATGTCTCTGGATACAGATCAGGCCAGAGTGTTCCTTCTTCAATCCAAGGTTCTTTTGATTCAGGAATTGATTCGGTCGCTCATGTCCATTCCTCATCCGACCATTCGACTAGGAATGAGACTGGTGGGGTTGATGGTGGCCTCCTTCGAGGCAGTCCCCTTTGCCCAGTTTCACACGAGGACGCTACAACTCCATCTATTGTCTGTCTGGAATAGATCTCCTCTGTCGCTGGATCAATTCTTTCTGATGTCTCCCCGGGTTCGCCGACCACTCAGGTGGTGGCTGAACTCAACCATTCTGTTGAAGGGCAGGTCTTTTCAGACTCCTCGTTGGGAGGTGGTCACCACGGATGCCAGCCTCTCAGGATGGGGGGGCTTCTGGAAGGTTCTGCAGTTTCAGGGGTTGTGGGGACCCCTGGAAGCCCACGAGCCTATCAACATTCTGGAATTGAGAGCCATCAGAATGGTTCTTTTTCGTTTGACTCATCTCCTGCAGGGCTTGCCGGTCCAGGTTCGGTCGGACAATCGGACGGCGGTTGCCTACATCAATCACCAGGGAGGTACTCGCAGCAGGAGTGCCCTCAGGGAAGTGTCGTTGATTCTGGACTGGGCGGAGAGCCACGTCCCGTGCATCTCGGCAGTTCACATTCCGGGAGTAGAGAACTCGGAGGCGGACTCTCTGAGTAGGTGGTCAGCCCGCAAGGGGGAGTGGCCTCTCAGTCCCAAGGTGTTTCGTTCGATTTGTCTCAGGTGGGGTTCACCGGTGGTGGACCTCTTTGCCTCCCGTCACAATCACAAACTTCCAGCATCTGTGTCTCTGGCGAAGGTTCCGCTAGCCTTCGCGACGGACGCCACGTCCCTGAACTGGAGGGATCTGGGGTTTCTGTATCGGTTCCCTCCGTTTCCCATGGTAGCCAGAGTAGTGCGCAAGCTGGCTCTGGAAGGAGCGTCAGCAATTCTGGTGGCTCCAAGGTGGCCAAGACAGGTTTGGTTCGCAGACGTGGTAAGGTTAGCAGAAGATCAGTTCATTCTGCCCCTGCTGCCGGATCTGCACACACAGGGTCATCTACGTTGCCCCAATTTACCAACGCTGGCTTTGACGGCGTGGCTGCGGAAACCTCCATCTTGAAGGAGGAAGGTCTTTCTGATGCGGTTATTCAGACTCTTATTAGCGCTAGGAAGAGGTCTTCTTCTTCCGTTTACTATAGGACTTGGAGGTCAGCCCGCAAGGGGGAGTGGCCTCTCAGTCCCAAGGTGTTTCGTTCGATTTGTCTCAGGTGGGGTTCACCGGTGGTGGACCTCTTTGCCTCCCGTCACAATCACAAACTTCCGGCATCTGTGTCTCTGGCGAAGGTTCCGCTAGCCTTCGCGACGGACGCCACGTCCCTGAACTGGAGGGATCTGGGGTTTCTGTATCGGTTCCCTCCGTTTCCCATGGTAGCCAGAGTAGTGCGCAAGCTGGCTCTGGAAGGAGCGTCAGCAATTCTGGTGGCTCCAAGGTGGCCAAGACAGGTTTGGTTCGCAGACGTGGTAAGGTTAGCAGAAGATCAGTTCGTTCTGCCCCTGCTGCCGGATCTGCACACACAGGGTCATCTACGTTGCCCCAATTTACCAACGCTGGCTTTGACGGCGTGGCTGCTAAAACCTCCATCTTGAAGGAGGAAGGTCTTTCTGATGCGGTTATTCAGACTCTTTTTAGCGCTAGGAAGAGGTTTTCTTCTTCCGTTTACTATAGGACTTGGAGATCTTATATTGATTGGTGTGAGACTAGGGCTTTCCCTTGCAGGGAATTCTCTATTTCTAGAATTCTGGAGTTCCTGCAACACGGTTTGGATATAGGACTCCAACTTAATACTCTGAAGGGGCAGGTGTCTGCCCTGGCGGTGTTTTTCCAAAGATCTTTTGCGCTTCATCCGCTGGTTAAGACCTTTTTCCAGGGGGTTATGCACGTGTGGCCCCCTAGGAAGGCTCTGATTCCGGTTTGGGATTTGAATTTGGTTCTTTCTGCTCTTCAGGGTCCTCCCTTTGAGCCCTTGCATGATATTGCCTTGTCTTCCCTTACTCAGAAGGTGGCCTTTTTGGTAGCGATCACTTCTGTTCGGCGTGTTTCTGAGTTGGCGGCTCTGTCCATTCAGGTCGCGTATTTTGAAAGACATCAGGACAAGGTGGTTTTCCGTTTTAACCCGGATTTCCTTCCTCAGGTGGTTTTCTGCCTTTTCACTTAAATCAAGACATTGTTTTGCCCTCTGTGTGTCCTAATCCCAGTAACGAAAAGGAGAGGGTCCTGCATTCCCTGGATGTGGTTCGAGTTGTGAAGTACTATTTGGTGGTAACGTCTGCCTTTCGTAAGACTGATGCCTTCTTTGTGGTACCCTCTGGGCCCAAGAAAGGTTTGGCGCCCGCTAAGTCTTCCATCAGTAAGTGGATTCGTCAGGCCATTGTCGGGGCCTTTTCTGCTAAGGGGAGAAATCCTCCCCTTCGTGTTACAGCTCATTCTACTCGTGAGGTTGGGGCTTTCTGGGCTTTTCAGCACCAGGCCTCTGTTGAGCAAGTTTGCAAGACCGCTACCTGGTCTTCTGTTCACACTTTTTCAAAGTTTTTACAAGGTTGATGTTTGGGCCTCAGCGGATGCTGTTTTTGGCCGCAAAGTTCTGCAGGCTGCAGTAGTTTAAGTTGTGCTTTATGCCTTGTTTTGGATCCCCACCCTTTATGGACACTGCTTTTGGATGTCCCACATGTAATGATTATCTTGAAGCGGGGTGTGTGACATACTTAGAATAATACCATTTTGTGAATACTCACCTTGTAAAATGGGTATTATAAGTATGTCACACACCCCGCTTCAACCCGCCCTTTTGTATTCTGGATCCATTGTTTTGTGAACTTTGCGTTGTTATGACTAATATTTGGCTCTTCCTGGTCCCTTGCCTTACTGCTTTCTTTATACTGGGTAATGAGTGGAAGGTCCCAGGTATTTATGGACTGGGAGGGGCTTTCTTTCCTCCAATCATCTCTGCAGATCGCCCTCTTCAGACCATACTACCCACATGTAATGATTATCTTGAAGCGGGGTGTGTGACATACTTATAATACCCATTTTACAAGGTGAGTATTCACAAAATGGTATTTTTGCGACCCCCTAGCTTCCCCTCCTGATAACCCCAGCTAAGCAACTTTATTGCCCTAGTACCACTCACCCCCCAGCTGCCTGACTGAGCTAATCAAGGCCTCTCACAAGTGCTATAACTCTGATGAGAATGGCTGCAGTCCTGGATTTCTGAAGTCCATCAAAGAATTAGGCCCGAAGTGACCAGAAGGGAACAGGCACCAGACTCTGCTCGTCTGAAGAACTCATCCCCAACAATGCTCCTCTGCTATTTTATAGTCCTGCTTCCTCTCACTCTAAAAGTGTCTCTATATCCCTCCATCACTGCTCTCATCCCCCTACCTGTGCTCGCATAAATTTATCTCACTGGCTAAATCTCTCTCCATTTCTCCATGCACCTGCAAAACACGCTCTGCCACTTTCACATCCCACAGTCACCTCCTCTCCCTTTCTCTGCTCCTACTTGCTGCTGGTGACATCGCTCCAAACCCAGGTCCATTTCCTTCACCCACCCCCCCCACTCCTCTACACCCCACAACTCATCACAGACTAACCGTCACCATGGTAGCAAGCCAACACACGGAACCTAGCCAACCTCTTATCACCCCCTCCCCACGCACTCCCCCCATTGTCACCTGCGCACTGTGAAATGCACGTTCAGTGTGCAACAAACTGGCATACATCCATGACCTATTCACTACCAACCTCTTCACTTTCATGGCCTTTACTGAAACCTGCCTCACCCGCTGCCCTCTCATATGGGGGTTACAGTTCAGCCACACCCCAAGATCAACCAACAAACAGGGTGGAGGTGTTGGCATCCTTCTGTCTGAATACTGCTCATTTAACCCAATCCCTGCTCTACCCTCCCTTTCCTTCCCTTCTCACTGTGTCCATCTCTACTCTCCCTGTCACCTAAATATTGCCATCATCTATCGCCCTCCTGGACCTGCCACTCTCTTTCTGGACCACTTCTCAACTTGGCTTCTCCACTTCCTGTCCTGACATCCCAGCTATAATCATGGGGGACTTCAACATACCCATTGACACCAACAACCCTGCAACCGCCAAACTATTATCCCTAACCACCTCCTTTGGCCTCAAACAATAGTCTACCAGCCCCACCCACAAAGATGGACATACGCTCGACCTACTCTTTACTCACCTCTGCTCTGTATCCAGTCTTTCCTCATCCCCACTTCCCCTCTCTGATCACAACCTACTAACACTCTCTTCCCTTACCGCTACCCCCCCTGCACACAAACCTGCAATTCTTCGCAGGAACCTCAGAAACCTAGACCTTCAATCTCTCTCCAATGCTTTACATCCCCTTCACACCCTGCCCTCATTTACCAATGTAGACACTGCCGCTTCATACTACCATAGTAAACTAACTGCTGCCCTTGACTCTGTTGCTCCCCTTATCTACAGCCTCCCTCAGCCCAAAAAAAGACAACCATGGCATAACACTAACACTGCAACATTGAAACGGCATTCTCGAGTTGCTGAACGGCATTGGAGGAAATCCAAAACCAAGGAGGACTTCCTGTTATACAAGAAAGCCCTTCAGGAACTCAGGACTGCCCTTTCATCTGCCAAACAGGAATATTTCACATCACTCATATCGGCACAGGCCCGGAATCCTAAACAGCTATTTAACACTTTCAACTCCCTTCTCCGCCCACCGCCACCTCCTCCATCCTCACAGCTAACGGCTGAGCAATTTGCCACATACTTCAAAGACAAAATCGACAGGATTCGAAGTGGCTTCACCCCTCAGAACACCTCTCTCCTACCAACATCCCCCCTGCCCCACTCATTAACTCATTTCACACTGTTAACTGCTCAAGGTCTCTCCTCCCTGGTCTCAAAGGCTCACCTGACCACCTGCTCCCTTGATCCCATTCCACCCCACCTTATCCCTCAACTGTCTCCATCTGTCATTCCAGCCCTAACATCTTTATTCAGCCTCTCCCTCTCCACTGGTACCTTTCCCTCCGCCTATAAGCCTGCTGTTATAACTCCACTCATCAAAACACCCTCTCTGGACCCCTCTGCCCTCCCCAGTTACCGCCCAATCTCCCTGCTCCCTTTCTCATCCAAGCTTCTTGAACAGCATCATGTCCATACAGAACTTACCAACTATCTGTCTACAAACTCCCTCCTAGATCCCCTCCAATCTGGTTTCCGCTTGTGTCACTCTACCGAAACGGCCCTCACCAAAGTCACCAATGATCTACTGACAGCCAAATCCAAAGGTCACTACTCTGCTCTCATTCTTCTCGACTTATCATCTGCTTTTGACACTGTCGACCATGCTCTGCTCCTCAATATTCTTTCTTCTCTTGGAATCCAAGGTCTCGCACTCTCTTGGCTCTCCTCCTATCTCTCTCACCGCACATTTAGTGTATCTTACTCACACACCATTTCCTCTCCCCGGCCTCTGTCTGTAGGGGTACCACAAGGATCAGTCCTAGGACCCCTACTTTTTTCAATATACACAATATACAGGTCTAGGACAACTAATAACCTCGCTAGGCTTCCAATATCACTTTTATGCAGACGACACTCAGATCTACCTCTCTGGCCCGAATCTCTCTTCTCTTCTCTCCCGCCTTCCTGACTGTCTAACAGCCGTCTCTTCCTTCATGACATCTCGCTCTCTTAAACTGAACATGGACAAAACTGAACTGGTCATTTTCCCGCCATCTCACTCCCCTCCCCTCTCTAACACCTCTTACAATAACTGCAACTCCTCAAGCTCGATGCCTGGGTGTCATTCTGGACTCCTCTCTCTCGTTCACACCTCACATTCACTCCCTGGCCCCGCCTCCTGTCGCCTCCAACTCAAAAATATATCTCGCATCCGTCCCTTCTTCTTACCTGTCACCACTAAAATGCTAGTGCATGCCCTGGTCATATCCCTGGACTACTGCAACACCCTCCTCAGAACAGACTGGCACCCCTCCAATCTATCCTAAACTCTGCTGCTCGCCTCATCCATCTCTCCTCTCGCTTCTCCAGCGCTGCCCCCCTCTGTCAATCCCTCCACTGGTTACCTGTCTCCCATAGAGTTCAGTTCAAACTTCTAGTGCTAACCTACAAAGCTCTCTCTAACCAGGCCCCTCCCCCTACATCTCATCTCTGATCCAGCATTACCAACCCAAGCGCAACCTCCGCTCCGCCTCTGACATTCTCCTGTCCTCTTCCTTGGTTACTTCCTCGCACTCCCGCCTTCAAGACTTCTCCCGCGCCTCCCCACTTCTCTGGAATGCACTCCCCCGCTCGATCCGCCACTCTCCATCACTCCAAGCCTTTAAAAGCGCCCTCAAAACTCACTTCTTCAGACAAGCATGTGACCTGGCGTAAGCAACTCCTATAACCTTCAATGGCACATGCAGCCATTCTCAAGCTCTACCACTTGTGACCCCGCCCCCTTTGTCTCCACCCCCATCCTTTAGACTGTAAGCTCGCAAGGGCAGGGCACTCCTCCCTATTGTCTCCTGTGCTCACAGCACTTGGTTTTAACTTGTGGCATCTAATTTTGTATTGTTCCCTGTGCTATATGTTTTACCTTGTCTGTAATCATACCATGTAAAGCGCTACGGAAGATGATGGCACTATATAAATAAACAATAATAATAATAATAAACCCCTCCTTCAAGTTGCCTTAAAGTGGACCAAAACCCAAGTGCGGCCGCACAACCCCGTGGATTACTTGGTGAGTGGGGGGTGGGCAAAGTGTTACCTGTTCCGTGGAAGGAGGGCGGGGTCTGTATCAGCACAGTGATGCTTAAACTCCTCCTCCGAGTCACATTAAAGTGGACCAAAACCCAAGTGTGGAAAGAGGGCGGAGCCTGTATCCGCATAGTGATGCTTAAACTCCTCCTCTAAGTCGCCTTAAAGTGGACCAAAACCCAAGTGTGGAAGGAGGGCGGAGCCTGTATCCGCACAGTGATGCTTAAACCCCTCCTCCAAGTCACCTTAAAGTGGAGCAAAACCCAAGCGTGGAAGGTGGGCGGAGCCTGTATCTGCACAGTGATGCTTAAACCCCTCCTCCGAGTCACCTTAAAGTGGACCAAAACCCAAGTGTGGAAAGAGGGCGGAGCCTGTATCCGCACAGTGATGCTTAAACCCCTCCTCCGAGTCACCTTAAAGTGGACCAAAACCCAAGTGTGGAAAGAGGGCGGAGCCTGTATCCGCATAGTGATGCTTAAGCCCCTCTTCCGAGTCGCCTTAAAGTGGACCAAAACCCAAGTGTGGAAGGAGGGCGGGGTCTGTATCAGCACAGTGATGCTTAAACCCCTCCTCCGAGTCACCTTAAAGTGGACCAAAACCCAAGTGTGGAAGGAGGGCGGGGCCTGTATCCGCACAGTGATGCTTAAACCCCTCCTCCGAGTCACCTTAAAGTGGAGCAAAACCCAAGTGTGGAAGGAGGGCGGGGCCTGTATCCGCACAGTGATGCTTAAACCCCTCTTCCAAGTCGCCTTAAAGTGGAGCAAAACCCAAGTGCATCCGCACGACCCCGTGGATTACCTGGTGAGCGGGGGCGTGCGCAGGGGCGCGCGGTTATCTGGTCTATCTGACTATCCTGGGTTTTGTTCCGCTTTAACATCATTTGGTGTTATGAAAGATGGATGGCACCAACTAATTACTAAATAAATGTGGTGCAAAGCTCTGGATACCACTCAAAGAAGCAAATGACTATTAAGAATGGGGAGGCCCCCTTAAGGAGTATAAACCAGAGACTTCATATTGCACACACTATAATAATATCACTAATACATTACTTTATTTAATCCATATAATACAACATTACTCGGGACAGTTTAAAAAACATAAAAGACACACAAAATCTCATAATCTGCCATGAGAGGGGGGGGGGGGGGCGCTGTTGTTCAAGGCTGCCATTAAAATTAATTAATCAATAATAAATAAAACTTAATACCCACAGCCCTTTATAGGGCAAAGATCATCAAAACTAAAGTGCTATGTGCAAGTGCATCAAAAACCAATTAGCAGTCAGAACAATCCAGTGCAAAAGTATGCAAATTGAGGTAGGTACAAATACATAAAGAAATCACACTTATCTTACATATATAGGGTGTCCGTGATAAGGCCCCCCTGGAAAAAGCCCACGCGTTCCGAGACAACTCGTCTCTTTTTCAAGGCAGTACGCAATATCATTTGGTAACACAAAGTCTTTTTGTCTCTTTCAGGCGGAGTTTCTCTTTAAGAAGAATCCACAGACGGAGTGAGGAGGCTGCGCTGCCGCACAAAACTTTATTACTTTGTTATTGTTAATTAGACACCAATAATAAACGTTAGACTCCGCCCCCCCGCGGATCCCTTATAAAGAGCCTTGCTGTGACTCCGCCCTCAAAGTGACGCCTCACACTGGACTGTGAACAGAAAACCAGGCCCCGATGGCCCTGCACTCTATAAGATTCCAGGGCAGCTGGATTCCCTCCCCCCGGGGCATCCAGATTTGGGGTGCCTCGCTGTGTGATACTCCCCGGTTGCCCCATACACTTACCTTCTTACCTGGTTCAACGGCGCATGTGCGAGCCGTGACCGCATCCCGGCTATTGTCCCGGCATTCTATGTCATTGTTGTCAAAGGGGGGCGTCGGGTATGGCTGGGGCGGGAGCGCGCTCAGATCCGCTGGAGCCCCTTTGTCCAGGAGCGTATAATGTGAGCGAATCCGAGCGCATCCCCCGCTTCCCTCTAACAGGGAGCGTGCCCGTGCCGGCCATTCACAAATGCCTGGAGCGGGCACGCTCCCTGCTTGAGGGGTAGTGGGGACATGTCAGGAAGAAGGTGAGTTTCCGGTTGAGCAGTTGACGAGGAAGAAGGTGAGTTTCCGGTTGAGCAGTTGACGAGGAAGAAGGTGAGTTTCCGGTTGACTGGTTGACCAGGAAGAAGGTGAGGTTCCGGTTGACCAGGAAGAAGGTGAGTTTCCAGTTGACCAGGAAGAAGGTGAGTTTCCGGTTGACCAGGAAGAAGGTGAGTTTCCGGTTGACCAGGAAGAAGGTGAGTTTCCGGTTGACTGGTTGACCAGGAAGAAGGTGAGGTTCTGGTTGACTGGTTGACCAGGAAGAAGGTGAGGTTCCGGTTGACTGGTTGACCAGGAAGAAGGTGAGGTTCCGGTTGACCTGGTTGACCAGGAAGAAGGTGAGTTTCCGGTTGACCTGGTTGACCAGGAAGAAGGTGAGTTTCCGGTTGACCAGGAAGAAGGTGAGTTTCCGGTTGACTGGTTGACCAGGAAGAAGGTGAGGTTCTGGTTGACTGGTTGACCAGGAAGAAGGTGAGGTTCCGGTTGACTGGTTGACCAGGAAGAAGGTGAGGTTCCGGTTGACCTGGTTGACCAGGAAGAAGGTGAGTTTCCGGTTGACCTGGTTGACCAGGAAGAAGGTGAGTTTCCGGTTGACCTGGTTGACCAGGAAGAAGGTGATTTTCCGGTTGACCAGGAAGAAGGTGAGTTTCTGGTTGACCTGGGGGGTGTCACACGATTTTGGATGCCCCAGGGGGAGGGAATGGATTGGCCCTTATAAAGATTCCCAGGCCGATCTCCATATGTTTTGGTCCACCTTAACCTCCCCTGATATTCCTCTTTAAGAAAAGGCGATGCTCAGCCACCTGCTGTGATCGCAGGAGGCCTCAAGGTGCACATTCACAGGCGCCTGACACTTTGTACTCACCTGTAGCTGCGCGGCGGATATTAAACGCTGCACAACGTAGGACGCCTTTATATGTGTGCCACTTGGGCTCCTGCAATCGTAGTGTGAGTGGGCTGCCCCGCCATAGCCCCGCCCACCGTCTCTCCTCCCGCCGCCTGGGCGCGGAGTCCAAAAGTCTGTCAGCCATGATTTGCATACGAACCACGGTCCACCAGTTCAATACCCCTGCTGTAGATTCTACATACTTGGTACCTACCATTAGTGATTGGGCACGCCATAGCCCCGCCCACCGTCTCGTCTCTCGCCGCCCAGCCGTGGAGTCCAGAAGTCTGTCAGCCGCGGTCCACCAGTTCAATTCCCATGCTGTAGATTCTACATACTTGGGGCCTCCTCATCATTTTATTCCCCTCCCCCCTACTTACCTCCTCCCATGGCCATACAATCTTCAGCCAGAACAAGGATCGGTGTCCTCTGACCCGCTCCCGGGGTTTTGGTCCCGGATCGGGGATGCCCCGCTGTGTGAAACTGCCCAGATCGCCTGAACAAATTCACCTCTTCTCGGTCCTCGGTCCTGCGCGGCCGCTCGTCCAATCAGCGCGCTCGGACTTTGCGTCGTCTAAGCCTTAGTCTCAGGCCTGCGGCTCCGAGCGCTCTGACAGCCACATCCCCCACCACCCTCTAACGGGGAGCCATTCACAAATGCCTGGCACGCGCCCTGCTAGAGGGATAGTGGGGATGCGGCCGCAGCTCGCGCATGTACAGTTGGGCAAGGAACGGGGCGACACGGAGGGTTTCACACAGCGGCGCATCCTGATTTTGGATGACCAGCTCCATGTGGAAGTGGGGGATGCGGCTGTGGGATTTTGGTCCTTTACCTCGGGGCACCCTGATCAGGGATGTCCCCCTGTGTGAACCCCCCAGATCACCGAGCGCGTCCTACGGCGCATGCGCGGCCGCTCGTCCGATCAGCAAGCGGAGCCGCTGACGTCACGTTTTCTAAGCCTTCGTCCAAGCACGCTGGCGGCTGCATCCCCTGCTTCCCTTTAACGGTGCGTGTCGGCTATTCACAAATGCCTGGCCCTGCTAGAGTGATAGCAGGGATGCGGCTCGCACATGCGCCGTTGGACCAGGAAACAGTGTAAGTGTATGGGGAGACCTGGGGGGTGTCACACAGCGGAGCATCCCGATTTCGGATTCTCCCGGGGGGGGGGGGGGCTAATCAATTTCCCAGGCCAATCGCCGTGGGTTTTGGTCCACTTTAAAGAGACACACTGTGCGCCAGTTACTTTGGTAATGAAGGCAAACTTTATTGAATAACAGGTCCTCTTCATTGGACAGGCCAATCACATAGCAAGCAGCCGTCTTCCCTTTCATCTGATTGGCTCTAGAGCAGCGCTGGTCGGGATCCCCTGATCTGTATCATGTCTGATGAAGAAGTGGACCAAAACTCATTTTTTTACCTAGCAACCCCTGTATTGCTCCCACTATGAGGAGCACCTTTTACCAATTTTTACTGCTCCTGTTACACTCTAATCCCAGATAATAGCGCCTGTTTTAGCTGTAAAGCTCCGCCTCCTCCATTCATTGCCACTGTTGTGTGTGATGATGATGTCATAGCCACACCTATGCAGTGACTGATCACCTGCTGCAAAGCTCCGCCTCCTCCATTACCATTGTGTGTGGCAGTGATGTCATCACCACGCTGATGTAATGACTGATCACCTGACACCTTACAGAGAGGGACAGCAAAAATAAAGTGTTCCAGGGCAATTCGAAAAGCAAAAATATCCATTTCCAGCTTTAAAACCCTAAGAAGGAAATATTGGCCAAAAGTATTTCACAAGTTCACTGGGTTTTGGTCCGCTTTAAATATTCTCCTTTAAAGAGACACAGTCCCAAGTTTGGGACCCATCTCAGATTTGGTTGAGTGAAAGCCCGGGGCCAGCTCACAGACTCACCTTCACCTTCTGACCCCTACTTCTTGGCCTGCCACCATTTATCAATGGCGCAATGGAGCACCTGCCACAGGCCCCCAGCAGCTAAGGGACTGCTTGTGGCAGGAATAGGAGTAAAATGGAGATATGAGAGAGGGGGAGAAACAAGAAAGAGGGAGAGTAATAGAAGAGAAACAAGAAAGAGGGAGAGTAACAGAAGAAAGACACAAGAGAGAGGGAGAGTAACAGAAGAGAGACACGGGAGATAGGGAGAGTAACAGAAGAGAGACACAAGAGATAGGGAGCGTAACAGAAGAGAGACACAAGAGATAGGGAGAGTAACAGAAGAGAGAGGGAGAATAACAGACGAAAGATACAAGAGAGGGAGAGTAACAGAAGAGAGACACAAGAGAGGGAGAGTAACAGAAGAGAGACACAAGAGAGGGAGAGTACCAGAAGAGAGACACAAGAGAGGGAGAGTAACAGAAGAGAGACACAAGAGAGAGGGAGAGTAACAGAAGAGAGACACAAGAGATAGGGAGAGTAACAGAAGAGAGAGGGAGAGTAACAGACGAAAGATACAAGAGAGGGAGAGTAACAGAAGAGAGACACAAGAGAGGGAGAGTAACAGAAGAGAGACACAAGAGAGCGGGAGAGTAGCAGAAGAGAGACACAAGAGAGAGGGAGAGTAACAGAAGAGAGACACAAGAGAGCGGGAGAGTAGCAGAAGAGAGACACAAGAGAGGGAGAGTAACAGAAGAGAGACACAAGAGAGGGAGAGTAACAGAAGAGAGACACAAGAGAGCGGGAGAGTAGCAGAAGAGAGACACAAGAGAGGGAGAGTAACAGAAGAGAGACACAAGAGAGGGAGAGTAACAGAAGAGAGACACAAGAGAGCGGGAGAGTAGCAGAAGAGAGACACAAGAGAGAGGGAGCGTAACAGAAGAGAGACACAAGAGAGAGGGAGAGTAACAGAAGAGAGACACAAGAGAGAGGGAGAGTAACAGAAGAGAGACACAAGAGAGAGAGGGAGATTAACAGACGAAAGACACAAGAGAGGGAGAGTAACAGAAGAGAGACACAAGAGAGCGGGAGAGTAGCAGAAGAGAGACACAAGAGAGAGGGAGAGTAACAGAAGAGAGACACAAGAGAGAGGGAGAGTAACCGAACAGAGACACAAGAGAGAGGGAGATTAACAGACGAAAGACACAAGAGAGGGAGAGTAACAGAAGAGAGACACAAGAGAGGGAGAGTAACAGAAGAGAGACACAAGAGAGCGGGAGAGTAACAGAAGAGAGACACAAGAGAGGGAGAGTAACAGAAGAGAGACACAAGAGAGAGGGGGAGTAACAGAAGAGAGAGGGAGAGTGTAGCGATAACCCTTATCGCCGGAGGGCTTCACCGCCCGAGACGTCCTTTTCCCAATCGTAAGAGGTGCTGCTGGAATTCCAGAGTCGTCCGTGAGGAAACAGGAACAGCCCTTACAAGGGCTAGTGAACTGTAACATAGCGTTTCCCCCAATAAGAGACAGAACTTCAGTATTGAGGGTGAAGGTGAAGTCTCTTTATTAGTGCCACTCTAGGCCTTATATACACAAGTCTCCATTGCATGACACACACACCGACCAATGGGAGCAGGGCACACAATCCCTCAACTCTGCCGGTGACGCAATCAGCAATACAATAGACGTCTGTAATACACTCAATCCGAACAATGCCATTGTCTGTGACGTAATAAATCAATACAATGGCAGTCAGAACAATGAATAACGTAATCAATCAATACACTGGCAGTCTGTAACATGCTTAAGAAAAGGAAAGTAATGAACCTGTGTAAAGTCCAAAGGGGCAGAGAGTCTGTCACAATGCCCCCTTTTTGTGGAACACCCGGCAGACCCGGATTGACCCTGTTCGGGTTAACGTGGGGCTGTCCGGACTCTTGTTATGGGCAGAGTTCTGTGTAAGGACAAGTCTGCAAATAGTGAGTAACCGGACTAAACATTGACGTGGGCTGTACATAGGAATCGGTCATGGGTGGGGTCCAAACACTGGGATATTGTGGCGTTGGTGAGTTCAGCACCAAAGTCCTTGGTTGGATGTGTGCACAGGTGCTCTGCTTTCTTATAGCTGGCCCAAGTTTCAATCTCTTTCCATGGAAGCTGATCGGAGAATCCACAATCTTCTGCACATCTACATCATCGTAAAAGTAGACAAAACCATAACCCTTAGAAACGCCAGAGGCATCCCTAATAATTTTGACATTCTTTACAGTGCCATACTTTGAAAAAACATCCTTAATTTCAGGCTGATTAATCCGACGGTCAATGCCCCCAACAAAAATAGTGTTTGGCATAAGTTTCCCTTCTGGAAGGACGTAACCTGACGGCTGATCCTCTTCTTGACTAGACATGACGTGATGCAGACGAAACCCCTGGGTCTCCCCGACCAGTGGGCTGGAGTCGGCAGCTCGGGCTTGAGCCCGGGTTGTAACAGGGTTGATGCTGGCTCTCCCAGAGGTAGCGTAGGCAGAAGTCATTGGTCCTAGATCATTTCCCAATAGTACTTCTGCTGGTAAGTTGTCCATAAGTCCCACCTGTACCCTGCCGGATCCAGCGCCCCAGTCAAGATGTACTCGGGCGGTGGGGAGTCGAAACACAGCTCCCCCCGCTACCCTTACTGCAACGGTGTGTCCGGTGCGGTCTTTGTTCTTGACCAAATGAGGCTGGAGCAAGGTAAGTGTGGCTCCGGTGTCGCGTAATCCTTGCGCGGTGCGCCCATTGACTCGTACCTCCTGGCAATGGTGCTGTCGGTTGTCTTGGATGGCCGCTTGTACGGGATCAGCTTCATACAGTGCCCCCAGATACTCTTCCGAACTGCTCTCAGCTTCCAAACAGTGTGCCACAGGAGTACGGGAGGTGGAAGGTTGTTTTTGCCCCCACGTGTTTCGGGGAGGCTCTAGGGCGCAATCACTGCGATAATGTCCCCATTGTTTGCAACGATGGCACTGAACTGTGGAGAGGTTCGGTTGCTGCGCTGGCCTATGTGGCCCAGAGTCACGAGTTGGCGCTGAAGCCACAGGTGCTTGAAATTTGATGGGAGGTTGTGGTTTTGGAGCGGACTGTTTTGTCCGGCGAGCATCGGTGTACTCGTCGGCTAGACGAGCAGCCTCAGGTAGCGTTAGAGGCCTCCGGTCACGTACCCACTCTCTTAGCTCTGGTTGCAGGGCATTGAGAAAATGTTCTAGTAAAAACAACTGTAGTACATCCTCAGCGGTCGTGGCTTTGCATCCAGTGACCCAGTGTGATGCTGTACGATGGAGGCGACATGCCCACTCCGTGTAAGAATCCCCTCCCTTCTTTTGGGATTCCCGAAATCGTCGCCTGTAGGCTTCCGGGGTGACAGCGTACCGGGCTAACGAAGCCTCCTTTACCAGATGGTAGTGAGGTAAGTCCGCATCAGGGATGGCCCAGAAAGGAAGCTTTCCCAGATAGTTTCCCTGATAATATGGTGACCCATTCCTCCGTGGGTACCCGGTGTAAAGCGCACTGCCGTTCAAAATCGGCCAAAAATCCGTCAATCTCGTCGTCACTTTCCTGGAAGGACTTAAATGCTGCAAATGGAATCTTTCTCCCCCCAGTGTAACTGAGGCTGAGAGGCTGCTGGGTTGAAAGTCGCCGATCTTCCCTTCGCTTACTGGCCTCTGCCTCCGCTGCGGCGAAGACTCGGTCGATCAGTTCCTGTGATGGATTCGGGCCATAGACCGACAATCTGTTCCGAACCGCTTGAACAAGAGCAGCGTCTTCATCGATCTCTATATTGGCTTCGGTCCTCACTGCTGCACGATCCATTTCGATCAGCTCGGCTATCAGTTCCTGACGTGGGCGGTTGCTATCTGACCTTCCCCGGCTCTCGAGTAGATCCTTCAGGGTCAGCCTTTTCAACTTGTCCTACTGACTCTCCATCAGGGTAGCACTCTCTCTGGGTAGAAAGGACCATCCCACCGCTGCCACCAATTGTAGCGATAACCCTTATCGCCGGAGGGCTTCACCGCCCGAGACGTCCTTTTCCCAATCGTAAGAGGTGCTGCTGGAACTCCAGAGTCGTCCGTGAGGAAACAGGAACAGCCCTTACAAGAGCTAGTGAATTGTAATATAGCGTTTCTCCCAATAAGAGACAGAACTTCAGTATTGAGGGTGAAGGTGAAGTGTGTTTATTAGTGCCACTCTAGGCCTTATATACACAAGTCTCCATTGCATGACACACACACCGACCAATAGCAGCAGGGCACACAATCCCTCAACTCTGCCGGTGACGCAATCAGCAATACAATAGACGTCTGTAACACACTCAATCCGAACAATGCCATTGTCTGTGACGTAATCAATCAATACAATGGCAGTCAGAACAATGAATAACCTAATCAATCAATACACCGGCAGTCTGTAACATGCTTAAGAAAAGGAAAGTAATGAACCTATGTAAAGTCCAAAGGGGCAGAGAGTCTGTCACAGAGAGTTACAGAAGAAACACACAAGAGAGAGGTAGAGTAACAGACGAGAGACACAAGAGAGAGTGGGAGTAACAGAAGAAAGAAACAAGAGAGAGGGAGAGTAACAGAAGCGAGACACGAGAGAGAGGGAGAGTAACAGAAGAGAGACACGGGAGATAGGGAGAGTAACAGAAAAGAGAGGGAGAGTAACAGAAGAAAGACACAGGACATAGGGGGTAACAGAAGAAAGACATAAGAGAGAGGGAGAGTAACAGAAGAGAGACACAAGACATAGGGAGAGTAACAGAAGAGAGACAAGACATAGGGAGAGTAACAGAAGAGAAACACGAGAGGGGGAAAGTAACAGAAGAGAGACACGAGAGGGGGAGAGTAACAGAAGAAAGACACAAAAGGGGGAGAGTAACAGAAGAGAGACACAAGAATAGGGAGAGTAACAGAAGAGAGACACAAGAGATAGGGAGAGTAACAAAGCAGACACAAGAGAAAGGGAGATTAACAGAAGAGAGACACAAGACATATGGAGAGTAATTGAAGAGAGACACAAGACATAGGGAGGGTAACAGAAGAGAGACGCAAGAGAGAAGGAGAGTAACAGAAGAGAGAAGGAGAGTAACAGAAGAGAGAGGGAGAGTAACAAAAGAAAGACACAAGAGAGAGGGAGAGTAACAGGAGAGAGAGACACACACAAGAGAGAGGGAGAGTAACAGTAGAGAGACACAAGAAATAGGGAGAGTAACAGAAGAGAGACACGATAGGGGGGAGAGTAACAGAAGAAAGACACAAGAGAGAGGGAGTAACAGAAGAGAGAAACAAGAGAGAGACAAGGTAACAGAAGACATGAGAGATAGGGAGAGTAACAGAATAGAGACACAAGAGAGAGGGAGAGTAACAGAATAGAGACACAAGAGTGGGAGAGTAACAGAAGAGACACAAGATAGAGATGAGTAAAACAGTGACCTTGGAGTCCTTAAGGCTGTAATGGCTTTGGCTCCTCTTTATCAGGCATTGCCTTATGTCACCCTGCACTGGATCCCGCATAGGAGAGACCTGACAGAGGATCTAACCCTTCCCTCGTCTATTGAAATGAAACACAGCCACGTGACTGCACAGGGTCACCCCATATCTACAGAGCAGGAAAATCTTGGCCAGTGATTAGTACCTAATATTCCCCACTAGATGGCGCCATCGGATTGACTAACTGGCGAGACGCACTGAGGAATCTCTCGCCTCCGCTCTCTTCTGTTTATGGGAGAAGCCGTCACATGATACAAAACTGAACATATTCATTAATACTTATTCATCTTATCATTTAGGAATCTGAACATTTTTATAGGTTGCCATGGTAGGTTCTGCTTTTCCTGTAACGGCTTGATCTCAGCAAGTTGAAGCGTACACCCATAGAGAACGCCGGGGGATCAAGCCTCATACTCCCAGAGAGGGAGAGTAACAGAACAGAGACACAAGAGAGGGAGGGTAACATAAGAGAGACACAAGAGAGGGAGAGTAACAGAAGAGAGACACACTAGAGAGGGAGAGTAACAGAAGAGAGACACAAGAGAGAGGGAGAGTAACCGAAGAGAGACACACTAGAGAGGGAGAGTAACAGAAGAGAGACACACGAGAGCGGGAGAGTAACAGAAGAGAGACACACGAGAGAGGGAGAGTAACAGAAGAGAGACACACTAGAGAGGGAGAGTAACAGAAGAGAGACACACGAGAGCGGGAGAGTAACAGAAGAGAGACACACGAGAGCGGGAGAGTAACAGAAGAGAGACACAAGAGAGCGGGAGAGTAACAAGAGAGACAAGAGAGAGGGAGAGTAACAGAAGAGAGACACACTAGAGAGGGAGAGTAACAGAAGAGAGACACACGAGATAGGGAGAGTAACAGAAGAGAGACACACAAGAGCGGGAGAGTAACAGAAGAGAGACACACGAGAGCGGGAGAGTAACAGAAGAGAGACACACGAGAGCGGGAGAGTAACAGAAGAGAGACACAAGAAAGGGATAGTAACAGAAGAAAGACACAAGAGAGAGGGAGAGTAACAGAAGAGACACAAGAGATAGGGAGAGTAACGGAAGAGAGACACGGGAGAGTAACAGAAGAGAGACACAAGAGAGAGGGAGAGTAACAGAAGAGAGACACAAGAGAGCGGGAGAGTAACAGAAGAGACACAAGAGAGGGAGAGTAACAGAAGAGACACAAGAGAGGGAGAGTAGCAGAAGAGAGACACGAGAGATAGGGAGAGTAGCAGAAGATAGACACGAGAGAGAGGGAGAATAACAGAAGAAAGACACGAGAGAGGGAGAAAAACAGAACAGAGACATGAGAGAGGGAGAGTAACAGAAGAGAGGAACAAGAGAGGGAGAGTAACAGAAGAGACACAAGAGAGGGAGAGTAACAGAAGAGAGACACAAGAGAGGGAGAGTAACAGAAGAGACACAAGAGAGAAGGAGAATAACAGAAGAGAGACACAAGAGATAGGGAGAGTAACAGTAGAGAGACATGAGAGATATATGGGTTGATTCAAAGAAACATGTAACAGCTTTGATTTTGGTGTCGATCATCCTATTTTTCCCGTCCGCTCGTGCGTTCGTATGAACTTGCGAGTGATTCTATAAGCAAATACGTTTCTATCCTAAAATGTCCGTCCGTTCGTATGGCAGTTCGGGAATCAGACCTATGTCAGTTTCCATCCTGAATTTTCCGTTTCATTTCTCAGGTTGCAACATTGGTTTTGCCCTTTTTCCTTTTTTGTCTGGACGTAAATCCTTCTGATCTTGCGGCTGCGCACTACAAACTTACCTCATTAAAGTGCATTCTAAATATTTGGTCTTTTATTTTTCTTTATTTCATTCATTTTGTAGTAACCAACCATTAATGAATGCATTTGCATAAGTAAATCTAACTTTGTTTAATTTTTACTTAACTTGCATTTTTTACTTGTGGATTTAATTTTTATATTTTGGCTTCAAATGGTACAACTTTAAATTTTGTGTGTGGTTACCCACACCCTCTACATACAGATTGCTCTCAAATATTAAAAAACACCCAGCAACTTCTGCATGTTATGAGCCTAGAAACAGCCAAGATGGCGGCTCAGGTATTATCGGGCAGCCTGCAAACAGAAAGGGCCTTGTGACTGTGTTGCTCTGCATTCTTTGATTTCTGACCTTTCCGTGCCCCCAGCTCTGCTGTGTCTGTGCAAAATACAGCAGTAACCCACATCCTGCACTTTATCCCGCTCTCCTCTCCTCAGTAAGTGTGATGCATCTGACCAAAGATGTGCTTAAATAATTAAACAAAGCAAAGGTAAACAACTACACCAATAAATGCAATCTAAAAATATTATTCTAGTACATCAATTTAAAAATAAATAACAAAGGACATAAGTTTCTTTAATTAACGCAAATATATTGCCAAATAAAGGTTTACATGCAAAGGACTAATTAAGGTCCACATTAAAATGCTTTTATAAGGCATACATGAATCAGGTATGCATTGCCATACAATTTATGGCCTCGGCCATGCTGATACATGCAGTTCATTGGAGCTCAAGACGCGCAGACTCCTCCACATAGCCAAAAAACCTGTTCAAGAACAGCAATCCGACTGCTAAAAGGTGTCGGCAGTGGCTTTCTTTTAAAACGTATTTAGAGGTTTGAAAACTGTTCTCTGAATCACACCTAAACACATTCGATTATCCTAAGTTTTACGTTTTCATCCTAAGTTTTAGGATTTGATCCTAAGTTTTACGTTTTGATCCTAAAATTTAGGAACGAACTTGCGATGATCGTAAGAGCATATACGCATTCGAACGTAGGCTCGTGCGAGTCATAAATGGCCAAAAAAACAGGAAAAAATGACTAACACCCACCCAAACTTACCATTCTCGATCCGAAATCAATTAACTTTTGCTCTTTGAATCGAGGGGATAGAGAGTAACAAAACAGAGGCCTGAGAGAGGGAGAGTAACAGAAGAGAGGCACAAGAGATAAGGAGAGTAACAGAAGAGAGACACTGAATCCCGCATAGGAGAGACCTGACAGAGGATCTAACCCTTCCCTCGTCTATTGAAATGAAACACAGCCATGTGACTGCACAGGGTCACCCCATATCTACAGAGCAGGAAATCTTGGCCAGTGATCAGTACCTAATATTCCCCACTAGATGGCGCCATTGGATTGGCTAACTGGCGAGACGCACTGAGGAATCTCTCGCCTCCGCTCTCTTCTGTTTATGGGAGAAGCCGTCACATGATACAAAACTGAACATATTCATTAATACTTATTCATCTATCATTTAGGAATCCGAACATTTTTATAGGTTCTGCTTTTCCTTATAATAACTTGATCTCAGCCAGGTGAAGCGTACACCTGTAGAGCATGCCGGGGGATTGAGCCCACTTACCATCCTCATACACCCAGGCAGGATTAAGAGGTAATGTTAGACCCTGGGTATTGCTCAAGAATAACACCCTCCTTCCTGGAGTCTATAAAAGTCTTGGGTCTATCTGTTTATGGGGCACCTCGAATCCAGAATAGTGTAAGGGCTCAGGGGAAAGGGTGAGTCTACTGGGGGACCAACGAGGTTTCAACCTCAGGGTGTCACCTGATCGACTCACCTCTCCTCTGAGCCCCCACTTCATCAAGGTGTTGTGGCCACATCCCTTCTATACCTCCAGCTAGGTGTGCAGCTTGTCCAGGCCGTTCTGATTGGCCAACGCAGGCACGCCCAAAGTGGCAGAGTGAATGGAATAAGCATTGCTGATTGGTCCTAGTCCCGTCTATGCCCAGTTCCCCCTATGCCAGGCCCGCCCTAGTCCTATCTATGCCCAGTTCTGTCTATGTCTGATCCCACCTATGCCCAGTTCCATCTATGTCTGATCCTGTCTATGCCCAGTCCTGTATATGTCTGATCCTCTATATGCCCAGTCCTGTCTATGTCTGATCCTGTCTATGCCCCGTCCTGTCTATGTCTGATCCTCTATATGCCCAGTCCTGTCTATGTCTGATCCTCTATATGCCCAGTTCCATCTATGCCCAGTCCTGTCTATGTCTGATCCCACGTATGCCCAGTCCTGTCTACGTCTGGTCCCACCTATGCCCAGTCCCGTCTATGTCTGACCCTGTCTATGCCCAGTCCTGTCTATGTCTGATCCTGTCTATGCCCAGTCCTGTCTATGTCTGATCCTGTCTATGACCAGACCTGTCTATGTCTAATCCCACCTATGCCCAATCCTATCTACGTCTGGTCCCACCTAAGCCCAGTCCCTTCTATGTCTGACCCTGTCTATGCCCAGTCCCATGTATGTCTGACCCTGTCTATGCCCAGTCCCGTCTATGTCTGACCCTGTCTATGCCCAGTCCCATGTATGCCCAGTCCTGTCTGTCTGATCCTCTATATGCCCAGTCCTGTTTATACCCAGTCCTGTCTATGTCTGATCCTCTATATGCCCAGTCCTGTCTATGTCTGATCCTCTATATGCCCAGTCCCATCTATGCCCAGTCCTGTCGATGTCTGATCCTGTCTATGACCAGACCTGTCTATGTCTAATCCCACCTATGCCCAATCCTATCTACATCTGGTCCCACCTAAGCCCAGTCCCTTCTATGTCTGACCCTGTCTATGCCCAGTCCCGTCTATGTCTGATCCTGTCTATGCCCAGTCCCATGTATGCCCAGTCCTGTCTGTCTGATCCTCTATATGCCCAGTCCTGTTTATACCCAGTCCTATGTCTGATCCTCTATATGCCCAGTCCCATCTATGCCCAGTCCTGTCTATGTCTGATCCTGTCTATGCCCAATCCGGTCTATGTCTAATCCTCTATATGCCCAGTCCTGTCTATGTCTGACCCTCTATATGCCCAGTCCTGTCTATGCCCAGTCCGGTCTATGTCTGATCCTCTATATGCCCAGTCCTGTCTATGTCTGATCCTCTATAGGCCCAGTCCTGTCTATGTCTGATCCTCTATATGCCCAGTCCCATCTATGACCAGTCCTGTCTATGTCTGATCCTCTATATGCCCGATCCCATCTATGTCCAGTCCTGTCTATGTCTGATCCTGTCTATGCCCAATCCTGTCTATGTCTGATCCTCTCTATGGCCAGTCCTGTCTATGTCTGATCCTCTATATGCCCAGTTCTGTCTATGTCTGATCCTCTATATGCCCAGTCCTGTCTATGTCTGACCTGTCTATATCTGATCCTGTTTATGCCCAGTCCTGTCTATGTCTGATCCTCTATATGCCCAGTCCTGTCTATGTCTGATCCTCTATATGCCCAGTCCTGTCTATGTCTGATCCTCTATATGCCCAGTCCTGTCTATGTCTGATCCTCTATATGCCCAGTCCCATCTATGCCCAATCCTGTCTACGTCTGGTCCCACCTAAGTCCAGTCCCTTCTATGTCTGACCCTGTCTATGCCCAGTCCCATCAATGTCTGACCCTGTCTATGCCCAGTACCGTCTATGTCTTACCCTGTCTGTGCCCAGTCCTGTCTATGTCTGACCCTGTCTATGCCCAGTCCTGTCTATGTCTGACCCTGTCTATGCCCAGTCCTGTCTATGTCTGACCCTGTCTATGCCCAGTCCTGTCTATGTCTGACCCTGTCTATGCCCAGTCCTGTCTATGTCTGACACTGTCTATGCCCAGTCCCGTCTATGTCTGATCCTGTCTATGCCCAGTCCCCTCTATGCCCAGTCCTGTCTATGTCTGACCCCCTATATGCCCAGTCCTGTCTATGTCTGATCCTCTATATGCCCAGTCCTGTCTATGTCTGATCCTCTATATGCCCAGTCCCATCTATGCCCAGTCCTGTCTATATCTGATCCTCTATATGCCCAGTCCCATCTATGCCCAGTCCTGTCTATGCCCAATCCTGTCTATGTCTGATCCTGTCTATGCCCAGTCCTGTCTATGTCTGATCCTCTATATGCCCAGTCCCATCTATGTCCAGTCCTGTCTATGTCTGATCCTGTCTATGCCCAATCCTGTCTATGTCTGATCCTGTCTATGCCCAGTCCTGTCTATGTCTGATCCTCTATATGCCATGTTCTGTCTATGTCTGATCCTCTATATGCCCAGTTCTGTCTATGTCTGATCCTCTATATGCCCAGTCCTGTCTATGTCTGATCCTCTATATGCCCAGTCCTGTCTATGTCTGATCCTCTATATGCCCAGTCCCATCTATGCCCAGTCCTGTCTATGTCTGATCATCTATATGCCCAGTTCCATCTATGCCCCTTCCTGTCTATCCCCAATCCTGTCTATGTCTGATCCTGTCTATGCCCAGTCCTGTCTATGTCTGATCCTGTCTATGCCCAGTCCTGTCTATGTCTGATCCTCTATATGCCCAGTCCTGTCTATATCTGATCCTCTATATGGCCAGTTCTGTCTATGTCTGATCCTCTATATGCCCAATCCCATCTATGCCCAGTCCTATCTAAGTCTGATCCCACCTATGCCCAATCCTGTCTACGTCTGGTCCCACCTATGCCCAGTCCCTTCTATGTCTGACCCTGTCTGCGCACAGTCCCGTCTATGTCTGACCCTGTCTATGCCCAGTCCCGTCTATATCTGATCCTGTCTATGCCCAGTCCCGTCTATGTCTGACCCTCTATATGCCCAGTCCTGTTTATGCCCAGTCCTGTCTATGTCTGATCCTCTATATGCCCAGTCCTGTCTATGTCTGATCCTCTATATGCCCAGTCCTGTCTATGTCTGATCCTCTATATGCCCAGTTCCATCTATGCCCCTTCCTGTCTATGCCCAATCCTGTCTATGTCTGATCCTGTCTATGCCCAGTCCTGTCTATATCTGATCCTCTATATGGCCAGTCCTGTCTATGTCTGATCCTCTATATGCCCAATCCCATCTATGCCCAGTCCTATCTAAGTCTGATCCCACCTATGCCCAATCCTGTCTACGTCTGGTCCAACCTATGCCCAGTCCCTTCTATGTCTGACCCTGTCTGCGCACAGTCCCGTCTATGTCTGACCCTGTCTATGCCCAGTCCCGTCTATATCTGATCCTGTCTATGCCCAGTCCCGTCTATGTCTGACCCTCTATATGCCCAGTCCTGTTTATGCCCAGTCCTGTCTATGTCTGATCCTCTATATGCCCAGTCCTGTCTATGTCTGATCCTCTATATGCCCAGTCCTGTCTATGTCTGATCCTCTATATGCCCAGTCCCATCTATGCCCAGTCCTGTCTATGTCTGATCCTCTATATGCCCAGTCCCATCTATGCCCAGTCCTGTCTATGTCTGATCCTTTCTATGCCCAATCCTGTCTATGTCTGATCCTCTATATGCCCAGTCCTGTCTATGTCTGATCCTCTATATGCCCAGTCCTGTCTATGTCTGATCCTCTATATGCCCAGTCCCATCTATGCCCAGTCCTGTCTATGTCTGATCATCTATATGCCCAGTTCCATCTATGCCCAGTCCTGTCTATGTCTGATCCTGTCTATGTCCAATCCTGTCTATGCCCAGTCCTGTCTATGTCTGATCCTGTCTATGCCCAGTCCTGTCTATGTCTGATCCTCTATATGCCCAGTCCTGTCTATGTCTGATCCTCTATATGCCCAGTTCTGTCTATGTCTGATCCTCTATATGCCCAGTTCTGTCTATGTCTGATCCTCTATATGCCCAGTCCTGTCTATGTCTGATCCTCTATATGCCCAGTCCTGTCTATGTCTGATCCTCTATATGCCCAGTCCTGTCTATGTCTGATCCTCTATATGCCCAGTCCCATCTATGTCCAGTCTTGTCTATGTCTGATCCTATCTATGCCCAATCCTGTCTATGTCTGATCCTGTCTATGCCCAATCCTGTCTATATCTGATCCTCTATATGCCCAGTCCTGTCTATGTCTGATCCTCTATATGCCCAGTCCTGTCTATGTCTGATCCTCTATATGCCCAGTCCCATCTATGCCCAGTCCTGTCTATGTCTGATCATCTATATGCCCAATCCTGTCTATGCCCAGTCCTGTCTATGTCTGATCCTGTCTATGCCCAGTCCTGTCTATGTCTGATCCTCTATATGCCCAGTCCTGTCTATGTCTGATCCTTTATATGTCCAGTCCTGTCTATGTCTGATCCTCTATATGCCCAATCCCATCTATGCCCAGTCCTATCTAAGTCTGATCCCACCTATGCCCAATCCTGTCTACGTCTGGTCCCACCTATGCCCAGTCCCTTCTATGTCTGACCCTGTCTGCGCACAGTCCCATCTATGTCTGACCCTGTCTATGCCCAGTCCCGTCTATGTCTGATCCCACCTATGCCCAGTCCCGTCTAGGCCAGATCCTGTCTATGCCCAGTCCCGTCTATATCTGATTCCACCTATACCCAGTCCTGTCTATGTCTGATCCCACCTATGCCCAGTCCTGTCTATGCCCGGTGCTGTCTATGTCTGATCCCACCTATGCCCAGTCCTGTCTATGTCTGATCCTGTCTATGCCCAGTCACGTATATGTGTGATCCTGTCTATGCCCAGTACTGTCTATGTCTGATCCTGTCTATGCCCAGTCCGGTCTATGTCTGATCCTCTATATGCCCAGTCCTGTCTATGTCTGATCCTCTATATGCCCAGTCCCATCTATGTCCAGTCCTGTCTATGTCTGATCCTGTCTATGCCCAATGCTGTCTATGTCTGATCCTGTCTATGCCCAGTCCTGTCTATGTCTGATCCTCTATATGCCATGTTCTGTCTATGTCTGATCCTCTATATGCCCAGTTCTGTCTATGTCTGATCCTCTATATGCCCAGTCCTGTCTATGTCTGATCCTCTATATGCCCAGTCCTGTCTATGTCTGATCCTCTATATGCCCAGTCCCATCTATGCCCAGTCCTGTCTATGTCTGATCATCTATATGCCCAGTTCCATCTATGCCCCTTCCTGTCTATCCCCAATCCTGTCTATGTCTGATCCTGTCTATGCCCAGTCCTGTCTATGTCTGATCCTGTCTATGCCCAATCCTGTCTATGTCTGATCCTCTATATGCCCAGTCCTGTCTATATCTGATCCTCTATATGGCCAGTTCTGTCTATGTCTGATCCTCTATATGCCCAATCCCATCTATGCCCAGTCCTATCTAAGTCTGATCCCACCTATGCCCAATCCTGTCTACGTCTGGTCCCACCTATGCCCAGTCCCTTCTATGTCTGACCCTGTCTGCGCACAGTCCCGTCTATGTCTGACCCTGTCTATGCCCAGTCCCGTCTATATCTGATCCTGTCTATGCCCAGTCCCATCTATGTCTGACCCTCTATATGCCCAGTCCTGTTTATGCCCAGTCCTGTCTATGTCTGATCCTCTATATGCCCAGTCCTGTCTATGTCTGATCCTCTATATGCCCAGTCCTGTCTATGTCTGATCCTCTATATGCCCAGTTCCATCTATGCCCCTTCCTGTCTATGCCCAATCCTGTCTATGTCTGATCCTGTCTATGCCCAGTCCTGTCTATATCTGATCCTCTATATGCCCAGTCCTGTCTATGTCTGATCCTCTATATGCCCAGTCCCATCTATGCCCAGTCCTGTCTATGTCTGATCCTCTATATGCCCAGTCCCATCTATGCCCAGTCCTGTCTATGTCTGATCCTTTCTATGCCCAATCCTGTCTATGTCTGATCCTCTATATGCCCAGTCCTGTCTATGTCTGATCCTCTATATGCCCAGTCCTGTCTATGTCTGATCCTCTATATGCCCAGTCCCATCTATGCCCAGTCCTGTCTATGTCTGATCATCTATATGCCCAGTTCCATCTATGCCCAGTCCTGTCTATGTCTGATCCTGTCTATGTCCAATCCTGTCTATGCCCAGTCCTGTCTATGTCTGATCCTGTCTATGCCCAGTCCTGTCTATGTCTGATCCTCTATATGCCCAGTCCTGTCTATGTCTGATCCTCTATATGCCCAGTTCTGTCTATGTCTGATCCTCTATATGCCCAGTTCTGTCTATGTCTGATCCTCTATATGCCCAGTCCTGTCTATGTCTGATCCTCTATATGCCCAGTCCTGTCTATGTCTGATCCTCTATATGCCCAGTCCTGTCTATGTCTGATCCTCTATATGCCCAGTCCCATCTATGTCCAGTCCTGTCTATGTCTGATCCTATCTATGCCCAATCCTGTCTATGTCTGATCCTGTCTATGCCCAATCCTGTCTATATCTGATCCTCTATATGCCCAGTCCTGTCTATGTCTGATCCTCTATATGCCCAGTCCTGTCTATGTCTGATCCTCTATATGCCCAGTCCCATCTATGCCCAGTCCTGTCTATGTCTGATCATCTATATGCCCAATCCTGTCTATGCCCAGTCCTGTCTATGTCTGATCCTGTCTATGCCCAGTCCTGTCTATGTCTGATCCTCTATATGCCCAGTCCTGTCTATGTCTGATCCTTTATATGTCCAGTCCTGTCTATGTCTGATCCTCTATATGCCCAATCCCATCTATGCCCAGTCCTATCTAAGTCTGATCCCACCTATGCCCAATCCTGTCTACGTCTGGTCCCACCTATGCCCAGTCCCTTCTATGTCTGACCCTGTCTGCGCACAGTCCCATCTATGTCTGACCCTGTCTATGCCCAGTCCCGTCTATGTCTGATCCCACCTATGCCCAGTCCCGTCTAGGCCAGATCCTGTCTATGCCCAGTCCCGTCTATATCTGATTCCACCTATACCCAGTCCTGTCTATGTCTGATCCCACCTATGCCCAGTCCTGTCTATGCCCGGTGCTGTCTATGTCTGATCCCACCTATGCCCAGTCCTGTCTATGTCTGATCCTGTCTATGCCCAGTCACGTATATGTGTGATCCTGTCTATGCCCAGTACTGTCTATGTCTGATCCTGTCTATGCCCAGTCCGGTCTATGTCTGATCCTCTATATGCCCAGTCCTGTCTATGTCTGATCCTCTATATGCCCAGTCCCATCTATGTCCAGTCCTGTCTATGTCTGATCCTCTATATGCCCAATCCCATCTATGTCCAGTCCTGTCTATGTCTGGTCCTGTTTATGCCCAATCCTGTCTATGTCTGATCCTGTCTATGCCCAGTCCGGTCTATGTCTGATCCTCTATATGCCCAGTCCTGTCTAAGTCTGATCCTCTATATGCCCAGTCCCATCTATGCTTAGTCCTGTCTAAGTCTGATCCTCTATATGCCCAGTCCTGTCTATGTCTGATCCTCTATATGCCCAGTCCCATCTATGTCCAGTCCTGTCTATGTCTGATCCTCTATATGCCCAATCCCATCTATGTCCAGTCCTGTCTATGTCTGATCCTGTCTATGCCCAATCCTGTCTATGTCTGATCCTGTCTATGCCCAGTCCTGTCTATGTCTGATCCTCTATATGCCCAGTCATGTCTATGTCTGATCCTCTATATGCTCAGTCCTGTCTATGTCTGATCCTCTATATGCCCAGTCCTGTCTATGTCTGATCCTCTATATGCCCAGTCCTGTCTATGTCTGATCCTCTATATGCCCAGTCCCATCTATGCCCAGTCCTATCTAAGTCTGATCCCACCTATGCCCAATCCTGTCTACTTCTGGTCCCACCTACGCACAGTCCCGTCTATGTCTGATCCTGTCTATGCCCAGTCCCGTCTATGTCTGATTCCACCTATGCCCAGTCCCATCTATGCCTGATCCTATCTATGCCCAGTCCCATCTATATCTGATTCCACCTATGCCCAGTACTGTCTATGTCTGATTCCACCTATGCCCAGTCCCGTCTATGTCTGATCCCACCTATGCCCAGTCCTGTCTATGTCTGATCCCACCTATGCCCAGTCCCATCTATGTCTGATCCTGTCTATGCCCAGTCCTGTCTATGTCTGATCCCACGTATGCCCAGTCCTGTCTATGTCTGATCCTGTCTATGCCCAGTCATGTATATGTCTGATCCTGTCTATGCCCAGTCCTGTCTATGTCTAATCCTATCTATGCCCAGTCCCTGCTATGTCTGATCCTATATATGCCCAGTCCTGTCTATGTCTGATCCTGTCTATGCCCAGTCATGTATATGTCTGATCCTGTCTATGCCCAGTCCTGTCTATGTCTAATCCTATCTATGCCCAGTCCCTGCTATGTCTGATCCTATATATGCCCAGTCCTGTCTATGTCTGATCCTGTCTATGCCCAGTCATGTATATGTCTGATCCTGTCTATGCCCAGTCCTGTCTATGTCTAATCCTATCTATGCCCAGTCCCTGCTATGTCTGATCCTATATATGCCCAGTCCTGTCTATGTCTGATCCCACCTATGCTCAGTCCTGTCTATTCCCAGTCCTGTCTATGACTGATCCCACCTATGCCCAGTCCCATCTATGTCTGATCCTCTCTATGCCTAGTCCTGTCTATGTCTGATCTCACCTAGGCTCAGTTCTGTCTATGTCTGATCCCACCTCTGTCCAGTCCTGTCTATGTCTGATCCCACCTATGCCCAGTCCCGTCTATGTCATATCCTTTCTATGCCCAGTCCTGTCTATGCCCAGTCCTGTCTATGTCTGATCCCACCTATGCCCAGTCCCATCTATGTCTGATCCTGTCTATGCCCAGTCCTGTCTATGTCTGATCCCACCTATGCCCAGTCCCTGCTATGTCTGATCCTATATATGCCCAGTCCTGTCTATGTCTGATCCCACCTATGCCCAGTCCCGTCTATGTCAAATCCTTTCTATGCCCAGTCCCGTCTACGTCAGATGCTGTTTTTGACCAGTCCCGTCTATGTTAGATCTTGTCTATGCCCTGTTCCGTCTATGTCTGATCCTGTCTATGCCCAGTCCTGTCATGTCTGATCCCACCTATGTCCAGTCCCGTCTATGTCTGATACTGTCTATGCCCAGTCCTGTCTATGTCTAATCCTATCTATGCCCAGCCCTGTCTATGTCTGATCCTGTATATGCCCAGTCCCATCTATGTCTGATCCTTTCTATGCCCAGTTCTGTCTATGTCTGATCCTGTCTATGCCCAGTCCCGTCTATGTCTGATCCCACCTATGCCCAGTCCCATCTATGTCTGATCCTGTCTATGCCCAGTCCTGTCTATGTCTGATCCTGTCTTTGCCCAGTACCGTCTATGTCTGATCCTGTCTATGCCCAGTCCCATCTATGTCTGATCCTGTCTATGCCCAGTCCTGTCTATGTCTGATCCTGTCTATGCCCAGTCCGTCTATGTCTGATCCTGTCTATGCCCAGTCCCATCTATGTCTGATCCTGTCTATGCCCAGTCCTGTCTATGTCTGATCCTGTCTATGCCCAGTCCGTCTATGTCTGATCCTGTCTATGCCCAGTCCCATCTATGTCTGATCCTATCTATGCCCAGTCCCTGCTATGTCTGATCCTGTCTATGCCCAGTCCTGTCTGTGTCTGATCCCACCTATGCCAAGTCCTGTCTATGTCTGATCCCACCTATGCCCAATCCTGTCTATGTCTGATCCCACCTATGCCCAGTCCCGTCTATGTCAGATCCTTTCTATGCCCAGTCCCTTCTATGTCACATCCTGTCTATGCCCAGTCCCGTCTATGTCTGATCCTGCCTATGTGCAGTCCCGTCTATCTCTGATCCTGTCTATGTCTGATCCTGTCTATGCCCAGTCCCATCTATGTCTCATCCTGTCTATGCCCAGTCCTGTCTATGTCTGATCCCACCTATGCCCAGTCCCATCAATGTCTGATCCTGTCTATGCCCAGTCCCATCAATGTCTGATCCTCTCTATGCCCAGTCCCATCTATGTCTGATCCTGTCTATGTCCAGTCCCATCTATGTCTGATCCTGTCTATGCCCAGTCCCGTCTATGTCTGATCCTGTCTATGCCCAGTCCAGTCTATGTCTAATCCTGTCTATGCCCAGTCCCGTCTATGTCTGATCCTGTCTATGCCCAGTCCCATCTATGTCTGATCCTCTCTATGCCCAGTCCCATCTATGTCTGATCCTCTCTATGCCCAGTCCCGTCTATGTCTGATCCTCTCTATGCCCAGTCCCGTCTATGTCTGATCCTCTCTATGCCCAGTCCCGTCTATGTCTGATCCCACTTATGCCCAGTCCCATCAATGTCTGATCCTGTCTATGCCCAGTCCCATCTGATAGAGTCAAGGAAGGGTTGGTTGTTCTTATGAGTTACCTAGGGTCTGACATTGCTGATCCAGTCCCAGTTGCTGTTTCAGTGTGGAACTGAAGTGTCATGGACGCACCAGCAGAAGTGACTCTGGGGGCCCACCCCACACCTAGATGCCAGTGTCACCTGCTTACATTCTGGGCCCAGGAACAGAAACATTATGCCAAACTGTATTGTATGTGTGTGCACTTGGGATGCCCCATATAAGCTACACATAGTTCAGGTTTGGTGATGAAGTCCCTCATAGGGAGGCCCATTGGGGGGAGTTTCTGGTAACCCTGAGGGCCAGTTCGAGCCTGAGTGAAGGGGCCTCAATGTTTTTAGCATCCCCTGAGTCAAGAATAATTTAAACCGCACCTTCACCTGGAACAAGAGCCCTTTCTTATATGTTTCCCCCCTTTACATACATTTTGTCCTTATTAATCCGGACCCTCACCTTGAATAAGAGCCTATCTTGTATGTTTCCCACACCCTGTACATACAGATTGCTCACATTCATCCGGACCCTCACCCTGAATAAGAGCCTATTTTATATGTTTCCCCCCTGTACATACAGATTGCCCACATTAAAACTCATCTTACCTGCACCCAGTGCATATTCTGAGCACTTAAACATCCAAGATAGCAGCCCATGGAGCATCAGGCAGCCTGCAAACAGGAAGTGTCTTCTGACTGTGCTGCTCTGCATTCTGGGATTTCTGTTCTTTTCCTCGCCCCTGATTTGTTCCTCCTGTGCTAAGCACAGCTATAACCACGCCCCCTGCACTTTTGACCCCTCTCCTCAGTATGTGATGCTTCTCAGGCAAGATGGTGGCACCTGTATCCTGAACAGAGTTGCAGCCCAGTGGGGGGAAAGAATAATAAGTTAAAAACTTAAAATATATTAATTTTAGAAGCTGGGGAATAGTTTTCTAAGGGTTTGGGCTTTTCATTAAATCATGCTGAAGGTCCGGTTCAAACTCTGGCGCTTCCCGTCTCTCGGCAAGCCGCTGCCGCGTTCTGAGCGTCACGTTGCGCAGCGTGTCTTGAGCGGCACAGAGCTTTTTTTTTTCTTGGCACGGCCGGAAGCCCTTGTTTGCATTTTGCGTCTGCAGCGAAGCTGTTAATAATGAGATTGATGATAAAGTTGTTGAGAAGAGACAGTTGGAGAAGGCTGCGCTCCATGAGTGACAGAGGGCAAAGCCCCGCATCCGCCGCCAAGAACGCCGCCTCCAGCAGCGCGCCACAGTGCCCGCACGCCGTGCCAAGACTGCGAGGAGAAGCAGGAGGAGAGGCGATGCCTGTGCGGCTCTATTCATACCGGGCTTCTGGCTGCACAAATAATACCCCCCCCCATCCCTGTGCCAGACCCAGGTTATCTCCCGGGTGGTGGCAACGCCCGACAAGCCTGACACATGGCCCAATAATATGTATATATATATATATATATATATATATATATATATTTGCACATATTTTATATTGGGGCATGTGTCAGGCTTGTCGGGCGTATATATATATATATATAGATATATATATATCACCCTTAACAAACACTTTATACTCTACTCTCTCTCTCTCTCTCTCTCTCTCTCTCTATATATATATATATATCCTTTAGACTGTAAGCTCGCAAGGGCAGGGCACTCCTCCCTATTGTCTCCTGTGCTCACAACACTTGGTTTTAACCTTGTGGCATCTAATTTTGTATTGTTCTCTGTATTATATGTTTTACCTCTCTGTAATCACACTTTGTAAAGCGCTACGGAAGATGATGGCGCTATATAAATGATATTAATTTTTGATTGGTATTGTGTTTCCCCTTGGGATGCCTAAATAATATATACAGGAGATTATATTGATATGTTTATGAGTTGTTATGGTTAGGAATATTAATTCTTAATTGATTGTTTGACTAGTAGCACTTGCACTTTATAAATATATAGATTTTATAGTGATCCGGATCATAGGCAGGATTTGCACATGTTTAGCACTTTATAAATATATAGATTTTATAGTGATCCGGATCATAGGCAGGATTTGCACATGTTTAGTACTTTATAAATATATAGATTTTATAGTGATCCGGATCATAGGCAGGATTTGCACATGTTTAGTACTTTATAAATATATAGATTTTATAGTGATCCGGATCATAGGCAGGATTTGCACATGTTTAGTACTTTATAAATATATAGATTTTATAGTGATCCGGATCATAGGCAGGATTTGCACATGTTTAGTACTTTATAAATATATAGATTTTATAGTGATCCGGATCATAGGCAGGATTTGCACATGTTTAGTACTTTATAAATATATAGATTTTATAGTGATCCGGATCATAGGCAGGATTTGCACATGTTTAGTACTGTATAAATATATAGATTTTATAGTGATCCGGATCATAGGCAGGATTTGCACATGCTCAGTTGCACTGTTGGAACACTTTGTTGAATGATTTAGCACATATATATATTTAGGCATTTGATCAGTTAGTGTGGTGAGACTCTCCCCATCGCCTACACACCTTCATGTTGGTTTGTCCTGTGTGTTATTGTCCCATTTATGTGTTTTTTAAGGGAGTTTAATATGTTGAGTGTATTGTATGTAGTGATTATAAATATGTCATTAATAAAAATGTATTTTTTGATCAATTTATGAGCTGAGAGTTGCCTCCCCACATGGCTTTTTTTGTTCCTGGATTGAGCTCTTTTGCAGCTTTGGGAGCGGCACCTCTACAGATTGAATAGGGTCTAGCGCAAGTCCCCATTTTTTCCTTCTTGGCGCTATATAAATAAATAATAATAATAAATATATATATATATATATATATATATATATATATATATATATATATATATATATATAGAGAGAGAGAGAGAGAGAGTAGAGTTTGTGATGGGTAAAGAAAATGATTCATGTTTTGCCACAATAAAAGTGCAACATGTATTCTGCCCTCTGTATGATGATATATGATAAAGAGAATCCAATATCACCAATTGCACCCAGAAGTCACATGATTAATAATTAGAGGCTATTAACCATATATCCCAACTGTCCCTCATTGCAGTCCATGTCCCCCTGTCCCTCGTTGTTCTCATTTGAGGTGTCAGATCTGCAGCAATAAATGATTAATTTGTCTATTCAAAGTGTTTCTATTGTTGTAACTGTTACTATGTATTTCCTGCCCATCCTTCAACAAGGAAGTGTGGCTTCTTTTACATATTGTCCCTCTTTGGAGTTCATGTCCCCCTGTCCGTCGTTGTTCCTCTCTGTCCCTCTTTGAGGTGTAACATGCAGATCTGCAGCAATAAATGATTCATTTGCCTATTCAAAGTGTTTCTATTGTTGTAACTGTTACAATGTATCTCCTATCCATCAATCAATGAGGGGGCGTGGCTTCATCCATCCGTCAATGAGGGTGCATGACCTCTTTAACATACTGTCCCTATTTTGAGTCCATGTCCTCCTGTCCCTCGTTGTTCTCATTTGTCCCTCTTTGAGGTGTAACATGCAGATCTGCAGCAATAAATGATTCATTTGCCTATTCAAAGTGTTTCTATTGTTGTAACTGTTACAATGTATCTCTTATCCATCCCTTAATGAGGGGGCGTGGCTTAATTTAACAAATGTTCCTCTTTCCCACCCTGAAAAGTTGGGAGGGAGGTATGTTGTTGCTATCTCACATCTCCATTTTTTTAATTTTTTTTTTTCATAGGGTGGTTTTTAGATACCAATTGTATTTACACTGTGACAGACACTTGCACCTTATCCATTCGCTGGGCTGCATTGCTTTGGGGCCAGTTGGGCTTCTGCTTTTAACACCCTCATTCAATCCCTGCCCCTTAGTCTCCCTCTCAGACTCCTGTACCCAGCCCCACTGTACCCACAAGCCAGGGAACCCCAGCCCCCAATGTTATAGGATGGAGGAGCCTCATCCCCACTGTACCCACAAGCCAGGGAACCCATCCCTCAATGTTATAGGATGGAGGAGCCTCATCCCCACTGTACCCACAAGCCAAGGAACCCATCCCCCAATGTTATAGGATAGAGCAGCCTCAGCTCCACTGTACCCACAAGCCAGGGAACCCATCCCTCAATGTTATAGGATAGAGCAGCCTCATCCCCACTGTACCCACAAGCCAAGGAACCCATCCCCCAATGTTATAGGATAGAGCAGCCTCATCCCCACTGTACCCACAAGCCAGGGAACCCATCCCTCAATGTTATAGGATGGAGGAGCCTCAGCCCCACTGTACCCACAAGTCAAGGAACCCATCCCCTAATGTTATAGGATGGAGGAGCCTCAGCCCCACTGTACCCACAAGCCAAGGAACCCATCCCCCAATGTTATAGGATAGAGCAGCCTCATCCCCACTGTACCCACAAGCCAGGGAACCCATCCCCTAATGTTATAGGATAGAGCAGCCTCATCCCCACTGTACCCACAAGCCAGGGAACCCATCCCTCAATGTTATAGGATAGAGCAGCCTCATCCCCACTGTACCCACAAGCCAAGGAACCCATCCCTCAATGTTATAGGATAGAGCAGCCTCATCCCCACTGTACCCACAAGCCAGGGAACCCATCCCTCAATGTTATAGGATGGAGGAGCCTCAGCCCCACTGTACCCACAAGTCAAGGAACCCATCCCCTAATGTTATAGGATGGAGGAGCCTCAGCCCCACTGTACCCACAAGCCAGGGAACCCATCCCCCAATGTTATAGGATAGAGCAGCCTCATCCCCACTGTACCCACAAGCCAAGGAACCCATCCCCCAATGTTATAGGTTGGAGGAGCCTCAGCCCCACTGTACCCACAAGCCAGGGAACCCATCCCCCAATGTTATAGCTCTGGCATCACGGTTAGGGGGACTCAGCAGAAACGTCCCGGACCGGCCAGGGGCTGATTTTTGGCCCCAATCCATCACTGCTGCCTGGTTTCCGCATTTACCAAGTGAAATTTTGCCTGTTCCGACATGTTTTTTGGATTTACTTCTACAGCTTGGCTTGGCAGATGCTGGCATTTTGCATTTGTCACCTTTTAGTGGTGAAGCCCATAGGAATCAATGTTATTTAGGGAGAGATTGTGACTTTAGGTTTTTTTTTAGCTCCTTTAAAGCGAACCAACAGTCAAAAATGACTTAAAGTAGACTAAAACCCAGCTCGATCGGCCTGGAAATCAATAAGATTCCCGGGCAGATTGATTCCCCCCCCCCCGGGGGGCATCCAAAATCGTGATGCTCCTCTGTGTGAAACCCCCAGGACGCCCCATACACTTTCCTGGCCCACTGCACACTCCATGCCTCCACTGCAGGCTAAAAAGGGCCTTAACCGGGCCAGACGGGCCCCACCGTTCCTAGTCCCGTCATTGCAGTCCGAGCTGATCTTGCTGCTCCCAGGGCTGTCAGCAGTGATGGACTGGGGCCAGAAATCAGCCCTGACCGGCCCCTGCTGAGGCCTCCCATCAACCATGATTCCGGGCTATAGAATTGGGGGCTGGGGTTCCTTGGTTTGTGGGTACAGGGGGCTGAGAGGGAGACTATGGGAGCAGGGATTGGATGCGGGTGTTAAAAGCAGCTGCCCAATTGGTCCCAATGCATTGCGGCCTTCCGGGCATTGTCCCGGGCCTTCCTGCCTTCGGTGTGCTGGGGTTCCTTGAATTGTAGGTACAGTGGTGCAGGGTACAGGGGGACTATGGGGGTAGGGTTTGAATGTGGGTGTTAAAAGCAGCATCCCCAACTGTCCCCAAAGCAGTGCGGCCCACCGGGCATTGTCCCGGGTCTCCCTATAGCTGTGAGCAAGAGCCGCTTCCTATCTTCACTGTGACTCTACTGTTTTCTCTTTTCTCGGCCTCCCGATGACTCCAATGAGCAAGTGGTGGATGCCCTGCCAATACTCACCTTTCCGCTTTCCCATTTGCATACCTCCCAAGTGTCCCTGATTCGGAGGGACTGTCCCTCTTTTGACTCCATGTCCCCCTGTCCCTCTTTGTTTTCTTTTGTCCCTCTTTGAGGTGTAACACGCAGATCTGCATCAATAAATGATTAATTTGCCTATTCAAAGTGTTTCTATTGTTGTAACTGTTACAATGTATCTCCTATCCATCCCTCAATGAGGGGGCGTGACTTCATCTATCCCTCAATGAGAGAGTGTGGCTTCATCCATCCCTCAATGAGAGAGTGTGGCTTCATCTATCCCTCAATGAGGAGGCGTGGCTTCATCCATCCCTCAATGAGGAGGCGTGGCTTCATCCATCCCTCAATGAGAGAGTGTGGCTTCATCTATCCCTCAATGAGAGAGTGTGGCTTCATCTATCCCTCAATGAGAGAGTGTGGCTTCATCCATCCCTCAATGAGAGAGCGTGGCTTCATCTATCCCTCAATGAGAGAGTGTGGCTTCATCCATCCCTCAATGAGAGAGTGTGGCTTCATCTATCCCTCAATGAGGAGGCGTGGCTTCATCCATCCCTCAATGAGGAGGCGTGGCTTCATCCATCCCTCAATGAGAGAGTGTGGCTTCATCCATCCCTCAATGAGGGGGTGTGGCTTCATCCGTACCTCAATGAGGGGGTGTGGCTTCATCCGTACCTCAATGAGGGGGCGTTGCCTAATTTAACAAATGTCCCTCTCTCCCAACCTGAAAAGTTGGTAGGTATGCTAATGAGGAGGCGTGGCTTCAGCCATCCCTCAATGAGGGGCATGGCTTCATCCATCCCTCAACGAGGGGGCGTGACTTTAGCCATCCCTCAATGGGGGCGTGGCTTCATACATTCTTTAATGAGGGGGCGTGGTTTCATCCATCCCTCAATGAGGGGTCGTGGCTTAATTTACATATTGTCCCTCTTTGAGGTGTAACATGCAGATCTGCAGCAATAAATGATTCATTTGCTTATTCAAAGTGTTTCTCTTGTTGTAACTGTTACAATGTATCTCCTATCCATCCCTCAATGAGGGGCGTGGCTTCATCCATCCCTCAATGAGGGGGCGTGGCTTCACCCATCCCTCAATGAGGAGGCGTGGCTTCGTCCATCCCACGTGGCCTAGTTTAACAAATGTCCCTCTTTCCCAAGCTGAAAAGTTGGTAGGTATGCTAATGATGCGCATTAGTATAACACTTATCGTTACAGTCACGCCGAGTTTGCCATAAGTCCAACGGAAAAAAAAAAGAAGAAACAAAAAAAAAGCAAAAACCCCTCCTCATCTTCTTGGGATGACGGGCGGCGTTGGAGTGAAAGCGAGTCCCAGATGGCCGGAGGCGGTGAGTGTTCTAGCCACGGGTCTGGCTGATAATTTTATTCAGCCACAATGAAGGAATGGCAGCGATGGAACGCGCTCGGCTTCTCGCAGTCCATATGTCACTGCTGCTTTCTCCGCATCCCTTCCAACTGACTCTCTGGCCATGTGCTGTCTGGATGGCGCACACACCCCCCTCTACATATGGATCGTTTAGGCCAAATCCTTAAAGCGCCATTCGATCGACGGAAAAAAAAAAACAAGCGGCGCGCGCCTGTCTAAATATTAACTTGCCGCTATAGCGTACATCAGAACAGCTTTGCCGCGGCCCGGCGCTATACACATATGTATTGGCAAGATGACAGCAGAGTCAACCGAAGGGGGGGAGTCATCTTCTCGGAATTGCATTAAAAATAAATAAAATCGAGGACGTTCTGGGGAGAGGCGAAAGGTGCGCGGAGGGGGGCGGGGCTATGAGCACCTACAGCAGTATACACCTATAGTGTAGTGGCCCGGCTGGTCCAGCAGAAAACAGTTCCCTGCATTGAGCTGCCAGCGGCTGTGCTTGGTGGCTTATGTGCAGTGACAGCTCTGCACCCATCACTGTAGCGTTGTTGACGGCGGCTTTGCTGCTCTAGACCCCCCATCCTGGTGGCTTTGGATGCCCAGGCGCGACCACTGCTGCCGGAATTGTCTGTGCATTGTCGCTGGCCCCGCAGACCATCAGACCAAAGACTGAAAAGCCCAGACCAGACCATAACCCAAAGGTTGGTGGAGGCCCCCTTTGCAGGGCAAGTGGTGGAGGCCCCAGGGCGCACGCCCCTTGCGCCCCCCTCATAATTCGAGTCAGGGGGGAGACACGCTGTATCCGGGTGGGGTGACTGGAATAACAGATTTATTCTTAGTATACAGTACGTCCTGCTCCAAATATAATACTTACAATCGGGTAATACTCCGCCAGATGGCGCTGGACTGCAGAGACATCGAAAATAGGCTCCTCCCGGCCCCTCAAATACCCGGGACCTCCCACAAATCCCCAGATTTTCTCTGCAGTCTGGCTGCGAAGGACGAGAAATTGGCTCTCTACTCGCAGGTGAGCGGGGCTATTAACCTGTGGCCCTGTAGGACTATTCCCACCCGTTCCATTATTAATATGCCTCCCAGCCTTGGCTGCGCTGGTCGGGTGAAGGTAGGCAGCACCCCGTTGGTGCTTAGGAGCGCTGCTCTACCGCAATCCCCCACCAAAGGGTAGGCGGTTCAGGCTTATGGTGAGCCTCTATGGGATGCCCCTCCCGCACTATTGCCCCCGTCTACCGGTGCGCCCTATTTAAGTGGCCGCTGTCCTCCCTCATCCTCCTTGTAGTCTTCGGGGGAAAAGAGGGGGGGGGGTGTATGTGTATAGATATGTATGTTATGCATTATGTGTTTTACATGCCTTTTATTCGTGTGTCAGCCGCCGCGCTGACTTGTCTTTACTGCTTTTTTAAATTTGCCGCCACCGCCGCCGCACGCTGACTTGGCGCGCCATCATTGGCTGTTGACCTTTCTGGCTTCACGCTCTTCGGGGGGGGGCGGAGCCCGTCTTTGGCGTGTTCCGCGTCATCGCTATTACTGGCCCGCCCCTCGAGGTATACCTACGCCATCTTTTCTGACTTGGTTGGCCTATGCGCGACAGACTCCTACCTACCGCGGTCCGTAAGTGCCCTCGCGGGCGGCTTTATTTCCTTCACTTTTGTTACGATGTACTGAAGGTCTTGTCTGCTTATGTCTTTCAGGCGGGACGAACCCTTTGGCTTCTCCCGGCCCTGTTTTTAGTATATTACTTGTAGGCCTTGTAATAATAATACTCCCACTTCCCTAGCGGGTTATTGGGGCATTCGGGGTTGCTACATAGCGTTATTCCCTATCGGCGTATAGCGCCGCTATAATCACCATATGGAGGCATCCCAGGATAATGTGACCGGGGTCCCTTTGGGACACGACCGGCTGTGTGTAGCGTGTGGGCAGCCTCATGCTGACGCTGACAAGGCGCGGGTCTGTGTACCCTGTGCTGAGCAGGTGCTTGCATTGCAATCTGGCCTGCCAGTGGCTGCACCTCGTTTCACTTCACCTACTCCCCCAAGCTTAAATCTCACTCCCGTTGAGTTGCATACTAGTGGGGACTCTCAGCCTGATGTGTCTTCTAGACTGGCTACTGTTGAACAGATTATTGCGAGGTCTTAGCGCGTAAGGCCCCTGCTAAGAAGCGGCACTTGACGCCTAATGTTACTGTTTTCCCTATGGGAACTGAGGAGTTTATGAATCTGTGTGGCTATACCCCGTCTGATGAAGGGGAGCTCTTTTCTGATTCAGGCTCATCTGATGAGAGACCAAGGGGTCATGGCGATTCTGGCTGTGACCCCTGGGCCCTGGATGACACTGACAGATTATTGACCCAGATTTTTGAGGTTCTGTCTATCTCTCTCCCTGGTGAGGCTCCCAGGCAAAGGAGGGAGCTTTTCCATACAGCAAAATCACGTTTGGAATTTCCCGAGCAGGCACATTTCCATAACCTTGTGCTCAAGGAATGGGAGCGCCCCAGTAAACTTCCCGGGGTTCCAAAGAGTTGGGATAGGAAGTATCCCTTTCCTGCTGAGGTGGTTAAATGTTGGTCATCCCCCCCCCCCCCCAAGGTGGATGCCCCGATCCTAGGGCTATCTAACACCTCTGTCATGCATACCCCTGACTCTACTACCCTGCAGGATGCTGAAGATTGGCGTATTGATCAGCTGGCATCCTACGCCTTTGCATGTGCGGGGACGGCGCTGCGCCCGGTCTGTGCCTCTGCCATTACTGCTGTGGCCACTAGAACCCTGATCAGAAATATGCTTGATAGTGCCCCTGATGATTTGCCTTGTGAGGTGTTTAATGCACTCTCCAGTTGTGATGTTTTTGTAAATTTTGTCCTATCAGCATTGGATGACACCGTCAGAATGTGTGCCAGAACTTCTGCCCTCGTGGTGGCTATACGCCGCTCGGTTTGGCTGTGCCAGTGGGCTGCTGACAACGCTGCCAAGAAGGCCCCCACTGTTTGGCGACCGCCTGGACCTTTTTGCTAAGGGAGGCAGGTTACCCCAGCGCAGGCGGCAACCTCGGCCCTTTCGGGGTCAGGGTTTCTTCTCCTCCCCTTACCGTGGTGCAAGACAGGGAAGGGGGGTTTCTTTCCCTGGGGCCCGGGGAGATTTCTGGGGTAGAGGCAGAGGACGTGGACGTCCTGGCTCCTCCTGGGGTCCCAAAGCTAAATCCTCTCCCAAGCCCCCTCAGGCATGATGGGGCGCCCTCACCCATCCGGGTGGGGGGGCGGCTGCAGCACTTCGCTCACGTCTGGAGGCTTCATGTCTCAGACCGGTGGATTCAGGAGGTAGTGTCCTCCGGTTACAAGTTGGAGTTTGCTGCCGATCCCCCTTCATGCTTCATCAGATCCTGGATTCCTCAGGAGCTAGTGCAAGCAGTGCTAGGCCTCCTGGAGCTGGGGGTCATCTGCCAGGTCCCTTTAAGAGAAAAAGGCAAGGGTTTTTATTCCAGCCTTTTCACAGTACCCAAAAAGGATGGTTCTGTCAGGCCCATCCTGGACTTAAAGATTCTCAACAAGTTTGTCAGGGGCAGCCGCTTTCGCATGGAGACTCTGCGCTCTGCCATCAGTTCTCTGCGCCAAGGGGATTTCATGACTTCTGTGGACATCAAAGATGCTTACCTTCCTATTCCTGTGTTCCCAGGTCATCAAAGGTTCCTCAGGTTCACTCTGATGGATCAACACTACCAGTTTGTGGACTTGCCCTTCGGCCTCACTTCAGCTCCCAGGGTGTTCACCAAGGTGCTGGCTGGCGTGATGTCTCTGCTCAGATGTCAGGGCGTCCGCGTGCTTCCCTATCTGGACGACATTCTCATCACTTCCCAGTCGCTACATCAGGCAGAGATGGATACTCAGCTGGTAGTGTCCACTCTGGAGTCATTTGGATGGGTGATCAACCACCCCAAGTCCTCACTGTCCCCTTCCTTGGTAACGCCATTCCTAGGAATGAATCTGGATACAGTTCAGGCAAGGATTTTCCTTCCTCAACAGAAGGTGGACAGTCTGATTGCAAAGGCTCAGTCCCTCCTAGATTGTCCCCATCCCTCCATCAGGCAGGGGATGCAGCTGGTGGGCCTGATGGTGGCGTGCTACATTGCCTACATCAATCATCAGGGAGGGACCCGGAGCAAGGGGGCCCTCCAGGAAGCGTCTCTGATCCTGACTTGGGCGGAGGCCAATGTCCCCTGCATATCAGCTGTGTACATCCCGGGGGTGGAAAATCTCCTGGTGGACTCTCTCAGCAGGGGGACCTCTCGCCAGGGAGAATGGTCCCTATACAGCAGGGTGTTTCAATCTCTGTGTCACTGTTGGGGCCAACCAGATGTGGATCTGTTTGCGTCCCGCCACAATCACAAGCTCCCAGCTTTTGTCTCTCTGTCCCAGGATCCTCTGGCCTTGACCACGGATGCTCTAGCAATGTCATGGAAGGACTTTCAGCTCCTGTATGTCTTCCCTCCATTCCCCCTTCTGGGCAGGGTTCTGCGCAAGATTGCTCTGGAGGGGGTGCCAGCAATTCTAGTGGCCCCCAGGTGGCCAAGAAGAGTGTGGTTTGCAGATGTGGTACAGCTGTCAGTAGATCAGTACGTTCTGCCCTTGGCACCAGGACAAGGTGGTGTTTCGTTTCAAACCTGATTTTCTGCCTAAGGTCGTGTCTGCCTTTCTTTTGAATCAGGATATTGTTCTTCCTTCTTTGTGCCCTAATCCTAGTAACGCTAAGGAGAGGGTTTTGCATTCTTTGGATGTGGTTAGGTGTCTGAAGTACTATCTGGTGGCTACTGCACCTTTCAGGAAATCTGATGCTCTTTTTGTGGTCCCTTCTGGTCTTAGGAAGGGTTTGGCTCCTGCCAAGTCTACTATCAGCAAGTGGATCCGTCAGGCTGTGATTCAGGCCTACTCTGCTAAGGAGAATCCTCCCTTCCGCCTTACTGCTCATTCTACTCGTGCTATTGGTGCCTCTTGGGCTTTTCAGCACCAGGCTTCTGTTGAACAAGTTTGCAAGGCGGCTACTTGGTCTTCTGTTCATACCTTTTCAAAGTTTTACAAGGTTGATGTTAGGGCCTCAGCTGACACTGTTTTTGGCCGAAATGTTCTGCAGGCGGCAGAGTTTTAAATTGCCTGCTGTTGATTTTTCTTGGGGATCCCACCCTACCTTATGGACACTGCTATTGGATGTCCCAAGTGTAAGTATTATATCTGGAGCAGGACGTACTGTATACTAAGAATAATACAATTCTGTGATTACTCACCTGTAGAATTGGTATTATACGCATACAGTACGTCCTGCTCCACCCCACCCTTGGTTTGGCATTATCTTGGATCCCCTGTATGGTGATTGTTATCATTGTTATAGTTGATAATTGGGTTGTTTAATTCTCCCGGCTTCTCGTTAACTGCTTTTCAATGCTGGGGATTTGTGGGAGGTCCCGGGTATTTGAGGAGCAGGGAGGAGCCTATTTTCGATGTCTCTGCAGTCCAGCGCCATCTGGCGGAGTATTACCCAATTGTAAGTATTATATTTGGAGCAGGACGTACTGTATACTCATAATACCAATTCTACAGGTGAGTAATCACAGAATTGTATTTTCTCTTACTACTTTTAGGCTGTTGGAAACGGCGAATACAGGAAATCAATGGCCACCTTCACATCTCATGCGGGCGAGGAACCAGGTGAGAGAACACTATTTCAGGTACAATCCCCTCTAAAGACAAGGGCGCGCTCCCTTCGATTGGAAAAAAAGAAATTTAGTCTACGGAGGCGACAATCATTTTTTACCATAAGAACTATAAATCTATGGAATAGCCTCCCACAGAAGCTTGTTACAGCATCAACCGCTGACAGCTTCAAAAAAGGATCAGATGCTTATTTAGAAGAAAATAACATTAACAGTTACTATTAGCTGTTATCAGTAAAAAAATAAAAAACAAAAAATAAAATAGCTTCCCCTATAAAATAAAATAAAAAATAACTTCCCCTACCCCAACACCCTTTGTTGAACTTGATGGACATATGTCTTTTTTCAACCGTATCAACTATGTAACTATATAACTGTGTATCTATGTAACTATATAACTATGTAACTATATAAGTATATACCTTTATAACTATGTAACTATGTAACTATATAACTATGTAACTATGTAACTATATAATTATATAACTATATAACTATGTAACTATGTAACTATATAACTATGTAACTATATAACTATGTAACTATATAGCTATGTAACTATATAACTATATAACTATGTAACTATATAACTATGTAACTATATAATTATATAACTATATAACTATGTAACTATATAACGATATAACTATATAACTATGTAACCATGTAAGGTGCATTTTCCTGTGTCGTCAGCAGAGGGCTTCTCAAGCTTCTGTGCGTTTGCATATGCGCGCCAATGCATTGAACCACCCTGCCAGAGATACCGGTTGGTCATGCCTGGCCCTGCTATAGGGATAGAGGGGATGCGGCCATTACATCGGGAAAGAAGGTGAGTTTATGGGCGACCTGGGGGGTTTCACACCCGATTCTGGATGCCCCGGGGGAGGAAATCAATCGGCCCGGGAATCTTATAGATTCAACCCCTGTCCCTGTGGCTAAACAGGAACAAAAATGCCGGCAATTATTAAACACTTACCGGCAGGTTACCAAAAATACTGGCTGTGCCGGTAAAGTACCGTTAAGGTGGCAACCTTACCTGTTCTCCTTGATGACCTCAAAAGGGCCCCTCGGCCTGTCAGGGTCATGAGAGTGCCACACGCCCCCTCATTGAGGAATAGGTGAGGCCACGCCCCCTCATTAAGGGATGATAAAGCCACGCCTCCTCATTGAGGGATGTATGAAGCCACGCCTCCTCATTGAGGGATAGATGAAGCCACGCCTCCTCATTGAGGGATTGATGAAGCCACGCTCCCTCATTTAGGGATGGATGAAGCCACACCCCCTCATTGAGGGATGGATGAAGCCACGCCTCCTCATTGAAGGATGGATGAAGCCACGCCCCTCATTGAGGAATGGTGAGGCCACGCCCCCTCATTGAGGGATGGATTAAGCCACGCCCCTCATTGAGGAATGGTGAGGCCACGCCCCCTCATTGAGGGATGATGAAGCCATGCCTCCTCATTGAGGGAAGTTGAAGCCACGCCTCCTCATTGAGGGGTGATAAAGCCAAGCCTCCTCATTGAGGGATGGATGAAGCCACGCCTCCTCACTGAGGGATGATGAAGCCACATCCCCTCAAAGAGGAATGGATGAAGCCACGCCCCCTCATTGAGGAATGGGTGAGGCTACGCCCCCTCATTGAGGGATGGATGAAGCCACGCCTCCTCATTAGAGGGATGTGTGAAGCCACGCCCCCTCATTAAGGAATGGATCAAGTCACGCCCCCTCATTGAAGAATGGGTGAGGCCACGCCTCCTCATTGAGGGATGTATGAAGCCACACCCCCCATTGAGGGATGGATGAAGCCACGCCCCCTCATTGAGGGATGGATGAAGCCACGCCCCCTCATTGGGGGGTGATAAAGCCAAGCCTCCTCATTGAGGGATGATGAAGCCACGCCTCCTCATTGGGGGATGATGAAGCCACACCCCCGCATTGAGGGATGGATGAAGCCCGGCCCCCTAATTGAGGCGTGGGTGAGGCCACACCCCCTCATTGAGGGATGGATGAAGCCACGCCTCCTCATTAGAGGGATGGATGAAGCCACGCCTCCTCATTGAGGGATGGATGAAGCCACACCCGCATTGAGGGATGGATGAAGCCACGCCTCCTTATTGAGGGATAATGAAGCCACACCCGCATTGAGGGATGGATGAAGCCACGCCCCCTCATTGAGGGATGGATGAAGCCACACCCGCATTGAGGGATGTATGAAGCCACGCCCCTCATTGAGGGATGTATGAAGCCACGCCCCCTGATTGAGGGATGGATGAAGCCACGCCTCCTCATTGAGGGATGTATGAAGCCACACCCCCTCATTGAGGGATGGATGAAGCCACACCCCTCATTGAGGAATGGATGAAGCCACGGCCCCTCATTGAGGAATGGGTGAGGCTACGCCCCTTCATTGAGGGATGGATGAAGCCACACCCCCTCATTGAGGGATGTATGAAGACACGCCCCCTCATTGAGGGATGGGTGAAGCCACACTCCCATTGAGGAATGGGTGAGGCCACGCCCCCTAATTGAGGTATGGATGAAGCCACGCCTCCTCAATGAGGGATGTATGAAGCCACACCCCCTCATTGAGGGATGGATGAAGCCACACCCCTCATTGAGGAATGGATGAAGCCACGCCCCCTCATTGAGGAATGGGTGAGGCTACGCCCCTTCATTGAGGGATGGATGAAGCCACGCTCTCTCATTGAGGAATGGGTGAGGCCACGCCCCCTCATTGAGGGGTGATAAAGCCAAGCCTCCTCATTGAGGGATGATGAAGCCACGCCTCCTCATTGAGGGATGATGAAGCCACACCCCCTCAAAGAGGAATGTATGAAGCCACGCCCCTCATTGAGGGATGGATGAAGCCACGCCCCCTCATTGAGGGATAGATAGGAGATAGGATGTAACAGTTACAACAATAGAAACACTTTGAATAGGCAAATGAATCATTTATTGCTGCAGATCTGCATGTTACACCTCAAAGAGGGACAAATGAGAACAACGAGGGACAGGGGGACATGAACTCAAAAGAGGGACAGTCCCTTCAAATCATTCACACTCGAGAGGTATGGAAGCAATGCATTGTGGGTCTTTTAATTGGTTACCATTAGGAGGTTTGTTCCATGAAATGTGATTGAATGGCTGATCACTGTGATCATTTCTTCCGGGACACAGGAACCTATTATATACATAATTATTCGGAACACATTATATATATAGGCGCAATGTGATAAATTGGGGGCATCCCTTTTTCCTCTGCGTCGCATTTATCGGCCTGGCTACATTTTTATTTAGAGGCCCATTTATAATCCCCGAAAAAGTTCTAAAATCGTCTCCTCGCTGCATCGGACAGGCACCGGCGCCGGATGAATAATGGATGCCAGCGGCGTTTAGGCTTCTCCCCCAGGAGAGGACGCCCCTCTCCTCCCAGGTGTATTGTTAGCTGGCAGCGCGGTGCGTGATGCATGGATCCCTATATTTAGATACATGCCCCCACACAGCCTCTCCCCCATATATGGACTGGCCCCGGGGGGGCAGCTGGGAATTGCCGAAAGGATTAGAAAAGCGCTCACTTTGAAAACAGACCGAAACCCCGTCATCCCAACTCCTCAGGCGCATGCTGATTTGGGATGCCCTCCTGCAGTGGCGGACTGGGGACAAAAAAACAGCCCTGGATTTTACCGGCCCCTGGCCGGCCCGAGATATCCCTACTGAGCCCCCCCCAACCATGATGCCAGGGCTATAGCATTGGGGGCTGGGGTTCCTTGGCTTGTGGGTACAGTGAGGATGGGTACAGGGGGCTGGGATTCCTTGGCTTGTGGGTACAGTGAGGATGGGTAGGGGGCTGGGGTTCCTTGGCTTGTGGGTACAGTGAGGATGGGTACAGGGGGCTGGGGTTCCTTGGCTTGTGGGTACAATGAGGATGGGTACAGGGGGCTGGGGTTCCTTGGCTTGTGGGTACAGTGGACTGGGTATAGGGACTGGGGTTCCTTGGCTTGTGGGTACAATGAGGATGGCTACAGGGGGCTGGGGTTCCTTGGCTTGTGGGTACAGTGGGGCTGGGTAGGGGGCTGGGGTTCCTTGGCTTGTGGGTACAGTGAGGATGGGTACAGGGGGCTGGGGTTCCTTGGCTTGTGGGTACAGTGGACTGGGTATAGGGACTGGGGTTCCTTGGCTTGTGGGTACAATGAGGATGGCTACAGGGGGCTGGTGTTCCTTGGCTTGTGGGTACAGTGAGGATGGGTACAGGGGGCTGGGTTTCCTTGGCTTGTGGGTACAATGAGGATGGGTACAGGGGGCTGGGGTTCCTTGGCTTGTGGGTACAGTGGACTGGGTATAGGGACTGGGGTTCCTTGGCTTGTGGGTACAATGAGGATGGCTACAGGGGGCTGGTGTTCCTTGGCTTGTGGGTACAGTGAGGATGGGTACAGGGGGCTGGGTTTCCTTGGCTTGTGGGTACAATGAGGATGGGTACAGGGGGCTGGGGTTCCTTGGCTTGTGGGTACAGTGGACTGGGTATAGGGACTGGGGTTCCTTGGCTTGTGGGTACAATGAGGATGGCTACAGGGGGCTGGTGTTCCTTGGCTTGTGGGTACAGTGAGGATGGGTACAGGGGGCTGGGTTTCCTTGGCTTGTGGGTACAATGAGGATGGGTACAGGGGGCTGGGGTTCCTTGGCTTGTGGGTACAGTGGACTGGGTATAGGGACTGGGGTTCCTTGGCTTGTGGGTACAATGAGGATGGCTACAGGGGGCTGGGGTTCCTTGGCTTGTGGGTACAGTGGGGATGGGTACCGGGGGCTGGGGTTCCTTGGCTTGTGGGTACAGTGGGGATGGGTACAGGGGGCTGGGGATCCTTGGCTTGTGGGTACAGTGAGGCTGGGTACAGGGGGCTGGGGTTCCTTGGCTTGTGGGTACAGTGGGACTGGGTACAGGGGGCTGGGGTTCCTTGGCTTGTGGGTACAGTGGGGATGGGTACCGGGGGCTGGGGTTCCTTGGCTTGTGGGTACAAGGGGATGGGTACAGGGGGCTGGGGATCCTTGGCTTGTGGGTACAGTGGGGATGGGTACCGGGGGCTGGGGTTCCTTGGCTTGTGGGTACAGTGGGGATGGGTACAGGGGGCTGGGGATCCTTGGCTTGTGGGTACAGTGAGGCTGGGTACAGGGGGCTGGGGTTCCTTGGCTTGTGGGTACAGTGGGACTGGGTACAGGGGGCTGGGGTTCCTTGGCTTGTGGGTACAGTGGGGATGGGTACCGGGGGCTGGGGTTCCTTGGCTTGTGGGTACAAGGGGATGGGTACAGGGGGCTGGGGATCCTTGGCTTGTGGGTACAGTGGGGATGGGTACCGGGGGCTGGGGTTCCTTGGCTTGTGGGTACAGTGGGGATGGGTACAGGGGGCTGGGGATCCTTGGCTTGTGGGTACAGTGAGGCTGGGTACAGGGGGCTGGGGTTCCTTGGCTTGTGGGTACAGTGGGGCTGGGGTTCCTTGGCTTGTGGGTACAGGGGGCTGGGGTTCCTTGGCTTGTGGGTACAGTGGGACTGGGTACAGGGGGCTGGGGTTCCTTGGCTTGTGGGTACAGTGGGGATGGGTACAGGGGGCTGGGGTTCCTTGGCTTGTGGGTACAGTGGGGATGGGTACAGGGGGTTGAGAGGGAGACTTAAAGAGGACCAAAACCCACCCTGAAGTCTATGAGACTCCAGGGCCGGCATACTGGTGCCAGGCTGTGTCAAGCCCAGGTCACCGGAAATCTCACCTTCGCTCCTGGTCCAACGGCGCATGTGCGAGCAGCGGCTGAGCATTCTGGGGGTTTAATACAGCAGGGCATCACAATTCGGAACAAAACTTGGGATAGTCATAGGGCCTTATTCATGAAGGGATAGCGCCAGGTAGCGCCTTGTAAATGACAGGTAGCGACAGGTGAACGCCAGGCACGGCAGCAATTACACCTTTATCACGCGGATTCTGTTGAGCGACTGGGAAAACGCCATGTAGCGTCCGATTCATCATTATCTCAGCCTCAGCGTACAGCGCCGTCGTTCAGCCTTGCAGAGCGCCACGTCTTACCTGTCGCTCTCCCATACATTTCAATGAATGTTCTTTTATTTCTTTTTAAACAGGGTTTTTATTAATATATATATATTGTTTATTCTCAAATAATGTTGTGACCCCTCCTGGCCTAGAAAAAGCCATTTTTGAAAATATTTTTCAGTTTTTATATATTTATACAGAATTGATATTACAGGTCTGGCATTAAAGTGTTCATGTTACAATGTTATTACAATGTTATTCCATATGTTTTCGCTTTGTTACTGGTGGATACATGTTAAAAAACAGCCTTTAATCACACACACAGCCTCCGGCGCTCTGGGCTACAGCAAAGCTATTTTGAGCGCCGGAGGTGTGTGAGGCTGCTTTTTTGATGAATATAGTGTGAGTCGGTCGCACTGACCAGTCGCTAACATTCGCTCCCATACAGCGCTGTACTGGTCATATAGCGACTCTCCACAATATTCATCATTGCTGCACAGCGACTGAGGTGCTCTGAACTAGCGACCCACGGCCGAGCACAGCGACTACTAGCGGGAGGTCTGTAATGCCTGCTACAGACGCTCATCTGTCGCTACCTGCTGCTAATATTGAATCAGCCTGATAATCCCTTTAAAGCAGAACAAAACCCAGGGTGGCTGACCCTGGAATCTAGAGAGCCCGTGCATGAACCATTTGAACAGGGAAGAGGTGAGTTTTGCAGGGCATTCTGGGGGGTTTAACACAGCCGAAATCCAAATTCGGAATAAAAACCGGGATAGTCAGAATCCCTGGTTTCGTTCTGCCTTAAAGTTAATGTAATTTGGGGCCACACCATGTCTAAAACGGGTCCCGGTCAGGAAGAGGCGAAGCAAAAAGGTGAGCAGAGGTCAGTAAAGGTGCCAGGGGCGCAGGCTGGTTATCCTTGCTTTACATCCCAACTGTCCCTCTTTTGAGTCCATGTCCCCCTGTCTTTCATTGTTCTCCTTTGTCCCTCTTAGAGGTGTAACATTCAGATCTGCAGCAATAAATGATTCATTTGCCTATTCAAAGTGTTTCTATTGTTGTAACTATTACAATGTATCTCCTATCCATCCCTCAATGAGGGGGCGTGGCTTCACCCGTCCCTCGATGAGGGGGCGTGGCCTCACCCATTCCTCAAGGAGGGGGTGTGGCTTCATCCATCCCTCAATGAGGGGGCGTGGCTTCATCCATCCCTCAATTAGGGGGCGTGGCTTCACATGGCCCTCAATGAGGGGGCGTGGCTTCATCCATCCCTCAACACGGAGGCGTGGCTTCATTTACATATTGTCCCTATTCGAGGTGTAACATGCAGATCTGCAGCAATAAATGATTCATTTGCCTATTCAAAGTGTTTCTATTGTTGTAACTGTTACAATGTATCTCCTATACATCCCAAAAGTCCCTCTTTCCCACCCTGAGAAGTTGGTGGGTATGTCTGTAATTACTACAGTGTACAGCGCTACAGAAGAAGGTGGCGCTATATAAACAGGAATAATAACAAGCTTACAGCCGGGGTAATTCTGATCATTGCAGGTTTATGCTTCTTATCATAAAGATATTAAAGGAGCATTATCATGAAATGTATTATTGTGTAATGTGTAATATTTAAAACCCATATAAACACGTTGGCTTATAAACCCGAACTGAATAAAACTCCTGCCAAGCTTGTGCTTTATTCTCTCCTGGTAGGAATAATATCCAGGGGTGACAGGTCTAGTGTATTGGGGTGACAAATCCTGTCACCCGATTTCCTCTTCCTTCCATTAATAAAAATTAAAAACAAGCCTGGTTGGATATTTCTTGATGTCGGGTGTATAAGTGACCCCTCCTCCCACCATCCACCATATTTATATGGCTTTTTATTATTGCAACATGGAAAATGATTTAGCTTTACTGTACGGATGGTCAAAACTGTGGAAACTAGAGTTTAATGTCTCTAAATGTAAAATCCTGCACTTGGGTAGAAGGAATCCCGGCTCTGAGCACCGTATGGGCAACACTGTGTTACCAGGACCTCGGAGGAGAGAGATTTAGGGATACTGATTACTGATAGCTGCAAGATGATTGGTCAGTGTAGCCAGGCAGTGGGAAAAGCAAGCAGGATGCTCGGCTGCATAGCTCGAGGCATCACCAGTAGGAAGAGGGAGGTTGTGATGCCGCTGTATAGAGCCCTGGTGAGGCCACAGCTAGAATACTGTGTGCAGTTCCTGAAACCTCCCCTGCAAAAAGACATTATTCAAATAGAACGGGTCCAAAGGCCGGCAACAAAAATGGTGGAAGGACTTAAACTTAAAACTTATCAGGAGAGACTTAAAGAACTTAAATTATCCAGTCTGGAGGAAAGAAGGGAGAGGGGGACATGATGGAGACCTTTATATATGTGAAAGGATTCAACAAGGTTCAGGAGGTAAGAAACCGAATGATAGAACAAGGGGCCCAACCTAAAGCTGGTCGGAGGGAAGATCAGGAGCAATGTTAGGAAATATTATTTTACAGAAAGAGTAGTAGATGCTGGGAACAAACTTCCAGCAGAGGTACGTGAAAAATCAACAATCACTGAATTTAAACATGTCTGGCATAAGCCTCCATCTATCGTAAGATACAGAGAACATACAGTATATACATAAGATACAGAGAACATACAGTATATACATAAGATACAGAGAACATACAGTATATACATAAGATACAGAGAACATACAGTATACACATAAGATACAGAGAACATACAGTATACACATAAGATACAGAGAGCATACAGTATATACATAAGATACAGAGAACATACAGTATACACATAAGATACAGAGAACATACAGTATACACATAAGATACAGAGAACATTCAGTATACACATAAGATACAGAGAACATACAGTATATACATAAGATACAGAGAACATACAGTATACACATAAGATAAAGAGAACATACAGTATATACATAAGATACAGAGAACATACAGTATACACATAAGATACAGAGAACACACAGTATACACATAAGATACAGAGAACATACAGTATACACATAAGATAAAGGGAACATACAGTATATACATAGGATACATAGAACATACAGTATATACATAAGATACAGAGAGCATACAGTATATACATAAGATACAGAGAACATACAGTATACACATAAGATACAGAGAACATACAGTATACACATAAGATACAGAGAACATACAGTATACATATAAGATACAGAGAACATACAGTATACACATAAGATACAGAGAACATACAGTATACACATAAGATACAGAGACCATACAGTATATACATAAGATACAGAGAACATACAGTATACACATAAGATAAAGGGAACATACAGTATATACATAGGATACATAGAACATACAGTATATACATAAGATACAGAGAGCATACAGTATATACATAAGATACAGAGAACATACAGTATATACATAAGATACAGAGAACATACAGTATACACATAAGATACAGAGAACATACAGTATACACATAAGATACAGAGAACATACAGTATATACATAAGATACAGAGAACATTCAGTATACACATAAGATACAGAGAACATACAGTATACACATAAGATACAGAGAACATACAGTATATACATAAGATACAGAGAACATACAGTATATACATAAGATACAGAGAACATACAGTATATACATAAGATACAGAGAACATACAGTATACACATAAGATAAAGGGAACATACAGTATATACATAAGATACAGAGAACATACAGTATACACATAAGATACAGAGAACACACAGTATACACATAAGATACAGAGAACATACAGTATACACATAAGATAAAGGGAACATACAGTATATACATAGGATACATAGAACATACAGTATATACATAAGATACAGAGAGCATACAGTATATACATAAGATACAGAGAACATACAGTATACACATAAGATAAAGGGAACATACAGTATATACATAAGATACAGAGAACATACAGTATACACATAAGATACAGAGAACACACAGTATACACATAAGATACAGAGAACATACAGTATACACATAAGATAAAGGGAACATACAGTATATACATAGGATACATAGAACATACAGTATATACATAAGATACAGAGAGCATACAGTATATACATAAGATACAGAGAACATACAGTATACACATAAGATACAGAGAACATACAGTATATACATAAGATACAGAGAACATACAGTATACACATAAGATACAGAGAACATACAGTATACACATAAGATACAGAGAACATACAGTATATACATAAGATACAGAGAACATACAGTATACACATAAGATAAAGGGAACATACAGTATATACATAGGATACATAGAACATACAGTATATACATAAGATACAGAGAGCATACAGTATATACATAAGATACAGAGAACATACAGTATACACATAAGATACAGAGAACATACAGTATATACATAAGATACAGAGAACATACAGTATATATATAAGATACAGAGAACATACAGTATACACATAAGATACAGAGAACATACAGTATACACATAAGATACAGAGAACATACAGTATATACATAAGATACAGAGAACATACAGTATACACATAAGATACAGAGAACATACAGTATACACATAAGATACAGAGAACATACAGTATATACATAAGATACAGAGAACATACAGTATACACATAAGATAAAGAGAACATACAGTATATACATAAGATACAGAGAACATACAGTATACACATAAGATACAGAGAACATACAGTATATACATAAGATACAGAGAACATACAGTATACACATAAGATACAGAGAACATACAGTATACACATAAGATACAGAGAACATACAGTATATACATAAGATACAGAGAACATACAGTATATACATAAGATACAGAGAACATACAGTATACACATAAGATACAGAGAACATACAGTATATACATAAGATACAGAGAACATACAGTATATACATAAGATACAGAGAACATACAGTATACACATAAGATACAGAGAACATACAGTATATACATAAGATACAGAGAACATACAGTATATACATAAGATACAGAGAACATACAGTATACACATAAGATACAGAGAACATACAGTATACACATAAGATACAGAGAACATACAGTATATACATAAGATACAGAGAACATACAGTATACACATAAGATACAGAGAACATACAGTATACACATAAGATACAGAGAACATACAGTATATACATAAGATACAGAGAACATACAGTATATACATAAGATACAGAGAACATACAGTATACACATAAGATACAGAGAACATACAGTATACACATAAGATACAGAGAACATACAGTATATACATAAGATACAGAGAACATACAGTATACACATAAGATACAGAGAACATACAGTATACACATAAGATACAGAGAACATACAGTATACACATAAGATACAGAGAACATACAGTATACACATAAGATACAGAGAATATACAGTATACACATAAGATACAGAGAACATACAGTATACACATAAGATACAGAGAACACACAGTATATACATAAGGGCAGACTAGATGGAGCATATGGTCTCCTTCTGCCGTCAACCTTCTATGTCTATGTCTTCTATTGACCAATTGTTTCGTGATACTGCTCCTTTAAATCTCCTGATACTGTCGGAACTCTTCCCATATAGGTGAATGAAAACTTTTTAAAGGGCAAGCAAAGCATTTCAGGATCGCCCAGCCATTGTAATTAAGCAGCTCCCGGCCCTCATGGGCATTGTTTTAGGATCTTGCTCTCATAGGGACCAACCTTGAAGCCTGTGTATAAGATGTACGGACCCGGGATAATGAAGCTTTATGGACTGTGCGTTCTCTCCAGCGACTGGAAAATCAAAGAACGTTAGCGCTTCATTAGTGGGAATCAATGGAGTCTAAACACTCAAACCCTATAGAGCGAGAGATTTAAAGGGACTTTATGACCAATGGGAACCTAAAGGGAATCCGGCATCGAGGTGACAGCAAACAGCCCGACGGATCCTGATTAAATAAGAGGCTCTCTATTGGGGAACATTACAGTCGGGATCCCGCACAGGTACTTTTTTACTCCCAACTTTTCAGGGTGGGAAAGAGGGACAATTGTTAATATAAGCCACACCACTCATTGAGGGATGGATAGAAGGTAGGATGTAACAGTTACAATAGAAACACTTTGAAGCGGCAAATGAATCATTTATTGCTGCAGATCTGCATGTTACACCTCAAAGAGGGACAAATGGTAACAATGATGGACAGCGGGACATGGACTCAAAAGAGGGACAGTCTCTCCAAATCAGGGACAATTGGGAAGTATGCTTGAAGGGTTGCACCCACCTTCCATCTATAAAGCTTGGACGCAGCAATGCTTCTCCATTTATTCAAGTAAAGCAGAAATTCAACATCATTTTATCATTCTCCTTGTTTTCTGTAAAAGCTCATCTAACCCAACAGGAAATATTCACTGTCCTGTTTCTGAGGACATCTCGGTGTGTTATCGTAACAAGAAGCAATCAGCTCTGTTATAAAAAAAAGTAGCATATGTTTTGCATAGCTCCCAAGTGTCCCTGATTTGGAGTGACTGTCCCTCTTTTGAGCCCATGTCCCTCGTCGTTCTCATTTGTCCCTCTTTGAGGTGTAACATGCAGATCTGCAGCAATAAATGATTCATTCTCATATTCAAAGTGTTTCTATAGTTCTTACTGTTACATCCCATCTCCTATCCATCCCTCAATGAGGGGGGCGTGGCTTCATCCATCCCTCAATGAGGGGGCGTGGCTTCATCATCCCTCAATGAGGAGGCATGGCTTCATCCATCCCTCAATGAAGAGGTGTGGCTTCATCTATCCCTCAGTGAGGGTGTGTGGCTTCATCCATCCCTCAATAAGGGGGGCATGGCTTCATCCATCCCTCAATGAGGGGGTGTAGCTTTATTCATCCCTCAATAAGGGGGGCATGGCTTCATTCATCCCTCGATGAGGGGGTGTAGCTTTATTCATCCCTCAATAAGGGGGGCATGGCTTCATTCATCCCTCAATGAGGGGGTGTGGCTTCATCCATCCCTCAATGAGGGGGTGTGGCTTCATCCATCACTCAATGAGGGGGCGTGGCTTCATTCATCCCTCAATGAGGGTGTGTGGCTTTATTCATCCCTCAATGAGGGGGTGTGGCTTCATCCATCCCTCAATGATGGGGTGTGGCTTCATTCATCCCTTCATGAGAGGTGTGGCTTTATTCATCCCGCAATGAGGGGGTGTGGCTTCATCCATCCCTCAATGGGGGGGCGTGGCTTCATTCATCCCTCAATGAGGGGGTGTGGCTTCATTAATCCCTCAATGAGAGGTGTGGCTTTATTCATCCCTCAATGAGAGAGTGTGGCTTCATCCATCCCTCAATTGCCGTTTACTATACAGAAACCTATTGTGGTCTATGACATCACATAACATACAGCAACCTATTGTGGTCTATGACATCTCATGACATACAGCAACCTATTGTGGTCTATGACATCACATGACATACAGCAACCTATTGTGGTCTAGGACATCACATGACATATAGCAGCCTATTGTGGTCTATGACATCACATGACATACAGCAGCCTATTGTGGTCTATGACATCACATGACATACAGCAGCCTATTGTGGTCTATGACATCACATGACATACAGCAGCTGCCTCTGTTTCAAGCAGAGCTGTGATTAATAGAAATAAGTAGCATAGCGCAGCTCTCACTCTTGGGGTCTTTCAGGGCCCCAAAACATTGACTATATTCTGTGGATTATAATACAAGACGATTGATCTCCCTTTGGAGTGCTGGTCTTTTGTACTCTAAGGGCCCTATTCATGAAGCTCTAGCGCCAGGTAGCGTCTTGTAAGCGTCAGATAGCGCCAGGTAGCGTCTTGTAAGTGTCAGATAGCGCCAGGCAGCGTCAGGTGAACGCCGGACACGGCAGCAATTCCACATTTATGAAGCCGCTCTCTCATACATTTCTATGGACGTTCCTTGATTCCCTTTCCTAATCCCAATTTATTTTTTTAAAAACTTAAATCTTTCAGACATGTTTCCTGGCCTAGGAAATAACATTTTTAATTAATAATATTTTTATGCAGAATTGTCCTTACATGTCTGGCATTAAAGTGTTCATGTTCCATTCCATGTGTTTTCGCTTTGTTACTGGTGGATACATGTTCAAAAACAGACTTTAATCACACGGCCTCTGGCGCTGTGGGCTACAACGACCCCATTTTGAGCGCCGGGGCTGTTTGAGGCTTTTTTTTTTTTTTGATGAATGTGGTGTGAGTCGGTCGCACTGAGCAGACGCTACCATACAGCGTAGTACTGCAAATCACATAACGTATTCAACAATGCCGGCCAGCGACTGAGACGCTCTGAAACAGCGAGCCACGGCCGAGCACAGTGACTACTAGCGGGCGCTCCGAAATCCTCGCTACAGACGCTCATCAGATGTGAGTGTAGTTACATGGCTGGCCACCGGATGGCAGCATAGGATAGGGAATGAATAGTTATTTTCAGAAGAAAAACAGGATATAGCTTGCAAGATTAAAGCGGAACGAAACCCAGGATTTTAACGATCCCAGGTGTTGTTCCTTGCCCCTCCCAGTCCAACAGCACATGTGTGGGCTTTTATCCAATCAGAGTCTTTTGCCGTGATGTCATTCGGCAAACTGCTCTGATAGTCTGCAATGGGGACAGCGAGTGGCTGCAATGAATGGCGGGAGGAAGCCGCTCAGCCAATCAGCGCACTAGGTTTTTCCCCAGCCTGCGGCATGGGAACGCCGGGAAGGTGAGTGAATCGGGCGACCCGGGGGGATACACACAGCAGAGCATCCAAATTTGGGATTCCCACACTGAGAGAAGGAAAGCACAGGAAAGTAAAAATCTTGTGTGTTGTTCCTCTCTAAAGTGATTCAATATATACAACATTTTCACCCCATAAGACGCCACACAGGGTTTAGAGGACAAAAAAGAAAAAAAATATTCTGGATCGAATGGTGTGCTAAAACCCCCCTCCCAATCACCCCATTACAGACAGTGTGCAGAATCCCCCCAGTCACCCCATTACAGGCAGTGTGCAGAATCCCCCCAGTCACCCCATTACAGGCAGTGTGCAGAATCCCCCCAGTCACCCCATTACAGACAGTGTGCAGAATCCCCCCAGTCACCCCATTACAGACAGTGTACAGAATCCCCCAGTCACCCCATTACAGGCAGTGTTCAGAACCCCCTCAATCACCCCATTACAGGCAGTAAGGGACATCCCATACTACAGCCAGTGAGCAGCATCCCACATTACAGTCAGTGAGCAACACCTCTAATTACATCCAGTGAGCAGCATCCCTCATTACAGCCAGTGAGGGGCATCCCTCATTACAGCCAGTAATTAGCATCCCTCATTACAGCCAGTGAGGGGCATCCCACATTACAGCCAGTGAGCAACACCTCTAATTACAGCCAGTGAGCAGCATCCCTCATTACAGCCAGTGAGGGGCATCCCTCATTACAGCCAGTAAGCTGCATCCCTCATTACAGCCAGTGAGCAGCATCACTCATTACAGCCAGTGAGCAGCATCCCTCATTACAGCCAGTGAGGGGCATCCCATATTACAGCCAGTGAGCGGCATCCCTCATTACAGCCAGTGAGCAACACCTCTAATTACAGCCAGTGAGCAGCATCCCTCATTACAGCCAGTGAGGGGAATCCCATATTACAGCCAGTGAGCAGCATCCCTCATTACAGCCAGTGAGCAGCATCCCTCATTACAGCCAGTGAGCAGCAACCCTCATTACAGCCAGTGAGCAGCATCCCTCATTACAGCCAGTGAGCAGCATCCCTCATTACAGCCAGTGAGGGGCATCCCTCATTACAGCCAGTGAGGGGCATCCCTCATTACAGCCAGTGAGCAGCATCCCTCATTACAGCCAGTGAGCAGCATCCCTCATTACAGCCAGTGAGCAGCATCCCTCATTACAGCCAGTGAGCGGCATCCCTCATTACAGCCAGTGAGCAACACCTCTAATTACAGCCAGTGAGCAGCATCCCACATTACAGTCAGTGAGCAACACCTCTAATTACATCCAGTGAGCAGCATCCCTCATTACAGCCAGCGAGGGGCACCCCTCATTACAGCCAGTGAGGGGCATCCCTCATTACAGCCAGTAAGCTGCATCCCTCATTACAGGTAGTAAGCAGCATCCTTCGTTACAGGCATTGGGGGGCATCCCATAATAAAGGCAGTGAGTGGCATCCCTCATTACAGGCAATGTGCGCCATCTCCTTTTACAGGCAGTGAGGGACACCTCTCATTACAGGCAGTGTGCAGCATCCCCTATTAAAAGCATTAGGCAGAGCCCCCATTACTGAAAGTTATGTTCTCGGTAGCCCTGGTCCCGTGTGCTGCCAGTGATGAAGCCCCCCCCTTCCCTAATTCAGCCAGGATCACCCCTTCCCTTCCTAACCCCCAACACTGGATAAAGTGAACATCAGGCGGGCAGGGTAACTGATCCATGCCTGGCCAACTGCTGCTGCTGTTGCCACTGCTGCCACCACTTACACACACACAAACACAACTTTCACTCTTACCGGGCTTCTGGTTTCTGCGTTGACCTGGCCACCCAGAAATAGCGCCACAGTAATGAGAAACCCGCTAATAGTGAAAGGTGTGTGTATGTGTGTGAGTGGTGGCAGCAGCAGCAGTGGGCCGGCATGGATCAATTACCCTGCTCATCTGCTGCTCACTTTCTCCAGCATTTGGGGGTAGGGAGGGAGGGGGGTGACCCTGGCTGCATTAGGGAAGGGGGCTTTGTTAGCACAGCAGGATCAGGGCTCTCAACTTCTTCTCCCCCACCCTTAACATTCGATTTATAAGACTCACTCTCACACGTCTTATGGAGCGAAAAATACAGTGACTTAATCTTAGGCTGCTCTGTTATCTTGATCCACGAGTACTCACATGTCCATGCTTCTCAGTTATATTATATGCTACTGAGCTGGCATCTGTCCTTAGACCAGGGCCGGCTCCAGGTTTATGCCGGCCCTTGAGCAGTGGAGAGTCGCGGGTCAGAGGTGTATAAATTCCATGGCCAAAACCAAGAAAGGCTGCTTGCCCTCCAACCCCCTATTGGAGCTATTTTTTAGTGAGTCTCAAGTATCTGGCACTTAACGGTCGGAGAGGCTACTACGTGAGACTCACGAAGCTGGCACTAGAAGGGTTAACCAGATGGGGGCCCTCGGCAGCTGACTGGGCTTGCCTGGTGCTGACGCCGGCCTTGCCTTAGATAAACCCGCTAATGGACCAGGCCTGTCTTCAATAAGAGCTGGTGGCATTCCTCAAGGCTGGCAAGGCTCTGTTTCTCTGGTGGTAGTGAAAGGGCCCCAAAGCTGGTCAGGGTCTTCTATTAAGGAAACGCACCGCATGACCTCAGTGACGTCAAGGCCACAACTAACGAGTTTCGTCACAAAGGGCAACACATTACCTTTAACTCCATTTCACTAGAGCGACATGAAACCGGCGGCACGGGTAAGCGATCTTTGCCCGTCATTGCCGCGCTTTTGCGTCGCCCTTATTTAATTAGCCCGAGAGCAGCCCTTTCTTTTCTCCATCTTCCCCCTGACTTTAGATGTTTCCAGGAACAGGTGCTCGACAATGGCTTTTGTTTTGCGCTAACCATTCAGTTGTGCGAGACTTAATAGCCTGGTGGCGGAATGGAACCTATAAAGCTTCTCTTGTATATATTTAGAGAAAAAGTTCATTTTGGGATTAGGGAATGTGTCTTGTCTATGCACCATTAAGCAAAGCACATCTGCCACTGAGCAGGGAATCGCGCACGCACTCGGGGACGCCACAAAAGGAAGGAAACATAAAGGAATTTGCATACTGCGGAGAGCGCAGCAAAAGTCACACCGCGGGTTATATTTTTGGGAAAAACGTTCGGTTCGCTCCTATCGGATGCTAAAATGCAATATTCCATATGCTGGAGAAAGAATTAAAAACTCAAGTCTACTTCAATCGGGGCGGAACTAAACTGCCCAGAGGTCCCACTTTCCATGGGACAGTCCCACTCCCCTCTGGATTCGACAATGGGCACTTTTTACTCACCTCACCGGGGCTTCACCTGATCCTGGAGCCCTTGCCACGTCTCGTTCTCCTCTAGTCGTGCACATACCTGCGCCTGGCCTTTCTGAATGGGCAGCACGGGCACGCCACAACTAGAAGCTGAGTGGGGCATGCGGCTGGCAGGGCACTCGGCTTCCTTCGGCTCTGTCTGTCTGCCCTGATGACGTGACGGGATAGCCGTCACGCAACGCGTCGGCCGGGGGGAGCAGCGCATTGTCAGTGACCATTTACCATGGATTTGTAAGATGCTATATCTGTTTGTTCTATTGTCCCTCTTTTCACCCTGACTTGTACTCATTTATATGTAGTATTTATACACACTATAGGGATTTTGCACATATGGTCATCACTGTTTACATAATAATTTAGGTATAATTAGCACATGCACTTTTTGGAGGGATTGGCTGAATGAGCCGCTCAGCCAATCAGTGCACTAGGTTTTGCCCGAGCCTGCAGCATGGGAACAGGAAGGTGAGTAAATCGGGCGACCTGGGGGGATACACACAGTGGAGTGTCTCTATTTGGGATGCCCACATTGAGAGAAACAATGCACAGGAAAGTAATATTCTTGTGTGTTGTTCGTCTTTAAAGTGATTGAATGGACACAGCATTTTTCGCACCATAGGACGCGCACAGAGTTTAGAGGACGAAACAAGATCTAGGTCCCTCAGATCCAGTCACCTGATCCTGGAGCCCTCGCCACGTCTCAGCTGCATCCCTGCTCACCTCTAGCTGTGCACATACCTGCCCCTGGCCTTTCTGAATGGGCAGCAAGGGCAGAGGAGTAGCTAGGCTTTCTAGGCACCCGGAGCAAAGATTTACAATGGCGTCTCCCACCTGTTCTCAGGCCCCCCTTTGGCGCCCCCTGACCTGCTGCACTCGGGGCACATGCCCCCCTGCACCTCACTAGCTACGCCCCTGAGCACTAATGGACCTGTGTGCGACCCCCTCCCCCTCTTTGTTCATTACTTTCCTGGAACTGGTGAATGCACTGTGGGGTCCCAAGCTTGAGTTACCGGCCAAACCAGGGGGGTTCTTTCACAAACAGGGGTATCCCAAATTTTAATGCCTCTGTAAAGCTGACCAAAACTCAGGGGTGGAATTGCTTGCATAGTGGGTATGTCAGCGATCCCAGGGGGGTGTCACACAGGAGGGTATCACAGATTGGGATGCTCCAGGGATAGGAAATAAGCTGGGGTGGGCAACTTAAAAGCAGAACAAAACCCAGCACTTCCTCCCCAGCAATCTAAATTGAGATGCCCCGTTGTGTGGAACCCCGCCATCTGAGGAGATGTGGGAACCAGCTGTGGCGGTGCCCTCCCAGTCCGCCGCCGGTCAAGTGCCGTCGCACACCGCAAAGGCCGGCCCTGTCAGTGGACCCCCCCTGGAGGGCCGGGTCCCCCTGCAGCTGCCCCGCCTTGCCGGGTGCTGACGTCAGCCCTGGCGAGCGGCGATGGAAATTAGAAAGTGGTCTATTGCGGCCGCATGACTGCACATAAAGCTATTTTTCCTGTCCAAAAGGGATCGAGGATTCTTGCCTTCCCCCAGACTTTCATAGTGACATCCAGTATTCTCATTACCCGCCATCCCCCCCACATGGCGCTCCCCCTCCACCTGGGTAGAGCGACTTCAAAGCTTGCAGTAGGGTAAATGACACTGATTAGAGCACTATGTTAACATTTATGATGCTCTGCGGAGTTTCCTTTGATGCAGAATGCAAACACCAAACTGTCACAATTATACAGTAAGACATCTCTGCATCCTGGAGCCGGATCTGCTGATTTATTTATTCCGCGCCCCTGATCGGCGACGTCTTCAGCTGCAACGGAAATGTGCGTTATAGCGGATTATATCGCATTATTATAGACAAAGGAGGAGTATTGCAAATACATGTTGACAAGTGTTTTACCTGTGTGTTGCTTTTTAAGAAAAGGAGCTCACAGTGCAGACTACAGGGTCCGGGGACACAGGGAGAGGGGGCAGTAAGGGGCAGCTCCAGACACACAGTGCAGGGTGTGGGCTCCAGGGACACAGGGAGAGGGGGCAGTAAGGGGCAGCTCCAGACACACAGTGCAGACTACAGGGTCCGGGGACACAGGGTGAGGGGGCAGTAAGGGGCAGCTCCAGACACACAGTGCAGGGTGTGGGATCCGGGGACACAGGGTGAGGGGGCAGTAAGGGGCAGCTCCAGACACACAGTGCAGGGTGTGGGATCCGGGGACACAGGGTGAGGGGGCAGTAAGGGGCAGCTCCAGACACACAGTGCAAGGTGTGGGATCCAGGGACACAGGGTGAGGGGGCAGTAAGGGGCAGCTCCAGACACACAGTGCAGGGTGTGGGGTCCTGGAACACAGGGTGAGGGGGCAGTAAGGGGCAGCTCCAGACACACAGTGCAGGGTGTGGGATCCGGGGACACAGGGTGAGGGGGCAGTAAGGGGCAGCTCCAGACACACAGTGCAGGGTGTGGGATACGGGGACACAGGGTGAGGGGGCAGTAAGGGGCAGCTCCAGACACACAGTGCAGGGTGTGGGATACGGGGACACAGGGTGAGGGGGCAGTAAGGGGCAGCTCCAGACACACAGTGCAGGGTGTGGGATACGGGGACACAGGGTGAGGGGGCAGTAAGGGGCAGCTCCAGACACACAGTGCAGGGTGTGGGATCCGGTGACACAGGGTGAGGGGGCAGTAAGGGGCAGCTCCAGACACACAGTGCAAGGTGTGGGATCCGGTGACACAGGGTGAGGGGGCAGTAAGGGGCAGCTCCAGACACACAGTGCAGGGTGTGGGATCCGGTGACACAGGGTGAGGGGGCAGTAAGGGGCAGCTCCAGACACACAGTGCAGGGTGTGGGATCCGGTGACACAGGGTGAGGGGGCAGTAAGGGGCAGCTCCAGACACACAGTGCAGGGTGTGGGATCTGGGGACACAGGGTGAGGGGGCAGTAAGGGGCAGCTCCAGACACACATTCAGTGTCCCAGGACAGGCTGCTAAGTAGGCGGCTGCAGGGACTCGGGAGCTGCGGTGTATGTGGGGACAGAGCCAGGGCCTGTTTCCTCCTCCTGACCGCTGCCCCGTCAGTGCGCCGCTTTCACTCTGCAAAGATCTGTCCTGGCGGTAAGAGCGGGGGCCGGACCTGTGTGTGCGCATGCGTGTCTGCCTATGTGTATGTGTTTGCCTGTGTGTGTGTGTGTCTGCATGCATGCATGGTGTGTGTGTCTGCATGTATATGTGTGCCTATGTGTGGGGGCTTGCATGTATGTGTGTGTGTGTGAAGGGGCTTGCATGCATACATACAGGGTGTATGTTTGCCTGTACGTATGTGTTTGCCTGAATGTTTATGTTTGCCTGTGTATGTAGGGGGGCTTGCCTGCATTCATGTGTGTAGGGGGGCTTGCCTGCATTCATGTGTGTAGGGGCTTGCCTGCATTCATGTGTGTAGGGGGGCTTGCCTGCATTCATGTGTGTAGGGGCTTGCCTGCATTCATGTGTGTAGGGGGGCTTGCCTGCACTCATGTGTGTGGGGGGCTTGCCTGCATTCATGTGTGTGGGGGGCTTGCCTGCATTCATGTGTGTGGGGGGCTTGCCTGCGTTCATGTGTGTGGGGGGCTTGCCTGCATTCATGTGTGTAGGGGGGCTTGCCTGCACTCATGTGTGTAGGGGGGCTTGCCTGCATTCATGTGTGTAGGGGCTTGCCTGCATTCATGTGTGTAGGGGGGCTTGCCTGCATTCATGTGTGTAGGGGCTTGCCTGCATTCATGTGTGTAGGGGGGCTTGCCTGCATTCATGTGTGTAGGGGCTTGCCTGCATTCATGTGTGTAGGGGGGCTTGCCTGCACTCATGTGTGTGGGGGGCTTGCCTGCATTCATGTGTGTGGGGGGCTTGCCTGCATTCATGTGTGTGGGGGGCTTGCCTGCATTCATGTGTGTAGGGGGGATTGCCTGCACTCATGTGTGTAGGGGGGCTTGCCTGCATTCATGTGTGTAGGGGCTTGCCTGCATTCATGTGTGTAGGGGGGCTTGCCTGCACTCATGTGTGTGGGGGGCTTGCCTGCATTCATGTGTGTGGGGGGCTTGCCTGCATTCATGTGCGTGGGGGGCTTGCCTGTTTTCATGTGTGTGGGGGGGCTTGCCTGCATTCATGTGTGTGGGGGCTTGCCTACATTCATGTGTGTGGGGGGCTTGCCTGCATTCATGTGCGTGGGGGGCTTGCCTGTTTTCATGTGTGTGGGGAGCTTGCCTGCATTCATGTGTGTGGGCTTGCCTACATTCATGTGTGTTAGGGGCTTGCCTGCATTCATGTGTGTGTGGGTCTTGCCTGCATTCATGTGTGTGGGGGGCTTGCCTGCATTCATGTGTGTGGGGGGCTTGCCTGCATTCATGTTTGTGGGGGCTTACCTGCATTCATGTGTGTAGGGGGGCTTGCTTGAATTCATGTGTGTGGGGGGCTTGCTTGAATTCATGTGTGTGGGGGGCTTGCCTGCTTTCATGTGCGTGGGGGGCTTGCCTGTTTTCATGTGTGTTAGGGGCTTGCCTGCATTCATGTGTGTGGGGGGCTTGCCTGCATTCATGTGTGTGGGGGGCTTGCCTGCATTCATGTGCGTGGGGGGCTTGCCTATTTTCATGTGTGTGGGGGGCTTGCCTGCATTCATGTGTGTGGGGGGCTTGCCTGCATTCATGTGTGTGGGGGGCTTGCCTGCATTCATGTGTGTGGGGGCTTGCCTACATTCATGTGTGTTAGGGGCTTGCCTGCATTCATGTGTGTGGGGGGATTGCCTGCATTCATGTGTGTGGGGGGCTTGCCTACATTCATGTTTGTGGGGGGCTTACCTGCATTCATGTGTGGGGGGGCTTACTTGAATTCATGTGTGTGGGGGGCTTGCCTGCATTCATGTGTGTGGGGGGCTTGCTTGAATTCATGTGTGTGGGGGGCTTGCCTGCAATAATGTATGTGGGGGGCTTGCCTGCATTCATGTGAGTGGGGGCCTTGCCTGTGTCTGTGTGTGGGGGGGAGTGTTTTCATGTAATTTATTTTTTATTCATTTATTAAGGGTGTGGCTGGGGACGTGGCTTGGGCATGACTGGGGGCAGGGTTTAAGGACAAAAATGTCCCTTTTTACTCTTTTTCAAAAGTTGGGAGGTATGGGGGGGGGGGGGAGTAATACAGAAAGTATTAGACTTTTAGACTCCAGGGCTGGACCTTTCAGGGCTTTGTTCCGCTTTAAAGCAAGGCTGAATGAAAGCCATGGCCCTTGACTTCCAGAAAAGAGTGAGTAAAAATTCTTCGCCTGGACTGTCCCTTTAAACGACACATTTACTTAAGCCAACAGAACAAATAAGTGTCACCAGAGATTGTTGGTGAAGCTGATAAAAAGCGACATTTTTAATATGCACCAGAGGCAGCAGCCATTAATGCCGGGTGACAGGTGCACTTTAAGGCAGACTTAGATTGCCCCGCGCACAATGACCTGCGGGCAAATGCAAATTTTTGTTTTGTATAACTCTCAGGCGAGGAATTGGCGGCAAAGGCATGGCGCGCACCGCTGAATATTCATAGGTGAGCGGCGGCGGCGGGTTCAGGTGCGGCGGCTTCTCTCTGCCTCAGATCACAAAGTGTTAAGGGAATTTTAAGGAGATGAAAGTGGGGGAAGAAAAGCTGAAGGGGCCCCCCCCCCCCTCAAACGTCGCTTTATTGTCGAGTTACGAACTGGCGCGCGGGGGCGAGCGCACGGCGACGGAGTCTCATTGGCCGATCGTTTAGCCGGTAACGCGCGCACGTTCCCCCCCCGAACCTCCGAGACTTCTTCAGGTGTTCATTTGAATAGAAATCGCTGAGCGAGTGTTTTTTATAATTGATCCCCCGAGTACTTTGGGTTCTACCGACGCGCAACCATCGCGTCTGTGCCCCCCCCCAACGCCGGCTTATTTTTTACATCACCTCGTAGCAAATTTAAGAGTTTTTCTGTGTAAGTTAACCCTTCGGCTCCCAGAGGTCTTCAATATCAACTCAAACTCAAGTCCTCCACTGCTGCCACCTCTGGAATCTCATTACTTCCACCAATAAGTCCTCCACTGCTGCCACCACCAGTGCCATCAATAAGTCATCCACTGCTGCCACCCCTGGATCCTCCCCACTGCCACCAATAGGTCCTCCACTGCTGCCACCCCTGGATCCTCACCACTGCCACCAATAGGTCCTCCACTGCTGCCACCACCACTGCCATCAATACATCCTCCACTGCTGCCTCCTCTGGATTCTCACCACTGCCACCAATATGTCCTCCACTGCTGCCACCACCACTGCCATCAATACATCCTCCACTGCTGCCTCCTCTGGATTCTCACCACTGCCACCAATAAGTCCTCCACTGCTGCCACCTCTGGATCCCCACCACATCCACCACAAGGTCCTCCACTGGTGTTAGCTCTTGATCCTCACCACTGCCACCAATAGGTCCTCCTCTGCTGCCACCTCTGGATCCTCCCCACTGCCAGCAAGACCTCCACTGCTGTCGCCTCTGGATCCTCACCACTGCCACCAATAGGTCCTCACCACTGCTGCCACCTCTGGATCCTCACCATTACCACCAATAGGCCCTGCACTGCTGTTGCCTTTGGAACTTCACCACTGCCACCAATAAGTCCCCCACTGCTGCCACCTCTGGATCCTCACCATTGCCGTCAATAGGTCTTCCACTGGTTTTACCTCTGGATCCTCAACATGGCCACCAATAGGTCCTCCACTGCTGCCTCCTCTGGATTCTCACCACTGCCACCAATAAGTCCTCCACTGCTGCCACCTCTGGATCCTCACCACATCCACCACAAGGTCCTCCACTGGTGTTAGCTCTCGATCCACACCACTGCCACCAATAGGTCCTCCTCTGCTGCCACCTCTGGATCCTCCCCACTGCCACCAAGACCTCCACTGCTGCTGCCTCTGGATCCTCACCACTGCCACCAATAGGTCCTCACCACTGCTACCACCTCTGGATCCTCACCATTACCACCAATAGGCCCTGCACTGCTGTTGCCTTTGGAACTTCATCACTGCCACCAATAAGTCCCCCACTGCTGCCACCTCTGGATCCTCACCATTGCCGTCAATAGGTCTTCCACTGGTTTTACCTCTGGATCCTCAACATGGCCACCAATAGGTCCTCCACTGCTGCCTCCTCTGGATTCTCACCACTGCCACCAATAAGTCCTCCACTGCTGCCACCTCTGGATCCTCACCACATCCACCACAAGGTCCTCCACTGGTGTTAGCTCTCGATCCACACCACTGCCACCAATAGGTCCTCCTCTGCTGCCACCTCTGGATCCTCCCCACTGCCACCAAGACCTCCACTGCTGCTGCCTCTGGATCCTCACCACTGCCACCAATAGGTCCTCGCCACTGCTGCCACTTCTGGATCCTCACCATTACCACCAATAGGCCCTCCAATGCTGCCGCCTTTGGATCCCCACCACTGCCATCAATAGGTCCTTCACTGCTGCCACCTCTGCATCCTCACCACTGCCACCAATAGGTCCTGCACTGCTGTTGCCTTTGGAACTTCACCACTGCCACCAGTAATTCCCCCACTGCTGCTGCCTCTGGATCCTCACCACTGCCATCAATAGGTCTTCCACTGGTTTTACCTCTGGATCCTCAACACAGCCACCAATAGGTCCTCCACTGCTGCCGCCTCTGGATCCGCACCACTGCCACCAATATGTCCTCCACTGCTGCCATCTCTGGATTCGCACCACTGTCACCAATAAGTCCTCCACTGCTGCTGCCTCTGGATCCTCACCACTGCCACCAATAGGTCCTCCATTGCTGTCACCTCTGGATCCTCACCACTGCCACCAATATGTCCTCCACTGCTGCCATCTCTGGATTCGCACCACTGTCACCAATAAGTCCTCCACTGCTGCTGCCTCTGGATCCTCACCACTGCCACCAATAGGTCCTCCATTGCTGTCACCTCTGGATCCTCACCACTGTCACCAATAAGTCCTCCACTGCTGCTGCCTCTGGATCCTCACCACTGCCACCAATAGGTCCTCCATTGCTGTCACCTCTGGATCCTCACCACTGTCACCAATAAGTCCTCCATTGCTGCCGCCTCTGGATCCTCACCACTGCCACCAATAGGTCCTCCATTGCTGTCACCTCTGGATCCGCACCACTGCCACCAATAAGTCCTCTACTGCTGCTGCTTCATCTGGATCCTTACCACTACCACCAATAAGTCCTCCACTGCTGCCACCTCTGGATCCTCACCACTGTCACCAATAAGTCCTTCACTGCTGCCACCTCTGGATCCTCCCCACTGCCACCAATAAGTCCTCCACTGCTGCCGCCTCTGGATCCTCACCACTGCCATCAACAGGTCTTCCACTGGTTTTACCTCTGGATCCTCACCACTCCACCAATAGGTCCTCCACTGCTGTCACCTTTGGATCTTCACCGCTGCCACCAATAAGTCCTCCACTGCTGCCATCTCTGGATTTTCACCACTGCCACCAATAAGTCCTCAATTGCTGCCGCCACTGGATCCTCACCACTGCCATCAATAGGTCTTCCACTGGTTTTACCTCTGGATCCTCAACACGGCCACCAATAGGTCCTCCACTGCTGCCGCCTCTGGATCCGCACCACTGCCACCAATAAGTCCTTCACTGCTGCCGTCTCTGGATCCTCACCACTGCCACCAATAAGTCCTCCACTGCTGCCGTCTCTGGATCCGCACCACTGGCACCAATAGGTCCTCCACTGCTGCTGCTTCATCTGGATCCTCACCACTGCCACCAATAAGTCCTCCACTGCTGCCACCTCTGGATCCTCACACTGCCACCAACAGGTCCTCCACTGCTGCTGCTTCATCTGGATCCTCACCACTGCCACCAATAGGTCCTCCACTGCTGCCGCCTCTGGATCCTCACCACTGCCACCAATAGGTCCTCACCACTGCTGCTGCTTCATCTGGATCCTCACCACGGCCACCAATAAGTCCTTCATTACTGCCACCTCTGGATCCTCACCACTGCCACCAATAGGTCCTCCATTGCTGTCACCTCTGGATCCTCACCACTGCCACCAATAAGTCCTCCACTGCTGCCATCTCTGGATTCACACCACTGTCACCAATAAGTCCTCCATTGCTGCCGCCTCTGGATCCTCACCACGGCCACCAATAAGTCCTTCATTACTGCCACCTCTGGATCCGCACCACTGCCACCAATAGGTCCTCCATTGCTGTCACCTCTGGATCCGCACCACTGCCACCAATAAGTCCTCTACTGCTGCTGCTTCATCTGGATCCTTACCACTACCACCAATAAGTCCTCCACTGCTGCCACCTCTGGATCCTCACCACTGTCACCAATAAGTCCTTCACTGCTGCCACCTCTGGATCCTCCCCACTGCCACCAATAAGTCCTCCACTGCTGCCGCCTCTGGATCCTCACCACTGCCATCAACAGGTCTTCCACTGGTTTTACCTCTGGATCCTCACCACTCCACCAATAGGTCCTCCACTGCTGTCACCTTTGGATCTTCACCGCTGCCACCAATAAGTCCTCCACTGCTGCCATCTCTGGATTTTCACCACTGCCACCAATAAGTCCTCAATTGCTGCCGCCACTGGATCCTCACCACTGCCATCAATAGGTCTTCCACTGGTTTTACCTCTGGATCCTCAACACGGCCACCAATAGGTCCTCCACTGCTGCCGCCTCTGGATCCGCACCACTGCCACCAATAAGTCCTTCACTGCTGCCGTCTCTGGATCCTCACCACTGCCACCAATAAGTCCTCCACTGCTGCCGTCTCTGGATCCGCACCACTGGCACCAATAGGTCCTCCACTGCTGCTGCTTCATCTGGATCCTCACCACTGCCACCAATAAGTCCTCCACTGCTGCCACCTCTGGATCCTCACACTGCCACCAACAGGTCCTCCACTGCTGCTGCTTCATCGGGATCCTCACCACTGCCACCAATAGGTCCTCACCACTGCTGCTGCTTCATCTGGATCCTCACCACGGCCACCAATAAGTCCTTCATTACTGCCACCTCTGGATCCTCACCACTGCCACCAATAAGTCCTCCACTGCTGCCACCTCTGGATACTCACCACTGCCACCAATAAGTCCTCCACTGCTGCCAACTCTGGATCCTCACAACTGCCACCAAAAGGTCCTCCACTGCTGCCACCCCTGGATCCTCCCCACTGCCACCAGTAGGTCCTCCACTGCTGCCACCCCTGGATCCTCACCACTGCCACCAATAGGTCCTCCACTGCTGCCGCCTCTGGATCCTCACCACTGTCACCAATAGGTCCTCCACTGCTGCCGCCTCTGGATCCTCAACATTGCCACCAATAAGTCCTCCACTGCTGCCGCCTCTGGATTCTCACCACTGCCACCAATAAGTCATCCACTGCTACAGGCTCTGGATCCTCAACACAGCCACCGATAAGTCCTCCTCTGCTGCCGCCTCTGGATCCTCATCACTGCCACCAATAAGTCCTCCACTGCTGCCGCCTCTGGATCCTCACCACTGCCACCAATAGGTCCACCACAGCTGTCACCTTTGGATCTTCACCGCTGCCACCAATAAGTCCTCCACTGCTGCTGCTTCATCTGGATCCTCACCACTGCCACCAATAAGTCCTCCACTGCTGCCACCTCTGGATCCTCACACTGCCACCAACAGGTCCTCCACTGCTGCTGCTTCATCTGGATCCTCACCACTACCACCAATAGGTCCTCCACTGCTGCCGCCTCTGGATCATCACCACTGCCACCAATAGGTCCTCACCACTGCTGCTGCTTCATCTGGATCCTCACCACGGCCACCAATAAGTCCTTCATTACTGCCACCTCTGGATCCTCACCACTGCCACCAATAAGTCCTCCATTGCTGCCACCTCTGGATACTCACCACTGCCACCAATAAGTCCTCCACTGCTGCCAACTCTGGATCCTCACAACTGCCACCAAAAGGTCCTCCACTGCTGCCACCCCTGGATCCTCCCCACTGCCACCAATAGGTCCTCCACTGCTGCCACCCCTGGATCCTCACCACTGCCACCAATAGGTCCTCCACTGCTGCCGCCTCTGGATCCTCACCACTGTCACCAATAGGTCCTCCACTGCTGCCGCCTCTGGATCCTCAACATTGCCACCAATAAATCATCCACTGCTACAGCCTCTGGATCCTCAACACAGCCACCGATAAGTCCTCCACTGTTGCTGCCTCTGGATCCTCACCACTGCCACCAATAAGTCCTCCACAGCTGTCACCTCTGGATCTTCACCACTGCCAACAATAAGTCCTCCACAGCTGTCACCTCTGGATCTTCACCACTGCCACCAATAAGTCCTCCACAGCTGTCACCTCTGGATCTTCACCACTGCCACCAATAGGCCCACCACAGCTGTCACCTTTGGATCTTCACCGCTGCCACCAATAAGTCCTCCATTGCTGCCGCCTCTGGATCCTCACCACTGCCACCAATAAGTCCTCCACTGCTGCCGCCTCTGGATCCTCACCACTGCCACCAATAAGTCCTCCACTGCTGCTGCTTCATCTGGATCCTCACCACTGCCACCAATAAGTCCTCCACTGCTGCCACCTCTGGATCCTAACCACTGCCACCAATAAGTCCTCCACTGCTGCCTCCTCTGGATCCTCACAACTGCCACAAAAAGGTCCTCCACTGCTGCCACCCCTGGATCCTCACCACTGCCACCAATAAGTCCTCCACTGCTGCTGCTTCATCTGGATCCTCACCACGGCCACCAATAAGTCCTCCATTACTGCCACCTCTGGATCCTCACCACTGCCACCAATAAGTCCTCCACTGCTGCCTCCTCTGGATCCACACCACTGCCACCAAAAGGTCCTCCACTGCTGCCACCCCTGGATCTTCCCCACTGCCACCAATAGGTCCTCCACTGCTGCCACCCCTGGATCCTCACCACTGCCACCAATAGGTCCTCCACTGCTGCCACCCCTGGATCCTCACCACTGCCACCAATAGGTCCTCCACTGCTGCCGCCTCTGAATCCTCACCACTGTCACCAATAAATCCTCCACTGCTGCTGCCTCTGGATCCTCATCACTGCCACCAATAAGTCCTCCACTGCTACAGCCTCTGGATCCTCATCACTGCCACCAATATGTCCTCCACAGCTGTCACCTTTGAATCTTCATCGCTGCCACCAATAAGTCCTCCACTGCTGCCACCTCTGGATTTTCACCACTGCCACCAATAAGTCCTCACCATTGCTGCTGCCTCTGGATCCTCACCACTGCCACCAATAAGTCCTCCACTGCTGCTGCTTCATCTGGATCCTCACCACGGCCACCAATAAGTCCTCCACTGCTGCCACCTCTGGATCCTCACCACTGCCACCAATAAGTCCTCCACTGCTGCCACCTCTGGATCCTCACCACTGCCACCAATAAGTCCTCCACTGCTGCCACCTCTGGATTTTCACCACTGCCACCAATAAGTCCTCACCATTGCTGCTGCCTCTGGATCCTCACCACTGCCACCAATAAGTCCTCCACTGCTGCTGCTTCATCTGGATCCTCACCACTGCCACCAATAAGTCCTCCACCACTGCCACCAATAAGTCCTCCACTGCTGCCACCTCTGGATCCTCACCACTGCCACCAATAAGTCCTCCACTGCTGCCTCCTCTGGATCTTCACCACTGCCACCAATAAGTCCTCCACTGCTGCCGCCTCTGGATACTCACCACTGTCACCAATAGGTCCCCCACTGCTGCCGCCTCTGGATTCTCACCACTGCCATCAATAAGTCCTCCACTGCTGCCACCACTGGATCTTCCCCACTGCCACCAATAGGTCCTCTACTGCTGCCACCCCTGGATCTTCCCCACTGCCACCAATAGGTCCTCTACTGCTGCCACCCCAGGATCCTCACCACTGCCACCAATAGGTCCTCCACTGCTGCCACCCCTGGATCCTCACCACTGCCACCAATAGGTCCTTCACTGCTGCCGCCTCTGGATCCTCACCACTGTCACCAATAGGTCCTCCACTGCTGCTGCCTCTGGATCCTCAACATTGCCACCAATAGGTCCCCCACTGCTGCCGCCTCTGGATTCCCACCACTGCCACCAATAAGTCCTCCACTGCTTCCGCCTCTGGATCCTCACCACTGCCACCAATATGTCCTCCACAGCTGTCACCTTTGGATCTTCACCGCTGCCACCAATAAGTCCTCCACTGCTGCCACCTCCGGATTTTCACCACTGCCACCAATAAATCCTCCATTGCTGCCGCATCTGGATCCTCACCACTGCCACCAATAAGTCCTCCACTGCTGCCGCCTCTGGATCCTCACCACTACCACCAATAGGTCCTCCACTGCTGCTGCCTCTGGATCCTCAACATTGCCACCAATAGGTCCCCCACTGCTGCCGCCTCTGGATTCTCACCACTGCCATCAATAAGTCCTCCACTGCTGCCGCCTCTGGATCCTCATCACTGCCAGCAATAAGTCCTCCACTGCTGCCGCCTCTGGATCCTCACCACGGCCACCAATAGGTCCTCCACAGCTGTCACCTTTGGATCTTCACCGCTGCTACCAATAAGTCCTCCACTGCTGCCACCTCTGGATTTTCACCACTGCCACCAATAAGTCCTCCATTGCTGCCGCCTCTGGATCCTCACCACTGCCACCAATAAGTCCTCCACTGCTGCTGCTTCATCTGCATCCTCACCACGGCCACCAATAAATCCTCCATTACTGCCACCTTTGGATCCTCACCACTGCCACCAATAAGTCCTCCACTGCTGCCTCCTCTGGATCTTCACCACTGCCACCAATAGGTCCTCCACTGCTGCCACCCCTGGATCCTCACCACTGCCACCAATAGGTCCTCCACTAGTGTCACCTCTGGATTCTCACCACTGCCACCAATAGGTCTTCCACTGCTCCGGCCTCTGGATCCTCACCACTGCCACCAAATAGTCCTCCACTGCTGCTGCCTCTGGATCCTCACCACTGCCACCAATAAGTCCTCCACTGCTGCCACCTCTGGATCCTCACCACTGCCACCAATAAGTCCTCCACTGCTGCCGTCTCTGGATCCTCACCACTGCCACCAATAAGTCCTCCAATGCTGCCGTCTCTGGATCCTCACCACTGCCACCAATAAGTCCTCCAATGCTGCCGTCTCTGGATCCTCACCACTGCCACCAAAAAGTCCTCCACTGCTGCCGCCTCTGGATCCTCACCACTGCCACCAATAAGTCCTCCACTGCTGCCGTCTCTGGATCCTCACCACTGCCACCAATAATTCCTCCACTGCCGCCACCTCTGGATCCTCACCACAGCCACCAATAAGTCCACCACTGCAGTAAATTAGGTGATAGGTAGGGTCGGGGGTGTTTGTCTGCTTGAAATGACAATGATTCCTCAGTTTTCAAAGCACAATAAGGGGCAAAATGTTCCTCTTACCCCCCATGGAGATGGTCCAACACAGTGGGGACTCCTTATGCTCCTTGGTTCTTGTGCCCACTTCAGCTGGGCACCAACTCTTTTCCCAATTAAGCAGGTCCAGGATGTGCACTGTAATCTCAGATTGTTCAGTCTGAGCAAGCCTGGAGCCCCGCTGAAGCAGTGGCAGACTGGCCAGAGGGTCCACAGGGAGAATTTCCGGTTGGCTGCACTGCACCATATTTGATCACGGCCTGTGCTATAGCTCACTTAAGCCTCTTCTTACACCCACCTTCACTATCTGCCCCCATACTGGGCCACACTGAAGCCTCCCCCTCTGCCACGTCACCCCAGGCCATGTTCAGCTGCTGCAATGCTGTAACTATTGGGGGGGGGGGGGGTTTATACATACCCCTGCCACAATTATCTGCACCTACTAATACTAAAGCCCCAGTTAAATTGCTTTAACCCTTTCGCTGCCAGCCTATCTGGAGATATTGTCACCCTTGTTGCCAGACCATTTTACACATGTTCAACTCTGATTTTTGAAGGGATTTCCAAGGATCTCCCAGGAAAATTTTAGGGAAATATATTGTTTTAGCAGGGCTTTAACATGAAATGTCTTGTTTGTAATTTTTAAAAATGAGGTGAGGTCCCCCCTACCCAGCATTACCAGCCCGGGACCAGCTATGGAGGCTTGTAGAACAGGGCACAGGGGCCAGCTTTGGTGGCCCCCCGTCCTGCAGGCTTCAAGCCGGCATAGCCTTTGACCACGGGCTCTTCTGCTCCCCCGGGCTTTAGGGAGGTAGGTAATAGGGGGGCTCGGGGTTAATGGCAAGTCACCCACTAGCCGCAGGTGACTTGCCAGACCCAGAGCCTTGTTAACTGGTATAGGGGCCTCATGGATCCCTTGCCAGTTCTCAAAGGGTTAACAGTAAAAAAAAAAAAAAAAACACACACACACACACAAGAATTTTTTTTTCCACTTTACTCACCTCGGATTGTCAGCTCCTGTGTCCCTCCGCCGATCCGATGACAGATGCTGTGATCGCCGGAAGGGGGGAGCAGGGGATCGGAGCATCTCATGCTCCCTCCTCCTCTGCCCAGCCATCACCGCATCTGAGAGCTGAACACCCGGGATCACACCCGCATGATGACATCATCCGCCCCACCCCCAAAAGGCTACTCGTAAAGATGGCGGCACTCGTCTGGAAAGGAGGTGTCGTGCTGTCTCCTGAAGACTAAAGATCGGAGGCCCCCCTGGTGAAGAGGAGACCCAGCAGGAGTGATTGGCCACGGGGGTGTGTAAATGTCATTTTTATTTATTTTCTTTTTTTATATGTAATTTCGGCGGCTGCTGAAGCGTTAGGGGGCTATTCCGGGCACTCCCCTGCAGCCGGAGGGGCCTGGGTGGGGGATCGATGCCCCCCCCCCCCGGATGAAGAGGAGACCCGGCCCGGATCGAACGAGGGGGGGTGGGGGAGTCAGGCACGTAGAATCTATGTACTTGGCACTGAAAGGATTAAAGTGATCCTCCATAAATACAATGTATATGGCGTCATGGTTTTGCAACCATATTAACTGTCCAACTATGTAACCTCCTATTCCTCAAAACAGCCTGTTTTTTTTTTTCTACTAAAGCTGTCCCCCAGTATTCATAAAAACACTAGCAGGATGCAGTATAATGTCCCAATAGCAGCCTTAAAGCGGACCTTCGCTCTGAATAAGAGTCTATCTTATATGTTTCCCACACCCTGTACATACAGATTGCCCACATTAATCCGGACCTTCACCCTGAATAAGAGCCTATCTTATATGTTTCCCACACCCTGTACATACAGATTGTCCACATTAAAAATCATCCTACCTGCATCTACTGCATGTTATGAGCCTTTAAACATCCAAGATGGCGGCTTATGGAATGGCCAGGGAGCAGAACCATTCGTACATCATATCGCATCCAAAGCCCAAGTAAAAAGAATAAACAGAGGCGGTTTTGGGGGGCACTGTGTTGGGATTAGTAGGTGACGACATACACGTAGGGCGCGCTCCCTGTTAGAGGTAAGCGCTCAGAGACGCGCCAGTGCGCTCGGAGACGCTTAGCTAAGACGCCGGGTTAGACGTCCATAGCACAGCGGCTCCAAGCGCGCTGATCAGACAAGCGGCCGTGCATGCGCCGTAGGACCACGGTGAGGTGAGTTGAAGTGGGAGATCTGGGGGGTTTCACATAGCGAGGTGCAGCTGGGCCTCCTGACACCTGGGGCAAAGATGGCGCCCCACACCTGTGTTCAGGCCTCCCTTTGGCTCCCCCCTGACCTATTAAAGAAACTATTAAAAAAAAAATCAAAAATAGGAAATGTATGCAGAGGAAGGTTCTTGTTCATCCAGGTCACTGTATATCTGTCGGAATAAATTAAGGCGACTGGACTTGCTGTTTTATTTTCTTTAAGAAGATAACTCAGCAAGTCCAGATGTCTCGATTTATTCCTACAGATCTAAATAGAAAACGTAGTACGGACTCCCATTCTAATATACCGCAGAGGAGTGCTCCTTTAAATGATGCAGCACACAATGGAAATGTATGGCCAGGTCACTGTATATCTGTTGGAATAAATTAAGGTGACTGGACTTGCTGTTTTATTTTCTTTAAGAAGATAACTCAGCAAGTCCAGCTGTCTCGATTGATTCCTATAGATCTAAATAGAAAATGTAGTACCGATTCTAATCCCATTCTAATATACCGCAGAGGAGTGCTCCTTTAAATGATGCAGCACACAATGGAAATATAGGGCGATGAAAATTCTTGTTCATCCAGGTCACTGTATATCTGTTGGAATAAATTAAGGCGACTGGACTTGCTGTTTTATTTTCTTTAAGAAGATAACTAAGCAAGTCCAGCTGTCTCGATTTGTCCCTATAGCTCTAAATAGAAAACGTAGTACGGACTCCCATTCTAATATACCGCAGAGGAGTGCTCCTTAAAATGATGCGCGGCAGAGGACGCAGCACACAAAGGGTTTATCCATTCGCATTAAAGCATCCCTCCTCGGCGACGGCGGCGGCATCTTTCATATTTCACACTGATTGAGCCGTCCGGTTGACTGGAAAGGGCTGACAGCCGCCAGGGTCTTGGTCAGAGAAGAGGAAGGTCCCCGGCCAGCTGGTAAGGGAATGATTGTGTGCCAGGTAATTATTGCTCGGTGCACAGGACCAAAGCCGGCGGGAGCGCGCTATACTAATGAAACACAAATGGGACATCTGTGTTCAGGAGTTCATTTAAGCGTTGAAAACGCACCTTTTGCCAAGTGTTTGCGCAGTTGCGTAAGCACGCGGAAGCCTTCAAAACGATTCCGGGCGCGAGACTTTTTAAGATTTTAAGATCTTTCCTATGATGGTCCACTGTGACCGATTTTTTCATTGCAATGATGGGGGAAAAAAATGAAAGGTCCTGACTAGTCAACTGCGTAGACCATAAAGCTCCTAAGTAGGGTTAAGTGAGGGCGAGCTGCAAAGTTCGAGTTCGTATTGAACTTTATAAGCACGGCCCCGTACCCAAACATGGACTTCAACCAAAAGTCCATGCTGGGGTTCGGAGTTCAGCTCAAACTCAGAAATGCTTTGTCAGTCCGCTATGGAAGATGATGGGGGCTCTGTCACAGTCTGCTATGGAAGATGATGGGGGGCTCTGTCACAGTCTGCTATGGAAGATGATGGGGGGCTCTGTCACAGTCTGCTATGGAGGATGATGGGGGGCTCTGTCACAGTCTGCTATGGAAGATGATGTGGGGCTCTGTCACAGTCTGCTATGGAAGATGATGGGGGCTCTCTCACAGTCTGCTATGGAAGACGATGGGGGCTCTGTCACAGTCTAATATGGAATATGATGGGGGGCTCTGTCACAGTCTAATATGGAATATGATGGGGGGCTCTGTCACAGTCTGCTATGGAAGATGATGGGGGCTCTGTCACAGTCTGCTATGGAATATGATGGGGGGCTCTGTCACAGTCTGCTATGGAAGATGATGGGGTGCTCTGTCACAGTCTGCTATGGAAGATGGGGGCTCTGTCACAGTCTGCTATGGAAGATGGGGGCTCTGTCACAGCCTGCTATGGGGGATGATGGGGGGGCTCTGTCACAGTCTGCTATGGAAGATGAGGGGGGCTCTGTCACAGTCTGCTATGGAAGATGATGGGGCGCTCTGTCACAGTCTGCTATAGAAGATGGGGGCTCTGTCACAGTCTGCTACGGAAGATGATGGGGGCTCTGTCACAGTCTGCTATAGAAGATGGGGGATCTCTGTCACAGTCTGCTATGGAAGATGATGGGGGGCTCTGTCACAGTCTGCTATGGAAGATGATGGGGTGCTCTGTCACAGTCTGCTATAGAAGATGGGGGCTCTGTCACAGTCTGCTATGGAAGATGATGGGGGCTCTGTCACAGTCTGCTATGGAAGATGATGGGGGGCTCTGTCACAGTCTGCTATGGAAGATGATGGGGTGCTCTCTCACAGTCTGCTATAGAAGATGGGGGCTCTGTCACAGTCTGCTATGGAAGATGATGGGGGGCTCTGTCACAGTCTACTATGGAAGATGAGGGGGGCTCTGTCACAGTCTGCTATGGAAGATGATGGGGGGGCTCTGTCACAGTCTGCTATGGAAGATGATGGGGGAGCTCTGTCACAGTCTGCTATGGAAGATGATGGGGGGCTCTGTCACAGTCTGCTATGGAAGATGATGGGGGGCTCTGTCACAGTCTGCTATGGAGGATGATGGGGGGCTCTGTCACAGTCTGCTATGGAAGATGATGGGGGCTCTGTCACAGCCTGCTATGGTAGATGATGGGGGCTCTGTCACAGTCTGCTATGGAAGATGATGGGGGCTCTGTCACAGTCTGCTATGGAAGATGATGGGGGGCTCTGTCACAGTCTGCTATGGAAGATGATGGGGGGCTCTGTCACAGTCTGCTATGGAAGATGATGGGGGGCTCTGTCACAGTCTGCTATGGAAGATGATGGGGGGCTCTGTCACAGTCTGCTATGGAGGATGATGGGGGACTCTGTCACAGTCTGCTATGGAAGATGATGGGGGGCTCTGTCACAGTCTACTATGGAAGATGATGGGGGGCTCTGTCACAGTCTGCTATGGAAGATGAGGGGGGCTCTGTCACAGTCTACTATGGAAGATGAGGGGGGCTCTGTCATAATCTGCTATGGAAGATGATGGGGGCTCTGTCACAGTCTACTATGGAAGATGAGGGGGGCTCTGTCATAATCTGCTATGGAAGATGATGGGGGCTCTGTCATAGTCTGCTATGGAAGATGATGGGGGCTCTGTCACAGTCTACTATGGAGGATGAGGGGGGCTCTGTCATAGTCTGCTATGGAAGATGATGGTGGGGCTCTGTTACACTTTGCTATGGAAGATGATGGGGGGGGGGGGGCTCTGTCACAGTCTGCTATGGAAGATGATTGGGCTCTGTCACAGTCTGCTATGGAAGATGATGGGGGATCTTATTTTTTTTTTAAATGTTTTTTACATTTAAAAAAAAATGTGGGGTCCCCCTCTTCAAAGGCGACCAGCCCGGGCACTAAGCATAAGTCTCAGAGGCTGCGCTATTGGTGGCCCCTGCCCCCTGCAAGTTTAAGTCCTTATGCCCTTTTGTATGCCTTGGGCACCCCTGCAAGAACCCTGTTCCCACACCAATGGGTATCGGCCTCTTTTGCACCCCCAATTTTTTGCTAGCTCCTGACCCTGGTGAACTGGTATAGGTTCCCCTGGACCCCTTACCTGTTCACCATAAGTAAAAAAGTAAGACACCAAACTAAAATATTTTTTTTGTTCTTAATTTAACTTATACTCACCCATCCCCATCTTCCATCCTCTGTTCCCCGACGGGAGCCATTTTTCTCAGCTGCACCGCCGTTTGGATGAAGGGGGAACATAGGTCCCCCCTTTTTTCATCCTCTCAGTGAGGGACCGAAGTAAGGGCCGGGGGAGCCTGCTTTTATACTAGGAGGAGTTGCCGTCACTGCTAATGTCACACAAGGGGAGGGGACTAGATGAGATTTTTCCCATGCCACCCCCTCAAGGCCACTCCCCTTTTGTGATGTCAAGTCACATTACTGAGTTTCCACAAATGCCCCGCCTCTTAATATAAAAACCTCTTCCAGCGGCTCATCATGGAGTCCACCGGCCAGGAGCTGGAATGAACAGAGGGAAACCTGTGTTCTCCTCTTTGCTAAATGCCACCAGAGCGTCCTTAGATGCCGGTTTGCAGTTGCAAACATTTAAAGTTATATATATTAAAGGTGAGCGCCGATTGTTGTCCCATTGTCTTGGGCTGCACCTTGCACTGTCCTAAACTCCAAAAACACCCTGTAGGTTCTAAGATATCTTTAAAAGCATTGGAGATGCAGAAAAAAAAAATGAAGAGAAACAGTGGGTGTGGCAAAAGCGATGTGATGTAAGCACACTGTGTGCTTAGCATATTCATAACGGGCGATCTCTAGGCAGAAATTGCACTCTGTCAGATCAATGTGACCAGATTATGACAGTGAGAGACATGTTGCAGGTAGAAATATTTACTTCAGCCTTTGCATGGTGTCTGACCTGTGGCAGGCTTTTGATTTCTGGCAGCCTGATCAAAGATTAGAGGCAGACGCAGATAGCTGTGCACGTTCACAAGAGCAGAGAGCAGGGAGGAGGGTTCAGTTCCAGAGCTGCAGAGAGAGGCAGCCAATCAGGATGTCTTGGGAGGGAGTGGGGTATTTCCTTTTTCTGTCCACTGAAGGATGATTGAAGGACCAGGTCAGTGGGCTGGTGATTGACAGCTGAATGAGGAAGTGATTTCCTAACCACTGAGAGTGAGTCTGAAGCCCCCATAACTGGTGCCTGGGATAGTTTTACTGGGGAGGGGGGACCCCACGCCGTTCATTTTTTAATTTTAACTCGATAGTAGTTGTATGTTATTTGAAAATCTCATAAAATGCTCTTTCCAGTTTAGGGGGGTGTCTCCTGGACAGGAAAGGGTGTCTACTGATACATATGTGGTACCATTGTAATCAGGATTGCAACACTGAAAAAGTACAAATAAGACATTTCATTTAAAAGCCCCAAAAAAGCTGAAAAAACTATATAAAATTTTCCTGGAAATTTCTGCAAAAATCACAGTTAAACACGTATAGCTCAAAATGGTGAAAAATGGCCTGGCAACGGATGGTTATAAAATGTAGGCTGGCAGTTAAAGGGTTTAAACAATTGTTTAAACAACCGCTTACCATCACATGCTATAAAATATTTTTTGTTGTTGTTGATGTTTTTGCTCCACTGGAGTTTTCCCGTTAAATAAAGTCCTCACCCGACATCAGAGATCAGGTGTAAACAAAAGATCATTTTTCATCAACATATTTTATCAGAGGAATGGTGTTTATCTCCCCTCCCACCTCGGGGGGCCTGACCTGTGATGGCCACCATATGTCGCTGTGTTCAGAACGCCACCGAGATCCGTGCCTTTCCTGTAACACGGAGAGGTACGAGGACACCTCGGAGAAGTCTCTTTCCTGTAATTAGAGTGCTCCCCCTGAGCAGGAAAGGTCTGTTTATGTCGCCTGCCATAGGGTCGTAAGAATAATTAGCTTCTGAATTTAAGCAAGACAAACGGCAAAGCTTCATGATTAAGAATTCATTTTTCATTTTAATAAAAAGAAATAGAAAAGAAAAAAAAAAAAGCACGAAGATGGTCTCCAGCGTAAAGTCATCAGTTAGGTTTTTTTTTATGATCCCTGACAAAAGAAAAATAGAGAATGATTAACTTGTCAAAAGGCACTAAGAGTAATTACGATATAAGGAAAGCCTCGCGATTTAGAGAAAGAAGAATAAGAAAAAACTCTTTCAAGCGGATATATTTCTTTGCTTGCTCTGTAAGCTGCCATACAACAGAGTAGTACTGGCGTCTAAGATACAGATGTGGAGGGGTGGTTTGGATTTTGGGATACCCTATGTGGTTAAAGTTTGCTATAAAGCAGAACAAAACCCACCCGGCCAAGTCAATATATTTGCAACCCTCAAATGTATAAGGCAATTTAAAAGCTCAAATATATGTATATCTCTAAAATTACACCACGTTGTCTAATATGTTCATTTGTCAGTAACTCCAAGGAAAAGCTTGAGGATGCACTTTAAAGAGTTATTTTTATACCTTAGTTGCAAAAAAAAAAATACAACAAAGCTACAAGCGCTGCTACAATGCAGAAAGTTTAAAAGCATATATTGAAATGGCTCAGTAGGCCTCATCCAATCTCCAAACAAGATGGCTGCTGCATTCAAGTTAGCAAAGTAGGTCTCTATCCCAAAGCAAACCTCATCATCGTCCGTCTGTGTCCGTCTCCATTCCAAACACAACTCCATGTGTGTCCTTTGGCTGCCCCAAGCGACTTTCTTCGGTCTCTCACCAGCCCACCTGTCTTTTTCCCGGGCTGACCCCTTTGTTTCATTTGAAATAGCACAGGTGATCTCTGATTAGCCCAGACAAACTAACCCAGGTGATACCCTGATTAGCTCAGATAAAGGTGATTTTCTGCTGGTCAACTTAATTTGCATGCGAATGTACACATGAAACTAAGCTTAGGCCAAAAGCTACCAAGCAAGTCTTCAGAACAAATGTAGGCCTCCAACTATGCTGAATATTAATTAAGGAACCAACCATGCTGGCTAAACAAAAGGGGTCATCCTAAATACAGTGCAATTTTCAATTGAATAAGATTTTTACAATTTCTGTATAGTAATCTCATAGCGTTACACATAGTCATGGCAGACGGCTCTCATTGGACGAGAGCCTTAGAGTGTGCCATTGGAACAAGAAAGAGGTTAGTGAATAGCAGTGCTCTAGGGGTCTCACACAGCGGCACATTCTGAATTGGGGGGACTGGAACAAAATCCGGGAGGGTCATATTCCTGTGTTTTGTTCAGCTTTAAGGGTAATTGAGTTTTAAGGACAGGATGACCCTCGCATAGGGCGCAGTTAGAAGAGATTTTTTTTCCAGGGCCTGTGAGTGTAGTGTACAGAAAAGAAAACCAAAACATCCTGCAGGGGTTGCTTTAAAAGCAGTGAGGGTTTATTAAGGGTGCAGTGTGATGAGAGGACTCTAGGTGTCTCCCTTGCTGAGGAGTATATGTTGCCCTGTGCGCAACAGCTGGAGGCTCAAGGCTAGGGAGGTGATGGTGGCGACGACGAAGGTAGGGGAACCTGTGCATTCCTGTGTTGATCTGTCCTAGAACTGAGATCTGCCTGGAACTTGGAGAGCTTCATGGTTCTTAAGTTAGAGGGTAGTTGGGTAGCATCATGCTTGTTCAGTTCGAGGGTAGCTGGGTAGCATCATGGTTCAGTTTGAGGATAGTTGGAGAGCTTCATGGTTTTTAAGTTAGAGGGTAGTTGGGTAGCATCATGGTTTTTAAGTTAAGAGGGTATTTGGGTAACATCATGGATGTTCAGTTCGAGGGTAGTTGTGTAGCATCATGGTTGTTCAGTTCGAGGGTATTTGGGTAGCATCATGGTTGTTCAGTTCGAGGGTAGTTGTGTAGCATCATGGTTTTTCAGTTCGAGGGTATTTGGGTAGCATCATGGTTGTTCAGTTCGAGGGTAGTTGGGTAGCATTATGGTTGTTCAGTTTGAGGATAGTTGGGTAGAATCATGGTTGTTTAGTTTGAGGGTAGTTGGGTAGCATCACGGTTGTGCGGATCGAGGGTAGCTGGCTAGCATCATGGTTGCTCAGCTGGCTGGTAGTTTAGTAGCATCATGTTTATTCAGTTCAGTGGTGGGTGGAGAGCTTCATGGTTTTTATGTTAGAGGGTAGTTGGGTAGCATCATGGTTGTTTAGTTTGAGAGTATTTGGGAAGCATTGTGGTTGCTCAGTTCGAGGGTAGTTGGAGAGCTTCATGGTTTTTAAGTTCGAGGGTAGTTGGGTAGCATCATGGTTGTTCAGTTTGAGGGTAGTTGGGTAGCATCATGGTTGTTCAATTTGAGAGTATTTGGGAAGCATCATGGTTGTTCAGTGCAAGGGTAGTTGGGTAGAATTATGGTTGTTTAGTTTGAGGGTAGTTGGGTAGCATCATAGTTCAGTTCAAGGGTAGTTGGAGAGCTTTATGGTTTTTAAGTTAAGAGGGTATGTGTGTAGGGTAGTTGGAGAGATTCATGGTTTTTAAGTGAGAGGGTAGTTGGGTAGCATCATGGTTGTTCAGTTCAAGGGCAGTTGGGTAGAATTATGGTTGTTTAGTTTGAGGGTAGTTGGGTAGAATCATGGTTGTTTAGTTTGAGGGTAGTTGGGTAGCATCATAGTTCAGTTCGAGGGTAGTTGGAGAGCTTCATGGTTTTTAAGTTAAGAGGGTATTTGGGTTGGAGAGCTTAATGGTTTTTATGTTAGAGGGTAGTTGGGTACCATCATGGTTGTTCAGTTTTGTGGGTAGTGGAGATGTTTTTTTTTTCATACTTGCAATATCGGGCAATAGAATAGAAACTCTTTATGGAGCTAGTGTTTTTTTCGAGACAAACTCGATCTTGTCTTCCAGATCTCAGCAGAAGGAGGAGAGGGTGGCCAAGGTAGTTCTGATTGCATTAATACCCAATGTCATTTTTCGTTTTGCCTCCTGTTCTAAACCTTTAAAATAAATCTAAATGTGTTAAAAACAATGAGGCTCGTGCCTTCTACCTGTTAGAAAGTTTGAAAAGATTCAAGGGCCTTAAAACTTGTTTGGCACCTTTTCCGAAGCAAACGCGACTCCAAAAATGACAATATCGCGTTCAGAGTCAAGGATAATCGCCATCGTCTAACAGATATATCACACAACGACGAGCTCCAATAAACAAGATTCGCTCCCTGCAGACAAAACGCAGGCCCGATGCCGCGCTCTATGGCCGCAGGTCAGGGGTAACGGCAGCCGCATATTTGACGACCTAAACAAACATTGACAAATGATGAAAGCTGTTTCCTTTTGTTTCCTTTAAGTCACTCGTTATCGCGCTTTTCGAGTCCACAAGCCGCTCTTTCTAATAGAGAACAATTTGCGGATTCAAATGAGGATGTGAGTCGGATATGCAGATGTATTTAACAAGGAGATTGCTTTTTCAATAATGACGGTAGAATAATAAAACAATTAAAAAGAAAGAAGTTGAATACCCGATGATTACCACTAGATGTAAAAGAAAAAAAAACGAGTAAAGAATTAATTTACTCACCATCTTGCATTACATTTAAACACCTTTTTTTTTTTTTACCACTAAGGCAATTTTAGAACTAATAGGATTCATCTATAATTACATAGTTAAGTAAAATTTATGTAAAAGGAAATTAAGTATTTCCCTTCTGGGAAAATAGGCCGAGGGAGCCAATGTTACCATTTAACCGTTTGTACATGTGGCTCTGTTGTTGCCGTTAGTCCGTAAAATCTTTATTAATCCAGTTCCAGAGTCTGTTTACAATCAATCAATAGTGTTCCAGAAGAAGGAGGCGACCTGTTCACGCATATATTACAGGTGGCGTAACTGAAGGTGATGGGGCCCTGGTGCAAAGTATCTTTCAAGTTCTTCTTTGCAAAAAAGAAAGCTTGTCTCCTCCAAGAATATACGTTAATAAGAGATGACCGACTCCAAATGAGATTTTAAACAAATTGTTGTTAAACAAAAAGTTCATGTAGTGACATACCTTCCAACTTTTCGAGGTGGGAAAGAGGGACAATTTTTAAATTAAGCCACAACATTGAGGGATGGATGAAGCCACGCCCCTCATTGAGGGATAGATAGGAGATACATTGTAACAATTACAATAGAAACACTTTGAATGGGCAAATGAATCATTGATGCAGATCTGAATGTTACACCCCAAGGAGGGACAAATGAGAACAATGTGGGATAGGGGGACATGGACTCCAAAGAGGGGCATTCTCTCCAAACCAGGGACACTTGGGAGGTATGCAGTGAGCTCTTCCGGATTGGTAGCTCAGTTAACTCCATAACCCACCCAGCTGCTTCCTGTGTGCAGGCTGCCTCTGTGCTTTGCAAAGCCTCCACCCATGTCCAGCATCCCACCTAACCCCTCCACCCCAACCATTGACTTGTGCCCCAACCTAACCTCTCAACCCCAACCATTGATTTGCACCCCAACCTAACCTCCCTACTCCAACCATTGATTTGCACCCCAACCTAACCTCCCCACCCCAACCATTGATTTGCACCCCAACCTAACCTCTCCACCCCAACCATTGATTTGCACCCCAACCTAACGTCTCCACCCCAACCATTGACTTGCGCCCCAACCTAACCTCTCCACCCCAACCATTGACTTGCGCCCCAACCTAACCTCTCCACCCCAATCATTGACTTGCACCCCAACCTCTCCACCCCAACCATTGACTTGTGCCCCAACCTAACCTCTCCACCCCAATCATTGACTTGCGCCCCAACCTAACCTCTCCACCCCAACCATTGACTTGCGCCCCAACCTAACATCTCCACCCCAACCATTGACTTGTGCCCCAACCTAACATCTCCACCTCAACCACTGATTTGCACCCCAACCTAACCTCTCCACCCCAACCATTGATTTACACCCCAACCTAACCTCTCCACCCCAACCATTGATTTGCACCCCAACCTAACCTCTCCACCCCAACCATTGATTTGCACCCGAACCTAACCTCTCCACCCCAACCATTGATTTGTGCCCCCCAATCTAACCTCTCCACCCCAACCATTGACTTGCGCCCCAACCTAACCTCTCCACCCCAACCATTGATTTGCACCCCAACCTCTCCACCCCAACCATTGATTTGCACCCCAACCTAACCTCTCCACCCCAACCATTGATTTGCACCCCAACCTCTCCACCCCAACCATTGATTTGCACCCCAACCTAACCTCTCCACCCCAACCATTGATTTGCACCCCAACCTCTCCACCCCAACCATTGATTTGCACCCCAACCTAACCTCTCCACCCCAACCATTGACTTGCACCCCAACCTAACCTCTCCACCCCAACCATTGACTTGCGCCCCAACCTAACCTCTCCACCCCAACCATTGACTTGTGCCCCCCAATCTAACCTCCCCACCCCAACCATTGACTTGTGCCCCCCAATCTAACCTCCCCACCCCAACCATTGACTTGCGCCCCAACCTAACCTCTCCACCCCAACCAATGATTTGCACCCCAACCTAACGTCTCCACCCCAACCATTGACTTGCGCCCCAACCTAACCTCTCCACCCCGACCATTGACTTGTGCCCCCCAATCTAACCTCTCCACCCCAACCATTGATTTGCGGCCCAACCTAACCTCTCCACCCCAACCATTGATTTGCACCCGAACCTACCCTCTCCACCCCAACCATTGATTTGTACCCCCCAATCTAACCTCTCCACCCCAACCATTGACTTGCGCCCCAACCTAACCTCTCCACCCCAACCATTGATTTGCACCCCAACCTCTCCACCCCAACCATTGATTTGCACCCCAACCTAACCTCTCCACCCCAACCATTGATTTGCAACCCAACCTAACCTCTCCACCCCAACCATTGACTTGCGCCCCAACCTAACCTCTCCACCCCAACCATTGATTTGCACCCCAACCTCTCCACCCCAACCATTGATTTGCACCCCAACCTAACCTCTCCACCCCAACCATTGATTTGCAACCCAACCTAACCTCTCCACCCCAACCATTGACTTGCGCTCCAACCTAACCTCCCCACCCCAACGATTGACTTGCGCCCCAACCTAACCTTTCCACCCCAACCATTGACTTGCGCCCCAACCTAACCTCTCCACCCCAACCATTGACTTGTGACCCCCAATCTAACCTCCCCACCCCAACCATTGACTTGCGCCCCAACCTAACCTCTCCACCCCAACCATTGATTTGCACCCCAACCCAACCTCTCCACCCCAACCATTGATTTGCTCCCCAATCTAACCTCTCCACCCCAACCATTGATTTGCACCCCAACCTAACCTCTCCACCCCAACCATTGATTTGCGGCCCAACCTAACCTCTCAACCCCAACCATTGACTTGCGCTCCAACCTAACCTCTCCACCCCAACCATTGATTTGCACCCCATCCCAACCTCTCCACCCCAACCATTGATTTGCACCCCAACCTAACCTCTCCACCCCAACCATTGATTTGCACCCCAACCTAACCTTTCCACCCCAACCATTGACTTACGCCCCAACCTAACCTCTCCACCCCAACCATTAACTTGCACCCCAACCTAACCTCTCCACCCCAACCATTAACTTGCACCCCAACCTAACCTCTCCACCCCAACCATTGACTTGCGCCCCAACCTAACCTCTCCACCCCAACCATTGATTTGCAACCCAACCCAACCTCTCCACCCCAACCATTGACTTGCGGCCCAACCTAACCTCTCCACCCCAACCATTTATTTGCACTCCAACCTAACCTCTCCACCCCAAAAATTGATTTGCACCCCAACCTAACCTCTCCACCCCAACCATTCATTTGCACCCCAACCTAACCTCTCCACCCCAACCATTGACTTGCACCCCAACCTAACCTCTCCACCCCAACCATTGACTTGCGCCCCAACCTAACCTCTCCACCCCAACCATTGACTTGCTCCCCCCAACCCAACCTCTCCACCCCAACCATTGACTTGCTCCCCCCAACCCAACCTCTCCACCCCAACCATTGATTTGCGGCCCAACCTAACATCTCAACCCCAACCATTGACTTGCGCTCCAACCTAACCTCTCCACCCCAACCATTGATTTGCACCCCAACCCAACCTCTCCACCCCAACCATTGATTTGCACCCCAACCTAACCTCTCCACCCCAACCATTGATTTGCACCCCAACCTAACCTTTCCACCCCAACCATTGACTTACGCCCCAACCTAACCTCTCCACCCCAACCATTAACTTGCACCCCAACCTAACCTCTCCACCCCAACCATTAACTTGCACCCCAACCTAACCTCTTTACCCCAACCATTGACTTGTGCCCCCCAACCTAACCTCCCCACCCCAACCATTGACTTGCGCCCCAACCTAACCTCTCCACCCCAACCATTGATTTGCAACCCAACCCAACCTCTCCACCCCAACCATTGACTTGCGGCCCAACCTAACCTCTCCACCCCAACCATTTATTTGCACTCCAACCTAACCTCTCCACCCCAAAAATTGATTTGCACCCCAACCTAACCTCTCCACCCCAACCATTCATTTGCACCCCAACCTAACCTCTCCACCCCAACCATTGACTTGCACCCCAACCTAACCTCTCCACCCCAACCATTGACTTGCTCCCCCCAACCTAACATCTCCACCCGAACCATTGACTTGCGCCCCAACCTAACCTCTCCACCCCAACCATTGATTTTCACCCCAACTTAACCTCTCCACCCCAAACATTGATTTGTGCCCCAACCTAACCTCTCCACCCCAACCATTGACTTGCACCCCAACCTAACCTCTCCACCCCAACCATTGACTTGTGCCCCCCAATCTAACCTCTCCACCCCAACCATTGACTTGTGCCCCCCAATCTAACCTCTCCACCCCAACCATTGATTTGCATTCCAGCCTAACCACTCCACCCCAACCATTGATTTGCACCCCAACCTAACCTCTCCACCCGAACCATTGATTTGCGCCCCAACCTAACCTCTCCACCCCAACCATTGATTTGCACCCCAACTTAACTTCTCCACCCCAACCATTGATTTGTGCCCCAACCTAACCTCTCCACCCCAACCATTGACTTGTGCCCCCCAATCTAACCTCTCCACCCCAACCATTGACTTGCACCCCAACCTAACCTCTCCACCCCAACCATTGACTTGTGCCCCCCAATCTAACCACTCCACCCCAACCATTGATTTGCACCCCGACCTAACCTCTCCACCCGAACCATTGATTTGCGCCCCAACCTAACCTCTCCACCCCAACCATTGATTTGCACCCCAACTTAACTTCTCCACCCCAACCATTGATTTGTGCCCCAACCTAACCTCTCCACCCCAACCATTGACTTGCTCCCCAACCTAATCTCTCCACCCCAACCATTGACTTGTGCCCCCCAATCTAACCTCTCCACCCCAACCATTGACTTGCACCCCAACCTAACCTCTCCACCCCAACCATTGACTTGCACCCCAACCTAACCTCTCCACCCCAACCATTGATTTGCGCCCCAACCTAACCTCTCCACCCCAACCATTGATTTGCGCCCCAACCTAACCTCTCCACCCCAACCATTGACTTGCACCCCAACCTAACCTCTCCACCCCAACCATTGATTTGCGCCCCAACCTAACCTCTCCACCCCAACCATTTATTTGCACTCCAACCTAACCTCTCCACCCCAAAAATTGATTTGCACCCCAACCTAACCTCTCCACCCCAACCATTGACTTGCACCCCAACCTAACCTCTCCACCCCAACCATTGACTTGCGCCCCAACCTAACCTCTCCACCCCAACCATTGACTTGCTCCCCCCAACCCAACCTCTCCACCCCAACCATTTATTTGCACTCCAACCTAACCTCTCCACCCCAAAAATTGATTTGCACCCCAACCTAACCTCTCCACCCCAACCATTCATTTGCACCCCAACCTAACCTCTCCACCCCAACCATTGACTTGCACCCCAACCTAACCTCTCCACCCCAACCATTGACTTGCTCCCCCCAACCTAACATCTCCACCCGAACCATTGACTTGCGCCCCAACCTAACCTCTCCACCCCAACCATTGATTTTCACCCCAACTTAACCTCTCCACCCCAACCATTGACTTGCACCCCAACCTAACCTCTCCACCCCAACCATTGACTTGCACCCCAACCTAACCTCTCCACCGCAACCATTGACTTGTGCCCCAATCTAACCTCTCCACCCCAACCATTGACTTGCACCCCAACCTAACCTCTCCACCCCAACCATTGACTTGTGCCCCCAATCTAACCTCTCCACCCCAACCATTGACTTGTGCCCCCCAATCTAACCTCTCCACCCCAACCATTGATTTGCATTCCAGCCTAACCCCTCCACCCCAACCATTGATTTGCACCCCAACCTAACCTCTCCACCCGAACCATTGATTTGCGCCCCAACCTAACCTCTCCACCGCAACCATTGATTTGCACCCCAACCTAACCTCTCCACCCCAACCATTGACTTGCGCCCCCCAACCTAACCTCTCCACCCCAACCATTGACTTGTGTCCCCCAATCTAACTTCTCCACCCGAACCATTGACTTGCACCCCAACCTAACCTCTCCACCCCAACCATTAACTTGCTCCCCAACCTAACCTCTCCACCCCAACCATTGACTTGTTCCCCTCCAATCTAGCCTCTCCACCCCAACCATTGATTTGCACCCCAACCTAACTTCTCCACTCCAACCATTGATTTGCACCGCAACCTAACCTCTCCGCCCCAACCATTGACTTGCCCCCCAACCTAACCCACCCTCCCTAGCCACTGACCCACACCCTTCACCCATCACCCCTTCCCAGAACTGACCTTCACCTCTCACCTATACCCATTCTCCAACCACTTACCTGTACTCTTTACCACCAGCCATTGACCCACAACTAAACCATACCTACCAACTTTTCAGGGTGGAAAGAGGGACATTTGTTAAATTAGGCCACGTCCCCTCATTGAGAGATGGATGAAGCCACGCCTCCTCATTGAGGGATGGATGAAGCCACGGCTCCTCATTGAGGGATAGATGAAGCCATGCCCCCTCATTGAGGGATGGATGAAGCCACGCCCACTCATTGAGGGATGGATAAGCCACGCCCCCTCATTGAGGGATGGATGAAGCCACGCCCTCTTGTTGAGGGATGGATAGGAGATACATTGTAACAGTTACAACAATATAAACACTTTAAATAGGCACATGAATCATTTATTTATGCAGATCTGCATGTTACACCTCAAATGAGAACGGCGAGGGTCAGGGGGACATGAACCCCAAAGAGGGACAATCCCTTCAAATCAGGGACACTAGGGCGCTCCTTACAAAACTGCGCTCCCTACAAGACCACATCCTCTGAGCCTCTGAAATGTTGGTCTGTATCTTTTGTTGGGAAAGGTGGTAGCCCTAACTGGACCAGAATGACAGGGGATCTCTGTGCAATCATCCCTTATTTCTACGCAGAAGTAGTAGGTCTTCAGCTGTAATGCCTCATCGCTGCTCTGCTCACAGCTGAGGGCTCCTAGAAACATTTTAGAAACATTAATTACACTGAATGTCCTGCAGCTGCTGCTGCATGATTGACATGATGAAACAAAGTAACAGCTTTTCCCTCACACACAGAATTCCTCCAGCAGCTGTTTGTTCAGTATGTGAGTGGAATGGTAGCTGACCTGCCCTGTGTTTCCGGCAGGCCATCCCTAAATGAGGGGGCATGGCTTCATTTACATATTGTCCGTCTTTGAGGTGTAACATGCAGATCTGCAGCAATAATTGATTTATTCTCCTATTCAAAGTGTTTCTATTGTTGTAACTGTTACAATGTATTTCCTATCCATCAATGAATGAGGGTGTGCCTTCATCCATCCCTCAATGAGGGGGGAGTGGCCTCATCCATCCCTCAACGAGGGGGCGTGGCCTCATCCATCCCTCAATGAGGGGGCGTGGCTTCATCCATCCCTCAATGAGGGGGCGTGGCTTCATCCATCTCTAAATGAGGGGACGTGGCTTCATTTACATATTGTCCCTCTTTGAGGTGTAACATGCAGATCGGCAGCAATAAATGATTCATTCTCCTATTCAAAGTGTTTCTATTGTTGTAACTGTTACAATGTATCTCCTATCCATCCCTCAATGAGGGGGCGTGGCTTCATCCATCCCTCAATGAGGGGGCATGGCTCCATCCATCCCTCAATGAGGGGGCGTGGCTTCATCCATCCCTCAGTGAGGGGGCGTGGCTTCATCCATCCCTCAATGAGGGGACGTGGCTTCATCCATCCCTCAATGAGAGGGTGTGGCTTCATTTACATATTGTCCGTCTTTGAGGTGTAACATGCAGATCTGCAGCAATAATTGATTTATTCTCCTATTCAAAGTGTTTCTATTGTTGTAACTGTTACAATGTATTTCCTATCCATCCCTCAATGAGGGGGCGTGGCTCCATCCATCCCTCATTGAGGGGTGTGGTTTAATTTACCTATTGTCCCTCTTTGAGGTGTAACATGCAGATCTGTAGCAATAAATGATTCATTTTCCTATTCAAAGTGTTTCTATTGTTGTAACTGTTACAATGTATCTCCTATCCATCCCTCAATGAGGGGGCATGGCTTCATCCATCCATCAACGAGGGGGCGTGGCTTCATATAAACATTGTCCCTCTTTCCCACCCTGAAAAGTTGGGATATATGAAGTAACGCCTCCATTTTTTTTACCCAACAGACAGACAGTATGGTATATGGCAGAAGAGGTCTAAAGAGGTCTTAGAAATAAAGTAGGACATCGATGTGGACTGTGTTAGTGAAGGTTCAAGTAAAAGAACTTTATTTACTGATGGGCAAACTGGAACCTTTCAGCTTTATTTGGAATGGAAACAGAGAACAGCTTGGCCGCACCTCTCGGCTCGGACATTAAATCAACGCGGCTTTATTAGTGGTCCTAGAATGCCAGCTGAGCCATCCCGAAGCCTGTCACCGTGATGTCTTTATCTGTAACCAAACCAGACATGTGCTCCTGGCAGCTTCAGAAGGTGACAACAAATCCAATTAGCTCCTCTCCATGGTGCCACAATACTAGAGAGAATGGGCCTGACAGGGAGGGCGACCGAAAATACCCCGCGCCGCAGCGTAGCCCGTCCCATTGTAATACATAAAAAAATAAAAAAATAAATAATAAACAAAAACACAAATAAACAACTTAATTAGAAAAGGCTTCGCTTTGAACGAATGTTTCAAAGCCCCGGCGACTCCGATTAAAGGGCGAAACCCGGGACCCCCCCCCTTATCTAGGAATCCGAACCCACCACGTCTACCCACAAAACAAAAGGAAGGCGCTGGAAATGATAGCGAGCTTTCTCTTTAATAAAACACCATTAATGACGGGTCTTTGGTGCCTGTAGGTGGTAAACGCAGCATGTTGTTTTTGGCAGCCGAGGAAGCCAAAACTGCCTCGAAACAGACTTTTTCACTTGGATGGCGGAACAAGAAAAGTTGTCGCATCCAAGTAGACTGGAGACGTGATTCACATTACGCAGAATAGCTGCCATTTCTGCCGAGCGTCTTGTTTCGCATTTGCATTTTTTTTTTCAATCCATGTATAATATGTCAGAATGAATAGACAACCGTACATTGCCCCTCATTACATAGTTACATAGTTATATAGATACATAGTTATATAGTTACATAGTTACATAGTTATATAGTTACATAGTTATATAGTTACATAGTTATATAGTTACATAGTTACATAGTTACATAGTTATATAGTTACATAGTTATATAGTTACATAGTTACATAGTTACATAGTTACATAGTTATATAGTTACATAGTTATATAGTTATATAGTTACATAGTTATATAGTTACATAGTTATATAGTTACATAGTTATATAGTTATATAGTTATATAGTTACATAGTTATATAGTTACATAGTTATATAGTTACATAGTTATATAGTTACATAGTTATATAGTTACATAGTTATATAGTTACATAGTTACATAGTTATATAGTTACTTAGTTATATAGTTACATAGTTATATAGTTACATAGTTATATAGTTACATAGTTATATAGTTACATAGTTATATAGTTACATAGTTATATAGTTACATAGTTACATAGTTATATAGTTATATAGTTACATAGTTATATAGTTACTTAGTTATATAGTTACATAGTTATATAGTTACATAGTTACATAGATAATAGGGTTCAAAAAAGACATATGCCCATCAGGTTCAACCGAGAGTGTTGGGGTTGGGGAAGTTATTTTTTATTTTAGTTTTTTGAGCAAAAAAAGGGATTAAGGGTGGCCCAGACACCCCTCTAATGTAGTCAATGAAATCAATTTTATTAGGCAAAAAACATAAATCCTAAATAACAATGGGGGGATTCCAGGGCTAACCCACTGCAACCATCCACATAAGTGGCCACACAACACAAATTAGATTAAATGAATAGTTTATTGAGAAATGTACATACTAAACAAATCTACATATATACTACACAATAGACATACATAACACTGTTAAAAAACATATATAAAACCCAAGTGGGGATTAATTCCCCACTTGGGTTTTATATATGTTTTTTTAACAGTGTTATGTATATATCTATTCTGTAGTATATATGTAGAATTGTTTATCTAATGGACTTTATTTATTTAATGGAATCATATTAAACAATGATTTGATATTACAATAAATTGTATTTTTCTCATCCATGTATAATATATCAAAATGAATAGACCGCCATACATTGCCTCCTATTACATAGTTACATAGGTAATAGGGTTCAAAAAAGACACATGTCCATCAAGTTCCACCAAAAGTGTTGGGGTTGGGGAAGTTTTTTCTTATTTTAATTTTGTAACAAGAAAAAAGGGGATCCCAGGTCATTTTTAATTTTTTTTTAGGGTTAAACCTCCTGGAGAGGGGACCCTATGTGTGTTTTATTTTAAATTATTTATAAAGGATTAAAGAGGAACATCAGAGGCACATTAAAAGTCCCTAAACCCTCATCAGCCTGTTGCCAGTCCCTTTGGTTTGCATTTTGGGCATTCTTTACTCGCATTTCTGGGGCATCTGTATTCCCTGTCCCTCCGATTCTGGGCGTCCTCCGTTGGACAGCTCCATTTTTCTCGCATAAGGCACCGCGCGCAACTCCCGATCTCGCACGTGCACAGTGCCGACATAACGCGCTTCTATGGGAGCCGGAGAAAGAGGCGCCAGAGTTGAAGAGCAGCTTTTTTTCAGACCTGCTTCTGGATGAGGACGGTTGAGACGCAGATGTCTGTTTCAGATGGCCAAGCGGGTGGGGATGTCAGCAGTTCCCGATAGTGGCAAAATCCAAAAGGTATGCGGCACCCAGCAAGGGAGAGGATGGGAATTAGTTATAAAGAGGTCTGATGTTCCCCTTTAACACTTGCAAATAAAAAAAAATAGCCCATGCGGACACCAGACTCTTCTGTACCCCCCTGGCCATTGGGGGTGCATGTAATGGGGTGGCGGTTTCGGCAAACTTGTGTAGGTAAGTGCTCAGTTACCACAGAGTTGCAACTGGAACATTACATGCCTGCTGGAGATCATAGATCACTCTCTCTCTCTCTAGCTGCTGATGGTACACTTCCTGCCCCTGCAAGTTGAGGTTTGCAGCCCCTAGCTGGAGGTATCAAAGACTATATATACAGGACAGACTTCCTGTATGCTAGGAAAACTGAGTACATAGCTTGCTGCCAGGTGCTGTGCTGCTGCAACCTACATATACAGGTTCACAGGGGAGCCTGGATCACTTCCCAGACTACTACACTGTTCACCTGCATGTCCAGCTGATGGTGCCACGTTGGGGATCTTCTGTAGCTGCTCCTGAACTTCTTCATTGCCTTCTGCCTGCTGACCTGCGTGTCCGGCTGCTGTGTGCCCTGTAGAGAGCTTCGACTGCTGCTGCATATCTGATCATCGACTCCTGTGTGTCAAGCAAGAATCATCTCTTTGAGTCAAGATCAGGGGCCCCTGCAGCTTTGATCCTGTGCCGACTTTCTCCTGGAGGTATTTAGCTATAGACTATATATACCCGGGTATATGTGCACAGACTAACTGAAACCCCAACTGGGCCTTTTATTGTGCTATACTGTGTATGATTCATATCTATTGCCAAGTTAACCTTTACCCCATAAAGTTATACTTGACTCTTCTGTACCCCCCTGGCCATTCTTTACTCGCATTTCTGGGGCATCTGTATTCCCTGTCCCTCCGATTCTGGGCGTCCTCCGTTGGACAGCTCCATTTTTCTCGCATAAGGCACCGCGCGCAACTCCCGATCTCGCACGTGCACAGTGCCGACATAACGCGCTTCTATGGGAGCCGGAGAAAGAGGCGCCAGAGTTGAAGAGCAGCGTTTTTTCAGACCTGCTTCTGGATGAGGACGGTTGAGACGCGGATGTCTGTTTCAGATGGCCAAGCGGGTGGGGATGTCAGCAGTTCCCGATGGTGGCGAAATCCAAAAGGTATGCGGCACCCAGCAAGGGAGAGGATGGGAATTAGTTATAAAGAGGTCTGATGTTCCCCTTTAACACTTGCAAATAAAAAAAAATAGCCCATGCGGACACCAGACTCTTCTGTACCCCCCTGGCCATTGGGGGTGCATGTAATGGGGTGGCGGTTTCGGCAAACTTGTGTAGGTAAGTGCTCAGTTACCACAGAGTTGCAACTGGAACATTACATGCCTGCTGGAGATCATAGATCACTCTCTCTCTCTCTCTAGCTGCTGATGGTACACTTCCTGCCCCTGCAAGTTGGGGTTTGCAGCCCCTAGCTGGAGGTATCAAAGACTATATATACAGGACAGACTTCCTGTATGCTAGGAAAACTGAGTACATAGCTTGCTGCCAGGTGCTGTGCTGCTGCAACCTACATATACAGGTTCACAGGGGAGCCTGGATCACTTCCCAGACTACTACACTGTTCACCTGCATGTCCAGCTGATGGTGCCACATTGGGGATCTTCTGTAGCTGCTCCTGAACTTCTTCATTGCCTTCTGCCTGCTGACCTGCGTGTCCGGCTGCTGTGTGCCCTGTAGAGAGCTTCGACTGCTGCTGCATATCTGATCATCGACTCCTGTGTGTCAAGCAAGAATCATCTCTTTGAGTCAAGATCAGGGGCCCCTGCAGCTTTCATCTTGTGCCGACTTTCTCCTGGAGGTATTTAGCTATAGACTATATATACCCGGGTATATGTGCACAGACTAACTAAAACCCCAGCTGGGCCTTTTTATTGTGTTATACTGTGTATGATTCATTTCTATTGCCAAGTTAACCTTTACCACATAAAGTTATACTTGACTGTGTCAGTGAGTGACTTAGGTAAATGGTTGCTGGGAGCAGTAGTCCCTCTGCTCCGAATGTATTCTTTTGTTTAGACAACTTGATCTGTTTCCCAGAAAGGTGTTCCCTATTAGTTGCAAGGGCCCTATTCTGGGTGGAGGCACAGCCACACCAAACATTTAATCCACTCTTCCACTCAGCAAAGGCTCAGCCTCTTTTTGTTACTAACAGGTTAAGTGCCATAGCCTGTCTTGAGTGGGGTGGTTACCATCACCCCCCCCAAAAAAAACCAGCCCTACACTTGCTTGTAGGGGACTTGCCAGACCATCTTGCCCTTTGAACTGATATAGAGGGTCTCAAGGACGCCTTGCCAGTTTACAAATTAGACCAGAAAAGAAGGTAAGTGTATGGGGCGACCTGGGGGGGGGAGGGCTCACAAAGCGGTGCATCCCGATTTTGTATGCCCCGGAGGGGTAGAATCGATTGTCCCAGGAATCCTGTAGATTGCGGGGCCAATTGCAGTGGGTTTTGGTCCACTTCGGTGCCGCGCTGTGTCACTCGCATCCTTAGGCTGTGCACAGTGGCGGCCGAGAAGGGATGCGCGTGATGCACTGTGGGCTCGTGGGGAAAGGTAAGAATTTCGGGCAAACCGCAGGGCATCCCGGCTTGGGGAGGGGGAGTAAACCGGCCCTAGTGTCTCACAGACTCCAGGTACGGTTTTGGTCCACTTAAAATTCTCAGACAGAATGATAATTTACAACCAATAAGAAGTAAAAAGAGTTAATCACTGCAGCGTCTGCTCTCTACTTACAATCAAGGCTTTAAAAAAAGGGGGGGGGGGGAGGCCGAACAGCCACTTATAGAGGAACAGCCAGCAGCGAAAGCGCTTTTCTTCCCCTTGATTTGGATGAGGACAATGCCAGCATGTGAAGGCATCTCTCAATGAATCCAGTTATGGGCATCCACCATTACAGTAAGTGAGAGGCATTCTTCATTACAGTTAGGGAGGGTCATCCCTCATTACAGTAAGTGAGGAGCATCCCTCATTACAGTCAGGGAGGGGCATCCCTCATTCCAGTCAGTTAGGGGCATTCTTCATTACAGTCAGGGAGGGTCATCCCTCATTACAGTCAAGGAGGGGCATCCCTCATTACAGTCAGTTAGGGGCATTCTTCATTACAGTCAGGGAGGGTCATCCCTCATTACAGTCAGTTAGGGGCATTCTTCACAACAGTCAGGGAGGGTCATCCCTCATTACAATCAGTTAGAGGCATTCTTCATTACAGTCAGGGAGGGGCATCCCTCATTACAGTCAGTTAGGGGCATTCTTCATTACAGTCAAGGAGGGGCATCCCTCATTACAGTAAGTGAGGAGCATTCTTCATTACAGTCAGGGAGGGGCATCCCTCATTACAGTCAGTTAGGGGCATTCTTCATTACAGTCAGGGAGGGGCATCCCTCATTACAGTCAGTTAGGGGCATTCTTCATTACAGTCAAGGAGGGGCATCCCTCATTACAGTCAGTTAGGGGCATTCTTCATTACAGTCAGGGAGGGGCATCCCTCATTACAGTCAGTTAGGGGCATTCTTCATTACAGTCAGGGAGGGGCATCCCTCATTACAGTCAGTTAGGGGCATTCTTCATTACAGTCAGGGAGGGGCATCCCTCATTACAGTCAGTTAGGGGCATTCTTCATTACGGTCAGGGAGGGGCATCCCTCATTACAGTCAGTTAGGGGCATTCTTCATTACAGTCAGTTAGGGGCATTCTTCATTACGGTCAGGGAGGGGCATCCCTCATTACAGTCAGTTAGGGGCATTCTTCATTACAGTCAGGGAGGTCATCCCTCATTACAGTCAGTTAGGGGCATCCCTCATTACAGTCAGTTAGGGGCATTCTTCATTACAGTCAGGGAGGGGCATCCCTCATTACAGTCAGTTAGGGGCATCCCTCATTACAGTCAGTTAGGGGCATTCTTCATTACAGTCAGGGAGGGGCATCCCTCATTACAGTCAGTCCACTTTAATGTGCGGCTAGAACAGCTGAATGCAATCCCTCGCAGCACACATCGGTGGCGCGCTGCATCACTCGCATCCTTCGGCTGTGCATAGCGGCGGCCAAGAAGGGATGTGCATGATGCACCGTGGGCTACGAATTTCGAGCAAACCGGTGGGTATCACACTGTGGGGCATCCCAGTTTGAGGGGAGTAAACCGTCCATAGAGTCTTATAGACTCCAGGGATGGTTTTGGTCCACTTAACCGTCAGAATGATCATTTACAACCGATAAGAAGTAAAAGAGCCGTAAAAGAGTTAATCATTGCAGCGTCTGCTCTCTACTTACAATCAAGGCTTTAAAAGCGCGGGGGGAGAGAGAACAGCCACTTGTAGCGGAACGGCCAGCAGCGAAATCGCTTTTTTTTCCCCTTGATTTGGATGAGGACAATGCGCGGCGGCGGCGTAATCGAGAAGCGTTTCAACCTTGTTCCCAATCCCAATGGCGGTGACGGGGGAGGCGGCGTTTGAATCATACACCCATCACTCCAGTCAATGGAGAATAGGCGTGGTGGTGTAATTAAGCTGTCAGGAAGCCAATGGCGGCATTGTCTGCCTCGGTGCCCCGGTGCCACTCTGTGGGCACTAACAGCCAAAGACAACTGAGGAGGCTCGGGGTACTGAGGGGATAATCACTGGGATCATTTTCACTGAAGCAGGTTCCACGTGTGGATTCAGACAGACGCCGGCCAAAACTTCATCCGGGCTAATTGCCATCTAGACACGCAGCGGCTTTGTGCGGCTTCCCAAACACCCGAATTAAAAGAAGCTCGGACCTGCCGCGCTCCCATTGGCCCCGGGCTGACGGCTTACGCCACGTGCAGTTATAATGCACGAAGATCGCATACATGGCTTTACATGGGCAGAACTTCCAACCTTTCAGGGTGGGAAAGAGGGACAATTGAAATTACACCCCCTCATTGATTGATGGGTAGGAAATGGATGGGAGATACATTGTAACAGTTACAATAATAGAAACACTTTGAATAGGCAAATGAATCATTTATTGCTGCAGATCTGCATGTTACACCTCAAAGAGAGACAATATGTAAATGAAGCTCATTGAGGGATGGATGAAGCCACACCCCCTCGTTGAGGGATGATGAAGCCACGCCCACGCATCGAGGGATGATGACGCCACGCCCACTCATTGAGGGATGGATAGGAGATACATTGTTACAATTACAATAAAAACACTTTGAATATGTGAATGAATCATTTATCGCTGCAGATCTGCATCAAAGAGGGACAATTGTTCAATGAAGCTACGCCTCCTCATTGATGGATGGATGAAGCCACGCCCCCTCATTGAGGGATAGATGAAGCCATGCCCCCTCATTGAGGGATAAATGAAGCCACGCCCCCTCATTGAGGGATAAATGAAACCACGCCCCTCATTGAGGGATAGCTGAAGCCACGCCCCCTCATTTGAGGGATAAATGAAGCCACGCCCCTTATTGAGAGATAGCTGAAGCCACGCCCCTCATTGAGGGATAGCTGAAGCCACGCCCCCTCATTGAGGGATGGATGAGGCCACGCCCCCTCATTGAGGGATGGATGAAGCCACGCCCTCTCATTGAGGGATGGATAGGAGATAGGGTGTAACAGTTACAATAGAAACACTTTGAATAAGCAAATAATAATACAGACAAGACCTCTGCAAATACATTACAGCCAGGGACTGTAGTGAGAGGGGCATCCCTCCATTCCAGCCAGTGAGGGGCATCCCTCCATTCCAGCCAGTGAGGGGCATCCCTCCATTACAGCCAGTGAGCGGCATCCCTTTAATCACAACCGGCGAGGGCCATCTCTCATTACAGCCAGTGAGGGGCATCCCTAATTCCAGCCAGTGAGGGGCATCTCTTATTACAGCCAGTGAGGGGCGTCTCTTATTACAGCCAGTGAGGGGCATCCCTAATTCCAGCCAGTGAGGGGCATCTCTTATTACAGCCAGTGAGGGCCATCTCTCATTCCAGCCAGTGAGGGGCATCTCTTATTACAGCCAGTGAGGGGCATCCCTAATTCCAGCCAGTGAGGGGCATCTCTTATTACAGCCAGTGAGGGCCATCTCTCATTCCAGCCAGTGAGGACCATCCCTCATTACAGCCAGTGAGGGGCATCTCTAATTCCAGCCAGTGAGGGGCATCCCTAATTCCAGCCAGTGAGGGGCATCTCTTATTACAGCCAGTGAGGGCCATCTCTCATTCCAGCCAGTGAGGGGCATCTCTTATTACAGCCAGTGAGGGGCATCCCTAATTCCAGCCAGTGAGGGGCATCTCTCATTACAGCCAGTGAGGGCATCTTTCATTGAAGCCAGTTATGGGCATCCACCATTACAGTCACTGAGGGACATCCCTCATTGCAACCAGCAAGGGGAATCCCTCATTGCAACCATTGAGGGGCATGCCGCCATTCCATCCAGTGAGGGGCATCCCTCCAATACAACCAGCGAGGGCCATCTCTCATTCCAGCCAGTGAGGGGCATCCCTAATTCCAGCCAGTGAGGGGCATCTCTCATTCCAGCCAGTGAGGGGCATCCCTAATTCCAGCCAGTGAGGGGCATCTCTCATTCCAGCCAGTGAGGGGCATCCCTAATTCCAGCCAGTGAGGGGCATCTCTCATTCCAGCCAGTGAGGGGCATCTCTTATTACAGCCAGTGAGGGGATTCCCTCATTACAACCATTGAGGGGCATGCCGCCATTCCAGCCAGTGAGGGGCATCCCTCCAATACAACCAGTGAGGGACATCTCTTATTAAAGCCAGTGAGGGCCTTCTCTCATTCCAGCCAGTGACCGGCATTTCTTATTACAGCCAGTGAGGGGCATCCCTAATTCCAGCCAGTGAGGGGCATCTCTTATTCCAGCCAGTTAGGGGCATCCCTAATTCCAGCCAGTGAGGGGCATCTCTCATTCCAGCCAGTGAGGGGCATCTCTCACTACAGCCAGTGAGGGGCATCCCTAATTCCAGCCAGTGAGGGGCATCTCTAATTCCAGCCAGTGAGGGGCATCCCTCATTCCAGCCAGTGAGGGGCATCCCTAATTCCAGCCAGTGAGGGGCATCTCTAATTCCAGCCAGTGAGGGGCATCTCTAATTCCAGCCAGTGAGGGGCATCCCTAATTCCAGCCAGTGAGGGGCATCTCTAATTCCAGCCAGTGAGGGGCATCTCTAATTCCAGCCAGTGAGGGGCATCTCTTATTACAGCCAGTGAGGGGATTCCCTCATTACAACCATTGAGGGGCATGCCGCCATTCCAGCCAGTGAGGGGCATCCCTCCAATACAACCAGTGAGGGGCATCTCTCATTCCAGCCAGTGAGGGTATCTTTCATTGAAGCCAGTTATGGGCATCCACCATTACAGTCAGGGAGAGGCATCCACCATTACAGTCAGTGAGGGACATCCCTCATTACAGTCAGTTAGGGGCAACACACAGACAGACAGATACACACACACAGACATACTCACCGCAATGCAGGTGATTTCCCTTCCTGTCCGATCTCCAGTGAGGCTCCTTCTTGGAGTCCCGTCCACCCACAAAATCACCAATGAGATTAAAGAAAAAAAAAAAACGCCAGCCTTCCAGACGCCCAGCTGCCACGGCCTCTCAGGCGCCAGTCTCCACCGGCCCCGAGCATGCAGCCTAGCGCTCACACTCGGGGCCGGAAGCAGCGGGCACCTGAGAGGCCGGGATCAACTGCCCTAATTTAGGATTGTCCCACAGAAATCAGGACGATTGGGGGGTATGGATAAGTTATTGAAGTTAGGACCCTGAATCCCCCGCTCCATAGGCCCCGACTTACCTTTTGGATGTCATCCGGCTGCTTCGGGGCCGGATCCTCACCCCCTGCCGCTGGCTTAGCTGTCTGAAAGTGACAGCAAGGCTTTAGCCGAGCTCTTCAAAGTCCACTCAGCGAAGTCTCATGGTATTTCAGATCCCATTCATGGGCACTGCACAGGTGCGAGATCAGGGGCCACGCGCAGTACATGATGGGATGCAAGATGGCGCCACCCATCGGAATCCGAGGGACCCAGAAGGTGGATTCCCCAACGAGGTGAGTAAATAGCGCCTAAAGGTAAAACCAGAGGGGGGCCGCAGATCAGTGAGGTTTGAGGGAGGTTTTAACTTCCCCCAATGTTCCTCTTTAAAGTGGACCAAAACCCAGGATTTTGACTATTCTGGGTTTTGGTCCTTTCCCCCGGGGCACCCCGATCGTGGGTGATTTGGGGGATACTCTGCTGCAATGCTTGTTATGGGGTGTTTGGGGGGGATGCTCTGAAACCCCCGCAGATCGCCGAGCGCAACTCACCTCTTCCCGGTCCTACAGCACATGCCGCTCATCTAATCAGCGCGATCGGAGCCGCTGACGTCGCGGCGTCTAAGCCTTCGAGTGCGCTGCTTCCCTCTAACAGGGAGTGTTCCCGCGCCGGCCATTCACAAATGCCTGACGCAGGCACCCACCCTGCTAGAGGGATAGCGGGGATGCAGCCGCCACTTGCGCATGCGTTGGACCGGGAAGCAAGGTGAGTGAACAGGGCGACCTGGAAGGTATCACACAGCGGTGCATCCCAATTTGGGATGCCCCAGGGGGAGATAATCGATCGGCCCTCTGATCTTATAGATTCCTGAGCCAATTGCGCTTGGTTTTGAGACACTTTAAAGAGGAACATCGGACCAAAAAAAAAAAGGGGACCAGTTCCCCCACTATCGGCCCCTTACTAATCCGGCTGCTTCGGGGCCCCAATCCTCACCCCCTGCCGCTGGCTTAGCCATCTGTAAATGACGCCACTCAAAGTCTCGTGGGATTTCGGGCTGCGCTATTGCATCCCATTCATGGGCACTGCACAGGTGCGAGATCAGGCACAGTACATGATGGGATGGCGCCGCCTGGACACTGAGGGACCCAGAAGATGGACCCCTTGGCAAGGTGAGTAAATGGCGCCTAAAGGTAAAACCGGAGGGGGGGGGGCAGATCGGTGAGGTTTGCGGGAGGTTTTAACTTCCCCCCGATGTTCCTCTTTAAAGTGGACCAAAACCCAGGATTTTGACCATCCCAGGTTTTGGTCCACTCCCCCGAGACACACCGATCTGGGATACCTTGCTGTGTGAAAACCCCCGAGCGCAACTCACCTCTTCCTGGTCCTACGGCGCATGCGCGGCGGCTCGTCTGATTAGGGCGCTCGAAGTCACTGATGTCACGGCGTCTAAGCCTTCGTGGAAGCAGGAAGCGTGCCCGCGCCGGCCGTTCACAAATGCCAGGAGTGGGCACGCGCCCTGCTAGAAGGATAGCGGGGATCCGGCTGCCGCTCGAGCATGCGCCTTTGGACTGGGAAGCAAGGTAAGTGAATGGGGCGCCCAGGGGGTATCACACAGCAGGGCATCCTGATTTTGGATGCCCCGGGGTGAGGGAATCTTATAGATTCCCAGGCCGATCCACTTTAAAGAGGAACATTGGACCAAAAATAAAAAAGGGGGCCAGTTCCCCCACTATCGGCCCTTATTTTCCTTTTGGATGTCATCTGGCTGCTTTGGGGCCCATTCCTCACCCCTTGCCACTGGCTTAGCCGTCTGTAAATTACCCCACTCAAAGTCTCGCAGGATTTCGGATGGCCCCATTGCATCCCATTCATGGGCACTGCACAGGTGTGAGATTGGGGGCCGCGCGCAGTACATGATGGGATGGCGCCGCCCGTCGGATGTTCGCCCAGAAACCGAGGGATCTAGAAGATGGACCCCTTGGCGAGGCGAGTAAATGCCGCCCAAAGGTAAAACCGGAGGGGGGCAGCAGATCAGTAAGGTTTGGGGAGGTGTTAACTTCCCCCAATGTTCTTATTAAAGTGGACCAAAACCCAGGATTTTGACCATCCTAGGGGCACCCCAAAGGGCATCCCCCATTACAGTCAGTGAGAGGCATCCTTCATTGCAGATAGTGAGGGACATGCCTCATTACAGTCAGTTAGGGGCAACACACAGACAGACAGTTACACACACACACACACACATATACTCACCACAATGCAGACGATTTCCCTTCCTGACCGATCTCCAGTAAGGCTCCTTTCTGGAGTCCGGCCCACCCACTAAACCACCAATGAGATTAAAAAACCAGCCTCCCAGACCCCCAGCTGCCCGAAATTGGGATTGTCCCACGGAAATCAGGACGGTTGGGGAGTATGGATAAGTTATTGAAGTTGGGACTCAATCCCTGGAAAGTTTAGTGGATTTCCAGGTGGCTGAAGAATCGGTATCAGTCTGTGTTTCACACAGTGGGGCATCCCAATATGGATGCCCCGGGGGGAGGGAACTGATCAGCCCGGGAGTCTTATAGATTCCCAGGAAGATCGCGCTGGGTTTTGGTCCACTTTACCGGCTGGATCTGCAATGATAAAATGAAGCATTTTCGGGAGCGCTTCTTCCATTGTCACGTGACAGTCGGGGGGTGTATTGAATCCCACTGTTGTTTTACATAGTTACATAGTTAATATAGTTACATAGTTAGTTATTACATAGTTACATAGTTATATAGTTAGATAGTTATATAGTTACATAGTTAGTTACATAGTTAATATAGTTACATAGTTATTACATAGTTATATAGTTACATAGTTATATAGTTACACAGTTAGTTACATAGTTATATAGTTACATAATTAGTTACTTCTCCATCAGGTCCACGGGGGAGGTCCCCTTGCATGGAGGCTTGCATATAAGGCACAGTGTGGCACTAATAAAGTTGAGTTCATCTTCACCCTCAATACTGAGTTCTGTCTCTTATTGGGGGAAACGCTATATTACAATTCACTAGCCCTTGTAAGGGCTGTTCCTGTTTCCTCACGGACGACTCTGGAATTCCAGCAGCACCTCTCACCATTGGGAAAAGGACGTCTCTGGCGGGGAAGCCCTCCGGCGATAAAGGTTATCGCTACAATTGGTGGCAGTGGTGGGATGGTCCTTTGTACCCAGAGAGAGTGCTACCCTGATGGAGAGTCAGTAGGACAAGTTGAAAAGGCTGACCCTGAAGGATCTACTCGAGAGCCGGGGAAGGTCAGCTAGCAACCGCCCACGTCAGGAACTGATAGCCGAGCTGATCGAAATGGATCGTGCAGCAGTGAGGACCGAAACCAATATAGAGATCGATGAAGACGCTGCTCTCAATCAAGCGGTTCGGAACAGATTGTCGGTCTATGGCCCGAATCCATCACAGGAACTGATCGACCGAGTCTTTGCCGCAGCGGAGGCAGAGGCCAGTAAGCGAAGGGAAGATCGGCGACTTTCAACCCAGCAGCCTCTCAGCCTCAGTTACACTGGGGGGAGAAAGATTCCATTTGCAGCATTTAAGTCCTTCCAGGAAAGTGACGACGAGATTGACGGATTTTTGGCCGATTTTGAACACCAGTGCGCTTTACACCGGGTACCCACGGAGGAATGGGTCACCATATTATCAGGGAAACTATCTGGGAAAGCTTCCGATGCTTTCCGGGCCATCCCTGATGCGGACTTACCACACTACCATCTGGTAAAGGAGGCTTTGTTAGCCCGGTACGCTGTCACCCCGGAAGCCTACAGGCGACGATTTCGGGAATCCCAAAAGAAGGGAGGGGATTCTTACACGGAGTGGGCATGTCGCCTCCATCGTACAGCATCACACTGGGTCACTGGATGCAAAGCCACGACCGCTGAGGATGTACTACAGTTGTTTTTACTAGAACATTTTCTCAATGCCCTGCAACCAGAGCTAAGAGAGTGGGTACGTGACCGGAGGCCTCTAACGCTACCTGAGGCTGCTCGTCTAGCCGACGAGTACACCGATGCTTGCTGGACAGAACAGTCCACTCCAAAACCACCACCTCCCATCAAATTTCAAGCACCTGTGGCTTCAGTGCCAACTGGTGACTCTGGGCCACATAGGCCGGCGCAGCAACCGAACCTCTCCACAGTTCAGTGCCATAGTTGCAAACAATGGGGACATTATCGCAGGGATTGCGCCCTAGAGCGTCCCCAAAACACGCGGGGGCAAAAACAACCTTCCACCTCCCGTACTCCTGTGGCACACTGTTTGGAAGCTGAGAGCAGTTCGGAAGAGTATCTGGGGGTACTGTATGAAGCTGATCCCGTACAAGCGGCCATCCAAGACAACCGAAAGCACCATTGCCAGGAGGTACGAGTCAATGGGCGCACCGCGCAAGGATTACGCGACACCGGAGCCACACTTACCTTGCTCCAACCTCATTTGGTCAAGAACAAAGACCGCACCGGACACACCGTTGCAGTAAGGGTGGCGGGAGGAGCTGTGTTTCGACTTCCCACCGCCCGAGTACATCTTGACTGGGGCGCTGGATCCGGCAGGGTACAGGTGGGACTTATGGACAACTTACCCGCAGAAGTACTATTGGGAAATGATCTAGGACCAATGACTTCTGCCTATGCTACCTCTGTGCCAGCCAGCATCAACCCTGTTACAACCCGGTCTCCAGCCCGAGCTGCTGACTCCAGCCCACTGGTCGGGGAGACCCAGGGGTTTCGTCTGCATCACGTCATGTCTGTTACACGAAGTCAAGAAGAGGATCAGCCATCAGGTTACGTCCTTCCAGAAGGGAAACTTATGCCAAACACTATTTTTGTTGGGGGCATTGGCCGTCGGATTAATCAGCCTGAAATTAAGGATGTTTTTTCAAAGTATGGCGCTGTAAAGAATGTCAAAATTATTAGGGATGCCTCTGGCGTTTCTAAGGGTTATGGTTTTGTCTCCTTTTACGATGATGTAGATGTGCAGAAGATTGTGGATTCTCCGATCAGCTTCCAGGGAAAGAGATTGAAACTTGGACCAGCTATAAGAAAGCGAAGCACCTGTGCACACATCCAACCAAGGACTTTGGTGCTGAACTCACCAACGCCACAATATCCCAGTGTTTGGACCCCACCCATGACCGATTCCTATGTACAGCACACGTCAATGTTTAGCCCTGTTACTCACTATTTGCAGACTTGTCCTTACACAGAACTCTGCCCATAACAAGAGTCCGGACAGCCCCACGTTAACCTGAACAGGGTCAATCCGGGTCTGCCGGGTGTTCTACAAAAAGGGGGCATTGTGACAGACTCTACCTTTGGATTTTAAAGGCACTGTTTTTGCATAGACCCATTACTTTCATTTTCTTGAGCATGTCCCAGACAGACTGCCATTGTGTTATTGATTGCGTTACAGACTGCCATTGTTGATTGTATTACAGACTGCTATTGTTATACTGATTGTGCTACAGACTGCTATTGTTCTACTGATTGTGTTACAGACTGCTATTGTTCTACTGATTGTGTTACCGGCAGAGTTGAGGGATTGTGTGCCCTGCTCCCATTGGTCCGTGTCTTTGTCATGCAGTTCTCCATCAGGTCCACAGGGGAGGTCCCCTTGCATGAAGCCTTGCATATAAGGCACAGTGTGGCACTAAAAGTTAAGTTCATCTTCACCCTCAATACTTTTGTTCTGTCTCTTATTGGGGGAAACGCTATATTACAATTCACTAGCCCTTGTAAGGGCTGTTCCTGATTTCCTCACGGATGACTCTGGAATTCCTGCAGCACCTCTCACCATTGGGAAAAGGACGTCTCTGGCGGGGAAGCCCTCCGGCGATAAAGGTTATCGCTACAGTTACATAGTTATATAGTTACATAGTTAGTTATTACATAGTTATATAGTTACATAGTTATATAGTTACATAGTTATATAGTTACATAGTTAGTTATTACATAGTTATATAGTTACATAGTTATATAGTTACATAGTTATATAGTTACATAGTTAGTTATTACATAGTTATATAGTTACATAGTTATATAGTTACATAGTTATATAGTTACATAGTTATATAGTTACATAGTTACATAGTTATATAGTTATATAGTTACATAGTTAGTTATTACATAGTTATATAGTTACATAGTTATATAGTTACATAGTTAGTTATTACATAGTTATATAGTTACATAGTTATATAGTTACATAGTTATATAGTTACATAGTTAGTTATTACATAGTTATATAGTTACATAGTTATATAGTTACATAGTTATATAGTTACATAGTTATATAGTTACATAGTTACATAGTTATATAGTTATATAGTTACATAGTTATATAGTTACATAGTTATATAGTTACATAGTTACATAGTTATATAGTTACATAGTTATATAGTTACATAGTTAGTTATTACATAGTTACATAGTTATATAGTTACATAGTTATATAGTTACATAGTTAGTTATTACATAGTTACATAGTTATATAGTTACACAGTTAGTTACATAGTTACATAGTTAGTTACATATTTAACACGGTTGAAAAAAGATACATGTTCATCAAGTTCTACCAAGGGTGTTGGGGTCGGGGAAGTTATCTTTTGTTTTTATTTCATAGGGGAAGCTATTTATTTTATTATTATTTTTTTACTGATAACCACTAATAGTAACTGTTAATGTTATTTTCTTCTAACATCTGATCCTTGTTTGAAGCTGTCAGCGGTTGATGCTGTGACAAGCTTCTGTGGGAGGCTATTCCATAGATTTATAGTTCTTATGGTAAAAAATGATTGTTGCCTCCGGTGACTAAATTTCTTTTTTTTATAACTGAAGGCAGTGCCCTCTTGTCTTCGGAGAGGATTTTACATGAAATAGTGTTCCCCCATATTTTTTGTATTGGCCATTTTTATATTTATACAAGTTACTCATGTCCCCCCTCAGTCGTCTTCTCTGAAGACTAAACAGATTTAATTCCCGTAATCTTTCCTCATAACTGAGATCTTTCATTCCTCTTATTATTTTGGTGGCTCCTCTGCTCCCTTTCCATAGTCAGAGCGTCCTTTCTATGAATGGGGTTTAGTCACCTTAGATCTGCGGCAGGATCGCTAGCTAGATTGGTTTGTTATTTATTAACCTTTAATTCAGCGTTTTACGGAGTTCTTCTTTAGGGCGCAGTAAAAAGGGACATCCCTCATTACAGTCAGTTAGGGGCATCCCTCATTACAGTCAGGGAGGGTCATCCCTCATTTCAGTCAGGGAGGGTCATCCCTCATTACATTCAGTTAGGGGCATTCTTCATTACAGTCAGGGAGGGACATCCCTCATTACAGTCAGTTAGGGGTATTCTTCATTACAGTCAGGGAGGGGCCTCCCTCATTACAGTCAGTTAAGGGTATTCTTCATTACAGTCAGGGAGGGTTATCCCTCATTACAGTCAGTTAGGGGTATTCTTCATTACAGCCAGGGAGGGGCATCCCTCATTACAGTCAGGGAGGGGCATCCCTCATTACAGTCAGTTAGGGGCATTCTTCATTACATTCAGTTAGGGGCATTCTTCATTACAGTCAGTTAGGGGTATTCTTCATTACAGCCAGGGAGGGGCATCCCTCATTACATTCAGTTAGGGGCATTCTTCATTACAGTCAGGGAGGGACATCCCTCATTACAGTCAGTTAGGGGCATTCTTCATTACAGTCAGGGAGGGGCATCCCTCATTACAGTCAGTTGGGGCATTCTTCATTACAGTCAGGGAGGGTCATCCCTCATTACAGTCAGTTAGGGGCATTCTTCATTACAGTCAGGGAGGGTCATCCCTCATTACAGTCAGTTAGGGGCATTCTTCATTACAGTCAGGGAGGGGCATCCCTCATTACAGTCAGTTGGGGCATTCTTCATTACAGTCAGGGAGGGGCATCCCTCATTACAGTCAGTTAGGGGCATTCTTCATTACAGTCAGGGAGGGGCATTCCTCATTACAGTCAGTTAGGGGCATCCCTCATTACAGTCAGTTAGGGGCATCCCTCATTACAGTCAGTTAAGGGTATTCTTCATTACAGTCAGGGAGGGTTATCCCTCATTACAGTCAGTTAGGGGTATTCTTCATTACAGCCAGGGAGGGGCATTCTTCATTACATTCAGTTAGGAGCATTCTTCATTACAGCCAGGGAGGGGCATCCCTCATTACATTCAGTTGGGGCATTCTTCATTACAGTCAGGGAGGGTCATCCCTCATTACAGTCAGTTGGGGCATTCTTCATTACAGTCAGGGAGGGTCATCCCTCATTACAGTCAGTTGGGGCATTCTTCATTACAGTCAGGGAGGGTCATCCCTCATTACAGTCAGTTAGGGGCATTCTTCATTACAGTCAGGGAGGGTCATCCCTCATTACAGTCAGTTAGGGGCATTCTTCATTACAGTCAGGGAGGGGCATTCCTCATTACAGTCAGTTAGGGGCATCCCTCATTACAGTCAGTTAGGGGCATCCCTCATTACAGTCAGTTAGGGGCATTCTTCATTAGAGTCAGGGAGGGTCATCCCTCATTACACTCAGTTAGGGGCATTCTTCATTACAGTCAGGGAGGGGCATCCCTCATTACAGTCAGTTAGGGGCATTATTCATTACAGTCAGGGAGGGGCATCCCTCATTACAGTCAGGGAGGGGCATTCCTCATTACAGTCAGTAAGGGGCATTCTTCATTACAGTCAGGGAGGGTCATCCCTCATTACAGTCAGTTAGGGGCATTCTTCATTACAGTCAGGGAGGGGCATCCCTCATTACAGTCAGTTAGGGGCATTTCTCATTACAGTCAGGGAGGGTCATCCCTCATTACAGTCAGTTAGGGGCATTCTTCATTACAGTCAGTTAGGGGCATTCTTCATTACAGTCAGGGAGGGGCATCCCTCATTACAGTCAGTTAGGGGCATTCTTCATTACAGTCAGTTAGGGGCATTCTTCATTACAGTCAGGGAGGGGAATCCCTCATTACAGTCAGTTAGGGACATTCTTCATTACAGTCAGGGAGGGGCATCCCTCATTACAGTCAGTTAGGGGCATTCTTCATTACAGTCAGGGAGGGGCATCCCTCATTACAGTCAGTTAGGGACATTCTTCATTACAGTCAGGGAGGGGCATCCCTCATTACAGTCAGTTAGGGGCATTCTTCATTACAGTCAGGGAGGGGCATCCCTCATTACAGTCAGTTAGGGGCATTCCTCATTACAGTCAGTTAGGGACATTCTTCATTACAGTCAGGGAGGGGCATCCCTCATTACAGTCAGTTAGGGGCATTCTTCATTACAGTCAGGGAGGGGCATCCCTCATTACAGTCAGTTAGGGACATTCTTCATTACAGTCAGGGAGGGGCATCCCTCATTACAGTCAGGGAGGGGCATTCCTCATTACAGTCAGTTAGGGACATTCTTCATTACAGTCAGGGAGGGGCATTCCTCATTACAGTCAGTTAGGGGCATTCTTCATTACAGTCAGGGAGGGGCATCCCTCATTACAGTCAGTTAGGGGCATTCTTCATTACAGTCAGGGAGGGGCATCCCTCATTACAGTCAGGGAGGGGCATCCCTCATTACAGTCAGTTAGGGGCATTCTTCATTACAGTCAGGGAGGGGCATCCCTCATTACAGTCAGTTAGGGGCATTATTCATTACAGTCAGGGAGGGGCATCCCTCATTACAGTCAGTTAGGGGGATTATTCATTACAGTCAGGGAGGGGTATCCCTCATTACAGTCAGTTAGGGGCATTCTTCATTACAGTCAGGGAGTGTCATCCCTCATTACAGTCAGTTAGGGGCATCCCTCATTACAGTCAGTTAGGGGCATCCCTCATTACAGTCAGTTAGGGTCATCCCTCATTACAGTCAGTGAGGAGCATTCTTCATTACAGTCAGGGAGGGGCATCCCTCATTACAGTCAGTTAGGGGCATTCATCATTACAGTCAGGGAGGGGCATCCCTCATTACAGTCAGTTAGGGGCATTCTTCATTACAGTCAGGGAGCGGCATCCCTCACATAATCATTTTATGATTTAGTAACCTTTGATTCAGCGTTTTACGGAGTTCATCTTTAGGGCGCAGTAAAAAAGGATTCACCGAGGCGGGTGACGCGACGCCGGGTTGACTCCAGCAATAAACATTGCGCAGCTCTGGGTATTGCAGTCGCTGGTAGTTCACATGGATATTAAAGCTCCGATGAGATGTAAGCGATAGCGTAATGGTCGGGGGGGGCGCGGCTATATATGGAACGCGAGGCGTTATTTTCTGCTCGGAGAGGAATTAGGAACAGCAAGAAAAGAAAGAAAAAAAAAAAATGAGCGACAAGCAAACAGATCAAACATGACACTTCAAAGCGCGGGGAGAACAAGGAGGCAGCGATCCGCCGCCGCGCTCCCACAAAGCCGCAAAAAAACAAAGCGGACGGCGCCACATACATGGCCGCGTCCACGCGTCCCCCGTTTCACATGTGCGCTTGGGGAGAGGCCTCCGGTGGTTACGCAGGCCGGTTCGGCTCCCTTTTTCGTGCTCGGGCACTCTAAGGGGCTAATTAGTGTCTTTAATATGCAAATCGGAGCCTGGAAAGATTATATGTAGGGGGAAAAAAAAATAAAAAACAGCTGGCGAATATGTTATTTTAATTATTATGCCAAAGAGATATGACGGGAAGCCGCAATTACAGCCATCAGGACTATTCGCTGCCTCCCGATGACAGCTCGGAATTACAATGATGCTCTTTTTTACTTAGTATTATGATTTCACATACCTCCCAAGGGTCCCTGATTTGGAGGGACTGTCCCTCTTTTGAGCCCATGTCTCCCTGTCCCTTGTTGTTCTCATTTGTCCCTCTTTGAGGTGTAACATGCAAATCTGCAGCAATAAATGATTCATTTACCTTCAGTGTTTCTATTGTTGTAACTGTTACAATGTATCTCCTATCTATCCCTCAATGAGGGGGCGTGGCTTAATCCATCTCTCAGTGAGGGGTGTGGCTTAATCAATCACTCGATGAGGGGGTGTGGCTTCATTTACATATTGTCCCTCTTTGAGGTGTAACATGCAGATCTGCAGCAATAAATGATTAATTTACCTATTTAAAGTGTTTCTATTGCTGTAACTGTTACATCCTATCTCCTATCCATCCCGCAATGAGGGGGCGTGGCTTCATCCATCCCTCAATGAGGGGGCGTGACTTCATCCATCCCTCAATGATGGGATGTGGCGTCATTTACATATTGCTCCTCATTGAGGTGTAACATGCAGATCTGCAGCAATAAATGATTCAATTACCTTTTCAAAGTGTTTCTATTGTTGTAACTGTTACATCCTATCTCCTATCAATCCTTCAATGAGGGGGTGTGGCTTCATCCATCCCTCAATGAGAGAGTGTGGCTTCATCTATCCCTCAATGAGAGAGTGTGGCTTCATCCATCCCTCAATGAGAGAGTGTGGCTTCATCTATCCCTCAATGAGAGAGTGTGGCTTCATCTATCCCTCAATGAGAGAGTGTGGCTTCATCTATCCCTCAATGAGAGAGTGTGGCTTCATCTATCCCTCAATGAGAGAGTGTGGCTTCATCCATCCCTCAATGAGAGAGTGTGGCTTCATCTATCCCTCAATGAGAGAGTGTGGCTTCATCCATCCCTCAATGAGAGAGTGTGGCTTCATATATCCCTCAATGAGAGAGTGTGGCTTCATCTATCCCTCAATGAGAGAGTGTGGCTTCATCTATCCCTCAATGAGAGAGTGTGGCTTCATCCATCCCTCAATGAGAGAGTGTGGCTTCATCTATCCCTCAATGAGAGAGTGTGGCTTCATCTATCCCTCAATGAGAGAGTGTGGCTTCATCTATCCCTCAATGAGAGAGTGTGGCTTCATCTATCCCTCAATGAGAGAGTGTGGCTTCATCCATCCCTCAATGAGAGAGTGTGGCTTCATCTATCCCTCAATGAGAGAGTGTGGCTTCATCTATCCCTCAATGAGAGAGTGTGGCTTCATCTATCCCTCAATGAGAGAGTGTGGCTTCATCTATCCCTCAATGAGAGAGTGTGGCTTCATCCATCCCTCAATGAGAGAGTGTGGCTTCATCTATCCCTCAATGAGAGAGTGTGGCTTCATCTATCCCTCAATGAGAGAGTGTGGCTTCATCCATCCCTCAATGAGAGAGTGTGGCTTCATCCATCCCTCAATGAGAGAGTGTGGCTTCATCTATCCCTCAATCAGAGAGTGTAGCTTCATCTATCCCTCAATGAGAGAGCGTGGCTTCATCCATCCCTCAATGAGAGAGTGTGGCTTCATCTATCCCTCAATGAGAGAGTGTGGCTTCATCCATCCCTCAATGAGAGAGTGTGGCTTCATCCATCCCTCAATGAGAGAGTGTGGCTTCATCTATCCCTCAATGAGAGAGCGTGGCTTCATCTATCCCTCAATGAGAGAGTGTGGCTTCATCCATCCCTCAATGAGAGAGTGTGGCTTCATCTATCCCTCAATGAGAGAGCGTGGCTTCATCTATCCCTCAATGAGAGAGTGTGGCTTCATCTATCCCTCAATGAGAGAGCGTGGCTTCATCTATCCCTCAATGAGAGAGCGTGGCTTCATCTATCCCTCAATGAGAGAGCGTGGCTTCATCCATCCCTCAATGAGAGAGCGTAGCTTCATCTATCCCTCAATGAGAGAGTGTGGCTTCATCCATCCCTCAATGAGAGAGCGTGGCTTCATCCATCCCTCAATGAGAGAGCGTGGCTTCATCCATCCCTCAATGAGAGAGCGTGGCTTCATCTATCCCTCAATGAGAGAGTGTGGCTTCATCCATCCCTCAATGAGAGAGTGTGGCTTCATCTATCCCTCAATGAGAGAGTGTGGCTTCATCCATCCCTCAATGAGAGAGCGTAGCTTCATCTATCCCTCAATGAGAGAGTGTAGCTTCATCCATCCCTCAATGAGAGAGCGTGGCTTCATCCATCCCTCAATGAGAGAGCGTGGCTTCATCCATCCCTCAATGAGAGAGAGTGGCTTCATCTATCCCTCAATGAGAGAGTGTGGCTTCATCCATCCCTCAATGAGAGAGTGTGACTTCATCTATCCCTCAATGAGAGAGCGTAGCTTCATCTATCCCTCAATGAGAGAGCGTAGCTTCATCTATCCCTCAATGAGAGAGCGTGGCTTCATCTATCCCTCAATGAGAGAGTGTGGCTTCATCCATCCCTCAATGAGAGAGTGTGGCTTCATCTATCCCTCAATGAGAGAGTGTAGCTTCATCTATCCCTCAATGAGAGAGCGTGGCTTCATCCATCCCTCAATGAGAGAGCGTGGCTTCATCCATCCCTCAATGAGAGAGCGTGGCTTCATCTATCCCTCAATGAGAGAGTGTGGCTTCATCCATCCCTCAATGAGAGAGTGTGGCTTCATCTATCCCTCAATGAGAGAGTGTGGCTTCATCCATCCCTCAATGAGAGAGCGTAGCTTCATCTATCCCTCAATGAGAGAGTGTAGCTTCATCCATCCCTCAATGAGAGAGCGTGGCTTCATCCATCCCTCAATGAGAGAGCGTGGCTTCATCCATCCCTCAATGAGAGAGAGTGGCTTCATCTATCCCTCAATGAGAGAGTGTGGCTTCATCCATCCCTCAATGAGAGAGTGTGACTTCATCTATCCCTCAATGAGAGAGCGTAGCTTCATCTATCCCTCAATGAGAGAGCGTAGCTTCATCTATCCCTCAATGAGAGAGTGTGGCTTCATCCATCCCTCAATGAGAGAGTGGCTTCATCTATCCCTCAATGAGAGAGTGTGGCTTCATCCATCCCTCAATGAGAGAGTGTGGCTTCATCTATCCCTCAATGAGAGAGCGTGGCTTCATCTATCCCTCAATGAGAGAGTGTGGCTTCATCCATCCCTCAATGAGAGAGTGTGGCTTCATCTATCCCTCAATGAGAGAGTGTGACTTCATCTATCCCTCAATGAGAGAGCGTAGCTTCATCTATCCCTCAATGAGAGAGTGTGGCTTCATCCATCCCTCAATGAGAGAGCGTGGCTTCATCCATCCCTCAATGAGAGAGCGTGGCTTCATCCATCCCTCAATGAGAGAGTGGCTTCATCTATCCCTCAATGAGAGAGTGTGGCTTCATCCATCCCTCAATGAGAGAGTGTGGCTTCATCTATCCCTCAATGAGAGAGCGTGGCTTCATCTATCCCTCAATGAGAGAGTGTGGCTTCATCTATCCCTCAATGAGAGAGCGTGGCTTCATCTATCCCTCAATGAGAGGGTGTGGCTTCATCTATCCCTCAATGAGAGAGTGTGGCTTCATCTATCCCTCAATGAGAGAGCGTGGCTTCATCTATCCCTCAATGAGAGAACGTGGCTTCATCCATCCCTCAATGAGAAAGCGTGGCTTCATCTATCCCTCAATGAGAGAGTGTGGCTTCATCTATCCCTCAATGAGAGAGTGTGGCTTCATCTATCCCTCAATGAGAGAGTGTGGCTTCATACATCCCTCAATGAGAGAGCGTGGCTTCATCTATCCCTCAATGAGAGAGTGTGGCTTCATACATCCCTCAATGAGAGAGTGTGGCTTCATCTATCCCTCAATGAGAGAGTGTGGCTTCATCCATCCCTCAATGAGAGAGTGTGGCTTCATCTATCTCTCCATGAGAGAGAGTGGCTTCATCTATCCCTCAATGAGAGAGTGTGGCTTCATCTATCCCTCAATGAGAGAGTGTGGCTTCATCTATCCCTCAATGAGAGAGTGTGGCTTCATACATCCCTCAATGAGAGAGCGTGGCTTCATCTATCCCTCAATGAGAGAGTGTGGCTTCATCTATCCCTCAATGAGAGAGTGTGGCTTCATACATCCCTCAATGAGAGAGTAAGGCTTCATCTATCCCTCAATGAGAGAGCGTGGCTTCATCCATCCCTCAATGAGAGAGTGTGGCTTCATCTATCCCTCAATGAGAGAGTGTGGCTTCATCTATCCCTCAATGAGAGAGTGGCTTCATCTATCCCTCAATGAGAGAGTGTGGCTTCATCTATCCCTCAATGAGAGAGTGTGGCTTCATCTATCCCTCAATGAGAGAGTGTGGCTTCATCCATCCCTCAATGAGAGAGTGTGGCTTCATCTATCCCTCAATGAGAGAGTGTGGCTTTATCTATCCCTCAATGAGAGAGTGTGGCTTCATCTATCCCTCAATGAGAGAGCGTGGCTTCATCCATCCCTCAATGAGAGAGCGTGGCTTCATCTATCCCTCAATGAGAGAGCGTGGCTTCATCTATCCCTCAATGACAGAGTGTGGCTTCATCTATCCTTCAATGAGAGAGTGTGGCTTCATCTATCCCTCAATGAGAGAGTGTGGCTTCATCTATCCCTCAATGAGAGAGTGGCTTCATCTATCCCTCAATGAGAGAGTGTGGCTTCATCCATCCTTCAATGAGAGAGCGTGGCTTCATCCATCCCTCAATGAGAGAGTGTGGCTTCATCTATCCCTCAATGAGAGAGTGTGGCTTCATCCATCCCTCAATGAGAGAGTGTGGCTTCATCTATCCCTCAATGAGAGAGCGTGGCTTCATCTATCCCTCAATGAGAGAGCGTGGCTTCATCTATCCCTCAATGAGAGAGCGTGGCTTCATCTATCCCTCAATGAGAGAGTGTGGCTTCATCCATCCCTCAATGAGAGAGTGTAGCTTCATCTATCCCTCAATGAGAGAGTGTGGCTTCATCTATCCCTCAATGAGAGAGTGTAGCTTCATCCATCCCTCAATGAGAGAGTGTAGCTTCATCCATCCCTCAATGAGAGAGTGTGGCTTCATCCATCCCTCAATGAGAGAGTGTGGCTTCATCCATCCCTCAATGAGAGAGTGTAGCTTCATCCATCCCTCAATGAGAGAGTGTAGCTTCATCCATCCCTCAATGAGAGAGTGTAGCTTCATCCATCCCTCAATGAGAGTGTGGCTTCATCCATCCCTCAATGAGAGAGCGTGGCTTCATCTATCCCTCAATGAGAGAGTGTGGCTTCATCCATCCCTCAATGAGAGAGCGTGGCTTCATCTATCCCTCAATGAGAGAGTGTGGCTTCATCTATCCCTCAATGAGAGAGTGGGGCTTCATCTATCCCTCAATGAGAGAGCGTGGCTTCATCTATCCCTCAATGAGAGAGTGGCTTCATCTATCCCTCAATGAGAGAGTGTGGCTTCATCCATCCCTCAATGAGAGAGTGTAGCTTCATCCATCCCTCAATGAGAGTGTGGCTTCATCCATCCCTCAATGAGAGAGTGTGGCTTCATCTATCCCTCAATGAGAGAGCGTGGCTTCATCTATCCCTCAATGAGAGAGTGGCTTCATCTATCCCTCAATGAGAGAGTGTAGCTTCATCTATCCCTCAATGAGAGAGTGGCTTCATCTATCCCTCAATGAGAGAGTGGCTTCATCTATCCCTCAATGAGAGAGTGTGGCTTCATCCATCCCTCAATGAGAGAGTGTAGCTTCATCCATCCCTCAATGAGAGTGTGGCTTCATCTATCCCTCAATGAGAGAGTGTGGCTTCATCTATCCCTCAATGAGAGAGTGGCTTCATCTATCCCTCAATGAGAGAGTGTGGCTTCATCCATCCCTCAATGAGAGAGTGTAGCTTCATCCATCCCTCAATGAGAGTGTGGCTTCATCCATCCCTCAATGAGAGAGTGTAGCTTCATCTATCCCTCAATGAGAGAGTGGCTTCATCTATCCCTCAATGAGAGAGTGTGGCTTCATCCATCCCTCAATGAGAGAGTGTGGCTTCATCTATCCCTCAATGAGAGAGCGTGGCTTCATCTATCCCTCAATGAGAGGGTGTGGCTTCATCTATCCCTCAATGAGAGAGTGGCTTCATCTATCCCTCAATGAGAGAGTGTGGCTTCATCCATCCCTCAATGAGAGAGTGTAGCTTCATCCATCCCTCAATGAGAGTGTGGCTTCATCCATCCCTCAATGAGAGAGTGTAGCTTCATCTATCCCTCAATGAGAGAGTGGCTTCATCTATCCCTCAATGAGAGAGTGTGGCTTCATCCATCCCTCAATGAGAGAGTGTGGCTTCATCTATCCCTCAATGAGAGAGCGTGGCTTCATCTATCCCTCAATGAGAGAGTGTGGCTTCATCCATCCCTCAATGAGAGAGTGTGGCTTCATCTATCCCTCAATGAGAGAGCGTGGCTTCATCTATCCCTCAATGAGAGAGTGTGGCTTCATCTATCCCTCAATGAGAGAGTGTGGCTTCATCCATCCCTCAATGAGAGAGTGTGGCTTCATCTATCCCTCAATGAGAGAGTGTGGCTTCATCTATCCCTCAATGAGAGAGTGTGGCTTCATCCATCCCTCAATGAGAGAGTGTAGCTTCATCCATCCCTCAATGAGAGTGTGGCTTCATCTATCCCTCAATGAGAGAGTGTGGCTTCATCTATCCCTCAATGAGAGAGTGTGGCTTCATCTATCCCTCAATGAGAGAGTGTGGCTTCATCCATCCCTCAATGAGAGAGTGTGGCTTCATCTATCCCTCAATGAGAGAGCGTGGCTTCATCTATCCCTCAATGAGAGAGCGTGGCTTCATCTATCCCTCAATGAGAGAGTGTGGCTTCATCCATCCCTCAATGAGAGAGTGTGGCTTCATCTATCCCTCAATGAGAGAGCGTGGCTTCATCTATCCCTCAATGAGAGAGCGTGGCTTCATCTATCCCTCAATGAGAGAGTGTGGCTTCATCTATCCCTCAATGAGAAAGTGTGGCTTCATCTATCCCTCAATGAGGGGGTGTGGCTTCATCCATCCCTCAATGAGGGGGTGTGGCTTCATCTATCCCTCAATGAGAGAGTGTGGCTTCATCTATCCCTCAATGAGAGAGTGTGGCTTCATCTATCCCTCAATGAGAGAGTGTGGCTTCATCCATCCCTCAATGAGAGAGTGTGGCTTCATCTATCCCTCAATGAGGGGGTGTGGCTTCATCCATCCCTCAATGAGGGGGTGTGGCTTCATCTATCCCTCAATGAGAGAGTGTGGCTTCATCTATCCCTCAATGAGAGAGTGTGGCTTCATCTATCCCTCAATGAGGGGGTGTGGCTTCATCCATCCCTCAATGAGGGGGTGTGGCTTCATCTATTCCTCAATGAGAGAGTGTGGCTTCATCTATTCCTCAATGAGAGAGTGTGGCTTCATCTATCCCTCAATGAGGGGGCGTGGCTTCATCTATTCCTCAATGAGAGAGCGTGGCTTCATCCATCCCTCAATGAGAGAGTGTAGCTTCATCCATCCCTCAATGAGAGAGTGTGGCTTCATCTATCCCTCAATGAGAGAATGTGGCTTCATCCATCCCTCAATGAGAGTGCGTGGCTTCATCTATCCCTCAATGAGAGAGCGTGGCTTCATCTATCCCTCAATGAGAGAGTGTGGCTTCATCTATCCCTCAATGAGAGAGCGTGGCTTCATCTATCCCTCAATGAGAGAGCGTGGCTTCATCTATCCCTCAATGAGAGAGTGTGGCTTCATCTATCCCTCAATGAGAGAGCGTGGCTTCATCTATCCCTCAATGAGAGAGTGTGGCTTCATCTATCCCTCAATGAGAGAGTGTGGCTTCATCTATCCCTCAATGAGAGAGTGGCTTCATCTATCCCTCAATGAGAGAGTGTGGCTTCATCCATCCTTCAATGAGAGAGCGTGGCTTCATCCCTTCCTCAATGAGAGAGTGTGGCTTCATCCATCCCTCAATGAGAGAGTGTGGCTTTATCTATCCCTCAATGAGAGAGTGTGGCTTCATCTATCCCTCAATGAGAGAGTGTGACTTCATCCATCCCTCAATGAGAGAGCGTGGCTTCATCTATCCCTCAATGAGAGAGTGTGGCTTCATCTATCCCTCAATGAGAGAGTGTGGCTTCATCTATCCCTCAATGAGAGAGTGTGGCTTCATCCATCCCTCAATGAGAGAGCGTGGCTTCATCTATCCCTCAATGAGAGAGCGTGGCTTCATCTATCCCTCAATGACAGAGTGTGGCTTCATCTATCCTTCAATGAGAGAGTGTGGCTTCATCTATCCCTCAATGAGAGAGCGTGGCTTCATCTATCCCTCAATGAGAGAGTGTAGCTTCATCCATCCCTCAATGAGAGAGTGTGGCTTCATCCATCCCTCAATGAGAGAGTGTAGCTTCATCCATCCCTCAATGAGAGTGTGGCTTCATCCATCCCTCAATGAGAGAGCGTGGCTTCACCTATCCCTCAATGAGAGAGTGTGGCTTCATCTATCCCTCAATGAGAGGGCGTGGCTTCATCTATCCCTCAATGAGAGAGTGTGGCTTCATCCATCCCTCAATGAGAGAGTGTGGCTTCATCTATCCCTCAATGAGAGAGCGTGGCTTCATCTATCCCTCAATGAGAAAGTGTGGCTTCATCTATCCCTCAATGAGAGAGTGTGGCTTCATCTATCCCTCAATGAGAGGGCGTGGCTTCATCTATCCCTCAATGAGAGAGTGTGGCTTCATCCATCCCTCAATGAGAGAGTGTGGCTTCATCTATCCCTCAATGAGAGGGCGTGGCTTCATCTATCCCTCAATGAGAGAGTGTGGCTTCATCCATCCCTCAATGAGAGAGTGTGGCTTCATCTATCCCTCAATGAGAGAGTGTGGCTTCATCTATCCCTCAATGAGAAAGTGTGGCTTCATCTATCCCTCAATGAGAGAGTGTGGCTTCATCTATCCCTCAATGAGAGAGCGTGGCTTCATCTATCCCTCAATGAGAGAGTGTGGCTTCATCTATCCCTCGATTAGAAAGTTTGGCTTCATCTATCCCTCAATGAGGGGGTGTGGCTTCATCCATCCCTCAATGAGGGGGTGTGGCTTCATCTATCCCTCAATGAGAGAGTGTGGCTTCATCTATCCCTCAATGAGAGAGTGTGGCTTCATCCATCCCTCAATGAGAGAGTATGGCTTCATCTATCCCTCAATGAGGGGGTGTGGCTTCATCCATCCCTCAATGAGGGGGTGTGGCTTCATCTATCCCTCAATGAGAGAGTGTGGCTTCATCTATCCCTCAATGAGAGAGCGTGGCTTCCTCTATCCCTCAATGATAGAGTGTGGCTTCATTCATCCCTCAATGAGAGAGTGTGGCTTCATCTATCCCTCAATGAGAGAGCGTGGCTTCATCTATCCCTCAATGAGAGAGTGTAGCTTCATCCATCCCTCAATGAGAGAGCGTGGCTTCATCTATCCCTCAATGAGAGAGCGTGGCTTCATCTATCCCTCAATGAGGGGGCGTGGCTTCATCTATCCCTCAATGAGAGAGCGTGGCTTCATCCATCCCTCAATGACAGAGTGTGGCTTCATCTATCCCTCAATGAGGGGGCGTGGCTTCATCTATCCCTCAATGAGGGGGCAGCCTAATCTCCGCCTAAGCATTCCTTTCCAGATGTCCCTCATTTGGAGGGACTGTAATTCGGGATGTCCTTCACTTGCTCTAATGAGAGATGCCCATCACTGGCTGTAATGACTGTAATTAGAGATGCTCCTCACTGGCTGTAATGAGGGATGCTCCTCACTGGCTGTAATGAGGGATGCTCCTCACTGGCTGTAATGAGGGATGCTCCTCACTGGCTGTAATGAGGGATACCCCCACTGGCTGTAATGAGGGATGCCCCCACTGGCTGTAATGAGGGATGACGATCACTGACTGTAATGAGGGATGCCCCTCACTGGCTGTAATGAGGGATGCTCCTCACTGGCTGTAATGAGGTATGCCCCTCACTGGCTGTAATGAGGGATGCTCCTCACTGGCTGTAATGAGGGATGCTGCTCACTGGCTGTAATGAGGGATGCTCCTCACTGGCTGTAATGAGGGATGCCCCTCGCTGGTTGTAATGAGGGATGCTCCTCACTGGCTGTAATGAGGTATGCTCCTCGCTGGTTGTAATGAGGGATGCTCCTCACTGGCTGTAATGAGGGATGCTCCTCGCTGGTTGTAATGAGGGATGCTCCTCACTGCCTGTAATGAGGGATGCTGCTCACTGGCTGTAATGAGGGATGCTCCTCACTGGCTGTAATGAGGGATGCTGCTCACTGGCTGTAATGAGGGATGCCCCTCACTGGCTGTAATGAGGGATGCCCCTCACTGGCTGTAATGAGGGATGCTCCTCGCTGGTTGTAATGAGGGATGCTCCTCACTGCCTGTAATGAGGGATGCTGCTCACTGGCTGTAATGAGGGATGCTGCTCACTGGCTGTAATGAGGGATGCCCCTCACTGGCTGTAATGAGGGATGCTCCTCACTGGCTGTAATGAGGGATGCTCCTCACTGGCTGTAATGAGGGATGCTGCTCACTGGATGTAATGAGGGATGCTCATCACTGGCTGTAATGAGGGATGCTGCTCACTGGATGTAATGAGGGATGCCCCTCACTGGCTGTAATGAGGGATGCCCCTCACTGGCTGTAATGAGGGATGCCCCTCACTGGCTGTAATGAGGGATGCTCCTCGCTGGCTGTAATGAGGGATGCCCCTCACTGGCTGTAATGAGGGATGCCCCTCACTGGCTGTAATGAGGGATGCTCCTCGCTGGCTGTAATGAGGGATGCTCCTCGCTGGCTGTAATGAGGGATGCTCCTCACTGGCTGTAATGAGGGATGCTCCTCACTGGCTGTAATGAGGAATGCTCCTCGCTGGCTGTAATGAGGGATGCTCCTCGCTGGCTGTAATGAGGGATGCTCCTCACTGGCTGTAATGAGGGATGCTCCTCGCTGGCTGTAATGAGGGATGCTCCTCGCTGGCTGTAATGAGGGATGCTCCTCGCTGGCTGTAATGAGGGATGCTCCTCGCTGGCTGTAATGAGGGATGCCCCTCACTGGCTGTAATGAGGGATGCCCCTCACTGGCTGTAATGAGGGATGCTCCTCGCTGGCTGTAATGAGGGATGCTCCTCGCTGGCTGTAATGAGGGATGCTCCTCGCTGGTTGTAATGAGGGATGCTACTCGCTGGTTGTAATGAGGGATGCCCCTCACTGGCTGTAATGAGGGATGCTCCTTGCTGGCTGTAATGAGGGATGCTCCTCACTGGCTGTAATGAGGGATGCTCCTCACTGGCTGTAATTCGGGATGCCCATCACTGGCTTTAATGAGGGATGTCCTTCACTTGCTGTAATTTGGGATGCCCCTCATTGGCTGGAATGGAGGTGTAGCGATAACCTTTATCGCCGGAGGGCTTCACCGCCAGAGACGTCCTTTTCCCAATCGTAAGAGGTGCTGTTGGAATTCCAGAGTCGTCCGTGAGGAAACAGGAACAGCCCTTACAAGGGCTAGTGAATTGTAATATAGCGTTTCCCCCAATAAGAGACAGAACTTCAGTATTGAGGGTGAAGGTGAAGACTCTTTATTAGTGCCACTCTAGGCCTTATATACACAAGTCTCCATGCAATGGGACCTCCCCCGTGGACCTCATGACAAATACACAGACCAATGGGAGCAGGGCACACAATCCCTCAACTCTGCCGGTGACGCAATCAGCAACACAATAGACGTCTGTAATACAATCAATATAACAATAGCAGTCTGTAATACAATCAATCAGAACAATGAATAACGTAATCAATCAATACACTGGCAGTCTGTAACATGCTTAAGAAAAGGAAAGTAATGAACCTGTGTAAAGTCCAAAGGGCAGAGAGTCTGTCACAGGAGGGATGCCCCTCACTGGCTAAAATAAATGATGCCCCTAACTGGCTGTAATGCAGGATGCTCGTTACTGGCTGTAATGAGAGATCTCATCACTGGCTGAAGGTGCCAGGAGAGGGGTCCTGTCATGTGCTATTGCTAGTGCTGCCCCTTTGCTTTGAGTGACTCTTCATCGCTATTTGCGCTCCTCTGATTTTGGCGAAACGCGCGTAACCGCACACATTTTTCCCCCTTTAATTATGGCACTTTATCCAGACACATTGAAGAGGGCGCTGAGTGTTACTTACTGTACAGCAGTTAGTTATTTCTTTTTTCCGAGTGACAGGAATGGCGAGCTCCACATTAGCGCACAGATGAGCTGGCGCTGTTCGCCATCTACGCGGAAGCTTATCGGACTTGGACACCTTTCAGATCATGACGGAGGAGACAGATGCGCTGAACAAATTAAAGGCGTAGCGACACTCGGATAAACAGCGTGAACGGTGGCGACGTGTCAGGTTTTGGCCTCTGTCTAGTGTCAGAAGCATCTCATTATAGAAAAAAACGAACGCAAAGCAAAACGCAGGAGGTGGAATGCGCTGAATTGTTCATTAAACGAAATGAGTGAAAGGGAAAAAACTGAGAAATGCTCCACATGGCAACAGGTGCAAGCAGAGCATCCCGGGCCTGGCGCTGTAGAGGGGCCTATTTATCGTATATAAGTATATAAAATGAAAACGCACCCCGATCGTGGGTGTGAAACCCCCCAGAAAGCCCCGAAAACTCACCTGACCCCGCTCCCACATGACTCGCTCGTCCAATCGCCGCCGCCGGACAAGAGCGGCAGCGACGAGCAAGCTGAGCACAGGCCGCCGCCACCTCCCGCGCGTCCGTCTTACAGGGAGCGCGCCATTCACAAAGGGCCGGCGTGGGTACGTGCCCTGCTAGAGGGATGCGCGGGAGGCGGCGGCGGCCCGCGCATGTGCCGCTGGAACGAGGATCAGGTAGGATTTTCGGGGATCTGGGGGGTTTCACACAGCGATCGGGGTGCCCCGCAGTCAGGGAGCTGATCGGTCCGGGAATCTTATAGATTGCTGGGCCGATCAGGGGAGGGTGTTGTCCACTTTAAGACAAAGTGCATTTGTCACATGTCTAATGTACATGGGGAGGCTGATTTATTAATAGCGCCAGGTAGCGACAGTTGAGCAACTGTAGCGGTATTTTCACAGCGCCCGCTAGTAGTCGCTGTGCTTGGCCGTTGTTCGGTTGTTGACAGCGACTCAGTCGGTTTGCTGTAATGTTGAATATTGGGTGAGGAGTCGCTATTTGACAGGTTCCGCGATGTATGGGTGCGCATGATAACGACTGGCCATAGCGATCGGCTTCCACCATATTCATCAAAAAATCACGCTCCAAAAATTCTGGCGCTGTGAAATGCTTGTTTAAACCCCAGAGCGCTGGCGGCGATGTGTTAAAAGTAGTTTTTTAACCCCCAAACAACCATATTTTTGGAAATAAAAAAAAAAAAGTATTTTAAATAATTTAGTAATATGAATACATTAATATCAGACCTGTAATATCAATTCTGTACAATTTTATTTTTTTATTTTTTTACCCTTAAAAAAAAATATCTAAAATGGCAGAAGTGGTCACAGAATTTTTCACATTTAAAAAAAACAAAAAAAACATTAATAACAATTAATTATGAATATTTAAAGATTGTTCCATTGAAATGCATTGCAGAGCGCCAGGTAGCGAGAGGTCATACCTGTCGCTGTTCAAGGTCGGACGCTGGCGCTGTGGGCTGAGGCTGGAATAATGATGAATGAGTCGCTATATGGCGCTATCTCAGTCGCTAAGCAGGATTGGCTTGATAAATGTGTGATTGTGGTGGGGAGCCGGCGTTCTCGTGGCGGTGAGCGTCATTACCGGCCGCTCACCAGTCGCTACCTGGCGCTATTCCTTCATAAATAAGGGCCTAAGTATCCATACACCAACATCTCTTTTGGACTGTGGCAGCAATTTAATATACATAAAACGTACGACAGATGCACTTTCAACAACTTTAATAAGCGCTAAAGCGCCATAACAGAAATCCATTAAAAAAAAGATTTCTCTTTATGTAAATTAATGAAATAAAAGCATAATAAATACAACACTCACGACAAGCATTTTGTTATAAATATAATATAAATCTGCTGATCATAGCTCAGCCGTTATAGACAGACGTGACTAAAAGCTACAGGTAAATGTGTCTAGAAAAGCTGAGCCATAAGCACATACGCCATCCAGGAGGTAACAATCAGGCCCTTATATAAGAAGGGATAGCGTCAGGTAGCGCCTGGTTAATGAGAGGTAGCGACAGGTAGCGACTGGTTAATGAGAGGTAGCGACAGGTAGCGACTGGTTAATGACAGGTAGCGACAGGTAGCGACTGGTGAACGCCGGACACGGCAGCAATTACACATTTATCAAGCAGAATCTGTTTAGCGACTGGGATAGCGCCATGTAGCGTCTGATTCATCATTATCACAGCCTCAGCGAACAGCGCCAGGTATGACCTCTCGCTACCTGTCGCTCTCCCATACATTTCAATGGACGATCCTTTTCTTCTCTTTAAACTGTTTTTTTTTTAATCACAAATAATTCTGTGACCTCTCCTGACATTGAATAAGCAGTTTTTTCACAATTTTTTCATTTTTTACATATTTCTTCAGAAATGACATCACAGCTCTGCCATTAAAGTGTCATGTTACAATGTTGTTACAATGTAATTCCATATGTTTTCGCTTTGTTACTGGTGGATAGATGCTGAAAAACAGACTTTAATCACACAGCCTCCTGCGCTCTGGGCTTCAGAGAAGCATTTTTCAGCGCCAGAGTTTTGTGAGGCTGTTTTCTTGCTGAATATGGTGTGAGTCGGTCGCTATGAGCAGTCGCTAACATGCGCTCCCATACAGCGCTGTACTGGTCAAATAGCGACTCCTCATAATGTATTCATCATTACTGAACAGCGACTGAGTGGCTATAAAGTAGCGACTCATGGCCGAGCACAGCGACTACTAGCGGGCGCTCTGAAAATGCCGCTACAGACGCTCATCTGTCGCTACCTGGCGTTAGTGATGAATCAGCCTGTGAGTCGCTATGAAGTAGCGACCCACCGCCGAGCACAGCGACTACTAGCGGGTGCTCTGAAAATGCCGCTACAGACGCTCATCTACCTGGCGTTAGTGATGAATCAGCCTGTGAGTCGCTCTGAACTAGCGACCCACCGCCGAGCACAGCGACTACTAGCGGGCGTTCTGAAAATGCCGCTACAGACGCTCATCTGTCGCTACCTGGCGTTAGTGATGAATCAGCCTGTGAGTCGCTATGAACTAGCGACCCACTGCCGAGTACTGTGACTACTAGCGGGCACTCTGAAAATGCCGCTACAGACGCTCATCTGTCGCTACCTGGCGTTAGTAATGAATCAGCCTGTGAGTCGCTATAAACTAGAGACCCACCACCGAGCACAGCGACTACTAGCGGGCGCTCTGAAAATGCCGCTACAGACGCTCATCTGTCGCTACCTGGCGTTAGTGATGAATCAGCCTGTGAGTCGCTATAAACTAGCGACCCACTGCCGAGCACAGCGACTACTAGCGGGCACTCTGAAAATGCCGCTACAGACGCTCGTCTGTCGCTACCTGGCGTTAGTGATGAATCAGCCTGTGAGTCGCTATAAACTAGCGACCCACCACCGAGCACAGCGACTACTAGCGGGCGCTCTGAAAATGCCGCTACAGACGCTCATCTGTCGCTACCTGGCGTTAGTGATGAATCAGCCTGTGAGTCGCTATGAACTAGCGACCCACGGCCGAGCACAGCGACTACTAGCGGGCGCTCTGAAAATGCCGCTACAGACGCTCATCTGTCGCTACCTGGCGTTAGTGATGAATCAGCCTGTGAGGCGCTATGAACTAGCGACCCACCGCCGAGCACAGCGACTACTAGCGGGCGCTCTGAAAATGCCGCTACGGACGCTCATCTGTCGCTACTTGGCGTTAGTGATGACTCAGCCTGTGAGTCACCGAGCTTTTCCATGCTCCTGAATGGCATGTCTGGTTAGAATCGCTCTTATAAGCAAACATTCAGGAGCATAGAAAAGCTTTCCTGTACAACTGAAAGGCCAATCTGATTGGTGGACGGTGTCTGGCGAGACTCAAGCTCCTAGTGCCGCGGGGACCTGCGTCAAGTGGCGGACTGCTGGGGGGGAGGAGCCTCCTACGCGCCCTGACATCACATGGTGCACGCAGGTCATCGCAAGGCTACGTCTACACCGGCCGGAGGTGGGGGCCTAGGTAAGGAGACGGGCCGGCCTGTTTCCTTTGTATAGCGGGCGCCGGGCAGCGTTTGCAGGCTGCTGGGCCTGCTTTATCGTAGCTCCGCCCCCTACGTTAATCCGGGCCTGCGCGCAAGAAATCCCCGCGGGGGGGGGGGGGGGGAATGAGAGCGGACTTAAACCGGACCTTCACCATCATATAATGAGATAACTATTCCCCAGCATCTACAATTCATATACCGTATTTTTCGCCCTATAAGACGCACTTATTTTTCCCCAAAAGTGGGGGAAAAATGTCTGTGCGCCTTATCGGTCGAATGTAAAAAAAATAAAAATGAAAAAAAAAACAACTCACCCGTTCCCGGCGCTCCCGCGTTGCCTGTCACACTGAGAAAGGCCAGAGGAGCAGCGGGCTGTGTCCCGGCCCCGCCGCTGCGATCGCTGTCTTTCCGGTCAGGTCACACGCGAGCACCCAGGTCAGCGCAGCAGGTGGGCGTGGCCTGCACTGACTCGGTGCCAATGGGGGGAGAGGGGATGCCACGCTGCCAATGGGGGGAGAGGGGGATGCCACACTGCCAATGTGGGGAGAGGGGGATGCCACACTGCCAATGGGGGGAGAGGGGGATGCCACACTGCCAATGGGGGGAGAGGGGGATGCCACACTGCCAATGTGGGGAGAGGGGGATGCCACACTGCCAATGTGGGGAGAGGGGGATGCCACACTGCCAATGGGGGGAGAGGGGGATGCCACACTGCCAATGTGGGGAGAGGGGGATGCCACACTGCCAATGGGGGGAGAGGGGGATGCCACACTGCCTATACTAATAGGGGGATAATGGGGGGAGAGGGGGATGCCACACTGCCTATACTAATAGGGGGATAATGGGGGGAGAGGGGGATGCCACACTGCCAATGGGGGAGAGGGGGATGCCACACTGCCTATACTAATAGGGGGATAATGGGGGGAGAGGGGGATGCCACACTGCCAATGGGGGGAGAGGGGGATGCCACACTGCCTATACTAATAGGGGGATAATGGGGGGAGAGGGGGATGCCACACTGCCAATGGGGGGAGAGGGGGATGCCACACTGCCTATACTAATAGGGGGATAATGGGGGGAGAGGGGGATGCCACACTGCCAATGGGGGGAGAGGGGGATGCCACACTGCCAATGGGGGGAGAGGGGGATGCCACACTGCCAATGGGGGGAGAGGGGGATGCCACACTGCCAATGGGGGGAGAGGGGGATGCCACACTGCCAATGGGGGGAGAGGGGGATGCCACACTGCCAATGGGGGGAGAGGGGGATGCCACACTGCCAATGGGGGGAGAGGGGGATGCCACACTGCCAATGGGGGGAGAGGGGGATGCCACACTTCCAATGGGGGGAGAGGGGGATGCCACACTGCCAATGGGGGGAGAGGGGGATGCCACACTGCCAATGGGGGGAGAGGGGGATGCCACACTGCCTATACTAATAGGGGGATAATGGGGGGAGAGGGGGATGCCACACTGCCAATGGGGGGAGAGGGGGATGCCACACTGCCAATGGGGGGAGAGGGGGATGCCACACTGCCAATGGGGGGAGAGGGGGATGCCACACTGCCAATGGGGGGAGAGGGGGATGCCACACTGCCAATGGGGGGAGAGGGGGATGCCACACTGCCAATGGGGGGAGAGGGGGATGCCACACTGCCAATGGGGGGAGAGGGGGATGCCACACTGCCAATGGGGGGAGAGGGGGATGCCACACTGCCAATGGGGGGAGAGGGGGATGCCACACTGTAATGGTGCATTTTTGGTTTAAAATATTTTTTTTCTTATTTTCCTACCCCAAATCCTAGGCACGTCTTATGGGCAGGTGCGTCTTATAGGGCGAAAAATACGGTATTTAACGTTTTTAGTCGCTTACTTTTTATTCTTTCCCCCACTGGGCTGCAACTCTGTTCAGGACTCTAAGATACGGGCGCCACCATCTTGACTCGGTAGAATAACATACTGAGGAGAGCGGGATAAAGTACAAGGGGCGGGGTTATAGCTGTGCTTTGTACAGACAGAGCAGAGCTGGGGTCAGGGAAAGGACAGCAATTCCAGAATACAGAGCGACACAGTCAGAAGACACTTCCTGTTTGCAGACAACCTGCCTCTCCATGAGCCGCCATCTTGGATGTTTAAAGGCTCATAACATGCAGTAGATGCAGGTAGGATGATTTTTAATGTGGGCAATCTGTATGTACAGGGTGTGGGAAACATATAAGATAGGCTCTTATTCAGGGTGAAGGTCCGGATTAATGTGGGCAATCTGTATGTACAGGGTGTGAGAAACATATAAGATAGGCTCTTATTCAGGGTGAGGGTCCGGATTAATGTGAGCAATCTGTATGTACAGCGTGTGAGAAACATATAAGATAGGCTCTTATTCAGGATGAGGGTCCGGATTAATGTGGGCAATCTGTATGTACAGGGTGTGGGAAACATATAAGATAGGCTCTTATTCAGGGTGAGGGTCCGGATTAATGTGGGCAATCTGTATGTACAGGGTGTGGGAAACATATAAGATAGGCTCTTATTCAGGGTGAAGGTCCGGATTAATGTGGGCAATCTGTATGTACAGGGGGGAAACATACAAGATAGGCTCTTATTTAGGGTGAGGGTCCGGATTAATGTGGGCAATCTGTATGTACAGGGTGTGGGAAACATATAAGATAGGCTCTTATTCAGGGTGAGGGTCCGGATTAATGTGGGCAATCTGTATGTACAGGGTGTGGGAAACATATAAGATAGGCTCTTATTCAGGGTGAAGGTCCGGATTAATGTGGGCAATCTGTATGTACAGGGTGTGGGAAACATATAAGATAGGCTCTTATTCAGGGTGAAGGTCCGGATTAATGTGGGCAATCTGTATGTACAGGGTGTGAGAAACATATAAGACAGGCTCTTATTCAGGGTGAGGGTCCAGATTAATGTGAGCAATCTGTATGTACAGCGTGTGAGAAACATATAAGATAGGCTCTTATTCAGGGTGAGGGTCCGGATTAATGTGGGCAATCTGTATGTACAGGGTGTGGGAAACATATAAGATAGGCTCTTATTCAGGGTGAGGGTCCGGATTAATGTGGGCAATCTGTATGTACAGGGTGTGGGAAACATATAAGATAGGCTCTTATTCAGGGTGAAGGTCCGGATTAATGTGGGCAATCTGTATGTACAGGGGGGAAACATACAAGATAGGCTCTTATTTAGGGTGAGGGTCCGGATTAATGTGGGCAATCTGTATGTACAGGGTGTGGGAAACATATAAGATAAGCTCTTATTCAGGGTGAGGGTCCGGATTAATGTGGGCAATCTGTATGTACAGGGTGTGGGAAACATATAAGATAGGCTCTTATTCAGGGTGAGGGTCCGGATTAATGTGGGCAATCTGTATGTACAGGGTGTGGGAAACATATAAGATAGGCTCTTATTCAGGGTGAGGGTCCGGATTAATGTGAGCAATCTGTATGTACAGGGTGTGGGAAACATATAAGATAGGCTCTTATTCAGGGTGAGGGTCCGGATTAATGTGGGCAATCTGTATGTACAGGGTGTGGGAAACATATAAGATAGGCTCTTTTTCAGGGTGAAGGTCCGGATTAATGTGAGCAATCTGTATGTACAGGGGGAAACATACAAGATAGGCTCTTATTCAGGGTGAGGGTCCGGATTAATGTGGGCAATCTGTATGTACAGGGGGAAACATACAAGATAGGCTCTTATTCAGGGTGAGGGTCCGGATTAATGTGGGCAATCTGTATGTACAGGGGGAAACATACAAGATAGGCTCTTATTCAGGGTGAGGGTCCGGATTAATGTGAGCAATCTGTATGTACGGGGGGGAAACATATAAGATAGACTCTTATTCAGGGTGAGGGTCCGGATTAATGTGAGCAATCTGTATGTACGGGGGGGAAACATATAAGTTAGGCTCTTATTCAGGGTGAGGGTCCGGATTAATGTGGGCAATCTGTATGTACAGCGTGTGGGAAACATATAAGATAGGCTCTTATTCAGAGTGAAGGTCCGGATTAATGTGGGCAATCTGTATGTACAGGGGGAAACATACAAGATAGGCTCTTATTCAGGGTGAGGGTCCGGATTAATGTGAGCAATCTGTATGTACGGGGGGGGAAACATATAAGATAGACTCTTATTCAGGGTGAGGGTCCGGATTAATGTGAGCAATCTGTATGTACGGGGGGAAACATATAAGATAGGCTCTTATTCAGGGTGAGGGTCCGGATTAAAGTGAGCAATCTGTATGTACAGGGTGTGGGAAACATATAAGATAGGCTCTTATTCAGGGTGAGGGTCCGGATTAATGTGGGCAATCTGTATGTACAGGGGGGAAACATATAAGATAGTCTCTTATTCAGGGTGAGGGTCCGGATTAATGTGAGCAATCTGTATGTACAGGGGGGAAACATATAAGATAGGCTCTTATTCAGGGTGAGGGTCCGGATTAATGTGAGCAATCTGTATGTACAGGGGGAAACATATAAGATAGGCTCTTATTCAGGGTGAGGGTCCGGATTAATGTGAGCAATCTGTATGTACAGGGGGGGAAACATATAAGATAGGCTCTTATTCAGGGTGAGGGTCCGGATTAATGTGAGCAATCTGTATGTACAGGGTGTGGGAAACATATAAGATAGGCTCTTATTCAGGGTGAGGGTCCGGATTAATGTGGGCAATCTGTATGTAA
>CM051244.1:10329000-10490705 GCA_027917425.1 Gastrophryne carolinensis | reverse complement strand
TATAAGATAGTCTCTTATTCAGGGTGAGGGTCCGGATTAATGTGAGCAATCTGTATGTACAGGGGGGAAACATATAAGATAGGCTCTTATTCAGGGTGAGGGTCCGGATTAATGTGAGCAATCTGTATGTACAGGGGGAAACATATAAGATAGGCTCTTATTCAGGGTGAGGGTCCGGATTAATGTGAGCAATCTGTATGTACAGGGTGTGGGAAACATATAAGATAGGCTCTTATTCAGGGTGAGGGGATTACATGTGAGGGAATCTGTATGTACAGGGTGTGGGAAACATATAAGATAAGGCTCTTATTCAGGGTGAGGGTCCGGATTAATGTGGGGCAATCTGTATGTACGGGGGGAAACATACAAGATAGGCTCTTATTCAGGGTGAGGTCCGGATTAATGTGGGCAATCTGTATATACGGGGGGAAACATACAAGATAGGCTCTTATTCAGGGTGAGGGTCCGGATTAATGTGAGCAATCTGTATGTACGGGGGGGGGGGGAAACATATAAGATAGACTCTTATTCAGGGTGAGGTCCGGATTAATGTGAGCAATCTGTATGTAAGGGGGGAAACATATAAGATAGGCTCTTATCAGGGTGAGGGTCCGGATTAAAGTGAGCAATCTGTATGTACAGGGTGTGGGAAACATATAAGATAGGCTCTTATTCAGGGTGAGGGTCCGGATTAATGTGGGCAATCTGTATGTACAGGGTGATGGGAAACATATAAGATAGGCTCTATTCAGGGTGAAGGTCCGGATTAATGTGAGCAATCTGTATGTACAGGGTGTGGAAAACATATAAGATAGGCTCTTATTCAGGGTGAAGGTCCGGATTAATGTGGGCAATCTGTATGTACAGGGTGTGGGGAAACATATAAGATAGGCTCTTATTCAGGGTGAGGGTCTGGATTAATGTGGGCAATCTGTATGTACAGGGTGTGGGAAACATATAAGATAGGCTCTTATTCAGGGTGAGGGTCCGGAATAATGTGAGCAATCTGTATGTACAGGGGGGAAACATATAAGATAGGCTCTTATTCAGGGTGAGGGTCCGGATTAATGTGAGCAATCTGTATGTACAGGGGGGAAACATATAAGATAGGCTCTTATTCAGGGTGAGGGTCCGGATTAATGTGAGCAATCTGTATGTACAGGGGGGAAACATATAAGATAGGCTCTTATTCAGGGTGAGGGTCCGGATTAATGTGAGCAATCTGTATGTACAGGGGGAAACATATAAGATAGGCTCTTATTCAGGGTGAGGGTCCGGATTAATGTGAGCAATCTGTATGTACAGGGGGGGAAACATATAAGATAGGCTCTTATTCAGGGTGAGGGTCCGGATTAATGTGAGCAATCTGTATGTACAGGGTGTGGGAAACATATAGGATAGGCTCTTATTCAGGGTGAGGGTCCGGATTAATGTGGGCAATCTGTATGTACAGGGTGTGGGAAACATATAAGATAGGCTCTTATTCAGGGTGAGGGTCCGGATTAATGTGAGAAATCTGTATGTACAGGGTGTGGGAAACATATAAGATAGGCTCTTATTCAGGGTGAGGGTCCGGAATAATGTGAGCAATCTGTATGTACAGGGGGGAAACATATAAGATAGGCTCTTATTCAGGGTGAAGGTCCGGATTAATGTGGGCAATCTGTATGTACAGGGGGGAAACATACAAGATAGGCTCTTATTCAGGGTGAGGGTCCGGATTAATGTGGGCAATCTGTATGTACAGGGTGTGGGAAACATATAAGATAGGCTCTTATTCAGGGTGAGGGTCCGGATTAATGTGAGCAATCTGTATGTACAGGGTGTGGGAAACATATAAGATAGGCTCTTATTCAGGGTGAGGGTCCGGATTAATGTGGGCAATCTGTATGTACAGGGTGTGGGAAACATACAAGATAGGCTCTTATTCAGGGTGAGGGTCCGGATTAATGTGAGCAATCTGTATGTACAGGGTGTGGGAAACATATAAGATAGGCTCTTATTCAGGGTGAGGGTCCGGATTAATGTGAGCAATCTGTATGTACAGGGTGTGGGAAACATATAAGATAGGCTCTTATTCAGGGTGAGGGTCTGGATTAATGTGAGCAATCTGTATGTACAGGGGGAAACATATAAGATAGGCTCTTATTCAGGGTGAAGGTCCGGATTAATGTGGGCAATCTGTATGTACAGGGGGGAAACATATAAGATAGGCTCTTATTCAGGGTGAAGGTCCGGATTAATGTGGGCAATCTGTATGTACAGGGTGTGGGAAACATATAAGATAGGCTCTTATTCAGGGTGAGGGTCCGGATTAATGTGAGAAATCTGTATGTACAGGGTGTGGGGAAACATATAAGATAGGCTCTTATTCAGGTTGAAGGTCCGGATTAATGTGAGCAATCTGTATGTACAGGGGGGAAACATATAAGATAGGCTCTTATTCAGGGTGAGGGTCCGGATTAATGTGAGCAATCTGTATGTACAGGGGGGAAACATATAAGATAGGCTCTTATCCAGGATGAGGGTCCGGATTAATGTGAGCAATCTGTATGTACAGGGGGGGGAAACATATAAGATAGGCTCTTATTCAGGGTGAGGGTCCGGATTAATGTGAGCAATTTGTATGTACAGGGGGGAAACATATAAGATAGGCTCTTATTCAGGGTGAAGGTCCGGATTAATGTGGGCAATCTGTATGTACAGGGGGAAACATATAAGATAGGCTCTTATTCAGGGTGAGGGTCCGGATTAATGTGGGCAATCTGTATGTACAGGGTGTGGGAAACATATAAGATAGGCTCTTATTCAGGGTGAAGGTCCGGATTAATGTGGGCAATCTGTATGTACAGGGGGAAAACATATAAGATAGGCTCTTATTCAGGGTGAAGGTCCGGATTAATGTGGGCAATCTGTATGTACAGGGTGTGGGGAACATATAAGATAGGCTCTTATTCAGGGTGAGGGTCCGGATTAATGTGGGCAATCTGTATGTACAGGGTGTGGGGAACATATAAGATAGACTCTTATTCAGGGTGAGGGTCCGGATTAATGTGGGCAATCTGTATGTACAGGGTGTGGGAAACATATAAGATAGGCTCTTATTCAGGGTGAGGGTCCGGATTAATGTGGGCAATCTGTATGTACAGGGTGTGGGAAACATATAAGATAGGCTCTTATTCAGGGTGAGGGTCCGGATTAATGTGGGCAATCTGTATGTACAGGGTGTGGGAAACATATAAGATAGGCTCTTATTCAGGGTGAGGGTCCGGATTAATGTGGGCAATCTGTATGTACAGGGTGTGGGGAACATATAAGATAGGCTCTTATTCTTGGTGAGGGTTCGGATTAATGTGGGCAATCTGTATGTACAGGGTGTGGGGAACATATAAGATAGACTCTTATTCAGGGTGAGGGTCCGGATTAATGTGGGCAATCTGTATGTACAGGGTGTGGGAAACATATAAGATAGGCTCTTATTCAGGGTGAGGGTCCGGATTAATGTGGGCAATCTGTATGTACAGGGTGTGGGAAACATATAAGATAGGCTCTTATTCAGGGTGAGGGTCCAGATTAATGTGGGCAATCTGTATGTACAGGGGGAAACATACAAGATAGGCTCTTATTCAGGGTGAGGGTCCGGATTAATGTGGGCAATCTGTATGTACAGGGGGAAACATACAAGATAGGCTCTTATTCAGGGTGAGGGTCCGGATTAATGTGAGCAATCTGTATGTACAGGGGGGGAAACATATAAGATAGACTCTTATTCAGGGTGAGGGTCCGGATTAATGAGGGCAATCTGTATGTACAGGGGGGAAACATATAAGATAGGCTCTTATTCAGGGTGAGGGTCCGGATTAATGTGAACAATCTGTATGTACAAGGTGTGGGAAACATATAAGATAGGCTCTTATTCAGGGTGAGGGTCCGGATTAATGTGAACAATCTGTATGTACGGGGGGGGGGGAAACATATAAGTTAGGCTCTTATTCAGGGTGAGGGTCCGGATTAATGTGGGCAATCTGTATGTACAGCGTGTGGGAAACATATAAGATAGGCTCTTATTCAGGGTGAGGTCCGGATTAATGTGGGCAATCTGTATGTACAGGGGGAAACATACAAGATAGGCTCTTATTCAGGGTGAGGGTCCGGATTAATGTGAGCAATCTGTATGTACGGGGGGGGGGGGAAACATATAAGATAGACTCTTATTCAGGGTGAGGGTCCGGATTAATGTGAGCAATCTGTATGTAAGAAGGGGAAACATATAAGATAGGCTCTTATTCAGGGTGAGGGTCCGGATTAAAGTGAGCAATCTGTATGTACAGGGTGTGGGAAACATAAGATAGGCTCTTATTCAGGGTGAGGGTCCGGATTAATGTGGGCAATCTGTATGTACAGGGTGTGGGAAACATATAAGATAGGCTCTTATTCAGGGTGAGGGTCCGGATTAATGTGAGCAATCTGTATGTACAGGGTGTGGGAAACATATAAGATAGGCTCTTATTCAGGGTGAGGGTCCGGATTAATGTGGGCAATCTGTATGTACAGGGTGTGGGAAACATATAAGATAGACTCTTATTCAGGGTGAGGGTCCGGATTAATGTGAGAAATCTGAATGTACAGGGTGTGGGAAACATATAAGATAGGCTCTTATTCAGGGTGAGGGTCCGGAATAATGTGAGCAATCTGTATATACAGGGGGGAAACATATAAGATAGGCTCTTATTCAGGGTGAGGGTCCGGATTAATGTGAGCAATCTGTATGTACAGGGGGGAAACATATAAGATAGGCTCTTATTCAGGGTGAGGGTCTGGATTAATGTGAGAAATCTGTATGTACAGGGTGTGGGAAACATATAAGATAGGCTCTTATTCAGGGTGAGGGTTCGGATTAATGTGGGCAATCTGTATGTACAGGGTGTGGGGAACATATAAGATAGGCTCTTATTCAGGGTGAAGGTCTGGATTAATGTGGGCAATCTGTATGTACAGGGGGGAAACATATAAGATAGGCTCTTATTCAGGGTGAAGGTCCGGATTAATGTGGGCAATCTGTATGTACAGGGTGTGGGGAACATATAAGATAGGCTCTTATTCAGGGTGAAGGTCTGGATTAATGTGGGCAATCTGTATGTACAGGGGGGAAACATATAAGATAGGCTCTTATTCAGGGTGAAGGTCCGGATTAATGTGGGCAATCTTTATGTACAGGGTGTGGGAAACATATAAGATAGGCTCTTATTCAGGGTGACGGTCCGGATTAATGTGGGCAATCTGTATGTACAGGGTGTGGGAAACATATAAGATAGGCTCTTATTCAGGGTGAAGGTCCGGATTAATGTGGGCAATCTGTATGTACAGGGGGGAAACATACAAGATAGGCTCTTATTTAGGGTGAGGGTCCGGATTAATGTGGGCAATCTGTATGTACAGGGTGTGGGAAACATATAAGATAGGCTCTTATTCAGGGTGAGGGTCCGGATTAATGTGGGCAATCTGTATGTACAGGGTGTGGGAAACATATAAGATAGGCTCTTATTCAGTGTGAGGGTCCGGATTAATGTGGGCAATCTGTATGTACAGGGTGTGGGAAACATATAAGATAGGCTCTTATTCAGGGTGAGGGTCCGGATTAATGTGAGCAATCTGTATGTACAGGGTGTGGGAAACATATAAGATAGGCTCTTATTCAGGGTGAGGGTCCGGATTAATGTGGGCAATCTGTATGTACAGGGGGAAACATACAAGATAGGCTCTTATTCAGGGTGAGGGTCCGGATTAATGTGGGCAATCTGTATGTACAGGGGGAAACATACAAGATAGGCTTTTATTCAGGGTGAGGGTCCGGATTAATGTGGGCAATCTGTATGTACAGGGGGAAACATACAAGATAGGCTCTTATTCAGGGTGAGGGTCCGGATTAATGTGAGCAATCTGTATGTACGGGGGGGAAACATATAAGATAGACTCTTATTCAGGGTGAGGGTCCGGATTAATGTGAGCAATCTGTATGTACGGGGGGGAAACATATAAGATAGGCTCTTATTCAGGGTGAGGGTCCGGATTAATGTGGGCAATCTGTATGTACAGCGTGTGGGAAACATATAAGATAGGCTCTTATTCAGAGTGAAGGTCCGGATTAATGTGGGCAATCTGTATGTACAGGGGGAAACATACAAGATAGGCTCTTATTCAGGGTGAGGGTCCGGATTAATGTGAGCAATCTGTATGTACGGGGGGGGGGGAACATATAAGATAGACTCTTATTCAGGGTGAGGGTCCGGATTATTGTGAGCAATCTGTATGTACGGGGGGAAACATATAAGATAGGCTCTTATTCAGGGTGAGGGTCCGGATTAAAGTGAGCAATCTGTATGTACAGGGTGTGGGAAACATATAAGATAGGCTCTTATTCAGGGTGAGGGTCCGGATTAATGTGGGCAATCTGTATGTACAGGGTGTGGGAAACATATAAGATAGGCTCTTATTCAGGGTGAGGGTCCGGATTAATGTGAGCAATCTGTATGTCCAGGGTGTGGGAAACATATAAGATAGGCTCTTATTCAGGTTGAAGGTCCGGATTAATGTGGGCAATCTGTATGTACAGGGTGTGGGAAACATATAAGATAGGCTCTTATTCAGGGTGAGGGTCCGGATTAATGTGAGCAATCTGTATGTACAGGGGGGAAACATATAAGATAGGCTCTTATTCAGGGTGAGGGTCCGGATTAATGTGAGCAATCTGTATGTACAGGGGGAAACATATAAGATAGGCTCTTATTCAGGGTGAGGGTCCGGATTAATGTGAGCAATCTGTATGTACAGGGGGAGAAACATATCAGATAGGCTCTTATTCAGGGTGAGGGTCCGGATTAATGTGGGCAATCTGTATGTACAGGGTGTGGGAAACATATAAGATAGGCTCTTATTCAGGGTGAGGGTCCAGATTAATGTGGGCAATCTGTATGTACAGGGGGAAACATACAAGATAGGCTCTTATTCAGGGTGAGGGTCCGGATTAATGTGGGCAATCTGTATGTACAGGGGGGAAACATACAAGATAGGCTCTTATTCAGGGTGAGGGTCCGGATTAATGTGAGCAATCTGTATGTACAGGGGGGGAAACATATAAGATAGACTCTTATTCAGGGTGAGGGTCTGGATTAATGAGGGCAATCTGTATGTACAGGGGGGAAACATATAAGATAGGCTCTTATTCAGGGTGAGGGTCCGGATTAATGTGAACAATCTGTATGTACAAGGTGTGGGAAACATATAAGATAGGCTCTTATTCAGGGTGAGGGTCCGGATTAATGTGAACAATCTGTATGTACGGGGGGGAAACATATAAGTTAGGCTCTTATTCAGGGTGAGGGTCCGGATTAATGTGGGCAATCTGTATGTACAGCGTGTGGGAAACATATAAGATAGGCTCTTATTCAGGGTGAGGTCCGGATTAATGTGGGCAATCTGTATGTACAGGGGGAAACATACAAGATAGGCTCTTATTCAGGGTGAGGGTCCGGATTAATGTGAGCAATCTGTATGTACGGGGGGGGGGGGGAACATATAAGATAGACTCTTATTCAGGGTGAGGGTCCGGATTAATGTGAGCAATCTGTATGTAAGAAGGGGAAACATATAAGATAGGCTCTTATTCAGGGTGAGGGTCCGGATTAAAGTGAGCAATCTGTATGTACAGGGTGTGGGAAACATAAGATAGGCTCTTATTCAGGGTGAGGGTCCGGATTAATGTGGGCACTCTGTATGTACAGGGTGTGGGAAACATATAAGATAGGCTCTTATTCAGGGTGAGGGTCCGGATTAATGTGAGCAATCTGTATGTACAGGGTGTGGGAAACATATAAGATAGGCTCTTATTCAGGGTGAGGGTCCGGATTAATGTGGGCAATCTGTATGTACAGGGTGTGGGAAACATATAAGATAGGCTCTTATTCAGGGTGAGGGTCCGGATTAATGTGGGCAATCTGTATGTACAGGGTGTGGGAAACATATAAGATAGACTCTTATTCAGGGTGAGGGTCCGGATTAATGTGAGAAATCTGTATGTACAGGGTGTGGGAAACATATAAGATAGGCTCTTATTCAGGGTGAGGGTCCGGAATAATGTGAGCAATCTGTATATACAGGGGGGAAACATATAAGATAGGCTCTTATTCAGGGTGAGGGTCCGGATTAATGTGAGCAATCTGTATGTACAGGGTGTGGGAAACATATAAGATAGGCTCTTATTCAGGGTGAGGGTCCGGATTAATGTGGGCAATCTGTATGTACAGGGTGTGGGGAACATATAAGATAGGCTCTTATTCAGGGTGAAGGTCTGGATTAATGTGGGCAATCTGTATGTACAGGGGGGAAACATATAAGATAGGCTCTTATTCAGGGTGAAGGTCCGGATTAATGTGGGCAATCTGTATGTACAGGGTGTGGGGAACATATAAGATAGGCTCTTATTCAGGGTGAAGGTCTGGATTAATGTGGGCAATCTGTATGTACAGGGGGGAAACATATAAGATAGGCTCTTATTCAGGGTGAAGGTCCGGATTAATGTGGGCAATCTTTATGTACAGGGTGTGGGAAACATATAAGATAGGCTCTTATTCAGGGTGACGGTCCGGATTAATGTGGGCAATCTGTATGTACAGGGTGTGGGAAACATATAAGATAGGCTCTTATTCAGGGTGAAGGTCCGGATTAATGTGGGCAATCTGTATGTACAGGGGGGAAACATACAAGATAGGCTCTTATTTAGGGTGAGGGTCCGGATTAATGTGGGCAATCTATATGTACAGGGTGTGGGAAACATATAAGATAGGCTCTTATTCAGGGTGAGGGTCCGGATTAATGTGGGCAATCTGTATGTACAGGGTGTGGGAAACATATAAGATAGGCTCTTATTCAGGGTGAGGGTCCGGATTAATGTGGGCAATCTGTATGTACAGGGTGTGGGAAACATATAAGATAGGCTCTTATTCAGGGTGAGGGTCCGGATTAATGTGAGCAATCTGTATGTACAGGGTGTGGGAAACATATAAGATAGGCTCTTATTCAGGGTGAGGGTCCGGATTAATGTGGGCAATCTGTATGTACAGGGTGTGGGAAACATATAAGATAGGCTCTTTTTCAGGGTGAAGGTCCGGATTAATGTGAGCAATCTGTATGTACAGGGGGAAACATACAAGATAGGCTCTTATTCAGGGTGAGGGTCCGGATTAATGTGGGCAATCTGTATGTACAGGGGGAAACATACAAGATAGGCTCTTATTCAGGGTGAGAGTCCGGATTAATGTGGGCAATCTGTATGTACAGGGGGAAACATACAAGATAGGCTCTTATTCAGGGTGAGGGTCCGGATTAATGTGAGCAATCTGTATGTACGGGGGGGGGGAAACATATAAGATAGACTCTTATTCAGGGTGAGGGTCCGGATTAATGTGAGCAATCTGTATGTACGGGGGGGAAACATATAAGTTAGGCTCTTATTCAGGGTGAGGGTCCGGATTAATGTGGGCAATCTGTATGTACAGCGTGTGGGAAACATATAAGATAGGCTCTTATTCAGAGTGAAGGTCCGGATTAATGTGAGAAATCTGTATGTACAGGGGGAAACATACAAGATAGGCTCTTATTCAGGGTGAGGGTCCGGATTAATGTGAGCAATCTGTATGTACGGGGGGGGGGGGGAAACATATAAGATAGACTCTTATTCAGGGTGAGGGTCCGGATTAATGTGAGCAATCTGTATGTACGGGGGGAAACATATAAGATAGGCTCTTATTCAGGGTGAGGGTCCGGATTAAAGTGAGCAATCTGTATGTACAGGGTGTGGGAAACATATAAGATAGGCTCTTATTCAGGGTGACGGTCCGGATTAATGTGGGCAATCTGTATGTACAGGGTGTGGGAAACATATAAGATAGGCTCTTATTCAGGGTGAAGGTCCGGATTAATGTGGGCAATCTGTATGTACAGGGGGGAAACATACAAGATAGGCTCTTATTTAGGGTGAGGGTCCGGATTAATGTGGGCAATCTGTATGTACAGGGTGTGGGAAACATATAAGATAGGCTCTTATTCAGGGTGAGGGTCCGGATTAATGTGGGCAATCTGTATGTACAGGGTGTGGGAAACATATAAGATAGGCTCTTATTCAGGGTGAGGGTCCGGATTAATGTGGGCAATCTGTATGTACAGGGTGTGGGAAACATATAAGATAGGCTCTTATTCAGGGTGAGGGTCCGGATTAATGTGAGCAATCTGTATGTACAGGGTGTGGGAAACATATAAGATAGGCTCTTATTCAGGGTGAGGGTCCGGATTAATGTGGGCAATCTGTATGTACAGGGTGTGGGAAACATATAAGATAGGCTCTTTTTCAGGGTGAAGGTCCGGATTAATGTGAGCAATCTGTATGTACAGGGGGAAACATACAAGATAGGCTCTTATTCAGGGTGAGGGTCCGGATTAATGTGGGCAATCTGTATGTACAGGGGGAAACATACAAGATAGGCTCTTATTCAGGGTGAGGGTCCGGATTAATGTGGGCAATCTGTATGTACAGGGGGAAACATACAAGATAGGCTCTTATTCAGGGTGAGGGTCCGGATTAATGTGAGCAATCTGTATGTACGGGGGGGAAACATATAAGATAGACTCTTATTCAGGGTGAGGGTCCGGATTAATGTGAGCAATCTGTATGTACGGGGGGGAAACATATAAGTTAGGCTCTTATTCAGGGTGAAGGTCCGGATTAATGTGGGCAATCTGTATGTACAGCGTGTGGGAAACATATAAGATAGGCTCTTATTCAGAGTGAAGGTCCGGATTAATGTGGGCAATCTGTATGTACAGGGGGGAAACATATAAGATAGGCTCTTATTCAGGGTGAAGGTCCGGATTAATGTGGGCAATCTGTATGTACAGGGTGTGGGGAACATATAAGATAGGCTCTTATTCAGGGTGAAGGTCTGGATTAATGTGGGCAATCTGTATGTACAGGGTGTGGGAAACATATAAGATAGGCTCTTATTCAGGGTGAAGGTCCGGATTAATGTGGGCAATCTGTATGTACAGGGGGAAACATACAAGATAGGCTCTTATTCAGGGTGAGGGTCCGGATTAATGTGGGCAATCTGTATGTACAGGGGGAAACATACAAGATAGGCTCTTATTCAGGGTGAGGGTCCGGATTAATGTGAGCAATCTGTATGTACGGGGGGGAAACATATAAGATAGACTCTTATTCAGGGTGAGGGTCCGGATTAATGTGAGCAATCTGTATGTACGGGGGGGAAACATATAAGTTAGGCTCTTATTCAGGGTGAGGGTCCGGATTAATGTGGGCAATCTGTATGTACAGCGTGTGGGAAACATATAAGATAGGCTCTTATTCAGAGTGAAGGTCCGGATTAATGTGGGCAATCTGTATGTACAGGGGGAAACATACAAGATAGGCTCTTATTCAGGGTGAGGGTCCGGATTAATGTGAGCAATCTGTATGTACGGGGGGGGGGGGAACATATAAGATAGACTCTTATTCAGGGTGAGGGTCCGGATTATTGTGAGCAATCTGTATGTACGGGGGGAAACATATAAGATAGGCTCTTATTCAGGGTGAGGGTCCGGATTAAAGTGAGCAATCTGTATGTACAGGGTGTGGGAAACATATAAGATAGGCTCTTATTCAGGGTGAGGGTCCGGATTAATGTGGGCAATCTGTATGTACAGGGTGTGGGAAACATATAAGATAGGCTCTTATTCAGGGTGAGGGTCCGGATTAATGTGAGCAATCTGTATGTCCAGGGTGTGGGAAACATATAAGATAGGCTCTTATTCAGGTTGAAGGTCCGGATTAATGTGGGCAATCTGTATGTACAGGGTGTGGGAAACATATAAGATAGGCTCTTATTCAGGGTGAGGGTCCGGATTAATGTGAGCAATCTGTATGTACAGGGGGGAAACATATAAGATAGGCTCTTATTCAGGGTGAGGGTCCGGATTAATGTGAGCAATCTGTATGTACAGGGGGAAACATATAAGATAGGCTCTTATTCAGGGTGAGGGTCCGGATTAATGTGAGCAATCTGTATGTACAGGGGGAGAAACATATCAGATAGGCTCTTATTCAGGGTGAGGGTCCGGATTAATGTGGGCAATCTGTATGTACAGGGTGTGGGAAACATATAAGATAGGCTCTTATTCAGGGTGAGGGTCCAGATTAATGTGGGCAATCTGTATGTACAGGGGGAAACATACAAGATAGGCTCTTATTCAGGGTGAGGGTCCGGATTAATGTGGGCAATCTGTATGTACAGGGGGGAAACATACAAGATAGGCTCTTATTCAGGGTGAGGGTCCGGATTAATGTGAGCAATCTGTATGTACAGGGGGGGAAACATATAAGATAGACTCTTATTCAGGGTGAGGGTCTGGATTAATGAGGGCAATCTGTATGTACAGGGGGGAAACATATAAGATAGGCTCTTATTCAGGGTGAGGGTCCGGATTAATGTGAACAATCTGTATGTACAAGGTGTGGGAAACATATAAGATAGGCTCTTATTCAGGGTGAGGGTCCGGATTAATGTGAACAATCTGTATGTACGGGGGGGAAACATATAAGTTAGGCTCTTATTCAGGGTGAGGGTCCGGATTAATGTGGGCAATCTGTATGTACAGCGTGTGGGAAACATATAAGATAGGCTCTTATTCAGGGTGAGGTCCGGATTAATGTGGGCAATCTGTATGTACAGGGGGAAACATACAAGATAGGCTCTTATTCAGGGTGAGGGTCCGGATTAATGTGAGCAATCTGTATGTACGGGGGGGGGGGAAACATATAAGATAGACTCTTATTCAGGGTGAGGGTCCGGATTAATGTGAGCAATCTGTATGTAAGAAGGGGAAACATATAAGATAGGCTCTTATTCAGGGTGAGGGTCCGGATTAAAGTGAGCAATCTGTATGTACAGGGTGTGGGAAACATAAGATAGGCTCTTATTCAGGGTGAGGGTCCGGATTAATGTGGGCACTCTGTATGTACAGGGTGTGGGAAACATATAAGATAGGCTCTTATTCAGGGTGAGGGTCCGGATTAATGTGAGCAATCTGTATGTACAGGGTGTGGGAAACATATAAGATAGGCTCTTATTCAGGGTGAGGGTCCGGATTAATGTGGGCAATCTGTATGTACAGGGTGTGGGAAACATATAAGATAGGCTCTTATTCAGGGTGAGGGTCCGGATTAATGTGGGCAATCTGTATGTACAGGGTGTGGGAAACATATAAGATAGACTCTTATTCAGGGTGAGGGTCCGGATTAATGTGAGAAATCTGTATGTACAGGGTGTGGGAAACATATAAGATAGGCTCTTATTCAGGGTGAGGGTCCGGAATAATGTGAGCAATCTGTATATACAGGGGGGAAACATATAAGATAGGCTCTTATTCAGGGTGAGGGTCCGGATTAATGTGAGCAATCTGTATGTACAGGGTGTGGGAAACATATAAGATAGGCTCTTATTCAGGGTGAGGGTCCGGATTAATGTGGGCAATCTGTATGTACAGGGTGTGGGGAACATATAAGATAGGCTCTTATTCAGGGTGAAGGTCTGGATTAATGTGGGCAATCTGTATGTACAGGGGGGAAACATATAAGATAGGCTCTTATTCAGGGTGAAGGTCCGGATTAATGTGGGCAATCTGTATGTACAGGGTGTGGGGAACATATAAGATAGGCTCTTATTCAGGGTGAAGGTCTGGATTAATGTGGGCAATCTGTATGTACAGGGGGGAAACATATAAGATAGGCTCTTATTCAGGGTGAAGGTCCGGATTAATGTGGGCAATCTTTATGTACAGGGTGTGGGAAACATATAAGATAGGCTCTTATTCAGGGTGACGGTCCGGATTAATGTGGGCAATCTGTATGTACAGGGTGTGGGAAACATATAAGATAGGCTCTTATTCAGGGTGAAGGTCCGGATTAATGTGGGCAATCTGTATGTACAGGGGGGAAACATACAAGATAGGCTCTTATTTAGGGTGAGGGTCCGGATTAATGTGGGCAATCTATATGTACAGGGTGTGGGAAACATATAAGATAGGCTCTTATTCAGGGTGAGGGTCCGGATTAATGTGGGCAATCTGTATGTACAGGGTGTGGGAAACATATAAGATAGGCTCTTATTCAGGGTGAGGGTCCGGATTAATGTGGGCAATCTGTATGTACAGGGTGTGGGAAACATATAAGATAGGCTCTTATTCAGGGTGAGGGTCCGGATTAATGTGAGCAATCTGTATGTACAGGGTGTGGGAAACATATAAGATAGGCTCTTATTCAGGGTGAGGGTCCGGATTAATGTGGGCAATCTGTATGTACAGGGTGTGGGAAACATATAAGATAGGCTCTTTTTCAGGGTGAAGGTCCGGATTAATGTGAGCAATCTGTATGTACAGGGGGAAACATACAAGATAGGCTCTTATTCAGGGTGAGGGTCCGGATTAATGTGGGCAATCTGTATGTACAGGGGGAAACATACAAGATAGGCTCTTATTCAGGGTGAGAGTCCGGATTAATGTGGGCAATCTGTATGTACAGGGGGAAACATACAAGATAGGCTCTTATTCAGGGTGAGGGTCCGGATTAATGTGAGCAATCTGTATGTACGGGGGGGGGGAAACATATAAGATAGACTCTTATTCAGGGTGAGGGTCCGGATTAATGTGAGCAATCTGTATGTACGGGGGGGAAACATATAAGTTAGGCTCTTATTCAGGGTGAGGGTCCGGATTAATGTGGGCAATCTGTATGTACAGCGTGTGGGAAACATATAAGATAGGCTCTTATTCAGAGTGAAGGTCCGGATTAATGTGAGAAATCTGTATGTACAGGGGGAAACATACAAGATAGGCTCTTATTCAGGGTGAGGGTCCGGATTAATGTGAGCAATCTGTATGTACGGGGGGGGGGGGGGGAAACATATAAGATAGACTCTTATTCAGGGTGAGGGTCCGGATTAATGTGAGCAATCTGTATGTACGGGGGGAAACATATAAGATAGGCTCTTATTCAGGGTGAGGGTCCGGATTAAAGTGAGCAATCTGTATGTACAGGGTGTGGGAAACATATAAGATAGGCTCTTATTCAGGGTGACGGTCCGGATTAATGTGGGCAATCTGTATGTACAGGGTGTGGGAAACATATAAGATAGGCTCTTATTCAGGGTGAAGGTCCGGATTAATGTGGGCAATCTGTATGTACAGGGGGGAAACATACAAGATAGGCTCTTATTTAGGGTGAGGGTCCGGATTAATGTGGGCAATCTGTATGTACAGGGTGTGGGAAACATATAAGATAGGCTCTTATTCAGGGTGAGGGTCCGGATTAATGTGGGCAATCTGTATGTACAGGGTGTGGGAAACATATAAGATAGGCTCTTATTCAGGGTGAGGGTCCGGATTAATGTGGGCAATCTGTATGTACAGGGTGTGGGAAACATATAAGATAGGCTCTTATTCAGGGTGAGGGTCCGGATTAATGTGAGCAATCTGTATGTACAGGGTGTGGGAAACATATAAGATAGGCTCTTATTCAGGGTGAGGGTCCGGATTAATGTGGGCAATCTGTATGTACAGGGTGTGGGAAACATATAAGATAGGCTCTTTTTCAGGGTGAAGGTCCGGATTAATGTGAGCAATCTGTATGTACAGGGGGAAACATACAAGATAGGCTCTTATTCAGGGTGAGGGTCCGGATTAATGTGGGCAATCTGTATGTACAGGGGGAAACATACAAGATAGGCTCTTATTCAGGGTGAGGGTCCGGATTAATGTGGGCAATCTGTATGTACAGGGGGAAACATACAAGATAGGCTCTTATTCAGGGTGAGGGTCCGGATTAATGTGAGCAATCTGTATGTACGGGGGGGAAACATATAAGATAGACTCTTATTCAGGGTGAGGGTCCGGATTAATGTGAGCAATCTGTATGTACGGGGGGGAAACATATAAGTTAGGCTCTTATTCAGGGTGAAGGTCCGGATTAATGTGGGCAATCTGTATGTACAGCGTGTGGGAAACATATAAGATAGGCTCTTATTCAGAGTGAAGGTCCGGATTAATGTGGGCAATCTGTATGTACAGGGGGAAACATACAAGATAGGCTCTTATTCAGGGTGAGGGTCCGGATTAATGTGAGCAATCTGTATGTACGGGGGGGGGGGGGAACATATAAGATAGACTCTTATTCAGGGTGAGGGTCCGGATTAATGTGAGCAATCTGTATGTACGGGGGGAAACATATAAGATAGGCTCTTATTCAGGGTGAGGGTCCGGATTAAAGTGAGCAATCTGTATGTAAAGGGTGTGGGAAACATATAAGATAGGCTCTTATTCAGGGTGAGGGTCCGGATTAATGTGGGCAATCTGTATGTACAGGGTGTGGGAAACATATAAGATAGGCTCTTATTCAGGGTGAGGGTCCGGATTAATGTGAGCAATCTGTATGTACAGGGTGTGGGAAACATATAAGATAGGCTCTTATTCAGGGTGAGGGTCCGGATTAATGTGAGCAATCTGTATGTCCAGGGTGTGGGAAACATATAAGATAGGCTCTTATTCAGGTTGAAGGTCCGGATTAATGTGGGCAATCTGTATGTACAGGGTGTGGGAAACATATAAGATAGGCTCTTATTCAGGGTGAGGGTCCGGATTAATGTGAGCAATCTGTATGTACGGGGGGGGGGGGGAACATATAAGATAGGCTCTTATTCAGGGTGAGGGTCCGGAATAATGTGGGCAATCTGTATGTACAGGGGGGAAACATATAAGATAGTCTCTTATTCAGGGTGAGGGTCCGGATTAATGTGAGCAATCTGTATGTACAGGGGGGAAACATATAAGATAGGCTCTTATTCAGGGTGAGGGTCCGGATTAATGTGAGCAATCTGTATGTACAGGGGGAAACATATAAGATAGGCTCTTATTCAGGGTGAGGGTCCGGATTAATGTGAGCAATCTGTATGTACAGGGGGAGAAACATATCAGATAGGCTCTTATTCAGGGTGAGGGTCCGGATTAATGTGGGCAATCTGTATGTACAGGGTGTGGGAAACATATAAGATAGGCTCTTATTCAGGGTGAGGGTCCAGATTAATGTGGGCAATCTGTATGTACAGGGGGAAACATACAAGATAGGCTCTTATTCAGGGTGAGGGTCCGGATTAATGTGGGCAATCTGTATGTACAGGGGGGAAACATACAAGATAGGCTCTTATTCAGGGTGAGGGTCCGGATTAATGTGAGCAATCTGTATGTACAGGGGGGAAACATATAAGATAGACTCTTATTCAGGGTGAGGGTCCGGATTAATGAGGGCAATCTGTATGTACAGGGGGGAAACATATAAGATAGGCTCTTATTCAGGGTGAGGGTCCGGATTAATGTGAACAATCTGTATGTACAAGGTGTGGGAAACATATAAGATAGGCTCTTATTCAGGGTGAGGGTCCGGATTAATGTGAACAATCTGTATGTACGGGGGGGAAACATATAAGTTAGGCTCTTATTCAGGGTGAGGGTCCGGATTAATGTGGGCAATCTGTATGTACAGCGTGTGGGAAACATATAAGATAGGCTCTTATTCAGGGTGAGGTCCGGATTAATGTGGGCAATCTGTATGTACAGGGGGAAACATACAAGATAGGCTCTTATTCAGGGTGAGGGTCCGGATTAATGTGAGCAATCTGTATGTACGGGGGGGGGGAAACATATAAGATAGACTCTTATTCAGGGTGAGGGTCCGGATTAATGTGAGCAATCTGTATGTAAGAAGGGGAAACATATAAGATAGGCTCTTATTCAGGGTGAGGGTCCGGATTAAAGTGAGCAATCTGTATGTACAGGGTGTGGGAAACATAAGATAGGCTCTTATTCAGGGTGAGGGTCCGGATTAATGTGGGCACTCTGTATGTACAGGGTGTGGGAAACATATAAGATAGGCTCTTATTCAGGGTGAGGGTCCGGATTAATGTGAGCAATCTGTATGTACAGGGTGTGGGAAACATATAAGATAGGCTCTTATTCAGGGTGAGGGTCCGGATTAATGTGGGCAATCTGTATGTACAGGGTGTGGGAAACATATAAGATAGGCTCTTATTCAGGGTGAGGGTCCGGATTAATGTGGGCAATCTGTATGTACAGGGTGTGGGAAACATATAAGATAGACTCTTACTCAGGGTGAGGGTCCGGATTAATGTGAGAAATCTGTATGTACAGGGTGTGGGAAACATATAAGATAGGCTCTTATTCAGGGTGAGGGTCCGGAATAATGTGAGCAATCTGTATATACAGGGGGGAAACATATAAGATAGGCTCTTATTCAGGGTGAGGGTCCGGATTAATGTGAGCAATCTGTATGTACAGGGGGGAAACATATAAGATAGGCTCTTATTCAGGGTGAGGGTCTGGATTAATGTGAGAAATCTGTATGTACAGGGTGTGGGAAACATATAAGATAGGCTCTTATTCAGGGTGAGGGTCCGGATTAATGTGGGCAATCTGTATGTACAGGGTGTGGGGAACATATAAGATAGGCTCTTATTCAGGGTGAAGGTCTGGATTAATGTGGGCAATCTGTATGTACAGGGGGGAAACATATAAGATAGGCTCTTATTCAGGGTGAAGGTCCGGATTAATGTGGGCAATCTGTATGTACAGGGTGTGGGGAACATATAAGATAGGCTCTTATTCAGGGTGAAGGTCTGGATTAATGTGGGCAATCTGTATGTACAGGGGGGAAACATATAAGATAGGCTCTTATTCAGGGTGAAGGTCCGGATTAATGTGGGCAATCTTTATGTACAGGGTGTGGGAAACATATAAGATAGGCTCTTATTCAGGGTGACGGTCCGGATTAATGTGGGCAATCTGTATGTACAGGGTGTGGGGAACATATAAGATAGGCTCTTATTCAGGGTGAAGGTCTGGATTAATGTGGGCAATCTGTATGTACAGGGGGGAAACATATAAGATAGGCTCTTATTCAGGGTGAAGGTCCGGATTAATGTGGGCAATCTTTATGTACAGGGTGTGGGAAACATATAAGATAGGCTCTTATTCAGGGTGAAGGTCCGGATTAATGTGGGCAATCTGTATGTACAGGGGGGAAACATACAAGATAGGCTCTTATTTAGGGTGAAGGTCCGGATTAATGTGGGCAATCTGTATGTACAGGGGGAAACATACAAGATAGGCTCTTATTCAGGGTGAGGGTCCGGATTAATGTGAGCAATCTGTATGTACGGGGGGGGGAACATATAAGATAGACTCTTATTCAGGGTGAGGGTCCGGATTAATGTGAGCAATCTGTATGTACGGGGGAAACATATAAGATAGGCTCTTATTCAGGGTGAGGGTCCGGATTAAAGTGAGCAATCTGTATGTACAGGGTGTGGGAAACATATAAGATAGGCTCTTATTCAGGGTGAGGGTCCGGATTAATGTGGGCAATCTGTATGTACAGGGTGTGGGAAACATATAAGATAGGCTCTTTTTCAGGGTGAAGGTCCGGATTAATGTGAGCAATCTGTATGTACAGGGGGAAACATACAAGATAGGCTCTTATTCAGGGTGAGGGTCCGGATTAATGTGGGCAATCTGTATGTACAGGGGGAAACATACAAGATAGGCTCTTATTCAGGGTGAGGGTCCGGATTAATGTGGGCAATCTGTATGTACAGGGGGAAACATACAAGATAGGCTCCTATTCAGGGTGAGGGTCCGGATTAATGTGAGCAATCTGTATGTACGGGGGGGAAACATATAAGATAGACTCTTATTCAGGGTGAGGGTCCGGATTAATGTGAGCAATCTGTATGTACGGGGGGGGAAACATATAAGTTAGGCTCTTATTCAGGGTGAGGGTCCGGATTAATGTGGGCAATCTGTATGTACAGCGTGTGGGAAACATATAAGATAGGCTCTTATTCAGAGTGAAGGTCCGGATTAATGTGGGCAATCTGTATGTACAGGGGGAAACATACAAGATAGGCTCTTATTCAGGGTGAGGGTCCGGATTAATGTGAGCAATCTGTATGTACGGGGGGGGGGAACATATAAGATAGACTCTTATTCAGGGTGAGGGTCCGGATTAATGTGAGCAATCTGTATGTACGGGGGGAAACATATAAGATAGGCTCTTATTCAGGGTGAGGGTCCGGATTAAAGTGAGCAATCTGTATGTACAGGGTGTGGGAAACATATAAGATAGGCTCTTATTCAGGGTGAGGGTCCGGATTAATGTGGGCAATCTGTATGTACAGGGTGTGGGAAACATATAAGATAGGCTCTTATTCAGGGTGAGGGTCCGGATTAATGTGAGCAATCTGTATGTCCAGGATGTGGGAAACATATAAGATAGGCTCTTATTCAGGTTGAAGGTCCGGATTAATGTGGGCAATCTGTATGTACAGGGTGTGGGAAACATATAAGATAGGCTCTTATTCAGGGTGAGGGTCCGGATTAATGTGAGCAATCTGTATGTACGGGGGGGGGAAACATATAAGATAGGCTCTTATTCAGGGTGAGGGTCCGGAATAATGTGGGCAATCTGTATGTACAGGGGGGAAACATATAAGATAGTCTCTTATTCAGGGTGAGGGTCCGGATTAATGTGAGCAATCTGTATGTACAGGGGGGAAACATATAAGATAGGCTCTTATTCAGGGTGAGGGTCCGGATTAATGTGAGCAATCTGTATGTACAGGGGGAGAAACATATCAGATAGGCTCTTATTCAGGGTGAGGGTCCGGATTAATGTGGGCAATCTGTATGTACAGGGTGTGGGAAACATATAAGATAGGCTCTTATTCAGGGTGAGGGTCCAGATTAATGTGGGCAATCTGTATGTACAGGGGGAAACATACAAGATAGGCTCTTATTCAGGGTGAGGGTCCGGATTAATGTGGGCAATCTGTATGTACAGGGGGGAAACATACAAGATAGGCTCTTATTCAGGGTGAGGGTCCGGATTAATGTGAGCAATCTGTATGTACAGGGGGGGAAACATATAAGATAGACTCTTATTCAGGGTGAGGGTCCGGATTAATGAGGGCAATCTGTATGTACAGGGGGGAAACATATAAGATAGGCTCTTATTCAGGGTGAGGGTCCGGATTAATGTGAACAATCTGTATGTACAAGGTGTGGGAAACATATAAGATAGGCTCTTATTCAGGGTGAGGGTCCGGATTAATGTGAACAATCTGTATGTACGGGGGGGAAACATATAAGTTAGGCTCTTATTCAGGGTGAGGGTCCGGATTAATGTGGGCAATCTGTATGTACAGCGTGTGGGAAACATATAAGATAGGCTCTTATTCAGGGTGAGGTCCGGATTAATGTGGGCAATCTGTATGTACAGGGGGAAACATACAAGATAGGCTCTTATTCAGGGTGAGGGTCCGGATTAATGTGAGCAATCTGTATGTACGGGGGGGGGGGGGGAAACATATAAGATAGACTCTTATTCAGGGTGAGGGTCCGGATTAATGTGAGCAATCTGTATGTAAGAAGGGGAAACATATAAGATAGGCTCTTATTCAGGGTGAGGGTCCGGATTAAAGTGAGCAATCTGTATGTACAGGGTGTGGGAAACATAAGATAGGCTCTTATTCAGGGTGAGGGTCCGGATTAATGTGGGCACTCTGTATGTACAGGGTGTGGGAAACATATAAGATAGGCTCTTATTCAGGGTGAGGGTCCGGATTAATGTGAGCAATCTGTATGTACAGGGTGTGGGAAACATATAAGATAGGCTCTTATTCAGGGTGAGGGTCCGGAATAATGTGAGCAATCTGTATATACAGGGGGGAAACATATAAGATAGGCTCTTATTCAGGGTGAGGGTCCGGATTAATGTGAGCAATCTGTATGTACAGGGGGGAAACATATAAGATAGGCTCTTATTCAGGGAGAGGGTCTGGATTAATGTGAGAAATCTGTATGTACAGGGTGTGGGAAACATATAAGATAGGCTCTTATTCAGGGTGAGGGTCCGGATTAATGTGGGCAATCTGTATGTACAGGGTGTGGGGAACATATAAGATAGGCTCTTATTCAGGGTGAGGGTCCGGATTAATGTGGGCAATCTGTATGTACAGGGTGTGGGGAACATATAAGATAGGCTCTTATTCAGGGTGAAGGTCTGGATTAATGTGGGCAATCTGTATGTACAGGGGGGAAACATATAAGATAGGCTCTTATTCAGGGTGAAGGTCCGGATTAATGTGGGCAATCTGTATGTACGGGGGGAAACATACAAGATAGGCTCTTATTTAGGGTGAGGGTCCGGATTAATGTGGGCAATCTGTATGTACAGGGTGTGGGAAACATATAAGATAGGCTCTTATTCAGGGTGAGGGTCCGGATTAATGTGGGCAATCTGTATGTACAGGGTGTGGGAAACATATAAGATAGGCTCTTATTCAGGGTGAGGGTCCGGATTAATGTGGGCAATCTGTATGTACAGGGTGTGGGAAACATATAAGATAGGCTCTTATTCAGGGTGAGGGTCCGGATTAATGTGAGCAATCTGTATGTACAGGGTGTGGGAAACATATAAGATAGGCTCTTATTCAGGGTGAGGGTCCGGATTAATGTGGGCAATCTGTATGTACAGGGTGTGGGAAACATATAAGATAGGCTCTTTTTCAGGGTGAAGGTCCGGATTAATGTGAGCAATCTTTATGTACAGGGGGAAACATACAAGATAGGCTCTTATTCAGGGTGAGGGTCCGGATTAATGTGGGCAATCTGTATGTACAGGGGGAAACATACAAGATAGGCTCTTATTCAGGGTGAGGGTCCGGATTAATGTGGGCAATCTGTATGTACAGGGGGAAACATACAAGATAGGCTCTTATTCAGGGTGAGGGTCCGGATTAATGTGAGCAATCTGTATGTACGGGGGGGGGGAAACATATAAGATAGACTCTTATTCAGGGTGAGGGTCCGCATTAATGTGAGCAATCTGTATGTACGGGGGGGAAACATATAAGTTAGGCTCTTATTCAGGGTGAGGGTCCGGATTAATGTGGGCAATCTGTATGTACAGCGTGTGGGAAACATATAAGATAGGCTCTTATTCAGAGTGAAGGTCCGGATTAATGTGGGCAATCTGTATGTACAGGGGGAAACATACAAGATAGGCTCTTATTCAGGGTGAGGGTCCGGATTAATGTGAGCAATCTGTATGTACGGGGGGGGGGGGACATATAAGATAGACTCTTATTCAGGGTGAGGGTCCGGATTAATGTGAGCAATCTGTATGTACGGGGGGAAACATATAAGATAGGCTCTTATTCAGGGTGAGGGTCCGGATTAAAGTGAGCAATCTGTATGTACAGGGAGTGGGAAACATATAAGATAGGCTCTTATTCAGGGTGATGGTCCGGATTAATGTGAGCAATCTGTATGTACAGGGTGTGGGAAACATATAAGATAGGCTCTTATTCAGGGTGAGGGTCCGGATTAATGTGGGTAATCTGTATGTACAGGGTGTGGGAAACATATAAGATAGGCTCTTATTCAGGGTGAGGGTCTGGATTAATGTGGGCAATCTGTATGTACAGGGTGTGGGAAACATATAAGATAGGCTCTTATTCAGGGTGAGGGTCCGGAATAATGTGAGCAATCTGTATGTACAGGGGGGAAACATATAAGATAGGCTCTTATTCAGGGTGAGGGTCCGGATTAATGTGAGCAATCTGTATGTACAGGGGGGGAAACATATAAGATAGGCTCTTATTCAGGGTGAGGGTCCGGATTAATGTGAGCAATCTGTATGTACAGGGGGGAAACATATAAGATAGGCTCTTATTCAGGGTGAGGGTCCGGTTTAATGTGAGCAATCTGTATGTACAGGGGGGAAACATATAAGATAGGCTCTTATTCAGGGTGAGGGTCCGGATTAATGTGAGCAATCTGTATGTACAGGGGGGGAAACATATAAGATAGGCTCTTATTCAGGGTGAGGGTCCGGATTAATGTGAGCAATCTGTATGTACAGGGGGGAAACATATAAGATAGGCTCTTATTCAGGTTGAAGGTCCGGATTAATGTGGGCAATCTGTATGTACAGGGTGTGGGAAACATATAAGATAGGCTCTTATTCAGGGTGAGGGTCCGGATTAATGTGAGCAATCTGTATGTACAGGGTTTGGGAAACATATAAGATAGGCTCTTATTCAGGGTGAGGGTCCGGATTAATGTGGGCAATCTGTATGTACAGGGTGTGGGAAACATACAAGATAGGCTCTTATTCAGGGTGAGGGTCCGGATTAATGTGAGCAATCTGTATGTACAGGGTGTGGGAAACATATAAGATAGGCTCTTATTCAGGGTGAGGGTCCGGATTAATGTGAGCAATCTGTATGTACAGGGTGTGGGAAACATATAAGATAGGCTCTTATTCAGGGTGAGGGTCCGGATTAATGTGGGCAATCTGTATGTACAGGGTGTGGGAAACATACAAGATAGGCTCTTATTCAGGGTGAGGGTCCGGATTAATGTGAGCAATCTGTATGTACAGGGTGTGGGAAACATATAAGATAGGCTCTTATTCAGGGTGAGGGTCCGGATTAATGTGAGCAATCTGTATGTACAGGGTGTGGGAAACATATAAGATAGGCTCTTATTCAGGGTGAGGGTCTGGATTAATGTGAGCAATCTGTATGTACAGGGGGAAACATATAAGATAGGCTCTTATTCAGGGTGAAGGTCCGGATTAATGTGGGCAATCTGTATGTACAGGGGGAAACATATAAGATAGGCTCTTATTCAGGGTGAAGGTCCGGAATAATGTGGGCAATCTGTATGTACAGGGTGTGGGAAACATATAAGATAGGCTCTTATTCAGGGTGAGGGTCCGGATTAATGTGGGCAATCTGTATGTACAGGGTGTGGGAAACATATAAGATAGGCTCTTATTCAGGGTGAAGGTCCGGATTAATGTGGGCAATCTGTATGTACAGGGTGTGGGAAACATATAAGATAGGCTCTTATTCAGGTTGAAGGTCCGGATTATTGTGGGCAATCTGTATGTACAGGGTGTGGGGAACATATAAGATAGGCTCTTATTCAGGGTGAGGGTCCGGATTAATGTGGGCAATCTGTATGTACAGGGTGTGGAGAACATATAAGATAGGCTCTTATTCAGGGTGAAGGTCCGGATTAATGTGGGCAATCTGTATGTACAGGGGGGAAACATATAAGATAGGCTCTTATTCAGGGTGAAGGTCCGGATTAATGTGGGCAATCTGTATGTACAGGGGGGAAACATACAAGATAGGCTCTTATTCAGGGTGAGGGTCCGGATTAATGTGGGCAATCTGTATGTACAGGGTGTGGGAAACATATAAGATAGGCTCTTATTCAGGGTGAGGGTCCGGATTAATGTGAGCAATCTGTATGTACAGGGTGTGGGAAACATATAAGATAGGCTCTTATTCAGGGTGAGGGTCCGGATTAATGTGGGCAATCTGTATGTACAGGGTGTGGGAAACATACAAGATAGGCTCTTATTCAGGGTGAGGGTCCGGATTAATGTGAGCAATCTGTATGTACAGGGTGTGGGAAACATATAAGATAGGCTCTTATTCAGGGTGAGGGTCCGGATTAATGTGAGCAATCTGTATGTACAGGGTGTGGGAAACATATAAGATAGGCTCTTATTCAGGGTGAGGGTCTGGATTAATGTGAGCAATCTGTATGTACAGGGGGAAACATATAAGATAGGCTCTTATTCAGGGTGAAGGTCCGGATTAATGTGGGCAATCTGTATGTACAGGGGGAAACATATAAGATAGGCTCTTATTCAGGGTGAAGGTCCGGAATAATGTGGGCAATCTGTATGTACAGGGTGTGGGAAACATATAAGATAGGCTCTTATTCAGGGTGAGGGTCCGGATTAATGTGGGCAATCTGTATGTACAGGGTGTGGGAAACATATAAGATAGGCTCTTATTCAGGGTGAAGGTCCGGATTAATGTGGGCAATCTGTATGTACAGGGTGTGGGAAACATATAAGATAGGCTCTTATTCAGGTTGAAGGTCCGGATTAATGTGGGCAATCTGTATGTACAGGGTGTGGGGAACATATAAGATAGGCTCTTATTCAGGGTGAGGGTCCGGATTAATGTGGGCAATCTGTATGTACAGGGTGTGGGGAACATATAAGATAGGCTCTTATTCAGGGTGAAGGTCCGGATTAATGTGGGCAATCTGTATGTACAGGGGGAAACATATAAGATAGGCTCTTATTCAGGGCGAGGGTTCGGATTAATGTGGGCAATCTGTATGTACAGGGGGAAACATATAAGATAGGCTCTTATTCAGGGTGAAGGTCCGGATTAATGTGGGCAATCTGTATGTACAGGGGGAAACATATAAGATAGGCTCTTATTCAGGGTGAAGGTCCGGATTAATGTGGGCAATCTGTATGTACAGGGGGAAACATATAAGATAGGCTCTTATTCAGGGTGAGGGTCCGGATTAATGTGGGCAATCTGTATGTACAGGGGGAAACATATAAGATAGGCTCTTATTCAGGGTGAGGGTCCGGATTAATGTGGGCAATCTGTATGTACAGGGTGTGGGGAACATATAAGATAGGCTCTTATTCAGGGTGAGGGTCCGGATTAATGTGGGCAATCTGTATGTACAGGGTGTGGGAAACATATAAGATAGGCTCTTATTCAGGGTGAGGGTCCGGATTAATGTGGGCAATCTGTATGTACAGGGTGTGGGAAACATATAAGATAGGCTCTTTTTCAGGGTGAAGGTCCGGATTAATGTGAGCAATCTGTATGTACAGGGGGAAACATACAAGATAGGCTCTTATTCAGGGTGAGGGTCCAGATTAATGTGGGCAATCTGTATGTACAGGGGGAAACATACAAGATAGGCTCTTATTCAGGGTGAGGGTCCGGATTAATGTGGGCAATCTGTATGTACAGGGGGAAACATACAAGATAGGCTCTTATTCAGGGTGAGGGTCCGGATTAATGTGAGCAATCTGTATGTACGGGGGGAAACATATAAGATAGACTCTTATTCAGGGTGAGGGTCCGGATTAATGAGGGCAATCTGTATGTACGGGGGGAAACATATAAGATAGGCTCTTATTCAGGGTGAGGGTCCGGATTAATGTGAACAATCTGTATGTACGGGGGGGGGAAACATATAAGTTAGGCTCTTATTCAGGGTGAGGGTCCGGATTAATGTGGGCAATCTGTATGTACAGCGTGTGGGAAACATATAAGATAGGCTCTTATTCAGAGTGAGGTCCGGATTAATGTGGGCAATCTGTATGTACAGGGGGAAACATACAAGATAGGCTCTTATTCAGGGTGAGGGTCCGGATTAATGTGAGCAATCTGTATGTACGGGGGGAAACATACAAGATAGGCTCTTATTCTGGGTGAGGTCTGGATTAATGTGGGCAATCTGTATGTACAGGGTGTGGGAAACATATAAGATAGACTCTTATTCAGGGTGAGGGTCCGGATTAATGTGAGCAATCTGTATGTAAGGGGGGAAACATATAAGATAGGCTCTTATTCAGGGTGAGGGTCCGGATTAATGTGGGCAATCTGTATGTACAGGGTGTGGGAAACATATAAGATAGGCTCTTATTCAGGGTGAGGGTCCGGATTAATGTGAGCAATCTGTATGTACAGGGTGTGGGAAACATATAAGATAGGCTCTTATTCAGGGTGAGGGTCCGGATTAATGTGGGCAATCTGTATGTACAGGGTGTGGGAAACATATAAGATAGGCTCTTATTCAGGGTGAGGGTCCGGATTAATGTGGGCAATCTGTATGTACAGGGTGTGGGAAACATATAAGATAGACTCTTATTCAGGGTGAGGGTCCGGATTAATGTGAGAAATCTGTATGTACAGGGTGTGGGAAACATATAAGATAGGCTCTTATTCAGGGTGAGGGTCCGGATTAATGTGAGCAATCTGTATGTACAGGGGGGAAACATATAAGATAGGCTCTTATTCAGGGTGAGGGTCTGGATTAATGTGAGAAATCTGTATGTACAGGGTGTGGGAAACATATAAGATAGGCTCTTATTCAGGGTGAGGGTCCGGATTAATGTGAGCAATCTGTATGTACAGGGGGGAAACATATAAGATAGGCTCTTATTCAGGGTGAGGGTCCGGATTAATGTGAGCAATCTGTATGTACAGGGGGGAAACATATAAGATAGGCTCTTATTCAGGGTGAGGGTCCGGATTAATGTGAGCAACCTGTATGTACAGGGTGTGGGAAACATATAAGATAGGCTCTTATTCAGGGTGAGGGTCCGGATTAATGTGAGCAATCTGTATGTACAGGGTGTGGGAAACATATAAGATAGGCTCTTATTCAGGGTGAGGGTCCGGATTAATGTGAGCAATCTGTATGTACAGGGTGTGGGAAACATATAAGATCGGCTCTTATTCAGGGTGAGGGTCCGGATTAATGTGAGCAATCTGTATGTACAGGGGGGAAACATATAAGATAGGCTCTTATTCAGGGTGAGGGTCCGGACTAATGTGAGCAATCTGTATGTACAGGGGGGAAACATATAAGATAGGCTCTTATTCAGGGTGAGGGTCCGGATTAATGTGAGCAACCTGTATGTACAGGGTGTGGGAAACATATAAGATAGGCTCTTATTCAGGGTGAGGGTCCGGATTAATGTGAGCAATCTGTATGTACAGGGTGTGGGAAACATATAAGATAGGCTCTTATTCAGGGTGAGGGTCCGGATTAATGTGAGCAACCTGTATGTACAGGGTGTGGGAAACATATAAGATAGGCTCTTATTCAGGGTGAGGGTCCGGATTAATGTGAGCAATCTGTATGTACAGGGTGTGGGAAACATATAAGATAGGCTCTTATTCAGGGTGAGGGTCCGGATTAATGTGAGCAATCTGTATGTACAGGGTGTGGGAAACATATAGGATAGGCTCTTATTCAGGGTGAGGGTCCGGATTAATGTGAGCAATCTGTATGTACAGGGTGTGGGAAACATATAAGATAGGCTCTTATTCAGGGTGAGGGTCCGGATTAATGTGGGCAATCTGTATGTACAGGGTATGGGAAACATATAAGATAGGCTCTTTTTCAGGGTGAAGGTCCGGATTAATGTGAGCAATCTGTATGTACAGGGGGAAACATACAAGATAGGCTCTTATTCAGGGTGAGGGTCCAGATTAATGTGGGCAATCTGTATGTACAGGGTGTGGGAAACATATAAGATAGGCTCTTATTCAGGGTGAAGGTCCGGATTAATGTGGGCAATCTGTATGTACAGGGTGTGGGAAACATATAAGATAGGCTCTTATTCAGGGTGAAGGTCCAGATTAATGTGAGCAATCTGTATGTACAGGGGGGGAAACATACAAGATAGACTCTTATTCAGGGTGAGGGTCCGGATTAATGTGAGCAATCTGTATGTACAGGGTGTGGGAAACATATAAGATAGGCTCTTATTCAGGGTGAGGGTCCGGATTAATGTGAGCAACCTGTATGTACAGGGTGTGGGAAACATATAAGATAGGCTCTTATTCAGGGTGAGGGTCCGGATTAATGTGAGCAATCTGTATGTACAGGGTGTGGGAAACATATAAGATAGGCTCTTATTCAGGGTGAGGGTCCGGATTAATGTGAGCAACCTGTATGTACAGGGTGTGGGAAACATATAAGATAGGCTCTTATTCAGGGTGAGGGTCCGGATTAATGTGAGCAATCTGTATGTACAGGGTGTGGGAAACATATAGGATAGGCTCTTATTCAGGGTGAGGGTCCGGATTAATGTGAGCAATCTGTATGTACAGGGTGTGGGAAACATATAAGATAGGCTCTTATTCAGGGTGAGGGTCCGGATTAATGTGAGCAACCTGTATGTACAGGGTGTGGGAAACATATAAGATAGGCTCTTATTCAGGGTGAGGGTCCGGATTAATGTGAGCAACCTGTATGTACAGGGTGTGGGAAACATATAAGATAGGCTTTTATTCAGGGTGAGGGTCCGGATTAATGTGAGCAATCTGTATGTACAGGGTGTGGGAAACATATAAGATAGGCTCTTATTCAGGGTGAGGGTCCGGATTAATGTGAGCAATCTGTATGTACAGGGTGTGGGAAACATATAAGATAGGCTCTTATTCAGGGTGAGGGTCCGGATTAATGTGGGCAATCTGTATGTACAGGGTGTGGGAAACATATAAGATAGGCTCTTATTCAGGGTGAGGGTCCGGATTAATGTGGGCAATCTGTATGTACAGGGTATGGGAAACATATAAGATAGGCTCTTTTTCAGGGTGAAGGTCCGGATTAATGTGAGCAATCTGTATGTACAGGGGGAAACATACAAGATAGGCTCTTATTCAGGGTGAGGGTCCAGATTAATGTGGGCAATCTGTATGTACAGGGTGTGGGAAACATAAGATAGGCTCTTATTCAGGGTGAAGGTCCGGATTAATGTGAGCAATCTGTATGTACAGGGTGTGGGAAACATACAAGATAGACTCTTATTCAGGGTGAGGGTCCGGAATAATGTGGGCAATCTGTATGTACAGGGTGTGGGAAACATATAAGATAGGCTCTTATTCAGGGTGAAGGTCCAGATTAATGTGAGCAATCTGTATGTACAGGGTGTGGGAAACATACAAGATAGACTCTTATTCAGGGTGAGGGTCCGGAATAATGTGGGCAATCTGTATGTACAGGGTGTGGGAAACATATAAGATAGGCTCTTATTCAGGGTGAGGGTCCGGAATAATGTGGGCAATCTGTATGTACAGGGTGTGGGGAACATATAAGATAGGCTCTTATTCAGGGTGACGGTCCGGATTAATGTGGGCAATCTGTATGTACAGGGTGTGGGAAACATATAAGATAGACTCTTATACAGGGTGAAGGTCCGGATTAATGTGAGCAATCTGTATGTACAGGGTGTGGGAAACATACAAGATAGACTCTTATTCAGGGTGAGGGTCCGGAATAATGTGGGCAATCTGTATGTACAGGGTGTGGGAAACATATAAGATAGGCTCTTATTCAGGGTGAAGGTCCGGATTAATGTGGGCAATCTGTATGTACAGGGTGTGGGAAACATATAAGATAGACTCTTATACAGGGTGAAGGTCCGGATTAATGTGAGCAATCTGTATGTACAGGGTGTGGGAAACATACAAGATAGACTCTTATTCAGGGTGAGGGTCCGGAATAATGTGGGCAATCTGTATGTACAGGGTGTGGGAAACATATAAGATAGGCTCTTATTCAGGGTGAAGGTCCGGATTAATGTGGGCAATCTGTATGTACAGGGTGTGGGAAACATATAAGATAGGCTCTTATTCAGGGTGAAGGTCCGGATTAATGTGAGCAATCTGTATGTACAGGGTGTGGGAAACATACAAGATAGACTCTTATTCAGGGTGAGGGTCCGGAATAATGTGGGCAATCTGTATGTACAGGGTGTGGGAAACATATAAGATAGGCTCTTATTCAGGGTGAAGGTCCGGATTAATGTGGGCAATCTGTATGTACAGGGTGTGGGAAACATATAAGATAGACTCTTATACAGGGTGAAGGTCCGGATTAATGTGAGCAATCTGTATGTACAGGGTGTGGGAAACATATAAGATAGACTCTTATACAGGGTGAAGGTCCGGATTAATGTGAGCAATCTGTATGTACAGGGTGTGGGAAACATACAAGATAGACTCTTATTCAGGGTGAGGGTCCGGAATAATGTGGGCAATCTGTATGTACAGGGTGTGGGAAACATATAAGATAGGCTCTTATTCAGGGTGAAGGTCCGGATTAATGTGGGCAATCTGTATGTACAGGGTGTGGGAAACATATAAGATAGACTCTTATACAGGGTGAAGGTCCGGATTAATGTGAGCAATCTGTATGTACAGGGTGTGGGAAACATACAAGATAGACTCTTATTCAGGGTGAGGGTCCGGAATAATGTGGGCAATCTGTATGTACAGGGTGTGGGAAACATATAAGATAGGCTCTTATTCAGGGTGAAGGTCCGGATTAATGTGGGCAATCTGTATGTACAGGGTGTGGGAAACATATAAGATAGACTCTTATACAGGGTGAAGGTCCGGATTAATGTGAGCAATCTGTATGTACAGGGTGTGGGAAACATACAAGATAGACTCTTATTCAGGGTGAGGGTCCGGAATAATGTGGGCAATCTGTATGTACAGGGTGTGGGAAACATATAAGATAGGCTCTTATTCAGGGTGAAGGTCCGGATTAATGTGGGCAATCTGTATGTACAGGGTGTGGGAAACATATAAGATAGGCTCTTTTTCAGGGTGAAGGTCCGGATTAATGTGAGCAATCTGTATGTACAGGGGGAAACATACAAGATAGGCTCTTATTCAGGGTGAGGGTCCAGATTAATGTGGGCAATCTGTATGTACAGGGGGAAACATACAAGATAGGCTCTTATTCAGGGTGAGGGTCCGGATTAATGTGGGCAATCTGTATGTACAGGGGGAAACATACAAGATAGGCTCTTATTCAGGGTGAGGGTCCGGATTAATGTGAGCAATCTGTATGTACGGGGGGAAACATATAAGATAGACTCTTATTCAGGGTGAGGGTCCGGATTAATGAGGGCAATCTGTATGTACAGGGGGGAAACATATAAGATAGGCTCTTATTCAGGGTGAGGGTCCGGATTAATGTGAACAATCTGTATGTACGGGGGGGGAAACATATAAGTTAGGCTCTTATTCAGGGTGAGGGTCCGGATTAATGTGGGCAATCTGTATGTACAGCGTGTGGGAAACATATAAGATAGGCTCTTATTCAGAGTGAGGTCCGGATTAATGTGGGCAATCTGTATGTACAGGGGGAAACATACAAGATAGGCTCTTATTCAGGGTGAGGGTCCGGATTAATGTGAGCAATCTGTATGTAAGGGGGGAAACATATAAGATAGGCTCTTATTCAGGGTGAGGGTCCGGATTAAAGTGAGCAATCTGTATGTACAGGGTGTGGGAAACATATAAGATAGACTCTTATTCAGGGTGAGGGTCCGGATTAATGTGAGCAATCTGTATGTAAGGGGGGAAACATATAAGATAGGCTCTTATTCAGGGTGAGGGTCCGGATTAAAGTGAGCAATCTGTATGTACAGGGTGTGGGAAACATATAAGATAGGCTCTTATTCAGGGTGAGGGTCCGGATTAATGTGGGCAATCTGTATGTACAGGGTGTGGGAAACATATAAGATAGGCTCTTATTCAGGGTGAGGGTCCGGATTAATGTGAGCAATCTGTATGTACAGGGTGTGGGAAACATATAAGATAGGCTCTTATTCAGGGTGAGGGTCCGGATTAATGTGGGCAATCTGTATGTACAGGGTGTGGGAAACATATAAGATAGGCTCTTATTCAGGGTGAGGGTCCGGATTAATGTGGGCAATCTGTATGTACAGGGTGTGGGAAACATATAAGATAGACTCTTATTCAGGGTGAGGGTCCGGATTAATGTGAGAAATCTGTATGTACAGGGTGTGGGAAACATATAAGATAGGCTCTTATTCAGGGTGAGGGTCCGGATTAATGTGAGCAATCTGTATGTACAGGGGGGAAACATATAAGATAGGCTCTTATTCAGGGTGAGGGTCTGGATTAATGTGAGAAATCTGTATGTACAGGGTGTGGGAAACATATAAGATAGGCTCTTATTCAGGGTGAGGGTCCGGATTAATGTGAGCAATCTGTATGTACAGGGGGGAAACATATAAGATAGGCTCTTATTCAGGGTGAGGGTCCGGATTAATGTGAGCAATCTGTATGTACAGGGGGGAAACATATAAGATAGGCTCTTATTCAGGGTGAGGGTCCGGATTAATGTGAGCAACCTGTATGTACAGGGTGTGGGAAACATATAAGATAGGCTCTTATTCAGGGTGAGGGTCCGGATTAATGTGAGCAATCTGTATGTACAGGGTGTGGGAAACATATAAGATAGGCTCTTATTCAGGGTGAGGGTCCGGATTAATGTGAGCAATCTGTATGTACAGGGTGTGGGAAACATATAAGATCGGCTCTTATTCAGGGTGAGGGTCCGGATTAATGTGAGCAATCTGTATGTACAGGGGGGAAACATATAAGATAGGCTCTTATTCAGGGTGAGGGTCCGGACTAATGTGAGCAATCTGTATGTACAGGGGGGAAACATATAAGATAGGCTCTTATTCAGGGTGAGGGTCCGGATTAATGTGAGCAACCTGTATGTACAGGGTGTGGGAAACATATAAGATAGGCTCTTATTCAGGGTGAGGGTCCGGATTAATGTGAGCAATCTGTATGTACAGGGTGTGGGAAACATATAAGATAGGCTCTTATTCAGGGTGAGGGTCCGGATTAATGTGAGCAACCTGTATGTACAGGGTGTGGGAAACATATAAGATAGGCTCTTATTCAGGGTGAGGGTCCGGATTAATGTGAGCAATCTGTATGTACAGGGTGTGGGAAACATATAAGATAGGCTCTTATTCAGGGTGAGGGTCCGGATTAATGTGAGCAATCTGTATGTACAGGGTGTGGGAAACATATAGGATAGGCTCTTATTCAGGGTGAGGGTCCGGATTAATGTGAGCAATCTGTATGTACAGGGTGTGGGAAACATATAAGATAGGCTCTTATTCAGGGTGAGGGTCCGGATTAATGTGGGCAATCTGTATGTACAGGGTATGGGAAACATATAAGATAGGCTCTTTTTCAGGGTGAAGGTCCGGATTAATGTGAGCAATCTGTATGTACAGGGGGAAACATACAAGATAGGCTCTTATTCAGGGTGAGGGTCCAGATTAATGTGGGCAATCTGTATGTACAGGGTGTGGGAAACATATAAGATAGGCTCTTATTCAGGGTGAAGGTCCGGATTAATGTGGGCAATCTGTATGTACAGGGTGTGGGAAACATATAAGATAGGCTCTTATTCAGGGTGAAGGTCCAGATTAATGTGAGCAATCTGTATGTACAGGGGGGGAAACATACAAGATAGACTCTTATTCAGGGTGAGGGTCCGGATTAATGTGAGCAATCTGTATGTACAGGGTGTGGGAAACATATAAGATAGGCTCTTATTCAGGGTGAGGGTCCGGATTAATGTGAGCAACCTGTATGTACAGGGTGTGGGAAACATATAAGATAGGCTCTTATTCAGGGTGAGGGTCCGGATTAATGTGAGCAACCTGTATGTACAGGGTGTGGGAAACATATAAGATAGGCTCTTATTCAGGGTGAGGGTCCGGATTAATGTGAGCAATCTGTATGTACAGGGTGTGGGAAACATATAGGATAGGCTCTTATTCAGGGTGAGGGTCCGGATTAATGTGAGCAATCTGTATGTACAGGGTGTGGGAAACATATAAGATAGGCTCTTATTCAGGGTGAGGGTCCGGATTAATGTGAGCAACCTGTATGTACAGGGTGTGGGAAACATATAAGATAGGCTCTTATTCAGGGTGAGGGTCCGGATTAATGTGAGCAACCTGTATGTACAGGGTGTGGGAAACATATAAGATAGGCTTTTATTCAGGGTGAGGGTCCGGATTAATGTGAGCAATCTGTATGTACAGGGTGTGGGAAACATATAAGATAGGCTCTTATTCAGGGTGAGGGTCCGGATTAATGTGAGCAATCTGTATGTACAGGGTGTGGGAAACATATAAGATAGGCTCTTATTCAGGGTGAGGGTCCGGATTAATGTGGGCAATCTGTATGTACAGGGTGTGGGAAACATATAAGATAGGCTCTTATTCAGGGTGAGGGTCCGGATTAATGTGGGCAATCTGTATGTACAGGGTATGGGAAACATATAAGATAGGCTCTTTTTCAGGGTGAAGGTCCGGATTAATGTGAGCAATCTGTATGTACAGGGGGAAACATACAAGATAGGCTCTTATTCAGGGTGAGGGTCCAGATTAATGTGGGCAATCTGTATGTACAGGGTGTGGGAAACATAAGATAGGCTCTTATTCAGGGTAAAGGTCCAGATTAATGTGAGCAATCTGTATGTACAGGGTGTGGGAAACATACAAGATAGACTCTTATTCAGGGTGAGGGTCCGGAATAATGTGGGCAATCTGTATGTACAGGGTGTGGGAAACATATAAGATAGGCTCTTATTCAGGGTGAGGGTCCGGAATAATGTGGGCAATCTGTATGTACAGGGTGTGGGGAACATATAAGATAGGCTCTTATTCAGGGTGACGGTCCGGATTAATGTGGGCAATCTGTATGTACAGGGTGTGGGAAACATATAAGATAGACTCTTATACAGGGTGAAGGTCCGGATTAATGTGAGCAATCTGTATGTACAGGGTGTGGGAAACATACAAGATAGACTCTTATTCAGGGTGAGGGTCCGGAATAATGTGGGCAATCTGTATGTACAGGGTGTGGGAAACATATAAGATAGGCTCTTATTCAGGGTGAAGGTCCGGATTAATGTGGGCAATCTGTATGTACAGGGTGTGGGAAACATATAAGATAGACTCTTATACAGGGTGAAGGTCCGGATTAATGTGAGCAATCTGTATGTACAGGGTGTGGGAAACATACAAGATAGACTCTTATTCAGGGTGAGGGTCCGGAATAATGTGGGCAATCTGTATGTACAGGGTGTGGGAAACATATAAGATAGGCTCTTATTCAGGGTGAAGGTCCGGATTAATGTGGGCAATCTGTATGTACAGGGTGTGGGAAACATATAAGATAGGCTCTTATTCAGGGTGAAGGTCCGGATTAATGTGAGCAATCTGTATGTACAGGGTGTGGGAAACATACAAGATAGACTCTTATTCAGGGTGAGGGTCCGGAATAATGTGGGCAATCTGTATGTACAGGGTGTGGGAAACATATAAGATAGGCTCTTATTCAGGGTGAAGGTCCGGATTAATGTGGGCAATCTGTATGTACAGGGTGTGGGAAACATATAAGATAGACTCTTATACAGGGTGAAGGTCCGGATTAATGTGAGCAATCTGTATGTACAGGGTGTGGGAAACATATAAGATAGACTCTTATACAGGGTGAAGGTCCGGATTAATGTGAGCAATCTGTATGTACAGGGTGTGGGAAACATACAAGATAGACTCTTATTCAGGGTGAGGGTCCGGAATAATGTGGGCAATCTGTATGTACAGGGTGTGGGAAACATATAAGATAGGCTCTTATTCAGGGTGAAGGTCCGGATTAATGTGGGCAATCTGTATGTACAGGGTGTGGGAAACATATAAGATAGACTCTTATACAGGGTGAAGGTCCGGATTAATGTGAGCAATCTGTATGTACAGGGTGTGGGAAACAAACAAGATAGACTCTTATTCAGGGTGAGGGTCCGGAATAATGTGGGCAATCTGTATGTACAGGGTGTGGGAAACATATAAGATAGGCTCTTATTCAGGGTGAAGGTCCGGATTAATGTGGGCAATCTGTATGTACAGGGTGTGGGAAACATATAAGATAGACTCTTATACAGGGTGAAGGTCCGGATTAATGTGAGCAATCTGTATGTACAGGGTGTGGGAAACATACAAGATAGACTCTTATTCAGGGTGAGGGTCCGGAATAATGTGGGCAATCTGTATGTACAGGGTGTGGGAAACATATAAGATAGGCTCTTATTCAGGGTGAAGGTCCGGATTAATGTGGGCAATCTGTATGTACAGGGTGTGGGAAACATATAAGATAGGCTCTTTTTCAGGGTGAAGGTCCGGATTAATGTGAGCAATCTGTATGTACAGGGGGAAACATACAAGATAGGCTCTTATTCAGGGTGAGGGTCCAGATTAATGTGGGCAATCTGTATGTACAGGGGGAAACATACAAGATAGGCTCTTATTCAGGGTGAGGGTCCGGATTAATGTGGGCAATCTGTATGTACAGGGGGAAACATACAAGATAGGCTCTTATTCAGGGTGAGGGTCCGGATTAATGTGAGCAATCTGTATGTACGGGGGGAAACATATAAGATAGACTCTTATTCAGGGTGAGGGTCCGGATTAATGAGGGCAATCTGTATGTACAGGGGGGAAACATATAAGATAGGCTCTTATTCAGGGTGAGGGTCCGGATTAATGTGAACAATCTGTATGTACGGGGGGGGGAAACATATAAGTTAGGCTCTTATTCAGGGTGAGGGTCCGGATTAATGTGGGCAATCTGTATGTACAGCGTGTGGGAAACATATAAGATAGGCTCTTATTCAGAGTGAGGTCCGGATTAATGTGGGCAATCTGTATGTACAGGGGGAAACATACAAGATAGGCTCTTATTCAGGGTGAGGGTCCGGATTAATGTGAGCAATCTGTATGTACGGGGGGAAACATACAAGATAGGCTCTTATTCTGGGTGAGGTCTGGATTAATGTGGGCAATCTGTATGTACAGGGTGTGGGAAACATATAAGATAGACTCTTATTCAGGGTGAGGGTCCGGATTAATGTGAGCAATCTGTATGTAAGGGGGGAAACATATAAGATAGGCTCTTATTCAGGGTGAGGGTCCGGATTAAAGTGAGCAATCTGTATGTACAGGGTGTGGGAAACATATAAGATAGGCTCTTATTCAGGGTGAGGGTCCGGATTAATGTGGGCAATCTGTATGTACAGGGTGTGGGAAACATATAAGATAGGCTCTTATTCAGGGTGAGGGTCCGGATTAATGTGAGCAATCTGTATGTACAGGGTGTGGGAAACATATAAGATAGGCTCTTATTCAGGGTGAGGGTCCGGATTAATGTGGGCAATCTGTATGTACAGGGTGTGGGAAACATATAAGATAGGCTCTTATTCAGGGTGAGGGTCCGGATTAATGTGGGCAATCTGTATGTACAGGGTGTGGGAAACATATAAGATAGACTCTTATTCAGGGTGAGGGTCCGGATTAATGTGAGAAATCTGTATGTACAGGGTGTGGGAAACATATAAGATAGGCTCTTATTCAGGGTGAGGGTCCGGATTAATGTGAGCAATCTGTATGTACAGGGGGGAAACATATAAGATAGGCTCTTATTCAGGGTGAGGGTCTGGATTAATGTGAGAAATCTGTATGTACAGGGTGTGGGAAACATATAAGATAGGCTCTTATTCAGGGTGAGGGTCCGGATTAATGTGAGCAATCTGTATGTACAGGGGGGAAACATATAAGATAGGCTCTTATTCAGGGTGAGGGTCCGGATTAATGTGAGCAATCTGTATGTACAGGGGGGAAACATATAAGATAGGCTCTTATTCAGGGTGAGGGTCCGGATTAATGTGAGCAACCTGTATGTACAGGGTGTGGGAAACATATAAGATAGGCTCTTATTCAGGGTGAGGGTCCGGATTAATGTGAGCAATCTGTATGTACAGGGTGTGGGAAACATATAAGATAGGCTCTTATTCAGGGTGAGGGTCCGGATTAATGTGAGCAATCTGTATGTACAGGGTGTGGGAAACATATAAGATCGGCTCTTATTCAGGGTGAGGGTCCGGATTAATGTGAGCAATCTGTATGTACAGGGGGGAAACATATAAGATAGGCTCTTATTCAGGGTGAGGGTCCGGACTAATGTGAGCAATCTGTATGTACAGGGGGGAAACATATAAGATAGGCTCTTATTCAGGGTGAGGGTCCGGATTAATGTGAGCAACCTGTATGTACAGGGTGTGGGAAACATATAAGATAGGCTCTTATTCAGGGTGAGGGTCCGGATTAATGTGAGCAATCTGTATGTACAGGGTGTGGGAAACATATAAGATAGGCTCTTATTCAGGGTGAGGGTCCGGATTAATGTGAGCAACCTGTATGTACAGGGTGTGGGAAACATATAAGATAGGCTCTTATTCAGGGTGAGGGTCCGGATTAATGTGAGCAATCTGTATGTACAGGGTGTGGGAAACATATAAGATAGGCTCTTATTCAGGGTGAGGGTCCGGATTAATGTGAGCAATCTGTATGTACAGGGTGTGGGAAACATATAGGATAGGCTCTTATTCAGGGTGAGGGTCCGGATTAATGTGAGCAATCTGTATGTACAGGGTGTGGGAAACATATAAGATAGGCTCTTATTCAGGGTGAGGGTCCGGATTAATGTGGGCAATCTGTATGTACAGGGTATGGGAAACATATAAGATAGGCTCTTTTTCAGGGTGAAGGTCCGGATTAATGTGAGCAATCTGTATGTACAGGGGGAAACATACAAGATAGGCTCTTATTCAGGGTGAGGGTCCAGATTAATGTGGGCAATCTGTATGTACAGGGTGTGGGAAACATATAAGATAGGCTCTTATTCAGGGTGAAGGTCCGGATTAATGTGGGCAATCTGTATGTACAGGGTGTGGGAAACATATAAGATAGGCTCTTATTCAGGGTGAAGGTCCAGATTAATGTGAGCAATCTGTATGTACAGGGGGGGAAACATACAAGATAGACTCTTATTCAGGGTGAGGGTCCGGATTAATGTGAGCAATCTGTATGTACAGGGTGTGGGAAACATATAAGATAGGCTCTTATTCAGGGTGAGGGTCCGGATTAATGTGAGCAACCTGTATGTACAGGGTGTGGGAAACATATAAGATAGGCTCTTATTCAGGGTGAGGGTCCGGATTAATGTGAGCAACCTGTATGTACAGGGTGTGGGAAACATATAAGATAGGCTCTTATTCAGGGTGAGGGTCCGGATTAATGTGAGCAATCTGTATGTACAGGGTGTGGGAAACATATAGGATAGGCTCTTATTCAGGGTGAGGGTCCGGATTAATGTGAGCAATCTGTATGTACAGGGTGTGGGAAACATATAAGATAGGCTCTTATTCAGGGTGAGGGTCCGGATTAATGTGAGCAACCTGTATGTACAGGGTGTGGGAAACATATAAGATAGGCTCTTATTCAGGGTGAGGGTCCGGATTAATGTGAGCAACCTGTATGTACAGGGTGTGGGAAACATATAAGATAGGCTTTTATTCAGGGTGAGGGTCCGGATTAATGTGAGCAATCTGTATGTACAGGGTGTGGGAAACATATAAGATAGGCTCTTATTCAGGGTGAGGGTCCGGATTAATGTGAGCAATCTGTATGTACAGGGTGTGGGAAACATATAAGATAGGCTCTTATTCAGGGTGAGGGTCCGGATTAATGTGGGCAATCTGTATGTACAGGGTGTGGGAAACATATAAGATAGGCTCTTATTCAGGGTGAGGGTCCGGATTAATGTGGGCAATCTGTATGTACAGGGTATGGGAAACATATAAGATAGGCTCTTTTTCAGGGTGAAGGTCCGGATTAATGTGAGCAATCTGTATGTACAGGGGGAAACATACAAGATAGACTCTTATTCAGGGTGAGGGTCCGGAATAATGTGGGCAATCTGTATGTACAGGGTGTGGGAAACATATAAGATAGGCTCTTATTCAGGGTGAGGGTCCGGAATAATGTGGGCAATCTGTATGTACAGGGTGTGGGAAACATATAAGATAGGCTCTTATTCAGGGTGAGGGTCCGGAATAATGTGGGCAATCTGTATGTACAGGGTGTGGGGAACATATAAGATAGGCTCTTATTCAGGGTGACGGTCCGGATTAATGTGGGCAATCTGTATGTACAGGGTGTGGGAAACATATAAGATAGACTCTTATACAGGGTGAAGGTCCGGATTAATGTGAGCAATCTGTATGTACAGGGTGTGGGAAACATACAAGATAGACTCTTATTCAGGGTGAGGGTCCGGAATAATGTGGGCAATCTGTATGTACAGGGTGTGGGAAACATATAAGATAGGCTCTTATTCAGGGTGAAGGTCCGGATTAATGTGGGCAATCTGTATGTACAGGGTGTGGGAAACATATAAGATAGACTCTTATACAGGGTGAAGGTCCGGATTAATGTGAGCAATCTGTATGTACAGGGTGTGGGAAACATACAAGATAGACTCTTATTCAGGGTGAGGGTCCGGAATAATGTGGGCAATCTGTATGTACAGGGTGTGGGAAACATATAAGATAGGCTCTTATTCAGGGTGAAGGTCCGGATTAATGTGGGCAATCTGTATGTACAGGGTGTGGGAAACATATAAGATAGGCTCTTATTCAGGGTGAAGGTCCGGATTAATGTGAGCAATCTGTATGTACAGGGTGTGGGAAACATACAAGATAGACTCTTATTCAGGGTGAGGGTCCGGAATAATGTGGGCAATCTGTATGTACAGGGTGTGGGAAACATATAAGATAGGCTCTTATTCAGGGTGAAGGTCCGGATTAATGTGGGCAATCTGTATGTACAGGGTGTGGGAAACATATAAGATAGACTCTTATACAGGGTGAAGGTCCGGATTAATGTGAGCAATCTGTATGTACAGGGTGTGGGAAACATATAAGATAGACTCTTATACAGGGTGAAGGTCCGGATTAATGTGAGCAATCTGTATGTACAGGGTGTGGGAAACATACAAGATAGACTCTTATTCAGGGTGAGGGTCCGGAATAATGTGGGCAATCTGTATGTACAGGGTGTGGGAAACATATAAGATAGGCTCTTATTCAGGGTGAAGGTCCGGATTAATGTGGGCAATCTGTATGTACAGGGTGTGGGAAACATATAAGATAGACTCTTATACAGGGTGAAGGTCCGGATTAATGTGAGCAATCTGTATGTACAGGGTGTGGGAAACATACAAGATAGACTCTTATTCAGGGTGAGGGTCCGGAATAATGTGGGCAATCTGTATGTACAGGGTGTGGGAAACATATAAGATAGGCTCTTATTCAGGGTGAAGGTCCGGATTAATGTGGGCAATCTGTATGTACAGGGTGTGGGAAACATATAAGATAGGCTCTTATTCAGGGTGAAGGTCCGGATTAAGGGCCTGCCTGGTAAGATTATCGAGAATCCAGGGCTGCCTGACTCCCTCTCAGCAGGGAATCTCGCTGTGTGAAATCCTTAGTGAAACTTTCCCGATCCCCGATCCAGTGGCGCAATGTGTGGATTGGAAAAGAACAGAAGGAATGACTGAACAAAAAAAAAAAGAGAGGGAAAGAAAGACAAATAAAGAAAGAAGATCAGAAGGAATGACAAACTCAAGAAAGAAAAGAAAGCATGAAAGATGAAAAAAACAACAGAAAGAATGAGTGTAAAAAAGGGGGAAAGGAAGAAAGAAGAGAAGGAATGATTAATTCAGAAAACGTATCAAAAGCATGAAAGATGAAAAAGAACAGAAAAATGACAAGGAAAAAAGAAGGAAAGAAAGAACAAAAGAAAGAACGATTAAGTCAGAAAGAAAGAATAAAAAAAAAGGAAAGATGAGAAAGTAAAGAAGAGATGATCGAAAGAAGAAAAGGGAGAGAAAGATCAGAAGGAATAATGACAAATTCAAAAAGAAAGAATAGAAAGCACGAAAGACGAAAAAAAAATGAAAAATGAGCAGAAAAATAGAGGGAAAGGAAGAAAGAATAAATCAGAAAGAAAGAATCAAAAGCATGAAAGATGGAAAAAGAAAAACGGATGATCAAAAGAAGGAAAGAAGTCGAAAAAGAAAAAAAGATCAGAAGTTACAAGGAAGTAAAAAAAATAGAAAGCATGAAAGATGAAAAAAAAAAAGAAAGAATAAGTGGAAAAAAGATGGAAATGATTAAGTCAGAAAGAAAGAATCAAAAGCACGATTGATGGAAAAGAACATAAAGAATGACTAAAAGAAAAAAAAAAAGAGGGAAAGAAAGAGCGGAAGGAACGACACGTTCAAAAAGGAATAATAGAAAGCATGAAAGTTGGAAAAAGAACAGAAAGAATATTCGAAATAAAGATAGGGAAAGAAAAACGGAGCGGAAAGAATGAAAAAGTCAAAAAGAAAGAATAAAATGCATGAAGGATAAAAAGATCAGAATAGACAAAACATCGAAGGAATGAAATAAAACGATCAGAACAGACGGGGAGGCCGATTCATTAATAGCGCCAGGTAGCGACAGATGAGCGACTGTAGCGTGATTTTTTCAGCGCCAGCCAGTATTCGCTGTGCTTGGCCGGCATTAGCTTGATGACAGCGACTCAGTCGGTGTGCGGTAATGTTGAATACGGGCTGGGGGGTCGCTGTTTCACAGGTCCAGCGTTGTATGTGAGCGCCTGACAACGAATGGCCAGAGCGAACGGCTAGCTTCATATTCATTAACAAATCACGCTCCGAATGTGCTGTCACTGTCCATTCCTTGTTTAAACCCCAGAGCGCTGGCGGCGATGTGTATTAACTAGTTTTTAACCCCTAAACAACCATATTATTTGAATGTAACATTATACATGTTTTTAGAATCATTTTGTAATATGAATACATTAATCTCAGACCTGTTAGATCAATTCTGCACATATTTTTTTTTTTTTTGACTTAAAAATAAATCCTAACATTGCAGAAGTGTTCTCCGATTTTTTTACATTAAAAAAAAAAAAAAAAAAAAAATGAATACCAATTAATTATGAATAATTATAGATTGCTCCATTGAAATGCATTGGACATCGCCAGGGAGCGACAGCTCATACCTGGCGCTGTGAGGGAATTTGCAGCGGCGCTGTTCGGTCCAGGCGGCTTCATGATGAATGCCGCGCTAGCCGTCGCTCTCGCCGGCGCTAGCCTCATTTTGCTTGATAAATGCGTCATTGTGACCGCTGCGGGCGTACTTGAGTCGGTAGTCGCCGTTAGCTGCCGCTACCTGGCGCTCGTCGGACACTACCTGGCGCTATCGCTATCTGCCCCCCCCCCCCCCGGCCGTTGGGGAGGCAGGTAATGGGGGGCTGGGGGTTTTGGCAAGTCACCCGCTAGCCGCAGGTGATTGCCAGCCCCAGAGCCTTGTGAACTGGTATAAGGGGTCTCATGGACCCCTTACCAGTTCACAAAGGGTTAAGTAAAAAAAAAAAAAGACACAGACACAAAATTAATTTGGGAAACTCCAAAATGAAAAGCATGATTGGAAAATGAATATCAAAAGGATATATATATATATATACAAAACCCACTATGAAGATACGCAGACCATAACCTGACCAATAGACTAATCAGTAACAAAGTGACAGTGCATAAATACTAGCAGGTGGGACACCTGCGCACGCGGCCGCCCGTGCCGCTTCGCTGGGTAAAAACAACCAGCGAAGCGGCACGGGGGCGGCCGCGTGCGCAGGTGTCCCACCTGCTAGTCCCCACTCCATATATATACGTGTGATTGGTTCCAGTTGCCTGGTTTGGGTTTGATTCTTTCATTCCTATATTTTCACCTGTGTATTGCTGTATGCTGATATATGCACTTTTGCACTTATTTGGTATCCATGACCAGTTAGGTTGTAGCGAAATATCGTTTTATATATTTATAAAGTTTTTGATACACTGTCATTTACTATTTTTCTGCTATTACTGTTCACCACGTTTAGATATAAAATGAACTTTAGGCCCTTATTTAACAAGGGATAGCGCCAGGTAGCGAATGGTGAGCGAACGGTAATGACGGTCACCGCCACGAGAACGCCGGCTCCCCTCCGCAATCACACATTTATCAAGCCAATCCTGCTTAGCGACTGAGATAGCGCCATATCGCCACTCATTCATCATTATTCCAGCGACAGGTATGACCTCTCGCTACCTGGCGCTCTCCAATGCATTTCAATGGAGCAATCTTTAAATATTCATAATTAATTGTTATTAATGTTTTTTTGTTTTTTTTTTTTTTTAATGTCAAAAATTCTGTGACCGCTTCTGCCATGTTAGATTTTTTTTTTATGGTAAAAAAAAAAAAAAAAAATTTGTGCAGAATTGATATTACAGGTCTGATATTAATGTATTCATATTACTAAATGTTTTTAAAAACTTGTTTTTTTTTGTTTCCAAAAATATGGTGGTTTGGGGGTTAAAAAACTACCTTTAACCCATCGCCGCCAGCGCTCTGGGGTTTAAACATGCATTTCACAGCGCGAGAATTTTTTGAGCGTGATTTGTTAATGAATATGGTGGGAGCCGTTCGCTATGGCCATTCGCTATCATGCGCTCCCATACAGCGCGGAACCTGTCAAATAGCGAATCATCACCTTGTGTTCAACATTACTGCACACCGACTGAGTCGCTATCAACAACCGAACAACGGCCAAGCACAGCGACTACTAGCGGGCGCTGTGAAAATACCGCTACAGTCGCTCAACTGTCGCTACCTGGCGCTATTAATGAATCAGCCTCCCCGTGTGGTTCACTTGGATTAATTGTTTTGTATACTTGTATTTATGCACTGGCCCTTTGTTACTGATTAGCCTATTGGTCAGGTTATGGTCTGCGCATCTTCATAGTGGGTTTTGTATATATATATATATATCCTTTTGATATTCATTTTCCAATCATGCTTTTCATTTTGGAGTTTCCCAGATATTATTGCTAACTAACCCTTTGGTAGCACTGGAGGTATCAGGGGACTTGCAGTGTTTTTTAACGTGTCTGTTTGTTTTTTGTATTTGTGCATTGTATGTGTTGTTTCAATACAATTGTGATCATTTAGTCTTATGCCCTTATTCATCAAGCGACAGCGCCAGGTAGTCTCTGACGAGCGCCAGGTCCCGCCAGCTAATGGCGGCTACTGACTCAAGTACGCCCGGCGTCGGCCACAATCACGCATTTATCATGCTAAATGAGGCTAGCGCCGGCGAGAGCGTCAGCTAGCGCGGGATTCATCATGTAGCGGACTGCAACGAACAGCGCCGCTGCTAATCCCATCACAGCGCCAGGTATGACCTGTCGCATCCTGGCGATGTCCAATGAATTTCAATGGAGCAATCTTGAAATAATCATAATTAATTGCTATTAATGTTTTTTTTTTTTTTTAATGTCAAAAATTCTGTGACCACTTCTGCAATGTTAGGATTTTTTTTTAAGGTAAAAAAAAAAAAATGATTTTGTGCAGAATTGATATTACAGGTCTGATATTCATGTATTCATATTACAAAATGTTTAGAAAAACTTGTATAATTTTACAATCAAAAAATATGGTTGTTTGGGGGTTAAAAACTATTTTAAATCCATCGCTGCCAGCGCTCTGGGGTTTAAACAAGGAATTCACAGCGCTAAAACATTCGTAGCGTGATTTGTTAATGAATCTGCAGCAAGCCGTTCGCTCTGGCCATTCGCTGTCAGGCGCACCCATACAACGCTGAACCTGTGAAACAGCGACCCCTAAGCCCGTATTCAACATTACCGCACACCGACTGAGTCGCTGTCAACAAGCGAACCCCGGCCAAGCACAGCGAATACTAGCGGGCGCTGTGAAAATCACGCTACTGGCGCTCATCTGTCGCTACCTGGCGCTATTAATGAATCGGCCTCTTAGTATTGATCTGATCAGTTAATTGTGTGGTGCTCCTAGGATTGGGGTAGAGCTGGACCTGTTGTCCTTCCGCCCCTTGGTATTGTAATAATTGATATATGAGTTTGGACTGAGTTCAGGATGATTTTGCATCACTTGAATATAAACCCCAAAATATCTTGTGTTAAACCAACATATTATTTCCCATTCATCAGGAACGAGCCGGCTTAGGGATCAGCAGAATTCTTGAGCACCCGTTAGGACAAGTTCCTTTGCCTTACAGACTCCACAGCCCTGGAGACTCCTACATCCCACATCCTAGGTAGTAAGTGCTGTGTTAGAAGGTGGAACCAAAGCTCTGATTAGATTGTTATTGGTTGGCCAGCTCGAGGCGGACGAAATTGGAGCATGATAAAATAGAGGAGTCGGGACTTTGGCCTACCAACTCCACAGCCCTGGAGACTTCTACATCCCACATCCTAGGTAGTAAGCGCTGTGTTAGAAGGTGGAACCAAAGGTCTGATTAGATTGCTAATGGTTGGACTGCTCAAGGCGGACGAATATAAACCCGAGCTTCAGGATGATTTTGCATCAATTGAATATAACCTGAAAAATCTTGTGTTGAACCAACTTATTATTACTCATTCATCAGGAACGAGTCTGGATTTGGGATCAGCAGTACTAATCAGTGGCCATTTATGAAGTCGCAGTCGGAGTATGATAAAATAGAGGGGTAGGAGTCGGGACATTGGCTTACCGATTCCACAGCACTGGATACTCCTACATCTTACCTCCTAGGTAGAAAGGGCTGTGTTAGAATGCGGAACCAAAGCTCTGATTAGATTGTTATTGGTTGGCCAGCTCGAGGCGGACGAAATTGGAGCATGATAAAATAGAGGAGTCGGGACTTTGGCCTACCAACTCCACAGCCCTGGAGACTTCTACCTCCCACCTCCTAGGTAGTAAGTGCTGTGTTGGAAGGTGGGACCAGAGAAAGCTTCACCAAAGGACTGATCATTTAGCCAGGAAAGTTTAGATTGCTGATGGTCGGCCGGTTTGAAGCTTAGAAACACAACCCTGAGATTCAGGATGATTTTGCATCTCTTATAACCTGAAATATCTTTTGGTAAACCGTCATATTATTTCTCACCAGGAACGAGCCTGGATTTGGGATCAGCAGGATTTCGGAGACAGAGCATGATAAAATAGAGGAGTCGGGACTTTGGCCTATTGACTCCACAGCCGTGGAGACTTCTACATCCCACCTCCTAGTTAGTAAGCGTTGTGTTAGAAGGTGGAATCAAAAGTCTTATTAAATTGCTATTGGTCGACCAGCTCAAGGCGGACAAACACAACCCCGAGCTTCAGGATGATTTTGCATCGCTTGCATATCAATATCTTGTGTTAAACCAACATATTATTTCTCACCAGGAACGAGCCTGGATTTGGGATCAGCAGGATTTCGGAGACAGAGCATGATAAAATAGAGGAGTCGGGACTTTGGCCTATTGACTCCACAGCCCTGGAGACTTCTACATCCCACCTCCTAGTTAGTAAGCGTTGTGTTAGAAGGTGGAATCAAAAGTCTTATTAAATTGCTATTGGTCGACCAGCTCAAGGCGGACAAACACAACCCCGAGCTTCAGGATGATTTTGCATCGCTTGCATATCAATATCTTGTGTTAGACCAACATATTATTTCTCACCAGGAACGAGCCTGGATTTGGGATCAGCAGAATTCTCAGGCGCCTGTTAGGACAAGTTCCACATTTGGTCTTACTAATTATTGGCTATTTATGATGGAGTCGAAGTTGGGGCATAATAAAATACAGGGGTCGAAGTCGGGACTTTGGCTTACCAACGCCACAGCCCTGTAGACTCCTACATCCCACCTCCTAGGTGGTAAGCACTGTGCTGGAAGGTGGGACTGGAGAAAGCTTCACCAAAGGTCTGAAAATTCGGGCAGGAAAGTTTAGCTTGCTAATGGTCGGCCAGCTTGAAGCTGAGAAACACAACCCCGAGATTCAGGATGATTTTGCATCACTTGAATATAACCCGAATATCTTGTGTTAAACCAACTTGTTATTTCTCATTCATCAGGCCCGGATTTGGGATCAGCAGAATTTTAAGCAAGTGTTAGGACAAGTTTCACATATGTTATTGCTAATCCGAGCAGTCCGAGCATGATAAAATAGGGGGTTTGGGACTTTGGCCTATCAACTCCACGGCCATGGAGACTCCTACGCCCCACCTCCTAGGTAGTAAGGGCTGTGTTGGAAGGCGGAACCAAAGGTCTGATTAGATTGCTATTAGTCGGCCAGCTCAAGGCGGATGAAGTCGAGCATGATAATATAGAGGAGTCAGAACTTTGGCCTACCAACTCCATAGCTCTGGAAACTTCTACATTCCACCTTCTAGGTAGTAAGCGCTGGGTTGGAAAGTGGAACCGGAGAAATCTTCACCAAAGGTCTGATCATTTAGCGAGGAAAGTTTAGATTGCTGATGGTTGGCCGGCTTGAGGCTGACAAACACAACTTTGAGATTCAGGGTAATTTTGCATCACTTGAATATAACTTGAAATATCTTGTGTTAAACCAACATATTATTTCTCATCAGGGATGAGCCCTCATTTGGGATCAGCAGAAATTGAGACGCAAGTTAGGACAATTTTCACATATGTTATTACTAATTATCGGCCATTTATGAAGGAGTCCGAGCATGATAAAATAGAGGGGTTGGGACTTTGGCCTACCAACTCCATGGCCATGGAGACTCCTACATCCCACCTCTTGGGTAGTAAGGGCTGTGTTGGAAGGCCGTCTGATTAGATTGCTAATGGTAGGCCAGCTCAAGGTGGACGACGTCGAAGCATGATAAAATAGAGGAGTCAGGACTTTGGCCTACTGACTCCACAGCCCTGGAAATTTCTACATCTCACCTCCTAGGTAGTAAGCGCTGAGTTGAAGGAGGGACTGGAGAAAGCTTCACCAAAGGTCTGATCATTTAGCCAGGAAAGCTCAGATTGCTAATGGTCGGCTGGCTTGAGGCTGACAAACAGAACCACGAGCTTCAGGATGATAATGCATCACTTGAATATAACCTGAAACATTTTGTGTTGAACTTATTATTACCCATACATTCATCAGGAACGAGTCTGGAGTCGGAGCATGGAAAAATAGAGGGGTAGGAGTCGGATGAAGTTGGAGCATGATAAAATAGAGGAGTCGGGACTTTGGTCTACGGACTTCATAGCTCTGGAGACCTCTACATCCCACCTCCTAGGTAGTAAGCGCCATGTTGGAAGGTAGAGCCGGATAAAGCTTCACCAAAGGTCTGATCGTTTGGCCAGGAAAGTTTAGATTGCTGATGGTTGGCCGGCTTGAGGCTGAGAAACATAACCCTGAGATTCAGAATAATTTTGCATCACTTGAACATAACCCGAAATGTCTTGTGTAAAACCATCATATTATTTCTATTATATATCATATATGATCAGGAACGAGCCTGGTTTTGGGATCAGCAGAATTTGAAACACAAGTTAGGGCAAGTTTCACATATTTTATTACTAATTGTTGGCCAATAATGAAGTCGGAGCATGATAAAATAGAGGGGTTGGGACTTTGGTCCACGGACTCCACAACCCTGGAGACTTCTACATCCCACCTCCTAGATGGTAAGTGCTGTGTTAGAAGGTGGGACTGGAGAAAGCTTCACCAAAGGTCTGATCATTTGGCCAGGAAAGTTTAGATTGCTGATGGTCGGCCGGCTTGAGGCTGACAAACACAACCCGAGCTTCAGGATGATGATGCATCACGTGAATATAAATATCTTGTGTTAAACCAACATATTATACCTCATTCATCAGGAACGAGCCCGGATATGGGATCAGCAGAATTTAAAACACAAGTTAGGACAAGTTTCACATATTTTATTACTAATTATTGGCCATTTATGAAGTCCGAGCATGAGAAAATAGAGGAGTCGGGACTTTGGCCAACCAACTTCACAGCCCTGGAGACTCCTACATCCTGTAGGCTGTGTTAACCAGGAAAGCTCAGGTTGCTGATGGTCGGCTGGCTTGAGGCTGACAAACACAACCACGAGCTATAACTATGACTATAACCTGAAAACTCTTGTGTTAAACCAACTTATTATTACTCATTCATCAAGAACGAATCTGGATTTGGGATCAGCAGGACTAATTAGTGGCCATTTATGAAGGAGTTGGAGCATGAAAAAATAGAGTCGGGACTTTGGTCTACGGACTCCACAGCCCTGAAGACTTCTACATCCCACCACCTAGATGGTAAGTGTGTTAGAAGGTGTGACTGGAGAAACCCAAAGGTCTGATCATTTAGCCAGGAAAGCTCAGATTGCTGATGGTCGTCCGGCTTGAGGCTGACAAACACAACCACGAGCTTCAGGATGATGATGCATCACTTGAATATAACCTGAAAAATCTTGTGTTGAACCAACTTATTATTACCCATTCATCAGGAACGAGTCTGGATTTGGGATCAGCAGTACTAATTAGTGGCCATTTATGAAGGAGTTGGAGCATGAAAAAATAGAGGAGTCGGGACTTTGGTCTACGGACTCCACAACCCTGGAGACTTCTACATCCCACCTCCTAGATGGTAAGCTCTGTGTTGGAAGGTGGAACCGGAAAATGCTTGACCAAAGGTCTGATCATTTAGCCAGGAAAGTTCAGATTGCTGATGGTCGGCCGGCTTGAGGTTGACAAACACAACCACGAGCTTCAGGATGATGATGCATCACTTGAATATAACGCTAAATATCTTTTGTTAAACTGACATATTATTCCTAATTCATTCGGAAAGAGCCCGAATTTTGGATCAGCAGAATTAGTAAAATTTTCACATTTATTACTAATTATTGGCCATTTATGAGTCGGAGGTCGGGGCATTGGCTTACCGACTCCACAGCCCTTGAGACTCTTACATCCCAGCGCAGTGTTGAAGGTGGAACTGGAGAAAGCTTCACCAAAGGTCTGATTATTTAGCCAGAAAAGCTCAGGTTGCTGATGGTCGGCCGGCTTGAGGCTGACAAACACAACCCCGAGCTTCAGGATGATTTTGCATCACTTGAATATAACCTGAAAAATTTTGTGTTGAACCAACTTATTATTACCCATTCATCAGGAACGAGTCTGGATTTGGGATCAGCAGCACTAATTTGTGGGCCATTTATGAAGGAGTCGGAGCATGAAAAAATAGAGGGGTAGGAGTCGGATGAAGTTGGAGCATGATAAAATAGAGAAGTCGGGACTTTGGTCTACAGTGTAAGTGATCGCCGGACACCCTTCTTTCCTAAGCCAAGCAATCCCCAATCTCCACCGCTTCTTCTGCCTTTAGACAAGCCCCCGCTCGCTGGAGACACGGGTTATGCCTCTCCAGACTCGGTTGCCCCAGGACTTATTTGGCGCAAAGATTGCTGGCTTAAGGTGAAGACGGATGAACAGCGGGGTATCCCAAGTTGATAGTTCAGGCGGGCTGAGTCCGAAACGTAGAGCCAGTAGGCTAGAATGGTCAAGACGAGCAGGGGTCAGAGCCAAGTGGTCGCAGGGTACGATATCCAAGGGGTCAGACGAAGGATGGTCAGGACAGGCAGGGGTCAAAGCCGGGAGGTCACCCAAGCGCGGTATCCAAGGGACTAGACAAAGACGTGGTCAGACGGGCAGATGGTCGGTGCGGGCAGCAGACAAGGATGGTCAATAACAAAGCCGGATAATAAACGCTAACAGCATCCAAAAGCACACCCTATCTTATCAAAGACTATAACGGGCACTGATGGACCGGACAGGAGGGGAACTGGCCAATGGGAAGGGGAACTGGTGATTAGTAAAACTTTGGGGAAGAGTGTAGTTATTGGTGCGACTTGGAACCTAGCTCCCTATAGGAGCAGCCCCAGGGACTGGACCGCCTTGGCCAGTCGGGCTGTCCAGTCCCTGGGTTCATCCCACCCAGGTGACTAGATTGGGGCGTTTAAACTTGCCCCCGGCGAATGCGCTGGGAGCGGCGCCGCCGGAGGGCATAAACTGAACGTGACTGCCGGGCGCGCTCCCCGCAGGGAGAGGAGATGCCGCGCCGGGTGCAGCGGGGGAGGAGCCGCCCCCGGGAACGGAGGGAAGCCCCATGACACCGGCCACCGCCGAGGCAGAGGAGGCGGCGGCCGAAGCTGCAGCAGACGCGGTGGAGGCGGCCGCCCGGCGCGGTTGCTGGAAGACCGGAGCCGAGCGCCGCCTCGCCGAGACGCCGCGGGACATGGCGCCGGGATCAGGTAAGAACCTTACATACAGACTCCACAACCCTGGAGACTTCTACATCCCACCTCCTAGATGGTAAGTGATGTGTTAGAATCTGGGACCGGAGAAAGCTTCACCCAAAGGTCTGATCATTTAGCCAGGAAAGCTCAGATTGCTGATGGTCGGCCGGCTTGAGGCTGACAAACACAACCACGAGCTTCAGGATGATGATGCATCACTTGAATATAACCTGAAAAACTTTGTGTTGAACCAACTTATTACTCATTCATCAGGAACGAGTCTGGATTTGGGATCAGCAGTACTAATTAGTCGCCATTTATGAAAGAGTCGGAGCGTGAAAAAATAGAGGGGTAGGAGTTGGATGAAGTTGGAGCATGATAAAATAGAGTCGGGACTTTGGTCTACAGACTCCACAACCCTGGAGACTTCTACATCCCACCTCCTAGATGGTAAGTGATGTGTTAGAAGGTGGGACCGGAGAAAGCTTCACCCAAAGGTCTGACCATTTAGCCAGGAAAGCTCAGATTGCTGATGGTCGGCCGGCTTGAAGCTGAGAAACACAACCCCAAGCTTCAGGATGATTTTGCATCACTTGAATATAACCTGAAAAATTTTGTGTTGAACCAACTTATTATTACTCATTCATCAGGAACGAGTCTGGATTTGGGATCAGCAGCACTAATTAGTCGCCATTTATGAAAGAGTCGGAGCGTGAAAAAATAGAGGGGTAGGAGTCGGATGAAGTTGGAGCATGATAAAATAGAGAAGTCTGGACTTTGGTCTACAGACTCCACAACCCCGGAGACTTCTACATCCCACCTCCTAGATGGTAAGTGCTGTGTTAGAAGGTGGGACCGGAGAAAGCTTCACCCAAAGGTCTGATCATTTAGCCAGAAAAGCTCAGGTTGCTGATTGTCGGCCGGCTTGAAGCTGAGAAACACAACCCCGAGCTTCAGGATGATGACGATGCATCACTTGCATATAAATATCTTGCGTTAAACCCGACATATTATTCCTCATCCATCAGGAACGAGCCCGGATTTGGGATCAGCAGGATTTTAAGCACGTGTTAGGGCAAGTTTTGCGTTTGTCGCACCAGCTGCCATCCTGCACGGGGTTTTTTTTTTTTTCTTCATTAGGGACTTTTACTAGGTCAACTTAATACTTGACTACTGCTTATTATCCCATCAGTCATCAGGGACGACCTGCGATCTAATTGCCAAGCATTTATGTTGCTCGGCAACCGTAAATACCGACTCATAATCCTTAAAGGGATAGCATAGAATTCTGTGCCCCCGTAGCGTAGCAAAGCTTTATTTCCCCCGAGCGCCTTGCGCTTTTTTTTAATTCAGAGAATAAAATGCATAATGAATAATTAATTATCTGCTTGAAGGCACAATAGCTGCCTACTTTTGAATATTCATCAATGACATTATTAATTCACTAGAAATCCCAGGGAACGGCGCGATGGGCTGTTAGCTTAGCTGGAAGATGATCGGATCATGCCTGGCGCATTACTCCGCCGCACTTGAAAGGCTGACACATTTTTTTCGAAAGCGTTTTTTAGCTTGATCTGATCGATGGCCACCAATGGCAACGGCGCAGACGATCAATATCTTTACACACCACTTATTATTCCAAAGTATTCAAAATTTGTATTACTGCATAATCTCACAAAACAATACACATACACATTAAAAACACGCTAAAAACATATAACACACATTGCCTAAGAACATTAAAAACACGCTAAAAACATATAACACACATTGCCTAAGAACATTAAAAACACGCTAAAAACATATAACACACATTGCCTAAGAACACTAAAAACATGCTAAAAACATATAACACACATTGCCTAAGAACATTAAAAACACGCTAAAAAACATATAACACACATTGCCTACCAAGGCCCTTATTTAAGAAGGGATAGCGCCAGGTAGCGGCTGGTTAATGACAGGTAGCGACAGGTAGCGACTGGTGAGCGCCGGACACGTCAGCAATTACACATTTATCAAGCAGAATCTGTTTAGCGACTGGGATAGCGCCATGTAGCGTCCGATTCATCATTTTTACAGCTGCAGCGAAGAGCACCGGCGTTCAGCCTTGCACAGACCTCCTGCTACCTGTCGCTCTCCCATACATTTCAATGGACGAACCTTTTCTTCTCTTTAAACGGGGTTTTTGTTTTTTTCCCCAAAAATCACCAATAATTCTGTGAGCTCTCCTGACATTGAATAAGCAGTTTTTTCACAATTTTTCAAGTTTTATATATTTCCTCAGAAATGACATCACAGCTCTGCCATTAAAGTGTCATGTTACAATGTTATTACAATGTAATTCCATATGTTTTCGCTTTGTTACTGGTGGATAGATGCTGAAAAACAGACTTTAATCACACCGCCTCCTGCGCTGTGGGCTTCAGAGAAGCATTTTTCAGCGCCAGAGATTTGTGAGGCTGTTTTTTTGCTGAATATGGTGTGAGTCGGTTGCTATGAGCAGTCGCTAACATGCGCTCCCACACAGCGCTGTACTGGTCAAATAGCGACTCCTCACAATGTATTCAACATTACTGGACAGGGACTGAGTCGCTATAAAGTAGCGACTCAAGGCCGAGCACAGCGACTGCTAGCGGGCGCTCTGAAAATGCCGCTACAGACGCTCATCTGTCGCTACCTGGCGTTAGTGATGAATCAGCCTGTTATTATTCCAAAGTTTTCAAAATTTTTATTACTGCATAATCTCACAGAACAATACACATTAAAAACATGCCTAAGAAGGGCAATGTGTGTTATATGTTTTTAGCATGTTTTTAAAGTGGACCAACACCCAGGATTTTGACTATCCTGGGTTTTGGTCCACTTCGGCGGGGCACCCCGATCGGCTACAGGGGCGCGAGGGAGGCGGCAGCGGCCGGCCGCCGCCGAAGATGAGGTAAGCGATTTGGGGTGTCTGGGGGGGTTTCACCCCGCGGGACATCCCGATCTCGGATGTCCCGCGGGGTGGGAGGTGATCGGCCGGGAATCTTATAGATTTCCGGGCCGATCACCTCTCGGTGTTGGTCCACTTTAATGTGTATTGTTTTGTGAGATTATGCAGTAATACAAATTTTGAATACATTGGAATAATAAGTGGTGGCACCAAGCTTTTGTTTGGGTGGGGTTGGTGGTGTTGTGGGGTGTTGTGGGCCCCCGTCACTTTTCATTGTCATAGTATTGCGTATCTCTACCCATTACTTGATATACATTTTGTAGGCTGGTGCGGCCTCATTCATTTACAATATCTTTACACATACGTCAAATTTTTTATATTAAACCGGACCTTCATTTAATGAAAAGCCCAAAACCCTTAAAAAACGATTCCCCAGCATCTAAAATTAATGTATTTAATGTTTTTTAGTCACTTACTTTTTTTTCTTTCCTTCACTGGCCTGCAACTCTGTTCAGGGCTCTAGGATACGGGCGCCGCCATCTTGCCTCAGTAGAATCACATACTGAGGAGAGGGTTCAAAAGTGCAGGGGGCGGGGTTATAGCTGTGCTTTGCACAAACAGAGCAGAGCTGGGGTCAGGAAAAGGTCAGCGATCCCAGAATGCAGAGCTGCATAGCCAGGAGACACTTCCTGTTTGCAGGCAGCCTGCACCTCCATGGGCCGCCATCTAGGATGTTTAAAGTTTCAGAAAATGCAATAGATGGAGGTAGGATGATTTTTAATGTGGGCAATCTGTATGTACAGGGTGTGGGAAACATATAAGATAGGCTCTTATTCAGGGTGAGGGTCCGGATTAATGTGAGCAATCTGTATGTACAGGGTGTGGGAAACATATAAGATAGACTCTTATTCAGGATGAGGGTCCGGATTAATGTGGGCAATCTGTATGTACGGGGGGGGAAACATACAAGATAGGCTCTTATTTCGGGTGAGGGTCCGGATTAATGCGGGCAATCTGTATGTACAGGGGAGAAACATACAAGATAGGCTCTTATTCAGGGTGAAGGTCCGGATTAATGTGAGCAATCTGTATGTACAGGGGGAAACATACAAGATAGGCTCTTATTCAGGGTGAAGGCCTGGATTAATGTGGGCAATCTGTATGTACAGGGTGTGGGAAACATATAAGATAGGCTCTTATTCAGGGTGAAGGTCCGGATTAATGTGGGCAATCTGTATGTACAGGGTGTGGGAAACATATAAGATAGGCTCTTATTCAGGGTGAAGGTCTGGATTAATGTGGGCAATCTGTATGTACAGGGTGTGGGAAACATATAAGATAGGCTCTTATTCAGGGTGAAGGTCTGGATTAATGTGGGCAATTTGTATGTACAGGGTGTGGGAAACATATAAGATAGGCTCTTATTCAGGGTGAGGGTCCGGATTAATGTGGGCAATCTGTATGTACAGGGTGTGGGAAACATATAAGATAGGCTCTTATTCAGGGTGAAGGTCTGGATTAATGTGGGCAATTTGTATGTACAGGGTGTGGGAAACATATAAGATAGGCTCTTATTCAGGGTGAGCCCCATTTAAATGAATAAAGGGGGGTGGGAGCAGCTGAATCACTATTATTTATACAAAATTACACGAGAAGAAAAGCACAAGCTTGGCGGTTAGAGTTTTAATCAGTTCGAGTGTATAAGTGACCCCTCCTCTCATTATCTTTAAATGTATTTTTAATATGACACAATTTCGCGATAGTGCTCCTTTAAACGGGACCAACACCCCTCTCTTTCCCTCTGGGAAATGCTGCCCCGTGATTGGCCGGTGCCTTTCACATGTCCCTTTTTCAGCTGGGGCATGTGACATGCGCTGGCCAATCACAGGGCTGCATTCCCCCAAGGGACCGAGGTATCGGGTAAGATTTAGACGCTTTGTCCGCGCTCAATTGAGGAAGGGGACCCCGGCAATTGGGGTTCCCGCTACCGCGGACCTACGCCCACGTTTTGTTAAATGGGTGTTGGTCCAGTTGATGGTGATGAGAGAAGTGATCAGGCTAAATGGGGCTCACGAACAAAGGGGGTGGGAGCAGCTCAATCACTATTTATACAAAATTATCAACATTATTATTCAGGGCCTGGGAACTAATTTACCGCCCAGTTTAACCCTCTCATCAACTAAATATCAAGCAACAAACATGTCTAGCTGTGTGGAAAGACAGAGATTTGGTTGTATATATCTGCAGATACATGTGGAAGCCACACTGCCCCGGCAAGGCACTCTGTGTTTAGTGTGGTCCCTACTCTTAATTCTGAGTCCCCAAAGTTGGGACATGCAATGCAGACAAATATCTGAGAGCTACTCACCTGGGAAGCTGCCAGCCTCCCTTTAGAACACTTCACAGGGAGAAATCCATATTGACTGAATTCCTCCCTGCTTGTGCTCATGGCAATTCAAATGAATAAAGGGGGGTGGGAGCAGCTCAATCACTATTTATACAAAATTATTAATATTATTCAGGGCCTGAGAACTAATTTACCGCCCAGAGCTACTCACCTGGGAGGCTGGCAGCTTCCCAGGTGAGTAGCTCTCAGATATTTGTCTGCATTGCATGTCCCAACTTTGGGGACTCAGAATTAAGAGTAGGGACCACACTAAACACAGAGTGCCTTGCCGGGGCGGTGTGGCTTCCACATGTATCTGCAGATATGTGCAACCAAATCTCTGTCTTTCCACACAGCTAGACATGTTTGTTGCTTGATATTTAGTTGATGAGAGGGTTAAACTGGGCAGCAAATGAGTTCCCAGGCCCTGAATAATAATGTTGATAATTTTGTATAAATAGTGATTGAGCTGCTCCCACCCCCTTTGTTCGTGAGCCCCATTTAGCCTGATCACTTCTCTCATCACCATCAACTGGACCAACACCCATTTAACAAAACGTGGGCGTAGGTCCGCGGTAGCGGGAACCCCAATTGCCGGGGTCCCCTTCCTCAATTGAGCGCGGACAAAGCGTCTAAATCTTACCCGATACCTCGGTCCCTTGGGGGAATGCAGCCCTGTGATTGGCCAGCGCATGTCACATGCCCCAGCTGAAAAAGGGACATGTGAAAGGCACCGGCCAATCACGGGGCAGCATTTTCCAGAGGGAAAGAGAGGGGTGTTGGTCCCGTTTAAAGGAGCACTATCGCGAAATTGTGTCATATTAAAAATACATTTAAAGATAATGAGAGGAGGGGTCACTTATACACTCGAACTGATTAAAACTCTAACCGCCAAGCTTGTGCTTTTCTTCTCGTGTATCATTGGGGCCATCTTTCATGATAGCGCTGCTTTAAAGTGGACCAACACTCACAAAAAACAACCAGGCTTTAATCAAACAAACATGAAGGCCTCGATTCAATAAAGGCAGAAAAAAATTCTCATGGTAGTAAAAGATTCAATTCATGAGAAAAAATCCTGAGAATGTCACTGTTACTGAATCACTAGATAAAAAGACAATGAAAGTCAATGTCAGCTTTTACTACAGTGTAGAAAGGAGGAAACACTTCTCTACTTTTCTGCCATTGACTTTCATTGTCTTTATCTGGTGATTCAGTAACAGAGACATTCTCAGGCTTTCTTTCTTATGAATTGAATCTTTTACTACCATGAGAATTTTTTTCGACCCTTATTGAATCGAGGCAGAAAAGACACTTACCTTTTGAGGACCCTCGCAGCCTTCTGTCCCTGGCCGCGCCTGTTTTCTAGGAAAGTCCTTGTCCAGAAGTCCCGCCCTCCAGCTCTTGGACGTGTCCTTGTCTGGCGTCTGTCCTCCTTAGACGTGCGTACCAGTCCTCTTCTGTCGCGGGATTTCAGTTTCCTTTCTGTTCGGCGTGACGTCATCGGGGTGGGCGTGGCCTCTTTCTTGCAGTCGGCCGTAAAGTAAAGAGCGTAGAGTAAAAAAAAAAAGCGTGCATGCGCAGTAGCACCACAGCGCCGCATTAGGTAAATAAACAATGACTAACAATTGTTATACACTGTTATCTGTGTATAATAATTGTTATTCCCCAATCGCTCCTGGTGTAGCCTCCGCTGATTCCTGGGCTGGCGTTCCCCTGGTTACTGGGGGAGGGGCACATGTAAGATTTATGGTTGGTTGTCCCTCTTGTTAATCTGCTGTGTCCCCTGGTATGGTCATTTTTTCATACTTTTTATGCATATTTAGGTTTACACTGCTTAAAGTGGACCAACACCCACAAAAACGACTTTGCTTTAAACGAACAAACATGAAAAGACACTTATATTTTGAGGAGCCTCTGTCCCTCGCAGCGTCTGCTTTCTAGAATCTTCTTCGCCGGAAGTCCCGCCCTCCAGCTCTTGTCCGTGTCCTTGACTGGCGTCTGCACTGCTTAGATGTGCGTACCATTCTTCGGGGATTGCGTGATTTCAGTTTCTTAAGGAGTGATGTCACTGGGGTGGGCGTGGCCTCTGTCTTGCAGTCGTCTTCTCGGGAGCGTGCACGCCTGCCTTTCCCCCGGTCAGTCAGGGCGCGCCCGCGCGCTCCCCGAAGGAGAAAAGAAAATCGAGCATGTGCAGTAGCGCCGCATTAGGTGAGGTGAAGCGCCGCTTGCATCGGGAGCGAGCGGCACTTCACTCTACCTAATGCGGCGCCACTGCGCATGTGCGAGAGTTACAAGACCTCTTCCTCTTAGATGGAGATCAAAGATGGCGGCGGATAGAGAAAATGACGCAACGCTGCGCCGGATTATCGGAGGTAAGTTTTTGTTTTTTTTATTATTATGTTTAACAGGTCCTGGGGCCATGCCATGCCATGGAATATTTTTTAAGGAAAAAAAAAACGTCAGGGTGTTGGTCCACTTTAAATATTCTTGCACTTATAGTACCATTAGAGTTGTTTATTAATTTCTTGGAGCGCTAGGATCCATTCGGTTATCATAGGGACATATGCTTGATACCTGACCTAGGCCCTTATTTAAGAAGGGATAGCGTCAGGTAGCGGCTGGTTAATGAGAGGTAGCGACAGGTGAACGCCGGACACGGCAGCAATTACACATTTATCAAGCAGAATCTGTTTAGCGACTGGGATAGCGCCATGTAGCGTCTGATTCATCATTTTCACAGCCTCAGCGAACAGCGCCGGCGTTCAGCCTTGCACAGTGCCAGGTATGACCTCTCGCTACCTGTCGCCCTCCCATACATCTCAATGGACGATACTTTTCTTCTCTTTAAACGGGTTTTTGTTTTTTTTTTTCCCCCAAAAATCACAAATAATCCTGTGACCTCTCCTGACAATGAATAAGCAGTTTTTTCATAATTTTTTCATGTTTTATATATTTCCTCAGAAATGACATCACAACTCTGCCATTAAAGTGTCATGTTACAATGTTGTTACAATGTAATTCCATATATATTCGCTTTGTTACTGGTGGATAGATGCTGAAAAACAGACTTTAATCACACCGCCTCCTGCGCTCTGGGCTTCAGAGAAGCATTTTTCAGAGCCAGAGATTTGTGAGGATGTTTTTTTGCTGAATATGGTGTGAGTCGGTCGCTATGAGCAGTCGCTAACATGCGCTCCCATACAGCGCTGTACTGGTCAAATAGCGACTCCTCACAATGTATTCATCATTACTGAACAGCGACTGAGTCGCTATGAACTAGCGACCCACGGCTGAGCACAGCGACTACTAGCGGGCGCTCTGAAAATGCCGCTACAGACGCTCATCTGTCGCTACCTGACGCTAATGATGAATCAGCCTCCCCGTTAATTGTGCATTACCAGCAGCACCCTCCTTTGGAATGTTCATATAATCAGTTTTTAATGTATTTTAACCTGTGTAGTGTTTAGATTAATTAATAAAAGTGATTGTTATGATGTAATGGGAGTGGTGCAGATTGCGTCTTGGGGTTGGGTGGAAGCCTCCTTGTTGTATATATGTGGGATTCAGGTACCCCAGCCTGCACACTTCTTTGATTAATTGCTGTTGATATTATATATTATATATTATATATATATTTCATACTTATATTATATTCACCGCTATATTTATATTCTAGCCAGATTGAGATTAGGGATTATAATGATGCTAAGTAAATAAGGGACAGTAAATGTAGGTGTACTGATTATAATGAGGGATTTATATTTATATTCTGGTAATATTATATATTATATATATATTCCATCTAGTATTATTATATATTATAATATATATTATGATATATATATATATATATATATATATATATATATATATATATAAATATATATATATATTATATTATTAATTGTTTTTGGTGCGGCCATTTGCTTTGTATTCATTATTTATTTGAGGAAAGCAAAAAAAAAAAAAACAGCAGGTGTATTGGTCCACTTTAAAGTGGACCAACACCCAGGATTTTCACTATCCTGGGTTTTGATCCACTTCCCCCGCTGCGTGAAACCCCCCAAATCGCCCTAAATAACTCACCTCACCCCGCTCCTACGCAAGCGCTCGTCCAATCAGAGCGCTCGGAGCCGCTGTGGTATGTACGGACTAGCGACGGACAACCACAGCGGCTCTGAGCGCTGGAGGCCGCGTCTCGCGTTTCCCTCTAACAGGGAGCGCGCCCGCACCGGCCATTCACAAACGGCTCCCTGCTAGAGGGGAGCGCAAGATGTGGCTCACGCATGCGCGGTTGGAACGGGGAGAAGGTAAGGTGAATGGGGCGTCCTGCGGGGTGTCACCCCCGATTTCGGATGCCCCGCGGGGAGGGATCTGATCGGTCCGGGAATCTTATAGATCCCCCCCCCCAGGTGTTGGTCCACTTTAAGCGGTGATGAGAGAAGTGATCAGACTAAACGGGCCTTAAAGTGGACCAACACCCAGGGGGAGATCTATAAGATTCCCGGACCGATCAGATCCCTCCCCGCGGGGCATCCGAAATCGGGATGTCCCGCGGGGAGGAACCCCCCAGGAGGCCCACAATCCTCACCTTACCGGTGATCCAACAGCGCATGCGTGAGACGCGGCCGCGTCTCTCGCTTCCCTCTAGCAGGGCGCGCTCCCGCGCCGGCCGTTTTGTGAATGGCCGGCGCAGGCGCGCTCCCTGTTAGAGGGAAGCGAGAGACGCAGCCAATGACAGCGCTCTGGTATGCGCGTCCAAGCGGCTTTGGACGCGCATACCAGAGCTGCTCTGAGCGCTGTCATTGGCCGGACGAGGTCACGTGGGAGCGGGGAGAGGTGAGTTTTTGCGGCGATCGGGGGGGTTTCACACAGCGGGACACCCACGATCGGGGTGCCCCACCTAAGTGGACCAACACCCAGGATAGTCAAAATCCTGGGTGTTGGTCCACTTTAAAGGGACTGTAAACCCAAATAAAAGAAAAAGAGACCGGACTTTCACGTTAACTATAAATCCAAATTAAACTAAAGAGAAAAACGACTCACCCCCTCAGTGGCCGGTCTTACTGTACATTCCAGAAGCCTTTCAGTGCACAACCAACGCTCGCTATCAGTTGTCAGTCGTGCCCTGATCTTTTCCCTGCAATGCCCGGCTTGTCCCTTCATTGTAGTTAATAGAGGGTTTATTTGTGGTTTATTAGGACATTAATATTTGTATTTATAATATTCGGGCAGATATGTTTATGATTTTTGGATTGTGGAAATTATGGAAATTTGTAGGATATATGAAATCACAATAATATTGGTATAAACACATCAAACACACTTTAAATTGATGTTATTACATATATATTATGGCCCTTATTTAAGAAGGGATAGCGCCAGGTAGCGGCTGGTTAATGACAGGTAGCGACTGGTGAACGCCGGACACGGCAGCAATTACACATTTATCAAGCAGAAGCAGAATCTGTTTAGCGACTGGGATAGCGCCATGTAGCGTCTGATTCATCATCTTCACAGCCTCAGCGAACAGCGCTGACGTTCAGCCTTGCACAGACCTCCCGCTACCTGTCGCTCTCCCATACATTTCAATGGACGATCCTTTTCTTCTCTTTAAACGGGGTTTTTGTTTTTTGTTTTTTTAAATCTCAAATAATTCTGTGACCTCTCCTGACATTGAATAAGCAATTTTTTCACATTTTTTTTATTTTTTATATATTTCCACAGAAATGACATCACAGCTCTGCCATTAAAGTGTCATGTTACAATGTTGTTACAATGTAATTCCATATGTTTTCGCTTTGTTACTGGTGGATAGATGCTGAAAAACAGACTTTAATCACACCGCCTCCTGCGCTCTGGGCTTCAGAGAAGCATTTTTCAGCGCCGCAGTTGTGTGAGGCTGTTTTTTTGCTGAATATGGTGTGAGTCGGTCGCTATGAGCAGTCGCTAACATGCGCTCCCATACAGCGCTGCACTGGTCAAATAGCGACTCCTCACAATGTATTCATCATCACAGCGACTACTAGCGGACGCTCTGAAAATGCTGCTACAGACGCTCATCTGTCGCTACCTGGCGCTAATGATGAATCAGCCTGTAAGTTTTTTTTAGGAGGAATATTGTAGTTTGGAGGCATTTTGCCCCAATTAGCACTTTAATTAGGAAGATATATACTTATTGCACATGGTCACTTTATATAGGGTTTATTTGTGGTTTATTAGGGCATTAATATTTGTAATATTTGGGCAGATATGTTTATTAGTTTTGGATTGTGGGGTTTGACATTATTTATTCATATGCTTTAAGTGGCCGCATGTACTATGTATTTATTGATGTGTTTATACCAATTTTATTATTGTGATTTCATATATATCCTACAAATCTTACATAATCATTGGTGCTGTGTAAGTCCTGGGTCTGTTTTTTACTTGTAATTTTTAAAAAATGTGTTATTGTGTTTTTTTGTGTTTTATATTGTGTGATGTCTAGATAATAAAGATCTGTGTGATACATATTAACCGGCTGAGTGCCCTGCTTCAACTTGGACTCCTTGGTTAGGGTGTTCTTTAGTAGTAGGCACCTTGAGGAAGTGACATTCTGCCATGGAACGCGTGGGTGATTGATCGCCCCACTCAGCAGGAGGTCATTTTCTTCTTTTTCACTGAGGTGATTATACATATTCTTTGCTAGCTTTGCATTCATTGCACATTGTATTCAGCACTTTAGTATTGCACATGGGCATTTTAGATTATATGAATAGATGCATCTAAGAGGCCGATTTATTAATGGCGCCAGGTAGCGACAGATGAGCGGCAGTAGCGTTATTTTCACAGCGCCCGCTAGTAGTCGCTGTGCTTGGCCGTTGTTCGGTTGTTGACAGCGACTCAGTCGGTGTGCGGTAATGTTGAATACGGGGTTAGGAGTCGCTGTTTGACAGGTTCCGCGCTGGGAGCGCATGACAGCGAATGGCCATAGCGAACGGCTCCCAGCATATTCATTAACAAATCACGCTCAAAAAATTCTGGCGCTGTGAAATGCATGTTTAAACCCCAGATCGCTGGCGGCGATGGGTTAAAAGTCGTTTTTTAACCCCCAAACAACCATATTTAAAAAAAAAAAAAAAAAAAAATAAACAAGTTTTTATAAACATTTTGTAATATGAATACATATTCAATTCATACAATATCAGACCTGTAATATCAATTCTGCACAAATTTATTTTTTTACCTTAAAAAAAATATCTAACATTGCAGAAGTGGTCACAGAATTTTTGACATTTAAAAAAAAAAAAAAATCATTAATAACAATTAATTATGAATATTTAAAGATTGCTCCATTGAAATGCATTGGAGAGCGGCAGGTAGCGAGAGGTCACACCTCGGTCGGACGCTGGCGCTGTGGGGTGAGGCTGGAATAATGATGAATGAGTCGCTATCTGGCGCTCTGTCAGTCGCTAAGCAGGATTGGCTTGATAAATGTGTGATTGCGGAGGGGAGCCGGCGTTCTCGTGGCGGTGACCGTCATTACCGTTCGCTCACCATTCGCTACCTGGCGCTATCCCTTGTTAAATAAGGCCCTAAGTGATGCTATAATTATGAGTTAGGCACAGAATGTTAGGATCAATCGGGTTCCTCTTGCTGGGTTGGGCTGTGTATTGTTATGTCTTTTTTAGATGTTTGTGATGATTGATGTATTTTGTGTTTTTTAATGAGATTTCTTGATTAATTAAACTATTGATATTAATTAGCGATGGTATCGGCTTATTAATGGAGTAGAAGTGGTGCCTTTTGTTTGGTGTCTGTTCTTGTGGTAAACTGGGCAATGAGGTATATTTGTTGTGTATGCTGTGCAGTTGGGACATCCTATTTTTGGCACACTTCTACCCACATATATATATATGTACTTGATCTAGATGGTGCTGAACGGGGAGGCCGATTCATCAATAGCGCCAGGTAGCGACAGATGAGCGACTGTAGCGTGATTTTTTCAGCGCCAGCCAGTATTCGCTGTGCTTGGCCGGCATTTGCTTGATGACAGCGACTCAGTCGGTGTGCGGTAATGTTGAATACGGGCTGGGGGGTCGCTGTTTCACAGGTCCAGCGTTGTATGTGAGCGCCTGACAACGAATGGCCAGAGCGAACGGCTAGCTTCATATTCATCAACAAATCACGCTCCGAATGTGCTGTCGCTGTCCATTCCTTGTTTAAACCCCAGAGCGCTGGCGGCGATGTGTATTAACTAGTTTTTAACCCCTAAACAACCATATATTTTGAATGTAACATTATACATGTTTTTAGAATCATTTTGTTATATGAATACATTAATCTCAGACCTGTTAGATCAATTCTGCACATATTTTTTTTTTTTTTTTTTTTTTTACTTAAAAATAAATCCTAACATTGCAGAAGTGTTCTCTGATTTTTTGACATTAAAAAAAAAAAAAAAAAAAAAAAAAAAAAATTAATTAGGAATAATTATAGATTGCTCCATTGAAATGCATTGGACATCGCCAGGGAGCGACAGCTCATACCTGGCGCTGTGAGGGAATTTGCAGCGGCGCTGTTCGGTCCAGGCGGCTTCATGATGAATGCCGCGCTAGCCGTCGCTCTCGCCGGCGCTAGCCTCATTTTGCTTGATAAATGCGTCATTGTGACCGCCGCCGGGCGTACTTGAGTCGGTAGTCGCCGTTAGCTGCCGCTACCTGGCGCTCGTCAGACACTACCTGACACTACCAGACACTACATGATGAATAAGGGCCTAAGTGCACTTTGTGCAGGTCCTGTATGTGTTCTTTAGTAGTTAATAGAGGGGTGAACACAATTCTTGTGACTGGTACGAGGGGTGGCGGGAGGAAACGGGAGACCCAAAGTCATAAACCCGGAGGTTTCTGAGTACTGGATCGTCTAGAAGCTTCTGCACAGGGGGGAAAACTTGGGTGTCACGAGGCTTGGCTTACCTGCTCATCATTCCCGCGGCGTTCTCGGTTGGCGCGCATATCTGACAGTCTCGGGCACCGGCTCAGGTGGCAGAGTCCTCCTCCCTCCTGATTTAGCACATATATATATTTAGGCCCTAATTTAACAAGGGATAGCGCCAGGTAGCGAATGGTGAGCGAACGGTAATGACGGTCACCGCCACGAGAACGCCGGCTCCCCTCCGCAATCACACATTTATCAAGCCGATCCTGCTTAGCGACTGACAGAGCGCCAGATAGCGACTCATTCATCATTATTCCAGCCTCACCCCACAGCGCCAGCGAGCGACCTTGAACAACGACAGGTATGACCTCTCGCTACCTGGCGCTCTCCAATGCATTTCAATGGAGCAATCTTTAAATATTCTTAATTAATTGCTATTAATTTTTTTTTTTTTTTTTAAATGTCAAAAATTCTGTGACCACTTCTGCCATTTTAGATATTTTTTTTAAGGTAAAAAAAAAAATAAAAAAAATTGTGCAGAATTGATATTACAGGTCTGATATTAATGTATTTATATCACAAAATGTTTTGAAAAACTTTTTTTTTTCCAAAAATATGGTTGTTTGGGGGTTAAAAAACTACTTTTAACCCATCGCCGCCGCCAGCGCTTTGGGGTTTAAACATGCATTTTACAGCACGAGAATTTTTTGAGCGTGATTTGTTAATGAATATGCTGGGAGCCGTTCGCTATGGCCGTTCGCTGTCATGCGCTCCCATACAGCGCGGAACCTGTCAAACAGCGACTCCTAACCCCGTATTCAACATTACCGCACACCGACTGAGTCGCTGTCAACAACCCAACAACGGCCAAGCACAGCGAATACTAGCGGGCGCTGAGAAAATCACGCTACTGTCGCTCATCTGTCGCTACCTGGCGCTATTAATGAATCGGCCTCCCCGGCATTTTATATCAATTAGTCAGTTAGTGTGGTGAGACTCTCCCCATCGTCTACACACCTTTATGTTGGTTTGTCCTGTGTGTTATTGTCCCATTTATGTGTTTTTAAGGGAGTTTAATATGTTGAGTGTATTGTATGTAGTGATTATAAATATGTCATTAATAAAAATGTATTTTTTGATCAATTTATCGAGAGTTGCCTCCCTACATGGCTTTTTTTTTGTTCCTGGTTTGAGCTCTTTTGCAGCTTTGGGAGCGGCACCTCTATAGATTAAATAGGGTCTAGCGCAAGTCCCCATTTTTTCCTCCCTCCTGCCACCCCTGCACTCCTTTACATGTGCACATGCCAAAGTCATATATGCCCTCTGCCTACGATGCGTGGCCTCCACAGCCACCAGGGGAGAATTTGAATGAGCCAATGAGACCAAGGGTTGGTTTTTAGGGCTGTTTGCCCTTATAGTCTATTGGGTTAATCAGCTCCAATGGTGTTCGAGGGGGAGGGGGGTCTTGGGGAGTGGACAAGGTATCTATACTATTGTTCCTAGCTTGAAGGCGGTGGGTTGGTATTTTGTGCCCCATCTGGGGTACTAACTTGGCAAAAGGGGGAGTTGGGAGTTCCACTATTTCCTGGAACTCCCAACTCCCCCATCTCCAATGGTATTATGCGCCAGTCAGCCTGGAATTCTGCCAGCCTATCATGCCCCCCCTGCCCCATTAAACTCCAGCCAGTCCATTCATAACCTGCCCTTTACAGCTGTTAGCTTGGGTGCTATTGGGTATTGGGTATGACTCTGAACCTCGTTTGACCTAGTCCGTGCCTATACTCCCCTTCAAAGTCAAGACCTAGCATGCTCGTTTCACTGCAGTGAATGGAGGGGGCATTCAATGGTCCCTGTGACAGATGGAGACGGGGCTGTACATCGTCGGAAGCGACAGTTGTTTCATCTTCATCATCCTGGTCGATGGCAGTAAGATCGAGACCATTATAATCTTAATACACCAAATCAGTCGGCCTGGATGCCTGGGGTTTGACTTGATGGGCTATCGCACTCCCCCTGCCCCAATAAAATGCAGCCGACCCGTTCATACCCACCAGTTATAGGCATTTGCTTCGGTTCTTTTGAGTATTGCTATTTATTATATACGACACTGAACCTCATTTGACTTCATCCGTGCCTGACCCCTTGTACGGCACCTTTTGATCTACAGTTTGACCCTGGATATCCTTGACTATGGCCCTTATTTAACAAGGGATAGCGACAGGTAGCGACTGGTGAGCGGCCGGTAATGACGGGCCCCGCCACGAGAACGCCGGCTCCCCACCACAATCACACATTTATCAAGCCGATCCTGCTTAGCGACTGAGATAGCGCCATATAGCGACTCATTCATCATTATTCCAGCCTCAGCCCACAGCGCCAGCGTCCGACCTTGAACAGCGACAGGTATGACCTCTCGCTACCTGGCGCTCTCCAATGCATTTCAATGGAACAATCTTTAAATATTCATAATTAATTGTTATTAATTGTTTTTTATTTTTTTTATGTGAAAAATTCTGTGACCACTTCTGCCATTTTAAATAATTTTTTTAAGTTAATAAAAAAAAAAAAAATTGTACAGAATTGATATTACAGGTCTGATATTAATGTATTCATATTACAAAATTATTTTAAAAACTTGTTTTTTTTTATTTCCAAAAATATGGTTGTTTGGGTGTTAAAAAACTACTTTTAACCCATCGCTCTGGGGTTTAAACATGAATTTCACAGCGCAAGAATTTTTGGAGCGTGATTTGTTAATGAATATGGTGGGAGCCGGTCGCTATGGCCGGTCGCTATCATGCGCACCCATACATCGCGGAACCTGTCAAATAGCGACTCCTCACCCAATATTCAACATTCCGGCACACCGACTGAGTCGCTATCAACTACCGAACAACGGCCAAGCACAGCGACTACTAGCGGGCGCTCTGAAAATGCCGCTACAGTCGCTCAACTGTCGCTACCTGCCGCTATTAATGAATCGGCCTCTATGTCTTTGCTTGCTGATTCTGTACCGCATACCGTGTGAATCTGTGAATGACCCTTGGCCCGTCCTTTGACTCCTGAGTACTCTTCATCCCTGTGCATTGCCACCATTACAGACTGACCTTCCTGTGTATGATCCTTCGGTTTGTCTCAACCACCTGTTTACCACCTGTGAGTGCTCATCCCCCCAGCAGTCCCAGCTTTTCTGTGTTACCAAGTCCTGGGGGCAACAGAGTCCGGTGAGGCGCCACCATTGCCCCGACGAGCGGGGGATTACTATAGGCAAAGCAGCAGTGAAGATTGAGCATACCCAGCTGGGCTCTGCATACCGATAAGCCTTATGCCCTTATTCATCAAGCGATAGCGCCAGGTAGTGTCCGACGAGCGCCAGGTAGCGGCAGCTAACGGCGACTACCGACTCAAGTACGCCCGGCGGCGGTCACAATGACGCATTTATCAAGCAAAATGAGGCTAGCGCCGGCGAGAGCGACGGCTAGCGCGGCATTCATCATGAAGCCGCCTGGACCGAACAGCGCCGCTGCAAATTCCCTCACAGCGCCAGGTATGAGCTGTCGCTCCCTGGCGATGTCCAATGCATTTCAATGGAGCAATCTATAATAATTCATGATTAATTGGTAATAATTTCTTTTTACATTTTTTTAATGTCAAAAAATCGGAGAACACTTCTGCAATGTTAGGATTTATTTTTAAGTCAAAAAAAAAAAAAAAAAAAATATGTGCAGAATTGATCTAACAGGTCTGAGATTAATGTATTCATATAACAAAATGATTCTAAAAACATGTATAATGTTACATTCAAAAAATATGGTTGTTTAGGGGTTAAAAACTAGTTAATACAAATCGACGCCAGCGCTCTGGGGTTTAAACAAGGAATGGACAGCGACAGCACATTCGGAGCGTGATTTTTTGATGAATATGAAGCTAGCCGTTCGCTCTGGCCATTCGTTGTCAGGCGCTCACATACAACGCTGGACCTGTCAAACAGCGACCCCCCAGCCCGTATTCAACATTACCGCACACCGACTGAGTCGCTGTCATCAAGCTAATGCCGGCCAAGCACAGCGAATACTGGCTGGCGCTGAAAAAATCACGCTACAGTCGCTCATCTGTCGCTACCTGGCGCTATTGATAAATCGGCCTCTTACAGTGGGTACATTTTTTTTTATTTTCATTTGGATTTACAGTTAAAATGTTAGTTCGGTCGGGGTGCAAAATATATTTTATTGCACTTTTTTGTGTTAAATTAAAAAAAAAAGTTCAACACCCAAAAACACGCTCGATGTTGACTTTGCTTCACGAAATAATTAGCATGACCCCCTTCGAGAGTGAATGGCACATTTTTCTCCAGGCAGATTGAAGACAAAGTCCAGGCAGCTTAACCTCCCCCCAAAAAAGTGAGTCTTATAGGTCGAAAAATACGACATAAATCTCTGACAATGGGTCTTGGCTAACTTGTTTACCATGATGTGTAACTACTTATTCTGGGCTTTAAGAGGAAATGTCTTGTTTGACATTTATTTAGTGTATTCTCAATATTTTTGGGTGAAATGTGTGTAAAAAGATTTTTTAAATCTATTTTTTATAATTTGTGGTGTTTTTTTCTAATAAAAAATGATTTAGCTTTATTGGATAGATGGTCAAAACTGTGGAAACTAGAGTTTAATGTCTCTAAATGTAAAATCCTGCGCTTGGGTAGAAGGAATCCCGGCTCTGAGCACCGTATGGGCAGCACTGTGTTACCAGGACCTCGGAGGAGAGAGATTTAGGGGTACTGATTACTGATAGCTGCAAGATGATTGGACAGTGTAGCCAGGCAGTGGGAAAAGCAAGCAGGATGCTCGGCTGCATAGCTCGAGGCATCACCAGTAGGAAGAGGGAGGTTGTGATGCCGCTGTATAGAGCCCTGGTGAGGCCACAGCTAGAATACTGTGTGCAGTTCTGGAGGCCTCCCCTGCAAAAAGACATTATTCAAATAGAACGGGTCCAAAGGCCGGCAACAAAAATGGTGGAAGGACTTAAACTTAAAACTCATCAGGAGAGACTTAAATAACTTAATTTGTACAGTCTGGAGGAAAGAAGGGAGAGGGGGGGCATGATGGAGATCTTTATATATGTGAAAGGACTGAATAAGGTTCAGGAGGGAAGTGTTTTTAAGAAGAGACTTAATGATAGAACAAGGGGCCCAACCTGAAGCTAGTCGGGGGGAAGATCAGGAGCAACGTTAGAAAATATTTTACAGAAAGAGTAGTAGATGCTTGGAACAAACTTCCAGCAGAGGTAGTTGAAAAATCAACAGTCACTGAATGTAAACATGCCTGGGATAAGCCTCCATCTATCCTAAGATAAAGAGAACATACAGTATATACATAAGATAAAGAGAACATACAGTATATACATAAGATACAGAGAACATACAGTATACACATAAGATACAGAGAACATACAGTATATACATAAGATACAGAGAACATACAGTATATACATAAGATACAGAGAACATACAGTATACACATAAGATACAGAGAACATACAGTATACACATAAGATACAGAGAACATACAGTATATACATAAGATACAGAGACCATACAGTATATACATAAGATAAAAAGAACATACAGTATACACATAAGATACAGAGAACATACAGTATATACATAAGATACAGAGACCATACAGTATATACATAAGATAAAAAGAACATACAGTATATACATAAGATACAGTGAACATACAGTATATACATAAGATACAGAGAACATACAGTATATACATAAGATACAGTGAACATACAGTATATACATAAGATAAAAAGAACATACAGTATATACATAAGATAAAAAGAACATACAGTATATACATAAGATACAGTGAACATACAGTATACACATAAGATACAGAGAACATACAGTATACACATAAGATACAGAGAACATACAGTATATACATAAGATAAAAAGAACATACAGTATACACATAAGATACAGAGAACATACAGTATATACATAAGATACAGAGACCATACAGTATATACATAAGATAAAAAGAACATACAGTATATACATAAGATACAGTGAACATACAGTATATACATAAGATACAGAGAACATACAGTATATACATAAGATACAGTGAACATACAGTATATACATAAGATAAAAAGAACATACAGTATATACATAAGATAAAAAGAACATACAGTATATACATAAGATACAGTGAACATACAGTATATACATAAGATACAGAGAACATACAGTATACACATAAGATACAGAGAACATACAGTATACACATAAGATACAGAGAACATACAGTATACACATAAGATACAGAGAACATACAGTATATACATAAGATAAAAAGAACATACAGTATATACATAAGATACAGAGAACATACAGTATATACATAAGATACAGAGAACATACAGTATATACATAAGATAAAGAGAACATACAGTATATACATAAGATACAGAGAACATACAGTATATACATAAGATACAGAGAACATACAGTATATACATAATATACAGAGAACATACAGTATACACATAAGATACAGAGAACATACAGTATACACATAAGATACAAAGAACATACAGTATATACATAAGATAAAAAGAACATACAGTATATACATAAGATAAAAAGAACATACAGTATATACATAAGATACAGAGAACATACAGTATACACATAAGATACAGAGAACATACAGTATACACATAAGATAAAAAGAACATACAGTATATACATAAGATACAGAGAACATACAGTATATAGATAAGATACAGAGAACATACAGTATATACATAAGATACAGAGAACATACAGTATATACATAAGATACAGAGAACATACAGTATATACATAAGATAAAAAGAACATACAGTATATACATAAGATACAGAGAACATACAGTTTACACATAAGATAAAAAGAACATACAGTATATACATAAGATAAAGAGAACATACAGTATATACATAAGATACAGAGAACATACAGTATATACATAAGATACAGAGAACATACAGTATATACATAAGATACAGAGAACATACAGTATATACATAAGATACAGAGAACATACAGTATATACATAAGATACAGAGAACATACAGTATATACATAAGATACAGAGAACATACAGTTTACACATAAGATAAAAAGAACATACAGTATATACATAAGATAAAGAGAACATACAGTATATACATAAGATACAGAGAACATACAGTATATACATAAGATACAGAGAACATACAGTATATACATAAGATACAGAGAACATACAGTATACACATAAGATACAGAGAACATACAGTATACACATAAGATACAGAGAACATACAGTATATACATAAGATAAAAAGAACATACAGTATATACATAAGATACAGAGAACATACAGTATACACATAAGATAAAGAGTACATACAATATACACATAAGGGCAGACTAGATGGACCGTATGGTCTTCTTCTGCCATCAACCTTCTATGTTTCTAAGTATTTGAGGTATTTCCTGTAAAAGCCCCATTTCTCCCGGTTACATTGTACCACATATGTATTGGTAGACACCCTTTCCTGCCCAGAAGACTCCCCAAAACTGAAACTGCGCTTTAGGAGATTTTCAGATAAAATGCTGTGCTATGCGCGCCTTGCAGTTTTTCAAGAAAGACAACCCTTTACATATGGAAAACCCCCCACAAACCATATACCATATTCTCTGTACGTACACACCTTAAGCTTTCTAGGTGTACCAGGCTTAATGACATGGGCCCAGTTTTCTGAAGGTAATTAATTCTTTGGTTTGCACAGGGTTTCTCTAAAAAAAAGAATAGAAAGCAGAATCAAAGCCGCATTTTCCTAAAAAGAAAATATACAAACAAAAAAAAACCAAGTTAAATGTGAAACAGCAAGGTCCCCCGAACAGAACAATACGCATGTTTCACATTTAACCCAGGGTAGCCAAACACCCCAAAATAAAGCATGTGTGTAAGGGTAATGTTAGCTCTGCAAAGGGCGCACCTTGCATTTTCTTCAACCAAAACAACCCTTTACATTTGAAATACCCCCCAACAAACTATATATTCTCTGAAAGTACACATGCTAAGCTTTCTAGGGGTACCCAGCTTGTTGTACTGGGTACTTCTTTCTGAAAGTTATTCCTCAAAGAATTCTTTGGTTGCACAGGGTTTACCTAAAAAATGTATAAGAAAGCAGAATAAAAACCACATGTTCCTAAGATATCTGTATGCAAACAAGGAAAAACAAGCTAAATCTGAAAGCGCAAGGTCTTCCGAGCAGAACAATGCCCAACATGCTTAGGTACTTTTAACCCTTTTAACTGCCAGCCTACTTGAGCTTTTGTCACCTACCTCTATTGACAGGTAATTTTGTCTGTCATGTTTAACTGTGATTTTTGCAGGACTTTTCAGTTATATATTTTTTTCAGCATAGTTTTAACATGAAATGAAAAAAGACAATTCTGTGAGTACTCACCTGTAGAATTGCTTTTATTATGCATGGCACGGCCTGCTTCAAGAAGTCCTTACATACGGGATATTCCGCCACAAGGTGGCGCAGTGTACTGCAGAAGAGTTGTGGCTGCTCCCGGTACCATATAAAAACAGGATCACCAACTATCCAGCGTTGACAAGCAGTTATTCAAGAAGCCGGGAGATAATAAAGGTAAAAAATGTAACAAACCCCAACTAACTTGGAACAATCACCATAAAGAGACAACCAAGAATAACGATAACCAGGGTGGAGTGAAGCAGGCCGTGCCATGCATAGTAAAAGCAATTCTACAGGTGAGTACTCACAGAATTGTCTTTCTCCTATTGCATGGCACGGCCTGTTTCAAGAAGTCCTTACGTATGGGACATCCAATAGCAGTGTCCGTAAGGTAGGGTGGGATCCCCAAAGAGTAACAACAGGCAGTTTAAACCACTACCGCCTGAAGTACCTTGCGGCCAAAAGCAGCATCGGCTGAGGCCTTAACATCAACCTTGTAGAACTTGGAAAAAGTATGAACAGAAGACCAAGTTGCGGCCTTACAAACTTGTTCAACAGAAGCCTGGTGCTGAAAAGCCCAAGAGGCACCAATAGCACGAGTGGAATGAGCAGTAACCCTAAAAGGAGGAACCATCTCCCTGGCAGAATAGGCCTGCTCCACCGCCTGACAGATCCACTTGCTGATAGTGGATGTAGCCGGAGGCAAACCCTTCCTAGGCCCAGCAGGAAGAACAAAAAGAGCGTCAGATTTCCTGAAAGGCTCAGTAGCAACCAAATAAAACGTCAGAGCCCTGACCACATCCAGAGAATGAAGGGTCCGCTCCTTGGAGTTAGCAGGGTTAGGACACAAAGAAGGCAAAACAATGTCCCGATTGAGATGAAAAGCAGACACAACCTTAGGCAAGAAATCCGGCTTGAGCCGAAATACCACCTTATCCTGATGCCTCTCAAAATTAGGAGGTTTGATGGAAAGCGCTGCCAACTCAGAAACTCGCCTGACCGAAGTAATAGCCACCAAAAAGGCCACCTTAAGAGTCAGAATGGGCAACGCAGCCCCACGGATAGGCTCAAAGGGAGGACCCTGCAGAGCAGACAACACCAGATTCAGGTCCCAAACCGGTAGCATAGGCTTACGTGGCGGACGCACATGAGTAACTCCCTGGAAAAAGGTCTTAACCAACCGGTGATTGGCAAAGGATCTTTGGAAAAAAATTGCCAGAGCTGACACCTGTCCCTTGAGGGTACTAAGTTGAAGGCCCGAATCCAAACCATGTTGCAAAAATTCCAGAATCCTGGGAATAGAAAACACCCGACAAGGAAGAGACTTGGACTCACACCAGGCAATGTAAGCATGCCAGACCCTGTAATAGATAAAGGACGAGGACTTCTTCCTAGCCCGAATAATGGTATCAGGGTATCAGAAGCCGGCAACCCCTTATCCATCAAGATGGAGGTTTCAGCAGCCAAGCCGTTAAAGCCAGCGTTTGTAAATTGGGATGGCACAGTTGTCCCTGAGTGAGAAGATCTGGATCCTTGGGCAAGACATACTGATCTACTGCCAACTGCACGACGTCTGCGAACCACACCCTCCTCGGCCAACAGGGGGCCACCAGGCCGGCTGGTACCCCCTCCTGGGCAATCTTGTGCAGCACCCTGCCCAGCAGAGGAAAGGGAGGGAACGCAGAGGAGCCGAAACTCCCTCCAAGGCATTGCTAGCGCATCCGTGTCGAAGGCCAGAGGATCCTGTGACAGGGAGACAAACCTGGGAAGCTTGTGATTGTGGTGGGACGCAAACAGGTCCACATCTGGCTGGCCCCAGCGGTGACACAGGGAGTGAAATACCTTGTTGCTGAGGGACCATTCCCCCAGCCGAGACGTCCCCCTGCTCAGGGAGTCTGCCTACTGGTTCTCCACCGCCGAGATACAAGGGACATTCTCTTCTGCCAATGACAGTATCAGGGACACTTCCTTGAGGGCTCGCTTGCTCCGAGTCCCTCCCTGATGATTGATGTAGGCAACTGCCGTCTGGTTGTCCGAGCGGATCTGAACAGCCCGACCCCGAAGGTTTGTGGTCAGCTGAGAAAGAACCAACCTGATTGCCCTCAGTTCCAGGACATTGATGGGAGCATGGGCCTCCTGGGGGACCCACCGACCCTGGAACTTCAGAGACTTCCAAAAGTCCCCCAGCACAGAGGCAGAAAGGTCCTGCCCACTAGAAGGTTCCTTGAGTCCAGCCACCACGAGAGGGACTGTCTGGCCAGGGGGGACAGAGCAAATTCCTGATCCAGGGACACAGGGTCCCGATTCCAAACAGACAGAAGGTGCAACTGAAGAGGTCTCATGTGAAACTGAGCAAAGGAGACCGCCTCAAAGCAGGACACCATCAGGCCCACTAACTGCATCCCTTGCCGGATGGAGGGATGGGGGCACAAGAGCAGAGCCCGTGCCTGCTTCTGAAGGCCCTCCACCTTCAGCTAAGGCAGGAATACCTTGACCTGAGAGGTATCCAGAGTCATGCCCAGAAAGGACCTCACCAAAGACGGAGACAGTGAAGACTTGGGGTACTTGATCACCCAGCCGAAGAGTGGAGGTCACGACCTGAGTATCCTTCTCGGGCCTGATGAAGAGACTGATCCGCAATCAGAATGTCGTCCAGGTAAGGGAGGATGCGAATGCCCTGATTCCGCAGCAGAGCCATCACGCCCGCCAGCACCTTGGTAAACACCCGAGGCGCCGAGGTGATACCGAACGGTAAAGCCACAAACTGGTAATGCTGATCCTCTAGAGCGAATCTGAGAAATCTCTGATGACCTGGAAAGATTGGCACGTGAAGATTGGCATCCTTGATGTCCACTGAAGTCATGAAGTCACCCGGGCGAAGGGTACTGACCGCCGAGCGTAGCGTCTCCATGCGAAAGTGCTTGAACCTGACAAACTTGTTGAGACCCTTCAAGTCCAGGATGGGCCTCAAGGACCCGTCTTTTTTGGGGACCATGAAAAGATTGGAGTAGAACCCCTGACCCTGTTCCTGGGAAGGCACCAGGCAAATGACTCCTGACACCAACAGACGTTGAACTGCAAGGCGCAAACCCTGAGCTGACAGAGGGTTTTGAGACATCCGGGATCTGATGAATCTTGGGGGCGGCCAGGCTGCAAACTCTATCTTGTAACTGGAAGACACCACCTCCTGAATCCACCGGTCTGAGACGCGGAGCCTCCAGACGTGAGCAAAGAGCCGAAGCCGTCCCCCCACCCAGATGGGTGAGGGCGCCTCCTCATGCCTGAGAGGGCTTGGGAGAAGGTTTGGGCTTGGGGCCCCATGAGAGACCGGGACGTCCACGGGATCTGCCACGTCCCCAAGAATCTCTGCGGCTACCCGAAAAGAAGGAGCCACGACCTCCTCTGGGAGCACGAAAGGAGGGGAGGGGAGGGAAGCGGAGGACCCCTGAAAAGGCCGAGGCTGCCTCCTACACTGAGGTAACCTACCATCCTTGGCTAAAACATCCAGACGCAGCCCCGCAAAGGGGAGCCCAGTGAGAGCTTTCTTAGCAGCAGTGTCAGCCGCCCACTGACACAACCAAACAGAGCGGCGCATAGCCACCAAAAGGGCAGAGGCCCTACCACTCAGCCGTACCGCATCATCCATGGCAGTAAGGACAAAGGCAACAAAATCAGAGCAAAGCAATAGGGCCCTATAATCCTCCCCACCAGCCACAGCGCCATCAAGGAGACGCTTGAGCTGTTTCTTAAGGGCAATAGCTGTAATGGCAGCGGCGCAGACCGGACGCAACACAGCCCCCACAAATGTAAAGGCATGGCAGGCCAGCTGATCCATACGCCGGTCCTCGCTGTCCCGCAGTGTAGTGGTGTCAGGGGAAGGCATGACCGAGGTGTTGGACAGCCCTAGCACGGGAGCGTCCACCTCAGGGGGACACGACCATCACTTGACCAGGTCAGCAGGAAAGAGATACCTCTTATCCAACCCTTTGGGCACTGCGGGCAATCTACTAGGACGTTCCCACTCCTTGAGCACCATATTAGTGAAATGGCTCTGCTCAGGGAAATCCAGACGCTGTTTATCAGGACGAAAGAGCTCACCCTGCTTCCTCTTAGCCACCTCAGGGGGGACAATGTGCAAGATTTCAAAAATGTGAGACAACAGTCTATCAGTGTCATCAGGGAACCATGAATCCTCCCCGGACGCAGACCCAGGGTCACTATCGTAACCCTCCTGCTGGTCCCCAGAGGAGTCAGAGTCCTGGAAAAGCTCCCCCTCCTCTAGGGAGTAACGGCCACCAAAAGCATCAATTCCCTCATCAGCAAAGAGGGAGGGTGTGGGAGACTTCTTTCCAGAGGCCTTATGTGGCACAGGGCTGGCAAGCTGCCTTTCAATGCTGGCCACACAAAGTGCCAGATCAGATTGTGACCCCCTGCTAGTATCCCCCCCACTGGGGGCTAAATGCAGGCGCGGAGGGGTAGGCGATGCCAAAGGGGGCGCAGAACTGGGAAGCAAAGAGGGTAGCCCAGCCTGGGTCGCAACGATACCTTGGGCGCACGGCACACACACCGCGCCACTGTTACTCAAAGGGGATACCCCACACATGGCACACAGCTGGGATTGCCCCGAAGGACCCCCGAGCACGCTATCCCCAGAAGCCTCCATATGATGATTAACACAGGCGCAATAGGCCAGCACAGGGTAAAGGCTAATAAAAGCCACCCGGGATGCCCCCCCCAAGGGATGCCCCCAGAAGCCAGTAAAGGGGAGATGAGGGGGGAGGAGTAGAGCCGGGAGAAACCACAACCCACAGTTGTCCCGCCTGAAAGACATAAATAAAAGGCACATAAACATCCTGCAGTCCAAGCCCCAAGTAAACAAAAGACCCCCGGACCAAGTAGACCAAAGGATCACCAAGCCACCAGACCGCAGGAGGAAGCGACACAGGAGGAGATCACAGCCCAGGGAGGAAGAGGGCCCCAGACGCGCATTAGACTAAAAAATGGCGCCGGCAGAAGAACCTCGAGGGGCGAGCTGCCGGGAGACGACGGGATACGTGTCAGCCCCCGGCCCCGCCCCCCCCAAAAGAGCGCAAAGACGGCGCTCACGTGACCGCTCCGGCGCCATCGCAATACAAAAAGTACAAATCGGCAACGGCGGCGGAAAACACTGTTAAACACCACTCGCCACTACCACCCGCCCCCTCCCTCCCCGAACACACGCTGGGGAGAGGGAGGGAGGAGAGTGAGCAGGCAGCGGCGAGAGCCGGGCCAGGGAGGGGGGGGGGACCCCAGAAACAGAGAAACAAGGCACACAGTCCCCAAAAACACTCACCCCCTCAGAAGCTAGGACAGGAACTCCGCATCCCAAACAGGCTCACCATAAAGCCTATGGCCGGCTACCCTTTGTGTTACAGAGTCTGCGGCTTGGAGCAGCGCTCCTTGAGCACTTGACCCTGGTGCTCCTCTACCCTCACCCGATCCGTCAGCCAAGGCTGGGAGGCACAGAAGGTCCGGAAACAGGTGGAAATAATCATGCAGGGCCGCAGGCTTGGTTGCCCCGCTCACCTGCACAATATAAAGAGCCATCTTCTATCTTCGCAGAATCACTGTAGAGGAAACACTGGATAGTTCTATTGGTGATCCTGTTTTTATATGGTACCGGGAGGAGCCACAACTCTTCTGCAGTACACTGCGCCACCTTGTGGTGGAATATCCCATATGTAAGGACTTCTTGAAGCAGGCCGTGCCATGCAATAGGAAAATGAATGAATTTTTTAGAATTTTATCATGTTCATTTTAAATAAAACATTTGACTCAATAAAACCATATTGCACATGGAATCCCCATTTCTGCCGATTACAATGGACCCACATATGTATCGGCAGTAGTGTGCTATGCCACCACGCAACCTGTGCAATTGCATGTGGCCTCCGCCACGCAGGGACCCCCCAAACTTTGCAGAGTGCACACTGGAGTTGGCTGAGGTCTTACTGTAATACCAGCGCTGATGTGGGAGCAAAGCAGAGATGGGGGTGCATTGGGGAGCAGGGCAGAGATGTGGATGCAGCGAGGAACAGGGCAAAGATGGGGAGCAGGATGGAGATGTGGGTGTATTGGGTGTATTGGGGAGCAGGGTAGAGATGGGAGTGCAACAAGAAACAGGGCAAAGATAAGGAGTAGGGTGGGAATGTGGGTGCATTTGGGTGCAGGGCAGAGATGTGGGTGCAGCGAGGAACAGGGCAAAGATGGGGAGCAGGGTGGAGATGTGGGTGCATTAGGGAGCATGGTAGAGATGTTAAAAACATTGGGTTTTGTTCCTCTTTAATATTGTATTTTGTTAAATAAAATAGGGCCCCCAGACACAACTTTGCATGGGGCCACAGAAATGATAAGCCGGCCCCTGTGTATCGGTAGCCCCATTCTGCCCAGGAGACCCCCAACGTGAAAAGAACAATTTTTTAAATTTACAAATTAAATACTACTATCCACACTATAAAGGGTAAAATGAAAAAAAATTGGCATGGGGGAGGAACCCCACGCTTTAAAAAAAATGTAAGGGTTAAAACCCTTAAATATTAAAAAAATGGCATGGGGATCCCCCTGGCCCTGGAGGCTATAAGCCCACACAGCCTTTGCGGCCCCCAGGCTCTTCAGCCCCCCCTGGGCTTTGGGGAGGCAGGTAATGGGGTCCGGGGTAATGGCAAGTCACTTGCTTGCTACAGCTGACATGCCAGATCCCCAAGCCTTGTGAACTGGTAAAGGGGTCTCATGGACAGCTGGTGGAGATCGCTGGAGGGGGTGGGGAGGCAGGATATCCACCTATTGCCCTACCCCTCCACCCTCCCTCCAGCGATCATCACCAGCAAATGATGACTGCCAGCGACGGAGCGGGATGACATCATCCACGCCACCCCAAAAAGGCCCTTTTCACAACAGAACAGCACGGGGAGGGGGGAATACGAGGCCTTTCAGGTGAAGAGGAGACTTGTGCCGCTGGATCACAGCCTGCGATGAACTGCTTTTTTTTTGTTGCCGCTAGCAGAAGGGAAAGTCAGGCACGTAAAATTTACGTTGCTGGCGTTTAATGGTAGGAGAGGCAGCCAGATAAATTTTACATGGATGACATTAGAAGGGTTAATGGGGCTTATGCCAACCTGTTTGATTAGTCTTAGCTCTGTTTGTCTATCTAAACTTTGTAGCCGATGTCAGTGTAATGTTCTAAGATGAGAATAGCAAGTTGTACTCCAGGGTTGATTTTCTAATCATTAGGCGGGAAAAGAGACTGAAAGGTTTGGTTGACAATTAGCTTCCTTGAAACCAGAACTAATTATGTAAGCAAACCTATATATTCCATTGATATTACTATCTACACATACATATTTTGTTTTTGATATTCTCAAATTAATTATTATGTGATATTTAGGAAATTCTTATTAATTATTGTATGTTCTCAGATATATAGAAAAAAATAGAGAGACGGAAATTCACCCCCCTGAGGCAGCCCCATATTAAATGTGAAATACTGGGCATACACAACATCAGGCTTTGCTAAAAAAATAACATCTGTAATGTAAAAAACATTGTAGAAGGAACTTTAAATTAATCAGTAGTGGATCAGTGAGGGTTTAAAAAGCAAACTAGATAGCTCATTTGGTAAAATGATGGATTCTGAACCAGAGAGTCTATGGTTCAAATACCTGTGTGTGTTGTTTGTAGAAAGAAAATGTATATATCAAAACAATTTAAAAAAACTATTCCCCAAATAAGCAAATTTAAGTTTTTAGTCGCTTACTTATTATTCTTTCCCCCACTGGTCTGCAACTCTGCTCAGGACTCTAGGATACGGGCACCGCCACCTTGCCTCAGAGGCATCACATACTGAGGAGAGAAGGGGTGGGGGGAGTGCAGGGGGCGGGGTTATAGCTGTGTTTTGCACAGGAAAAGAACAGCAATCCCAGAATGCAGAGCAGCACAGTCGGAAAAACTTCCTATCTGCAGGCAGCCTGAGACTCCATGGGCCGCCAGGTTTAAAGGCTCATAAAATGCAGTAGGATGAATTTTAATGTGAGCAATCTGTATGTACAGGGTGGGAGGAACATATAAGATCTTAGAAGGCTCTTATTTAGGGTGAAGGTCCGGTTTAACAACATGAAATAAAATGTGTGATTTTATAGAAAAGCAAGGTGGCATTTCAAAAATAGCCTTTCTTGTAAATTTGCCTAACTCAGTAGTTGTGGTGAGGAGTCTAATCTATGAGCACCTTGCTTGGCTGCAAACACATGCATAGATATATTTGATCAGCCACTCACACAACCAGAGATTATCACAAGATTACCCTATAGGACTATATAAAGACCTATCACCCTACTAACATAAAACAACAGCAAAGGTTGTAAACCTATTTATATTTCTTTAAAAGGATGATTGAATCAGCAATGCTTGTTCTGCCTCTTTAAAAAGAAGGAGCTACCAGGGCCAGAAGTGGGTATCGTTTACTTGTGCTCGCACGGTGTTGTCTCCCACAGAAGCATGATCTTGTCTCTCACTGTTCAAAAAGCTGATGTACAGAGCAATGGTGATGCATTTTCTGTGGTGAAGTTATCCGACTGAGTCCCTCTGGGTGTTGTTCTCTCAAGTGGTGATGTAAGTTGTTTTCACTTGTATATCTTTGTATATTATTACCTTTGTTTGCTTACTTTTAGAAAGCAACCTAGATAGCTCAGTTGGTAAAGTGATGGACTATGAATCAGAGAGTCTATGGTTCAAATCCCTGGGTGAGTTGTAGAAGGAGCTTTATACGTCAAAACAACTTTTTCTGTATATTATTAAATCTGACCTTCAGCATGATTTAATGAAAAAGCCCAGACCCTTAAACTATTCCCCAGCATCTAAAATTAATTTGTTTTTAGTCTCTAACTTATTATTCTTTCCCCCACTGGGCTGCAACTCTGTTCAGGACTCTAGGATACGGGCGCCGCCATCTTACCTTAGAAGCATCACATACTGAGGAGAGGAAAGGGGGAGGTGAGTGGAGGGTTATACTTTTCTGTTGATAAGTATATTATATATTCCTTTTTATATCTTGTTTATAATAAAAGAATATTCTTTTTTATCCTCTCATCTCTTTAAATTAATACTCAAACCTGCATTTTATTAGTTATTAGTTAACACTGTCTTGGGCAGAAGTAAAACATTTGGTCTGCCTTGTGCAGTATTCAAATATTGGGTGTGGGGGATCAAAGGTGCATAGTTTTTTTCCTTTTTATGCCTGGACAATGAATTTGAGGTTAAAGATTATTATTAAAAAAAAATTAAGCATAGAGTAACTTTCACTTACAAATGTGCAAAGTAATCTTTACCATTAGTAGGAAGGGAAAATCCTGGCGAGACAAAAACCTTTCACCTGACAAAGAAAAAAGAGCAAATAAAACGAGTTGTACAAGGCAGGCACGCGGGTCAGATCAGATTGTAAACATGTAAATTGCATAGCAAATGCTTTCTTAAAGAATGTAAATGAAATGTAATTTGAATGAGAAAAGTCTCCCCCTTGCCTCCCGGGATTGGCTCGGCTAAGCGGTGCATTCAGCAGGGAAGGTGGCGGCTGTATTCCCAGGACTGGCCAATGTGACCTTTCGGAAACTCCAGCTCGGAAATTAGATTGAATTCTATTATTTCTCGAAGCCTGGCGATGGATAAAGGTGAAATTCCCTGTATAGCTTTACAGAGAATGCCTGTGATTAATGAGACTGCCATTGTATATTACAAAATTAGAAAACAAGGGGGGATACCGAGTGAAGGCAGACGACGGACAAGTCATCTTCTTAGTGATGGTAATAAGCCGCAAGACCCGATCCTCAGTAGCTTTCTTGCTGCATTTTCAGCATAGGATTGTAGGAAATGCAGGAGGTTAGTGCCCCTGGGCCTCCACCATTCGCTATGTCAAGGGGGCCTCCATCACTTGTGGTCATCGGGAGGCTGAGGCAGGAAACATGCCAACTGTGGTACACCTACATCAGACTTGCAGTGACGGTAGGAAGGGGATCTTGCTTACAGCCCAGGGAACAGCTTCCACTGCACAACAACGAGATCAGCCCTGTCGGCAATGACGGGCCTGGATCGGCGGTGGTGGTTCACTTCAGCCCATGCAAGGCCTTTTTGTAGCCTGTTTTCAGGGCGGTGGTGGGTCCCTCCAGCCCAGACAAGGCCTTTTTGTAGCCCGTTTGCAGGGGGCCAGGAAAGTGGATTCGTGGTGGAACAAAAATTGCGGGTAGCTTGTTCCCCGCACTGCCATAAAGGGAGCTCCGGAAAAAAGTCCAATGAGGACTGTGTGTGAGAGTGAGTGAGGAGATCCGGAGGAGCGGTGGTGAGGACTGGAGCCAAAGATGACCGCCGAGTCCAACAGAGATGGAGAAGAAGAGGCCAGGGCAGCAGGGTTCCCCAGATTGGCACAGACTGAGTGACAGACGGCAGGTGTGTTCAGTGAGTTTGGGTTTTGCACTGGACTATTACTATAAAGAAAAAAATCAGGTAGCCTCAGCCAGTTTATTTGGGCCCAGAGGCCTCCACCACATCTAATCTGACCCTGAGGAAATGTGTTTTTCATAGGCTGTGTGAGGAAATCGTACCTCGTAACCTCGTCTGACGTCACTGCCACTGAGATCACATTGTATGTATCCTTAATGCCTTTACAACCCTGAGTGGCTGCGGGTTCGTTTCACTACCACCAGTGAACCGAGCCCTGCCAACCCCGTAGGGCTGCCACCTTCTCTATTTTGACACAGCCCCAGTCTATTAACCTTTATCGGGCTAGAAGCCAGCCCTATAGAGTGTAATATAATCGAGAAACATGGACAAGTGAGGGTTTGGGATCAAGATACAGAGCAGCCCAAGATTAAGTTATATATTTAATTGTGTTAAAGCGGAACACAATTCACATTTTTAACTAGCATCCCCTGAATTGCTCCCCCCCCCCACCCCATGAAGAGAACCTTTTGCTAATTTCCACTGCTCCCACTCCACTCTAATCCCAGATAATGGTGCCTATTTTAGCTGTAAAGCTCTGCCTCCCACATTCATTGCCACCGTTGTGTGTGGCAATGATGTCATCGCTGCACATATGCAATGACTGATCACCTGATATCTTACAGAAAGGGACAGAAAAAAAAAGCTGTGTTCCAGGATGATTTGAAAAGCGGAAATATCCATTTCTAGTTCTACACTCTAAGAACACAGTATCAGCATCGGCCAAAAAATTGGTCCGCTTTAAGGGCACACTAGACAAACTATATCCATAAAGAATAAATGTATATATATATACACACACACACAGATCAAAAAGGGTAAATAAAAGTGAAAAAGTTACAGTTAGAGTTAGCACAGTTTCCTTATCGCAGCCAGATGTTACCCAATGAGACAGGCAGGCATGTAGGGCATTCAGGATCTCTGGACTTTTTATTCACAAGTGAGACACTCCCACTTCCCCTTGGGGATGAGCCTCCATCTCAGTCTCTAGTGATTCTAGCTGAAACTTCTAAAAACAAATATGCTTCATCATAGGAAGTTGGCACCAGTGTCAACGGGCCCTGGACACGCTTTGAGACTAAACACCACTGTTATATATTGCTCCTAGACCGGGTTCTCCATATTTCAGCTCCTGAGGGTTCGGGAATGAAGCAAGATATACAGTAGGGAACCTTATGTTCTCCAGAATATGGAAATGTAACTGATTTATGGCTTCGTAATCCATTACGGCCTTTGAAGTATACTGGGTGTCATACCCCTCGATTCAAAGAGCAAAAGTTAATTGATTTCGTATCGAGAATCGTAAGTTTGGGTGGGTGTTTGTCATTTTTTCTTGTTTTTTTGGCCATTTCGTATTCGCACGATCGTTCGCGCATAGACGTATATGAACATACGCATTTCGTACGAGAATCGTATAATTTGCGTTAGTTCGTGTGTTTTTCCCGTCCAAATCGTATTATTTGCGTCCGATCCTATTTTTTACGTCCTTCACATGGGCTTGCGCCCAATTCAGAGAGGTGATTGCTAATTGTTTTGAAGCCCATTAAAGAGCTGCTTTACGAAATGTTTGCCGGCAGCTATTTGGCCTCGGGAGTAGGATGGAGCGGAGCGAGTTTGTGGCACATCAAGGGCTTATGCTTTTTGGCATTGAGTTGATCGAGATGTCTGAGAGCAGATTGCCCCTGCGTCGTCGCATGAACATCGATAGCATGAATGATGTTGAGCTGTTCGAGCTGACCAGGCTTAATCGCGCTTCCCTCCATAAATTATATAGTGAGCTGCGGCCATGGTTAGCCCGCACCACATGGAAGGGGCATGCAATTTCAGGTATGACCAAGATGCTTGGCTGCCTGCAATTTTTGGCGAACGGCTCGTTCCAGAGGCTGGGTGCCCTCTCTGTAGGGATGTCACAGCCTACGCTGAGCCGCGCACTGTCTAAATTTTTGGAAGGCATGGCTGCCATAACTCAAAAATATATTTTTTTTCCAGATGATATGGCAGCCAGAAACGCCATTAAGCTTGGTTTTTATAATGTGGCCGACATGCCCAACGTTATTGGTGCAATTGACTGCACACATGTGGCACTCGTACCTAGGGCAGCCGACGAGTATATATATAGGTATTGAGATTGGTTATTATGTTGCCCAACGTGTCATGTAACCTGTTTTCCTTTGCGGCAGCATATTTGTTTATCCCTCATTTGTGTAGCTGCTTTATCTCGGCTTTTCATTAGTCTTTCCCAATAGAGTGCAGACATGTTTTGTGGTTAATTTATTAGTTTGGGTCAAATATCAATTACCCTTTTTGTATGTTTTTGCCTTAAGGAATCGTAAAATGGGACACTCACTTAATGTCCAGGCCGTGGTTGGTCCGGATATGCGGTTTATGCGTGTCCTTGCCGGCTACCCCGGATCGTCCCACGACTCCTATATCCTCCGGCGATCTGGGTTGTTTCGGAGATTTGAGGCAGGTGAATTTTCGGGGGCATGGCTGCTTGGTAAGTGTGTCCTATTTGTGTGTTATTAAATGTGGCATTAATCTTGTATTTGTTGATATGTTTGTTTTGGAAAACTTTACAGAAGCGTCCAACTGCCTTTTTCTTGGCTCATATATTAGGAACTTACCCAAAAAATCCTTGTCTCGCTTTGGCCTTCAGAATGTTTTCCCTTTAGTTAGGATGTCTGTAAGTTCCTTGTGCCTAAATATATTGGTTTGGAGTTTATACCCAAGGATCTTTGACCTTTGGCTCCTTTTGTACTATTGGTCTTTAAATGTCAAAGTGGACTTAAACTGCATACATTGTAGTTTCCTGTGAAATGTGGATAGGGATCTTTGACATTTGGCTCCTTTTGTACTATTGGTCGTTAAATGTCAAAGTGGACTTAAACTGCATACATTGTAGTTTCCAGTGAAATGTGGATAGGGATCTTTGACATTTGGCTCCTTTTGTACTATTGGTCGTTAAATGTCAAAGTGGACTTAAACTGCATACATTGTAGTTTCCAGTGAAATGTGGATAGGGATCTTTGACATTTGGCTCCTTTGCTACTATTGGTCGTTAAATGTCAAAGTGGACTTAAACTGCATACATTGTAGTTTCCAGAGAAATGTGGATAGGCCCTCCGCAGCATCCTAATTGTAACATGTCTGAAAACTACAAATATATGTCAAATACAAATACCCTTGGCCGTGCAGATGTTTGTTAATTAATTGGTATATAGAAGTGCCATTTTTATTTAGGTTATACCTTAGTGCAATTTTTGGGGGCCCTAATGTGCCGTGTTTTTTTTTGGGAACACTTTACCTTACATCATTATGATATCTGTGAAATTTTTGGTGTTGGTTGTGTTGCCTTTTTAATTTTGATTACATTTAATTCTCTGTTTAAGGTGATTCCGGGTACCCACTTCTACCCTGGCTCATGACGCCTGTGCTGCGGCCCCAGGATGCCTCTCAGGAAGCGTATAACCGTGCGCATCGCAAGACCCGGGCTGTTGTGGAGAGGGCCTTTGGTCTGCTGAAGACACGTTTTCGTTGCCTTGACCATACTGGGGGGGCCCTGCAATATGATCCCAAGAAAGTGATCGACATTATAATGGCATGTGCTGTTTTGCACAATTTTGCCATCATGGAACGTGTCCCACGTTATGTGGACAGCCTGCCCTCTTCAGCCGTCGAGGATGAAGTCGAGAATTTTGAGGGGCCCCCCAGTGAGTCTGGCCAATCTGTTCGAGCCAACCTGATCAGCCAGCATTTTAGTTAACTTTTTTCCCTGTCTCACCATTCTGTATGTCTGTGTTATCCTTTTTGTTACATATGTTGTTTTGCCGTAATGTGGCATTACCTCTAAGTAAAACATTTAGACCTTAATTGTTGCCTAATGTATTTCATGTAGTTTCCTTAGCTTTAGCTTTGCATTGTTACACCTCTTCCAACCAAAATTATCTGGTTTAGCCCAAGCTGTTAAAAATGTCTTCCCACTAAAAACGCCACAAGTATTGTAAGTGAATTTTTTGTTTTACTTTGAAAATGAAAAATTATAGTGGTTAACAGAAATCAGTCCACATACATCTGTGGTAACAAATGGATAACATTAAAAAAAAACATCGAGCACATCTACACCTGGAAGTGAGTGGCACAACCAAACAAGGACACCCAGTCCAAAGGCCAGCCTAGTCCAGTCATTAATATTGCCTGTGCCCAGGGATATTTGGGCATGGCCATAATGTCACACAAACATGTCTGCAAACAGGAGGAGCACCAACCAAATACATAGGTAAAGCCATAAGTGGCCAGATAAACTCCACATAGACCTATGGCATTGGCTAGTGGCCTTAAGCATGACTCTAAGGAGCTATATGGGAGCAAATACAAAACACAACCTGCCAGAGCAACACAAAATGGATTGTTTGAAACCTCAAAGGACAAGTAAATACAGTGGGGGTTAAGAGAAAAGATGTCCCACACACCCATGGCTTAATAGGGTGGCTGCCCATAATACCCAGGTGGAGGTCCAGGTGGAGGTCCATGGGAATGGGACCTAGCCTGGGCCATGGCAGCATTGTGAATTTGAAACTGCTCCACAATGTTTCTCTGCATATTGGTCATCTCAGCCATGGCTGACTGGATGCCATTACTTGCATTGGCCACGTTGCTGTTGAGGGTACGCAACTCCGCGAGGATGCCCTGTAGACTGGTATGGATGTTGACCATGTCGGCATGCCTTTGCTCACGCTCTGTAACGAGCTGGGCGTCATAAGAGTCCCTTTGTTGGGTCCATAATTGAAGCAGGGCACTCTGCCTCCCCTGGGAAATTGTGGGGCGGCGTAATGGCGTCCGCCACACAATTACCCTGGCTCTTGGGCGTGCCCTGCCGCGTGGTGTCGTACCCTCAACAGCAACCGGCCTGCTTTGCAAATCCTCAGCAGCAGAGTGAACACTGGGGACTGTAGTGTCAGTCTCCCCATGTGCAAGCACAATGGATGGAGATTCACTCTGCTGCTGAGGATTGGCCAGAGAAACATTATGGAGCAGTTCCAAATTGGGACCCAGGGGGAGTTCATCCGACGTGCCCTGTACGGAGACATCATCATCTTCCTCCATGTCCTGGATCTCTTCCATGAGTGTGCGGGTCTGTAGGGACATATCAAAAAAAAAAAGGCTAAGTTTGCGTCCAAATTTTGGATTTCAACAGTTTAACACATTCTTAAGCACTTGTTAGTATTTATGCTACTAAATTAACTTACCGAAAATCTCTGATCTGGGCTCCTATGCTGTACGGACCTGGTAGGCATAACCAAACTGGGGGGTGAGTTTACCCTTGCTGAGGGATCATGCTGGGCTGAAGAAGAGAAAAACAAACCACGTAAACACACACATAACCATTTTTTAGGATAGGTAATCAAATATAGCTCTATTTGTAATATTATTCAACTCTAGAGCAATGGTGACCTTTGTTCAAACACACGCAAGTTTACATAGGTGCAATGGGTCGCAAAAACTGCTAACTGACCTCAGTTCTAAGTCATGAAGTGTACCCAGTCAGCATACAACTTTCAACGCACATTTTTGGATTTAGCCTACCATTCGCTAGGTCCGGGGTACTCAAACAATTGTTTGAAACGCCCATTTAAAGGTATGTGGTGAGAGGTGAATGTCTGGCCATGGTGCTGACGCAGGGGGTGTCTAGTTAAAAATAAATACACTGGTGGAGGGGCTGGAGATTTCAAAGTGCCAACTAATAAAGGCTGCTTGCCCTTGCTGGGCTGGATGGGCCAGAGCTGAGGGGACAGGGATTGGATGGCTAAAGGGGGGAGTTAACGTATTGATGGTGATGGGATGGATGGAGCCAATCTGTTACAAATGTATGGGGCTTATGTGGGGGGGGCATGGGGGGACTGTGGCAGATGGGCCAGAGCAGGGGCAGCGGGACACGATTGTGGCCAGAGAAATTTTAAATAAGTTACTGTGTACCTTGCAATGCCACTTCCTGTGCAGTACTTCATATTGCAATGCTATGTTTCAGGGAGCCATGACATTGGGCAGGAGACCAACCACTACATGGCCGATCAAGGGGGCAGCTCTGAGCACGTCAACACAGAAGTAACTGAGTGCAGGGCTGTCTGGGCAGGGGTCCTTGAATGTGGTGCCAAGGTCCGCATTGGGACCCCGGGCCGCCAGTTGAGTCTCGCTGCTCTAGGTCAGATATGTTTGTGGGTGGCTAATTAAATTGTTAACTCAAACACAACTCACACAACCAAAAGGCAACCCATACATAATGATGTGTGTTTTGTGATTGATTCCAAATATCTCACTTATCTTGCGAAACTTCATGACTTTAACAATCCAATTGGACATTTGAACTTTGCCATAATGGCTGTGGGCCTAAATGTGTGATTCCCAGGGACAAAAAGAGGACACAAACAGCCACAGTGGGGCTGGGTAGGGGAATGGCCGGATTGGTGGCTTCCCAATGACTGGACTGGACTGGCCAAGGGACTGGGTGTTCTTGCGTGGCTGGCCACCGAACTTCCAGGTGTAGATGTGGTCATGGGGGCAATTCGGGGCCCTCTTGGGGGGCTAGGTTCCCGGCTGGTGCCAGGTCGGGGGCTCTGTTCCCGGCTGGTGCCAGGTCGGGGGCTTCTGGCCCTGGATTGGGTTCGTCGGGCCCTGTAGGGGCTTCTGGCCCTGGATTGGGTTCTTCTGGGCCTGTAGGGGCTTCTGGCCCTGGATTGGGTTCTTCTGGGCCTGTAGGGGCTTCTGGCCCTGGATTGGGTTCTTCTGGGCCTGTAGGGGCTTCTGGCCCTGGATTGTGTTCGGCGGGCCCTGTCGGGGCTTCTGGCCCTGGATTGTGTTCGGCGGGCCCTGTAGGGGCTTCTGGCCCTGGATTGGGATCTGCGGCCTCTGGATGGGCTTCTGGCCCTGGATTGTGTTCGGCGGGCCCTGTCGGGGCTTCTGGCCCTGGATTGTGTTCGGCGGGCCCTGTAGGGGCTTCTCGCCCTGGATTGTGTTCGGCGGGCCCTGTCGGGGCTTCTGGCCCTGGATTGTGTTCGGCGGGCCCTGTAGGGGCTTCTGGCCCTGGTTTGGGATCTGCGGCCTCTGGATGGGCTTCTGGCCCTGGATTGTGTTCGGCGGGCCCTGTAGGGGCTTCTCGCCCTGGATTGTGTTCGGCGGGCCCTGTAGGGGCTTCTGGCCCTGGTTTGGGATCTGCGGCCTCTGGCTGTGCTTCGGGGCCTGGATGGGGTTCGGGCCCTGGATGGGGTTCGGGCCCTGGCTGGGCTTCGTGCCCTGGATTGGGTTCTTCGGCCTCTGGCTGTGCTTCGGGGCCTGGATGGGGTTCGGGCCCTGCTGCGGGGCATGGGTTTCCGAACTGCCCTACTTGAAGGCATGGCCGGTGTGGGCTCACTGGTGCTGCCTGTTCTGGGGGCAGAGGTGGGGGGTGCTGCAGTTGCCAGCTTTTTGGCTGCAGGAGGGGCACGGGGCTTGGGGCCCCTTTTTTTGGTACCTGAGGGTCCAGGGTCCCTTGGTGGGGCCGAGGTGGGAGTCTTGGCTCTCAGTTTGCGGCCAGCTTGCTGGGACCTTGTTGTGGGGCCCTCCGCGGTCTTGCTTGCCTGGGGTCGCTTGCTCATCGCCTTTTTTGGTGCCATCGTACACAAATGCTCAAAGAGAATGAGCTTTGGGTGCAGGGACCTTTAAATAATGAGCCCAGCGTGTGACGCCTATGCGCACGACTACGCGCTCGTACGAACGTACGTTCGAGCGGAACCAGGAAACCGCTGGGGTTTCACTTATCTGCTGCCTGGAAGAAGCATAAAGATGGCGCCCACTATCTTCACCCGTCAACAGGAAGAGATCCTCATGCTGGTAAGTGGCTGCCTGTGCATTTTAATCGAATAGTCAATGATGGCCTAAATGTAAATGATGCGTTTGGAACTAGTTTGGGGTATCTTAATGTTTAATCACTGGCTCCTCACACTTCATCCTCAAGGGCCGAGCCTGGCCACGTTTTCAACTGTCTATGCTGATGTCCTAATTCGGCCAATTGCTCCGGCTTAGCAACAGTTAATTAACCTGTGAAGTAGCGGGGCTACCTGTCAAACCTGGCCTGTCTCGGACCTTGATGCGGATGTTTGAGGAACACTGTTTTCCTAAGCCATAAAAACACAACGGGAAGCCACACACGTGGTCCAAAAGCCTAAGCATTAGGCTACATCTTGGATGTTTAAACCATCCTAACATGCCATAGATGCAGGTGGCCTGATTCTTGATGTTGGCTATTATCTGTATGTACATGGTGTGTGATACATATAACATAAGACCAGACTGTCAATCACAGTCAACGTCCTCTTTAAGGCACTCCCCAAAAATGGCGGCCACTCGAAATGTGTGTGTTAATGACATTAAATTCTCAACTTGTGATGCAACACATATGGGTCGGTGTGTAAAAGTAAAAGCTCTGTGTCCATTATGTTTTTCAGATCATGCTTCAGCGCCGGTATGACTTCGCGCCCAATGTGTGCGAGAAAAGGGACATCGCCCGGGAGATCATCGCCGAGATCCACCGTGTGACCAGCACCACCTTCACTCACACCCAGATAATGCAGCATTGGTCGGACCTGAAACGTCTGCACATGCCCCGGGTGCGGAGGTATTTTGGGATCCATTTCCCAAGTAAGTACAAAGCAATTGCATGGTATATGTTCCAAATGTCTAAGTTATGCCTTTATTTATAATGACTTTTCTTTGGTAGTGTTGGAAATGGATTTCAGAATTCGCCGCACCCGGAGACGTACAGGCCGACCAGTGCTGCATGACTCTGCATCTGTGAGTGAAGGTGGTGGATCTCCCGGGCGACGGACCTACCCCTCCTCTGTGGCCTCCTCAGACCAGCCCCTGGACCTTACCACAGAGGAGGGGCCAAGGCGCGTGGGCGTGGAGTCATACCTGGCCAGGCATGGGGAAGGCTCTGGTATGTCACTCTTCATGTATAGGCACAAAGATATACATGGCAGGCCAAAAACTAAGTTATCCTTTATTATGTATTTGTAGAAGCTTCAGGAGCGGGTGAGATAGTGGAGGAGGAGGCAGCAGAGATGCTTGAAGTCGATCCTGGCGAAGGTGAGTGATGTCAGCCAGACTGGGAGCCAGATATGTTGGGAATAGTGACTCTCTACAAGTACTAACCAAATGTCACATGTTTCTCCAGGGACTTCTTCACAGCAGAGCCAGGACCAAGGGCAGCCTGTTGGCCCCAACCAGCCATCTGTCGGCCACCAACTCCGTAAGTCTCCATGCCATTATTCATATTAATGTTTGCTTAGCTAATAACACACACATAACTAAAGGCGTAGCCAATGTGTAGTTCACACTTTAATGTGGGCACTTCGTTAGCTTAAAGAGGACCCTAACTAGTATTAAGAACCAAAGACTTAGCCATCACACTGTACCTACAGATTAGAAACATGGAAAAACAGCCTTCACCCATCTAATGCATGTTATTAGACTGAACAAAACCAATATTGGGGAATATGGAATGCACAATATTTACAGGCAGCATGGGATACAGATTGAAAAAAGGAAGGTGCTGCCATGCATTGTGTGAGTGATGACCTTTCCCTCAACCCAGCTATGCTCTGGATTCCCAACGCACCACTGTAACCTACTCCCCTGTACTTTATCCAACTCTCCACTCCTCATTAAGTGTTATGCTTCAGAGTCCAGATGGCGGCGCTGTAATCCCCAAAAAACCCTAAATAACTTTGAGGTGGTGCAGAATCATTTGTGAATAGTTATTGGTTTTCATTAAATAATGTTGAAGGTCCGGTTTAAGGAGTTTAAACACTTACCTGTGGGAAATGCATTAACTGTATCCCTTTGAAGAAGGACATATGTCATGCATTTACATGTATTTGATTAACCCTAAATCTATTTCCAGCATACAAACCGGTCTGGGACTCCTATTTATGTTTCTTTCTCTATTGGTTACAGGGATGATCCCCCAAACCTTGGCGGGAAAAAAAAAAAGAATTAAGGAGTTGGTGGCCGAGCTGCTGGCCATACAGGCGACGTTGGGGCCAACAGATGAAGAAGACGAGGAGGATTAGTGCCCTTGGTCCTGGCTCCTTTCTTCAAGTTGTTTTTAAATTTATCCAAATTTTAAAGCTTGTTTTATCGTTTTGGTTAAAAACCCAAAAAGTTGTTTTTTAAAAAAAAAAAAAAAAAAAAAAAAAAAATGTGTTTTACTGTTACAAAAAAAAAAAATATTTATATGTGTTTTTACTTGACCAAAAAAAAAAAAAGGTTTACCAAAAAAAACCAAAAAAAAAATAAAAGTTTTTACAATTATTCCAAAAAAAAATAAGAAAATATTTAAAATAAATTATATTTTAAGCCTTCCGAAATGTGTCTTTTCTAATATGCACACACCCAAAAAATTACACAAACCAGAAACAACACACTTAGAAACATATAGACATATGTAAATTATGTGATATTCTTACGTTTTATGGACCGAGAAATGAAGTGGGATGCAGCCGCTAAGGGGTTTAGGTAAGTTTGAGGGACCGAGAAATGAAGTTGGATGCAGCCGCTAAGGGGTTTAGGTAAGTTTGAGGGACCGAGAAATGAAGTGGGATGCAGCCGCTACGGGGTTTAGGTAAGTTTGAGGGACCGAGAAATGAAGTGGGATGCAAGCGCTAAGGGGTTTAGGTAAGTTTGAGGGACCGAGAAATGAAGTTGGATGCAGCCGCTAAGGGGTTTAGGTAAGTTTGAGGGACCGAGAAATGAAGTGGGATGCAGCCGCTAAGGGGTTTAGGTAAGTTTGAGGGACCGAGAAATGAAGTGGGATGCAGCCGCTAAGGGGTTTAGGTAAGTTTGAGGGACCGAGAAATGAAGTTGGATGCAAGCGCTAAGGGGTTTAGGTAAGTTTGAGGGACCGAGAAATGAAGTTGGATGCAAGCGCTAAGGGGTTTAGGTAAGTTTGAGGGACCGAGAAATGAAGTTGTATGCAAGCGCTAAGGGGTTTAGGTAAGTTTGAGGGACCGAGAAATGAAGTTGGATGCAAGCGCTAAGGGGTTTAGGTAAGTTTGAGGGACCGAGAAATGAAGTGGGATGCAGCCGCTAAGGGGTTTAGGTAAGTTTGAGGGACCGAGAAATGAAGTTGTATGCAAGCGCTAAGGGGTTTAGGTAAGTTTGAGGGACCGAGAAATGAAGTTGGATGCAAGCGCTAAGGGGTTTAGGTAAGTTTGAGGGACCGAGAAATGAAGTGGGATGCAGCCGCTAAAGGGTTTAGGTAAGTTTGAGGGACCGAGAAATGAAGTGGGATGCAGCCGCTAAGGGGTTTAGGTAAGTTTGAGGGACCGAGAAATGAAGTGGGATGCAGCCGCTAAGGGGTTTAGGTAAGTTTGAGGGACCGAGAAATGAAGTGGGATGCAGCCGCTAAAGGGTTTAGGTAAGTTTGAGGGACCGAGAAATGAAGTGGGATGCAGCCGCTAAGGGGTTTAGGTAAGTTTGAGGGACCGAGAAATGAAGTTGGATGCAGCCGCTAAGGGGTTTAGGTAAGTTTGAGGGACCGAGAAATGAAGTGGGATGCAGCCGCTAAAGGGTTTAGGTAAGTTTGAGGGACCGAGAAATGAAGTGGGATGCAGCCGCTAAGGGGTTTAGGTAAGTTTGAGGGACCGAGAAATGAAGTTGTATGCAAGCGCTAAGGGGTTTAGGTAAGTTTGAGGGACCGAGAAATGAAGTTGGATGCAAGCGCTAAGGGGTTTAGGTAAGTTTGAGGGACCGAGAAATGAAGTGGGATGCAGCCGCTAAGGGGTTTAGGTAAGTTTGAGGGACCGAGAAATGAAGTTGGATGCAGCCGCTAAGGGGTTTAGGTAAGTTTGAGGGACCGAGAAATGAAGTTGGATGCAAGCGCTAAGGGGTTTAGGTAAGTTTGAGGGACCGAGAAATGAAGTTGGATGCAAGCGCTAAGGGGTTTAGGTAAGTTTGAGGGACCGAGAAATGAAGTGGGATGCAGCCGCTAAGGGGTTTAGGTAAGTTTGAGGGACCGAGAAATGAAGTTGGATGCAAGCGCTAAGGGGTTTAGGTAAGTTTGAGGGACCGAGAAATGAAGTGGGATGCAGCCGCTAAGGGGTTTAGGTAAGTTTGAGGGACCGAGAAATGAAGTTGGATGCAGCCGCTACGGGGTTTATGTAAGTTTCTGGTTGAGGGTGCGCATGCGCAAGATCTTATAAACATACGAACGCACGAATCTAAGAGGCCAAAAACCAATGAAAACCAGAGGCAAACGCAAGTAATTGGAAGAGCTTGACGATGGAAGCAGCCGAAAAAACAGGCTGCCGCCGCAACAGGTGAGCACATGAACGTGATTTTTACGATTGGCAACTGACTGAGGCAAGTTCGGGAGATATCATACGAACGGACGTATCTTTTAGGATAGAAACGTATTTGCTTATTGAATCACTCGCAAGTTCATACGAACGCACGAGCGGACGTGAAAAATAGGATGATCGTGAGCCAAATCCAAGCTGTTGCATGTTTCTTTGAATCAACCCAATAGTCTCCGATCATGTTTAGGTGTGACTCTTGTCAGTGGAGTAGCCTTTGAAACCAAGGTGTGAGGGGACCAGCCCCTCCAGAAACTAGTTTGTCAGTGATTACACTTTCAGCATTCATATTGTTCCAGTCTTCTGAGAATCTTTTGTGTTTTCAAGCCTTGCTACTGACCCTGACACATCTGACTATGTCAATTGTCAAGACCTGGTGCCGACCCTGCCACATCAAGTAACAAGCAAGGCTGTTGACCCTACAATATTGAACCATGTCCAGTGCCAAACCTGCCACGTCTGACCTCAAGTGCCAAGCCCTGCTGACGACCCTGCCAAGTCTCACCACATTAAGTGCCAAGCCCTGCTGCCGACCCCAAGTCACACTACATCAAGTGTCAAGCCCTGCTGATGACCCTGCCAAGTCTCACTACATCAAGTGCCAAGCCCTGCTGACGACCCTGCCAAGTCTCACTACATCAAGTGCCAAGCCCTGCTGACGACCCTGCCAAGTCTCACTACATCAAGTGCCAACCCCTGCTGACGACCCTGTCAAGTCTCACCACATCAAGTGCCAACCCCTGCTGATGACCCTGCCAAGTCTCACTACATCAAGTGCCAAGCCCTGCTGCCGACCCTGCCAAGTCTCACTACATCAAGTGCCAAGCCCTGCTGACGACCCTGCCAAGTCTCACTACATCAAGTTCCAACCCCTGCTGACGACCCTGCCAAGTCTCACTACATCAAGTGCGAAGCCCTGCTGCCGACCCCAAATCTCGCCACATCAAGTGCCAAGCCCTGCTGACGACCCTGCCAAGTCTCACTACATCAAGTTCCAACCCCTGCTGACGACCCTGCCAAGTCTCACTACATCAAGTTCCAACCCCTGCTGACCACCCTGCCAAGTCTCACTACATCAAGTGCGAAGCCCTGCTGCCGACCCCAAATCTCGCCACATCAAGTGCCAAGCCCTGCTGCCGACCCTGCCAAGTCTCACTACATCAGGAGCCAAGCCCTGCTGCCGACCCTGCCAAGTCTCACTACATCAAGTTCCAACCCCTGCTGACGACCCTGTCAAGTCTCACTACATCAAGTGCGAAGCCCTGCTGCCGACCCCAAATCTCGCCACATCAAGTGCCAAGCCTTGCTGCCAACTCCATGTCTCACCCCATCAAGTGCTAAGCCCTGCTGCCGACCCCGCCAAGTCTCACCACATCAAGTGCCAAGCCCTGTTGCCGACCCCGCCAAGTCTCACCACATCAAGTGCCAAGTCCTGCTCTGGTGCTGCCAAACCCTGCTTCCAACCCTGCAACATCTGTCCATGTCAAGTGCCAAGCCCTGCTCTGATGCTGCTCCAGGCTCTCACTATCACCACTACATCTTTATGACTGCAGCCTGAGGTGCGTGCCAATCCCTGCTGCTCAAACCCAGCCACATCTGACCTCTTTGAGTTCCAAGCCCTGCTTCCAACTCCGCAACATCTGGCCATGTCAAGTGCCAAGCCCTGCTGCTGACCCTGCCACATACGACCACATCAAGTGCCAAGCCCTGCTGTCGACCCTGCAACATCTGGCGTCAAGTACCAGGCCCTGTTGCCGATCTTGCCGTGCCCATTTCTTCATTTGGAACACCTGCAACATCCTTACCGGATGTTAACTTAGGTTGACTCCACTGTTTAGCTGCTGATATCTTTTGGGGGTCTGTGCTTTCAGACAGCGACCCTTCCAGGGTTGCTTTGGTGCCAGCTCCAGGCTTTGACTATCACCACTTTGTCTTAATGACCTCAACCTAAGGTAGGTGTCTCACCACATCAAGTGCCAAGACCTGCTCTGCTGCTGCTCCATGCTATATCACCAAGATGTCTTTATGACTGCAGCCTGAGGTGCGTGTCCAGCCCTGCTGCCGACCCAGCCACGTCTGACCTTCTTAAGTGCCAAGCCTTGCTTCCAACTCCGCAACATCTGGCCATGTCAAGTGCCAAGTCTCACCACAATAAGTACCAAGCCATGCTGCCAACCTGGCCAAGTCTCATCACATCAAGTACCAAGCTATGCTGCCAACCCGGCCAAGTCTCACCACATCAACTGCCAAGCCCTGCTTTCAAACCCGCAACATCTGACCATGTCAAGTGCCAAGTCTCACCACATCAAGTACCAAGCCATGCTGCCAACCTGGCCAAGTCTCACCACATCAAGTACCAAGCTAAGCTGCCAACCTGGACAAATCTCACCACATCAAGTGCCAAGCCCTGCTTCCAACCCCGCAACAACTGACCATGTCAAGTGCCAAGTCTCACCACATCAAGTACCAAGCTAAGCTGCCAACCTGGACAAATCTCACCACATCAAGTACCAAGCCATGCTGCCAACCTGGCCAAGTCTCACCACATCAAGTACCAAGCTATGTTGCCAACCTGGCCAAGTCTCACCACATCAAGTACCAAGCTATGTTGCCAACCTGGCCAAATCTCACCACATCAAGTACCAAGCTATGTTGCCAACCTGGCCAAGTCTCACCACATCAAGTACCAAGCTATGTTGCCAACCTGGCCAAGTCTCACCACATCAAGTACCAAGCCATGCTGCCAACCTGGACAAGTCTCACCTCATTAAGTACCAAGCCATGCTGCCAACCTGGACAAGTCTCACCACATCAAGTACCAAGCTATGCTGCCAACCTGGCCAAGTCTCACCACATCAAGTACCAAGCTATGCTGCCAACCTGGACAAGTCTCACCTCATCAAGTACCAAGCCATGCTGCCAACCTGGACAAGTCTCACCACATCAAGTACCAAGCTATGTTGCCAACCTGGCCAAGTCTCACCACATCAAGTGCCAAGCCCTGCTTCCAACCCCGCAACATCTGACCATGTCAAGTGCCAAGTCTCACCACATCAAGTACCAAGCCATGCTGCCAACCTGGCCAAGTCTCACCAGATCAAGTACCAAGCCATGCTGCCAACCTGGCCAAGTCTCACCACATCAAGTACCAAGCTATGCTGCCAACCTGGCCAAGTCTCACCACATCAAGTACCAAGCTATGCTGCCAACCTGGCCAAGTCTCACCACATCAAGTACCAAGCTATGCTGCCAACCTGGCCAAGTCTCACCACATCAAGTACCAAGCCATGCTGCCAACCTGGACAAGTCTCACCACATCAAGTACCAAGCCATGCTGCCAACCCAGCCAAGTCTCACCACATCAAGTACCAAGCCATGCTGCCAACCTGGCCAAGTCTCACCACATCAAGTACCAAGCCATGCTGCCAACCTGGACAAGTCTCACCTCATCAAGTACCAAGCCATGCTGCCAACCTGGACAAGTCTCACCACATCAAGTGCCAAGCCATGCTGCCAACCTGGACAAGTCTCACCACATCAAGTACCAAGCTATGCTGCCAACCTGGCCAAGTCTCACCACATCAAGTACCAAGCTATGCTGCCAACCTGGCCAAGTCTCACCAAGTTCTCAAGCTGTTCCAGGCTCTGACTATCACCACTGCATCTTTATGACTGCAGCATGAGGTGCGTGCCAAGCCCTGCTGCCGACCCAGCCACGTTTGACCTCCTTGAGTGCCAAGCCCCCACCCATCAACGTCTGGCCATGTCAAGTACCAGGCTCTGTTGCCAACCCTGCCATGCCCGTTTCTTCATTTGGAAGACCTGGAACATCCTTACTGGCTGTTGACCTAGTTTGACTCCACTGTTTAGCTGCTGATATCTTTTGGGGGTCCTTGCTTTCAGACAGCGACCCTTCCGGGGTTGCTTTAATGCCAGCTCTAGGCTCTATCACCACTACGTCTTAACCTAAGGTACGTGTCTTTGAATTTTGGTCATGCGTTAATTGGACCCTAGAGAAACCTGGCGCCTCCCCGCCGGAGAGGAGCTATATACCCCTATGTAGAGCAGCTTTGTCCAGTTCTAAATCACTTATTTATGATAGCCGTTCCTCTTTAAACTGACCATCAACCAAACCCAGGTCTCTCAGACTGTCGCCCAAACCCGGGTCCCTCAGACCGTCGCCCAAACCCAGGTCTCTCAGACCATCGCCCAAACCCAGGTCTCTCAGACCGTCGCCCAAACCCAGGTCCCTCAGACCGTCGCCCAAACCCAGGTCTCTCAGACCATCGCCCAAACCCAGGTCTCTCAGACTGTCGCCCAAACCCAGGTCTCTCAGAACCAGCGCCCAAACCCAGGTCCCTCAGACCGTCGCCCAAACCCAGGTCTCTCAGACCATCGCCCAAACCCAGGTCTCTCAGACCGTCGCCCAAACCCAGGTCCCTCAGACCGTCGCCCAAACCCGGGTCCCTCAGACCGCCGCCCAAACCCAGATCTCTCAGACTGTCGCCCAAACCCAGGTCTCTCAGAACCAGCGCCCAAACCCAGGTCCCTCAGACCATCGCCCAAACCCGGGTCCCTCAGACCGTTGCCCAAACCCAAGTCTCTCAGACCATTGCCCAAACCCGGGTCCCTCAGACCGTCGCCCAAACCCGGGTCCCTCAGACCGTCGCCCAAACCCAGGTCTCTCAGAACCAGCGCCCAAACCCAGGTCCCTCAGACCATCGCCCAAACCTGGGTCCCTCAGACCGTTGCCCAAACCCAAGTCTCTCAGACCATCGCCCAAACCCGGGTCCCTCAGACCGTCGCCCAAACCCGGGTCCCTCAGACCGTCGCCCAAACCCAGGTCTCTCAGAACCAGCGCCCAAACCCAGGTCCCTCAGACCATCGCCCAAACCCGGGTCCCTCAGACCGTTGCCCAAACCCAAGTCTCTCAGACCATCGCCCAAACCCGGGTCCCTCAGACCGTCGCCCAAACCCAGGTCCCTCAGACCATCGCCCAAACCCGGGTCCCTCAGACCGTTGCCCAAACCCAAGTCTCTCAGACCATCGCCCAAACCCAGGTCTCTCAGACCGTCGCCCAAACCCGGGTCCCTAAGACCGTCGCCCAAACCTAAGTCCCTCAGAACCAGCGCTCATCCACGTTTTGGCGTCTTTTCCATCAAAGTCTGGGAGTATAATGATGAATAATGAATACGGCGATAAGAGAATGGAGGAAATCAATTTACCCAGGAATATTTGCATATTTTATTAAAGGAAACTGTGAATAAATCCCTAAACAGGGCGGAATAATTCAGGCTTTGATTTGATTTGTATACATTAGGCCCATGGGGGGAAAACGAGGTAACCGAGTCATCGCTGTAAGTCTCATTCTAATGAGTTGACTCTTTTAATTAATACACGAAGTTGAGGGTTAACCGGCAGACGTGTCGGTATATTGCGCTGGAAACACGAGCTGCGCTTTACGCGGGGATCCAGAACGCTGCTTAGTGCAACTGCTCCCCGTGCTTTATGGAAAAGAGAGACATATCCCGATATTCACCATCACTTCACCTGCTTTATTCATCAAGCCATAGCGCCAGATAACGACTGGCAGCGACAGGTAGCGACAGGTAGCGAACGGTGACCGCCGGGTGCTATACGCAATACCACATTTATCAAAGCGAATCTGGTGAGCGACTCTAACAGCGACACATAGGCCCTTATTTAAGAAGGGATAGCGTCAGGTAGTGGCTGGTTAATGACAGGTAGCGACAGGTGAACGCCGGACACGGCAGCAATTACACATTTATCAAGCAGAATCTGTTTAGCGACTGGGATAGCGCCATGTAGCGTCTGATTCATCATTTTCACAGCCTCAGCGAACAGCGCCAGCGTTCAGCCTTGCACAGCGCCAGGTATGACCTCTCGCTACCTGTCGCTCTCCCATACATTTTAATGGACGATCCTTTTCTTCTCTTTAAACTGGGTTTTTTTTTCCCACAAAATCGCAAATAATTCTGTGACCTCTCCTGACATTGAATAAGCAGTTTTTCCACAATTTTTTCTTTTTTTTATATATTTCTGCAGAAATGACATCACAGCTCTGCCATTAAAGTGTCATGTTACAATGTTGTTACAATGTAATTCCATATGTTTTCGCTTTGTTACTGGTGGATAGATGCTGGAAAACAGACTTTAATCACACAGCCTCCTGCGCTCTGGGCTTCAGAGAAGCATTTTTCAGCGCCGGAGTTTTGTGAGGATGTTTTTTTGCTGAATATGGTGTGAGTCGGTCGCTATGAGCAGTCGCTAACATGCGCTCCCATACAGCGCTGTACTGGTCAAATAGCGACTCCTCACAATGTATTCAACATTACTGCACAGCGACTCACTCACTATGAAGTAGCGACCCACGGCCGAGCACTGCGACTACTAGCGGGCGCTCTGAAAACACCGCTACAGACGCTCATCTGTCGCTACCTGGCGTTAGTGATGAATCAGCCTGATAGAAACTGATTCATCATCACAGGCGGCTCAGCGTATAGCGCCGGCGCTCTGTCGCTACCTGTCCCTCTCCCATTCATTTCGATGGACGTTACTCTCCTTCTGTATAAACAGGGTTTTTTTGTTTTTGCAAATGATCAAATAATTGTGTGACCTCTCCTGACCTAGAAAAACTCATTTAAGAAACTTTTTTTGTATTAATAATATTTTTATGCAGAATTGTCATTACATGTCTGGTATTAAAGTGTTAATGTCACAATGTAATAACAATGTCAGTGATCAGAAACAGACTTCAGCCTCTGGCGCTATGGGCTACAACGACCCGGTTTTGAGCGCCGGCGCTGTGTGAGGCTGTTTTTTTGATGAATATGGTGTGAGTCAGTCACACTGAGCTGGTGCTACCGTTCGCTCCCATACAGCGCTGTACTGGTGTTAGAGTATCAATGCCGGCCAGCGAGTGAGACGCTCTGAAACAGCGAACCATGGCCGAGCACAGCGACAACTAGCGGTCGCTCTCAATGCTTCGCTACAGACGCTCATCTGTCGCTACCTGGCGCTAGTAATGAATCAGCCTCTTAGTGGACAAGCCCGAGGTCTTAAGTCTCCTGAATAATTGGATCACAAATGGCTGAGCACCGGGGACGGCGATAACACTGGGATTAGCAGGACGGGTGTCGGGGAAGCGCCCAGCGCATATGGTGGTCATGTGACACACCTCCTCCTAATGGCAAGTGGGCGGTTCCCTCTATTCAGGAAACAGGAGCGGACAGTAATCAGCCAGGGGCAGGCTGGCCATCAGGATATTCGTTTTTTCTCACTCTCGTTCCTTCTTTTCTTCACTTTTTGTCATTCCTTCTTTCCTTCTTTTCTTCCTTTTTTGTCATTCCTTCTTTCCTTCTTTTCTTCCCTTTTGTCATTCCTTCTTTCCTTCTTTTCTTCCCTTTTTTGTCATTCCTTCTTTACTTCTTATCTTCCTTTTTTGTCATTCCTTCTTTCCTTCCCTTTTTTGTCATTCCTTCTTTCCTTCCCTTTTTTGTCATTCCTTTTTTCCTTCTTTTCTTCCTTTTTTGTCATTCCTTCTTTCCTTCTTTTCTTCCCTTTTTGTCATTCCTTCTTTTCTTCCCTTTTTTGTCATTCCTTCTTTCCTTCCCTTTTTTGTCATTCCTTTTTTCCTTCTTTTCTTCCTTTTTTGTCATTCCTTCTTTCCTTCTTTTCTTCCCTTTTTGTCATTCCTTCTTTCCTTCTTTTCTTCCCTTTTTTGTCATTCCTTCTTTCCTTCCTTTTTTGTCATTCCTTCTTTCCTTCCCTTTTTTGTCATTCCTTCTTTCCTTCTTTTCTTCCTTTTTTGTCATTCCTTCTTTCCTTCTTTTCTTCCCTTTTGTCATTCCTTCTTTCCTTCTTTTCTTCCCTTTTTTGTCATTCCTTCTTTACTTCTTATCTTCCTTTTTTGTCATTCCTTCTTTCCTTCCCTTTTTTGTCATTCCTTCTTTCCTTCCCTTTTTTGTCATTCCTTTTTTCCTTCTTTTCTTCCTTTTTTGTCATTCCTTCTTTCCTTCTTTTCTTCCCTTTTTGTCATTCCTTCTTTTCTTCCCTTTTTTGTCATTCCTTCTTTTCTTCCCTTTTTTGTCATTCCTTCTTTACTTCTTTTCTTCCTTTTTTGTCATTCCTTCTTTCCTTCTTTTATTCCTTTTTTGTCATTCCTTCTTTCCTTCTTTCCTTCCCTTTTTTGTCATTCCTTCTTTCCTTCCCTTTTTTGTCATTCCTTCTTTCCTTCTTTTATTCCTTTTTTGTCATTCCTTCTTTCCTTCTTTCCTTCCCTTTTTTGTCATTCCTTCTTTCCTTCTTTCCTTCCTTTTTTGTTATTCCTTCTTTCCTTCTTTTCTTCCCTTTTGTCATTCCTTCTTTCCTTCTTTTCTTCCCTTTTTGTCATTCCTTCTTTCCTTCTTTTCTTCCTTTTTTGTCATTCCTTCTTTCCTTCTTTTCCTCCTTTTTTGTCATTCCTTCTTTCCTTCTTTTATTTCCTTTTTGTCATTCCTTCTTTCCTTCTTTTCTTCCCTTTTGTCATTCCTTCTTTCCTTCTTTTCTTCCCTTTTTTGTCATTCCTTCTTTACTTCTTATCTTCCTTTTTTGTCATTCCTTCTTTCCTTCTTTTCCTCCTTTTTTGTCATTCCTTCTTTCCTTCTTTTCCTCCTTTTTTGTCATTCCTTCTTTCCTTCTTTTATTTCCTTTTTGTCATTCCTTCTTTCCTTCTTTTCTTCCCTTTTGTCATTCCTTCTTTCCTTCCCTTTTTTGTCATTCCTTTTTTCCTTCTTTTCTTCCTTTTTTGTCATTCCTTCTTTTCTTCCCTTTTTTGTCATTCCTTCTTTTCTTCCCTTTTTTGTCATTCCTTCTTTACTTCTTTTCTTCCTTTTTTGTCATTCCTTCTTTCCTTCTTTTATTCCTTTTTTGTCATTCCTTCTTTCCTTCTTTCCTTCCCTTTTTTGTCATTCCTTCTTTCCTTCCCTTTTTTGTCATTCCTTCTTTACTTCTTTTCTTCCTTTTTTGTCATTCCTTCTTTCCTTCTTTTATTCCTTTTTTGTCATTCCTTCTTTCCTTCTTTCCTTCCCTTTTTTGTCATTCCTTCTTTCCTTCTTTCCTTCCTTTTTTGTTATTCCTTCTTTCCTTCTTTTCTTCCTTTTTTGTCATTCCTTCTTTCCTTCTTTTCTTCCCTTTTTGTCATTCCTTCTTTTCTTCCCTTTTTGTCATTCCTTCTTTCCTTCTTTTCCTCCTTTTTTGTCATTCCTTCTTTCCTTCTTTTATTTCCTTTTTGTCATTCCTTCTTTCCTTCTTTTCTTCCTTTTTTGTCATTCCTTCTTTCCTTCTTTCCTTCCCTTTTTTGTCAATCCTTCTTTCCTTCTTTCCTTCCTTTTTTGTTATTCCTTCTTTCCTTCTTTTCTTCCTTTTTTGTCATTCCTTCTTTCCTTCTTTTCTTCCCTTTTTGTCATTCCTTCTTTTCTTCCCTTTTTGTCATTCCTTCTTTCCTTCTTTTCCTCCTTTTTTGTCATTCCTTCTTTCCTTCTTTTCTTCCTTTTTTGTCATTCCTTCTTTCCTTCTTTTCTTCCTTTTTTGTCATTCCTTCTTTCCTTCTTTTCTTCCCTTTTTGTCATTCCTTCTTTCCTTCTTTATTCCTTTTTTGTCATTCCTTCTTTCCTTCTTTTCTTCCCTTTTTGTCATTCCTTCTTTCCTTCTTTTCCTCCTTTTTTGTCATTCCTTCTTTCCTTCTTTTCTTCCCTTTTTGTCATTCCTTCTTTCCTTCTTTTCCTCCTTTTTTGTCATTCCTTCTTTCCTTCTTTTCTTCCCTTTTTGTCATTCCTTCTTTCCTTCTTTTCCTCCTTTTTTGTCATTCCTTCTTTCCTTCTTTTATTTCCTTTTTGTCATTCCTTCTTTCCTTCCTTTCTTCCTTTTTTGTCATTCCTTCTTTCCTTCTTTCCTTCCCTTTTTTGTCATTCCTTCTTTCCTTCCTTTCTTCCTTTTTTGTCATTCCTTCTTTCCTTCTTTTCTTCCCTTTTTGTCATTCCTTCTTTTCTTCCCTTTTTTGTCATTCCTTCTTTCCTTCTTTCCTTCCTTTTTTGTCATTCCTTCTTTCCTTCTTTTCCTCCTTTTTTGTCATTCCTTCTTTCCTTCTTTTATTTCCTTTTTGTCATTCCTTCTTTCCTTCTTTTCTTCCCTTTTTGTCATTCCTTCTTTCCTTCCTTTTTTGTCATTCCTTCTTTTCTTCCTTTTTTGTCATTCCTTCTTTCCTTCTTTTATTCCTTTTTTGTCTTTCCTTCTTTTCTTCTATTCTTTGTCATTTCTTTTCTTTCTTTCTTATTCCTTATTTTTTTTCTGTGTCCGTCCTTCATTTCTTTCATAGTAACCACTAAAGAACACCCTAACCAAGGAGTCCAACATGAAGCAGGGCACTCAGCCGGGTAATATGTATCACACAAATCTTTATTATCTAGACATCACACAATATAAAAACACAAAAAAGGCCCTTATTTATGAAGGAAAAGCGCCAGGTAGCGACTGGTGAGCGGCCGGTAATGACGGGCCCCGCCACGAGAACGCCGGCTCCCCACCACAATCACACATTTATCAAGCCAATCCTGCTTAGTGACTGAGATAGCGCCATATAGCGACTCATTCATCATTATTCCAGCCTCAGCCCACAGCGCCAGCGTCCGACCTTGAACAGCGACAGGTATGACCTCTCGCTACCTGGCGCTCTCCAATGCATTTCAATGGAACAATCTTTAAATATTCATAATTCATTGTTATGATTTTTTTTTTTTTTTTAAATGTGAAAAATTCTGTGACCACTTCTGCAATGTTAGATAATTTTTTTAAGTTAAAAAAAAAAAAAAATTGTACAGAATTGATATTACAGGTCAGATATTATTGTATTCATATTACTAAATTATTTAAAAAACTTGTTTTTTTTGGTTTCCAAAAATATGGTTGTTTGGGGGTTAAAAAAATACTTTTAACCCATCGCCGCCAGCGCTCTGGGGTTTAAACAAGCATTTCACAGCGCCAGAATTTTTTGAGCGTGATTTTTTAATGAATATGGTGGGAGCCGGTCGCTATGGCCAGTCGCTATCATGCGCACCCATACATCGCGGAACCTGTCAAATAGCGACTCCTCACCCAGTATTCAACATTACTGCACACCGACTGAGTCGCTATCAACTACCGAACAACGGGCAAGCACAGCGACTACTAGCGGGCGCTCTGAAAATGCCGCTACTGTCGCTCAACTGTCGCTACCTGGCGCTATTAATGAATCGGCCTCCATGACAACACATTTTTTAAAAAAAAAGTCAAGTAAAAAACAGACCCAGGACCTACACAGCACCAATGATGATGTAAGATTTGTAGGATATATGAAATCACAATAATATTGGTATAAACACATCAATAAATACATAGAACATGCGGCCACTTAAAGCATATGAATAAATAATGTCCAACCCCACAATCCAAAAATCATAAACATATCTGCCCGAATATTATAAATACAAATATTAATGTCCTAATAAACCACAAATAAACACTATGGCTCTTTTTTAAGAAGGGATAGCGTCAGGTAGTGGCTGGTTAATGAGAGGTAGCGACAGGTAGCGACAGGTGAACGCCGGACACGGCAGCAATTACACATTTATCAAGCAGAATCTGTTTAGCGACTGGGATAACGCCATGTAGCGTCTGATTCATCATTATCACAGCCTCAGCGAACAGCGCCGGCGTTCAGCCTTGCACAGCGCCAGGGATGACCTCTCGCTACCTGTCGCTCTCCCATACATTTTAATGGACGATCCTTTTCTTCTCTTTAAACAGGGTTTTGTTTTTTTTAATCACAAATAATCCTGTGACCTCTCCTGACATTGAATAAGCATTTTTTTCACAATTTTTTCATTTTTTATATATTTCCTCAGAAATGACATCACAGCTCTGCCATTATAGTGTCATGTGACAATGTTGTTACAATGTAATTCCATATGTTTTCGCTTTGTTACTGGTGGATAGATGCTGAGAAACAGACTTTAATCACACCGCCTCCTGCGCTCTGGGCTTCAGAGAAGCATTTTTCAGCGCCAGAGATTTGTGAGGCTGTTTTTTTGCTGAATATGGTGTGAGTCGGTCGCACTGACCAGTCGCTAACATGCGCTCCCATACAGCGCTGTACTGGTCAAATAGCGACTCCTCACAATGTATTCATCATTACTGCACAGCGACTGAGTCGCTATGAAGTAGTGACCCACGGCCGAGCACTGCGACTACTAGCGGGCGCTCTGAAAATGCCGCTACAGACGCTCATCTGTCGCTACCTGGCGTTAGTGATGAATCAATATTTATTGATAAAAAATCCTGAGCATAACATCACATTAAAATCATCCATTCACAAACATACATATTTCATAGCAGGAGACCACCCTGTGCAAAGTGAAAAGAAAAACCCTTAAACATGATATAAACCAAAGTAAATTAATTCTATATACAAAAAAAATCATATATTTTATGCATATGTATTATGTGTATCCAACTACTGATTCTAATACAAGTGCTGCAGTGCTAATAAAGTGCTTATGGTACAATGTGAAAACTGTGCTATATGTTATATATAAATTCACCTAATAAGTGCTGCCCTAGGGAATGGTGTCCCGCTATCCCCCAAAGAGAGGAGTAAACTGTCCACGCGTTCCGTGGCTACATACCTGGCCACTTCCTCCACTCACCGAGGAATAAACAGTCCACGCGTTCCGTGGCTACATACTTAGCCACTTCCTCCACTCACTGAGGAATAAACAGTGCACGCGTTCCGGGGCTACATACTTAGCCACTTTCTCCACTCACTGAGGAATAAACAGTCCACGCGTTCCGGGGCTACATACTTAGCCACTTCCTCCACCCACTGAGGAATAAACAGTCCACGTGTTCCGTGGCTACATACTTAGCCACTTCCTCCACCCACTGAGGAATAAACAGTCCACGTGTTCCGTGGCTACATACTTAGCCACTTCCTCCACTCACTGAGGAATAAACAGTGCACGCGTTCCGGGGCTACATACTTAGCCACTTCCTCCACTCACTGAGGAATAAACAGTGCACGCGTTCCGGGGCTACATACTTAGCCACTTCCTCCACTCACTGAGGAATAAACAGTGCACGCGTTCCGGGGCTACATACTTAGCCACTTCCTCCACTCACTGAGGAATAAACAGTCCACGCGTTCCGGGGCTACATACTTAGCCACTTCCTCCACTCACTGAGGAATAAACAGTCCACGCGTTCCGGGGCTACATACTTAGCCACTTCCTCCACCCACTGAGGAATAAACAGTCAACGCGTTCCGGGGCTACATACTTAGCCACTTCCTCCACTCACTGAGGAATAAACAGTCCACGCGTTCCGGGGCTACATACTTAGCCACTTCCTCCACTCACTGAGGAATAAACAGTCCACGCGTTCCGGGGCTACATACTTAGCCACTTCCTCCACTCACTGAGGAATAAACAGTCCACGCGTTCCGGGGCTACATACTTAGCCACTTCCTCCACTCACTGAGGAATAAACAGTCCACGCGTTCCGGGGCTACATACTTAGCCACTTCCTCCACCCACCGAGGAATAAACAGTCCACGCGTTCCGGGGCTACATACTTAGCCACTTCCTCCACTCACTGAGGAATAAACAGTCCACGCATTCCGGGGCTACATACTTAGCCACTTCCTCCACCCACCGAGGAATAAACAGTCCACGCATTCCGTGGCTACATACTTAGCCACTTCCTCCACTCACCTTCCACTGCGCATGTGCAGTTCAAGCTCTCTTTATTCCTATGATGACTTGAATGGCTGGGGTGGAACAATAACAATGGAACAATAAGAGCCGTGTGCCCAATGACGTAGTCACGGCAGGCATCTCTCATTGGACGAGAGTCCGCGCATGTGCCATTGGAGCGTGGAAAGGTGAGTTTTTATGGGTGCCCTGAGGGGTTTTGTTACATTTTTAAGGGGAAACTGCAACAAGGGGCAATCACAACATCCGAGTGAGCTCTTTAGTGTTTGGCGAAAATTTCGGGTTCAGGGACATGAACTTTGGGGGTGATTCTGCCTCTGGCCAGCACATATGGGGGGAGGGGCAGCACAGCCACCCCATCCCTCCGCAGGAAGTGTCCATGATGGGGGGGGGCAGAGGCAGCCCAGTTGCCCCATCCCTTCCGCAGTAAGTGTCCTTGATGGGGGGCCAGAGGCAGCCCAGTTGCCCCATCCCTCCGCAGCAAGTGTCCATGATGGGGGGGGGGGAAGAGGCAGCCCAGTTGCCCCATCCCTCCGCAGTAAGTGTCCTTGATGGGGGGGCAGAGGCAGCCCAGTTGCCCCATCCCTCCGCAGTAAATGTCCTTGATGGGGGGGCAGAGGCAGCTCAGCTGCCCCATCCCTCCGCAGTAAGTGTCCTTGATGGGGGGGCAGAGGCAGCCCAGTTGCCCCATCCCTCCGCAGTAAATGTCCTTGATGGGGGGGCAGAGGCAGCTCAGTTACCCCATCCCTCCGCAGTAAGTGTCCTTGATAGGGGGGGCAGAGGCAGCCCAGTTGCCCCATCCCTCCGCAGTAAGTGTCCTTGATGGGGGGGCAGAGGCAGCCCAGTTGCCCCATCCCTCCGCAGTAAATGTCCTTGATGGGGGGGCAGAGGCAGCTCAGTTACCCCATCCCTCCGCAGTAAGTGTCCTTGATAGGGGGGGCAGAGGCAGCCCAGTTGCCCCATCCCTCCGCAGGAAGTGTCCTTGATGGGGGGGGGCAGCCCAGTTGCCCCATCCCTCCGCAGTAAGTGTCCTTGATGGGGGGGGGGCAGCCCAGTTGCCCCATCCCTCCGCAGTAAGTGTCCTTGATAGGGGGGGCAGAGGCAGCCCAGTTGCCCCATCCCTCCGCAGGAAGTGTCCTTGATGGGGGGGGGGGCAGCCCAGTTGCCCCATCCCTCCGCAGTAAGTGTCCTTGATAGGGGGGGCAGAGGCAGCCCAGTTGCCCCATCCCTCCGCAGGAAGTGTCCTTGATGGGGGGGGGGGGGCAGCCCAGTTGCCCCATCCCTCCGCAGTAAGTGTCCTTGATAGGGGGGGCAGAGGCAGCCCAGTTGCCCCATCCCTCCGCAGTAAGTGCCCTTGATGGGGGGGGCAGGGGGTTTTGTTACATTTTTAAGGAGAAACAGCAACAAGGGGCAATCACAACATCCAAGTGAGCTCTTTAGTGTTTGGCCAAACTGTGAATAAAAGTTCGGATTCAGGGACATGAACTTTGGGGGTGATTCTGCCTCTGGCTGGCACATATGGGGGGAGGGGCAGCACAGCCACCCCATTCCTCCACAGTAAGTGTCCCTGATGGGGGGGGGGCAGAGGCAGCCCAACTGCCCCCATGCCTCCGCAGCAACCAGCACATGGTGGGGGACAGGATAGCCACCCCGTCCCTCTGTAAATAGGGCCTATTTTTTAAGGTGGGGCTTATATTTTAAACCATTTGTTAAAAAAATGCTAAAAGTGGACCAAAACCCTGCTGGATCGGTCCAGGAATCTTATAGGCCGATCCATCCCCCACACGCGGGGCATCCGAAATCAGGATGCCCTGCTGTGTGAGACCCCCCTAGGTCACCGGCTACACATACCTGAAATGGCATATGCGCGGGCCGCATCCCCGCTATCCCTCTAGCAAGGCGCTCAGAGCCGCTGAGCTAAGACGTCTCTTAGACGTGCATAGCTCAGCGGCTCCGAGAGCGACGATTAGACGAGTAGCCGCGCCTGCGCCGTAGGACCGCGGTGAGGTGAGTTTTATCGGCAGATCTAAGGGGGGTTTCACATAACGGGGCATCCCCGATCGGGTGCCCAAGGGGAGTGGACCAAAACCGGATGGTCAAAGTCCTGGGTTTTGGTCCACTTTAAAGTGCGTGAAACCCCCCCGATCGCCCTAAATAACTCACCTCACCCCGCTCCTACGCGAGTGCTTGTCCAATCAGAGCGCTCAGAGCCGCTGTGGTATGCACGTACAAGCGACGGACAACCACAGCGGCTCTGAGTGCGCTGGAGGCCGCGTCTCGCGCTCCCTTTTAACAGGGAGCGCGTCCGCGCCGGCCATTCACAAACGGCCAGCGCGGGTGCGCGCCCTGCTATAAGGAAGTGCGAGATGCGGCTGCGGCCCACGCATGCTCCGTTGGAGCGGGGATAAGGTAAGGTTTCCGTGCGATTTCGGATGCCCTGCGGGGAGGGATCTGATCCTATCCCCGCTGGGTGTTGGTCCACTTTAAGAAAAAAAAAAAACATATTAGGGCTGATTTTCAGGGAAATGCGCTAATAGAGCCACAGGTGCGGTCGCGCGGTTTGCACACGCCCAAATCCAGCCACGTCTGCCCCTCACACTGAGTGTCGGCTTCACTCTGGTACAGTGGTTCTCAACCTTTCTAATGCCGTGACCCCGTAATACAGTTCCTCATGTTGCGGTGACCCCGTAATACAGTTCCTCATGTTGCCGTGACCCCACAATACAGTTCCTCATGTTGCCGTGACCCCACAATATAGTTCCTCATGTTGCGGTGACCCCGCAATACAGTTCCTCAAGTTGCGGTGACCCCGCAATACAGTTCCTCATGTTGCGGTGACCCCGCAATACAGTTCCTCATGTTGCGGTGACCCCGCAATACAGTTCCTCATGTTGCCGTGACCCCGCAATACAGTTCCTCATGTTGCCGTGACCCCGCAATACAGTTCCTCATGTTGCCGTGACCCGCAATACACTTCCTCATGTTGCGGTGACCCCCAGTACAGTTCCTCATGTTGCGGTGACCCCACAATACAGTTCCTCATGTTGCCGTGACCCCGCAATACAGTTCCTCATGTTGCCGTGACCCCGCAATACAGTTCCTCATGTTGCGGTGACCCCGCAATACAGTTCCTCATGTTGCGGTGACCCCGCAATACAGTTCCTCATGTTGCGGTGACCCCACAATACAGTTCCTCATGTTGCGGTGACCCCGCAATACAGTTCCTCATGTTGCGGTGACCCCGCAATACAGTTCCTCATGTTGCCGTGACCCCGCAATACAGTTCCTCATGTTGCCGTGACCCCGCAATACTGTTCCTCTTGTTGCGGTGACCCCACAATACAGTTCCTCATGTTGCAGTGACCCCGCAATACAGTTCCTCATGTTGCAGTGACCCCGCAGTACAGTTCCTCATGTTGCCGTGACCCCGCAATACAGTTCCTCATGTTGCGGTGACCCCGCAATACAGTTCCTCATGTTGCCGTGACCCCGCAATACAGTTCCTCATGTTGCCGTGACCCCGCAATACAGTTCCTCATGTTGCAGTGACCCCGCAATACAGTTCCTCATGTTGCGGTGACCCCGCAATACAGTTCCTCATGTTGCGGTGACCCCCAGTACAGTTCCTCATGTTGCGGTGACCCCACAATACAGTTCCTCATGTTGCGGTGACCCCCAGTACAGTTCCTCATGTTGCGGTGACCCCACAATACAGTTCCTCATGTTGCCGTGACCCCGCAATACAGTTCCTCATGTTGCAGTGACCCCGCAATACAGTTCCTCATGTTGCGGTGACCCCGCAATACAGTTCCTCAAGTTGCGGTGACCCCGCAATACAGTTCCTCATGTTGCGGTGACCCCCAGTACAGTTCCTCATGTTGCGGTGACCCCACAATACAGTTCCTCATGTTGCCGTGACCCCGCAATACAGTTCCTCATGTTGCCGTGACCCCGCAATACAGTTCCTCATGTTGCCGTGACCCCGCAATACAGTTCCTCATGTTGCGGTGACCCCGCAATACAGTTCCTCATGTTGCGGTGACCCCGCAATACAGTTCCTCATGTTGCGGTGACCCCACAATACAGTTCCTCATGTTGCGGTGACCCCGCAATACAGTTCCTCATGTTGCGGTGACCCCGCAATACAGTTCCTCATGTTGCCGTGACCCCGCAATACAGTTCCTCATGTTGCCGTGACCCCGCAATACTGTTCCTCTTGTTGCGGTGACCCCACAATACAGTTCCTCATGTTGCAGTGACCCCGCAATACAGTTCCTCATGTTGCAGTGACCCCGCAGTACAGTTCCTCATGTTGCCGTGACCCCGCAATACAGTTCCTCATGTTGCGGTGACCCCGCAATACAGTTCCTCATGTTGCCGTGACCCCGCAATACACTTCCTCATGTTGCGGTGACCCCCAGTACAGTTCCTCATGTTGCCGTGACCCCGCAATACAGTTCCTCATGTTGCCGTGACCCCGCAATACAGTTCCTCATGTTGCCGTGACCCCGCAATACAGTTCCTCATGTTGCCGTGACCCCGCAATACTGTTCCTCATGTTGCCGTGACCCCGCAATACTGTTCCTCATGTTGCCGTGACCCCGCAATACAGTTCCTCATGTTGCCGTGACCCCGCAATACAGTTCCTCATGTTGCCGTGACCCCGCAATACTGTTCCTCATGTTGCCGTGACCCCGCAATACAGTTCCTCATGTTGCCGTGACCCCGCAATACAGTTCCTCATGTTGCCGTGACCCCGCAATACAGTTCCTCATGTTGCCGTGACCCCGCAATACAGTTCCTCATGTTGCTGTGACCCCGCAATACAGTTCCTCATGTTGCCGTGACCCCGCAATACAGTTCCTCATGTTTCGGTGACCCCACAATACAGTTCCTCATGTTGCCGTGACCCCGCAATACACTTCCTCATGTTGCGGTGACCCCCAGTACAGTTCCTCATGTTGCGGTGACCCCACAATACAGTTCCTCATGTTGCCGTGACCCCGCAATACTGTTCCTCTTGTTGCGGTGACCCCACAATACAGTTCCTCATGTTGCGGTGACCCCACAATACAGTTCCTCATGTTGCGGTGACCCCACAAAACAGTTCCTCATGTTGCGGTGATCCCACAATACAGTTCATCATGTTGCAGTGACCCCGCAATAAAGTTCCTCATGTTGCGGTGACCCCGCAATACAGTTTCTCATGTTGCAGTGACCCCGCAATACAGTTCCTCATGTTGCGGTGACCCCGCAATACAGTTCCTCATGTTGCCGTGACCCCGCAATACACTTCCTCATGTTGCGGTGACCCCCAGTACAGTTCCTCATGTTGCGGTGACCCCACAATACAGTTCCTCATGTTGCCGTGACCCCGCAATACAGTTCCTCATGTTGCAGTGACCCCGCAATACAGTTCCTCATGTTGCCGTGACCCCGCAATACAGTTCCTCATGTTACCGTGACCCCACAATACAGTTCCTCATGTTGCCGTGACCCCGCAATACAGTTCCTCATGTTGCGGTGACCCCGCAATACAGTTCCTCATGTTGCCGTGACCCCCAGTACAGTTCCTCATGTTGCGGTGACCCCACAATACAGTTCCTCATGTTGCTGTGACCCCGCAATACAGTTCCTCATGTTGCAGTGACCCCGCAATACAGTTCCTCATGTTGCCGTGACCCCGCAATACAGTTCCTCATGTTGCGGTGACCCCGCAATACAGTTCCTCATGTTGCCGTGACCCCGCAATACAGTTCCTCATGTTGCCGTGACCCCGCAATACAGTTCCTCATGTTGCGGTGACCCCGCAATACAGTTCCTCATGTTGCGGTGACCCCGCAATACAGTTCCTCATGTTGCCGTGACCCCCAGTACAGTTCCTCATGTTGCGGTGACCCCACAATACAGTTCCTCATGTTGCCGTGACCCCGCAATACAGTTCCTCATGTTGCAGTGACCCCGCAATACAGTTCCTCATGTTGCCGTGACCCCGCAATACAGTTCCTCATGTTGCGGTGACCCCGCAATACAGTTCCTCATGTTGCCGTGACCCCGCAATACAGTTCCTCATGTTGCCGTGACCCCGCAATACAGTTCCTCATGTTGCGGTGACCCCGCAATACAGCTCCTCATGTTGCGGTGACCCCGCAATACAGTTCCTCATGTTGCAGTGACTCCGCAATACAGTTCCTCATGTTGCGGTGACCCCGCAATACAGTTCCTCATGTTGCCGTGACCCCGCAATACAGTTCCTCATGTTGCCGTGACCCCGCAATACAGTTCCTCATGTTGCGGTGACCCCGCAATACAGTTCCTCATGTTGCGGTGACCCCGCAATACAGTTCCTCATGTTGCCGTGACCCCCAGTACAGTTCCTCATGTTGCGGTGACCCCACAATACAGTTCCTCATGTTGCCGTGACCCCGCAATACAGTTCCTCATGTTGCAGTGACCCCGCAATACAGTTCCTCATGTTGCCGTGACCCCGCAATACAGTTCCTCATGTTGCGGTGACCCCGCAATACAGTTCCTCATGTTGCCGTGACCCCGCAATACAGTTCCTCATGTTGCCGTGACCCCGCAATACAGTTCCTCATGTTGCGGTGACCCCGCAATACAGCTCCTCATGTTGCGGTGACCCCGCAATACAGTTCCTCATGTTGCAGTGACTCCGCAATACAGTTCCTCATGTTGCGGTGACCCCGCAATACAGTTCCTCATGTTGCCGTGACCCCGCAATACAGTTCCTCATGTTGCCGTGACCCCGCAATACAGTTCCTCATGTTGCAGTGACCCCGCAATACAGTTCCTCATGTTGCCGTGACCCCGCAATACAGTTCCTCATGTTGTGGTGACCCCGCAATACAGTTCCTCATGTTGCCGTGACCCCGCAATACTGTTCCTCTTGTTGCGGTGAACCCACAATACAGTTCCTCATGTTGCAGTGACCCCGCAATACAGTTCCTCATGTTGCTGTGACCCCGCAATACAGTTCCTCATGTTGCGGTGACCCCGCAATACAGTTCCTCATGTTGCCGTGACCCCGCAATACACTTCCTCATGTTGCCGTGACCCCCAGTACAGTTCCTCATGTTGCCGTGACCCCGCAATACAGTTCCTCATGTTGCGGTGACCCCGCAATACAGTTCCTCATGTTGCCGTGACCCCGCAATACAGTTCCTCATGTTGCTGTGACCCCGCAATACAGTTCCTCATGTTGCTGTGACCCCGCAATACAGTTCCTCATGTTGCGGTGACCCCGCAATACAGTTCCTCATGTTGCCGTGACCCCGCAATACAGTTCCTCATGTTGCCGTGACCCGCAATACACTTCCTCATGTTGCGGTGACCCCGCAATACAGTTCCTCATGTTGCCGTGACCCCGCAATACAGTTCCTCATGTTGCAGTGACCCCGCAATACAGTTCCTCATGTTGCCGTGACCCCACAATACAGTTCCTCATGTTGCCGTGACCCCGCAATACAGTTCCTCATGTTGCAGTGACCCCGCAATACAGTTCCTCATGTTGCCGTGACCCCGCAATACAGTTCCTCATGTTGCCGTGACCCCGCAATACAGTTCCTCATGTTGCCGTGACCCCGCAATACAGTTCCTCATGTTGCGGTGACCCCGCAATACAGTTCCTCATGTTGCGGTGACCCCACAATACAGTTCCTCATGTTGCGGTGACCCCGCAATACAGTTCCTCATGTTGCGGTGACCCCGCAATACAGTTCCTCATGTTGCCGTGACCCCGCAATACAGTTCCTCATGTTGCCGTGACCCCGCAATACTGTTCCTCTTGTTGCGGTGACCCCACAATACAGTTCCTCATGTTGCAGTGACCCCGCAATACAGTTCCTCATGTTGCAGTGACCCCGCAGTACAGTTCCTCATGTTGCGGTGACCCCCAGTACAGTTCCTCATGTTGCGGTGACCCCACAATACAGTTCCTCATGTTGCCGTGACCCCGCAATACAGTTCCTCATGTTGCCGTGACCCCGCAATACACTTCCTCATGTTGCGGTGACCCCCAGTACAGTTCCTCATGTTGCGGTGACCCCACAATACAGTTCCTCATGTTGCCGTGACCCCGCAATACAGTTCCTCATGTTGCAGTGACCCCGCAATACAGTTCCTCATGTTGCCGTGACCCCGCAATACAGTTCCTCATGTTGCCGTGACCCCGCAATACAGTTCCTCATGTTGCCGTGACCCCGCAATACAGTTCCTCATGTTGCCGTGACCCCGCAATACAGTTCCTCATGTTGCAGTGACCCCGCAATACAGTTCCTCATGTTGCGGTGACCCCGCAATACAGTTCCTCATGTTGCCGTGACCCCGCAATACAGTTCCTCATGTTGCCGTGACCCCGCAATACAGTTCCTCATGTTGCCGTGACCCCGCAATACTGTTCCTCATGTTGCCGTGACCCCGCAATACAGTTCCTCATGTTGCCGTGACCCCGCAATACAGTTCCTCATGTTGCCGTGACCCCGCAATACAGTTCCTCATGTTGCCGTGACCCCGCAATACAGTTCCTCATGTTGCTGTGACCCCGCAATACAGTTCCTCATGTTGCCGTGACCCCGCAATACAGTTCCTCATGTTTCGGTGACCCCACAATACAGTTCCTCATGTTGCCGTGACCCCGCAATACACTTCCTCATGTTGCGGTGACCCCCAGTACAGTTCCTCATGTTGCGGTGACCCCACAATACAGTTCCTCATGTTGCGGTGACCCCACAATACAGTTCCTCATGTTGCGGTGACCCCACAAAACAGTTCCTCATGTTGCGGTGATCCCACAATACAGTTCATCATGTTGCAGTGACCCCGCAATAAAGTTCCTCATGTTGCGGTGACCCCGCAATACAGTTTCTCATGTTGCAGTGACCCCGCAATACAGTTCCTCATGTTGCGGTGACCCCGCAATACAGTTCCTCATGTTGCAGTGACCCCGCAATACACTTCCTCATGTTGCGGTGACCCCCAGTACAGTTCCTCATGTTGCGGTGACCCCACAATACAGTTCCTCATGTTGCCGTGACCCCGCAATACAGTTCCTCATGTTGCAGTGACCCCGCAATACAGTTCCTCATGTTGCCGTGACCCCGCAATACAGTTCCTCATGTTGCCGTGACCCCACAATACAGTTCCTCATGTTGCCGTGACCCCGCAATACAGTTCCTCATGTTGCGGTGACCCCGCAATACAGTTCCTCATGTTGCCGTGACCCCGCAATACACTTCCTCATGTTGCCGTGACCCCCAGTACAGTTCCTCATGTTGCGGTGACCCCACAATACAGTTCCTCATGTTGCCGTGACCCCGCAATACAGTTCCTCATGTTGCAGTGACCCCGCAATACAGTTCCTCATGTTGCGGTGACCCCGCAATACAGTACCTCATGTTGCCGTGACCCCGCAATACAGTTCCTCATGTTGCCGTGACCCCGCAATACAGTTCCTCATGTTGCGGTGACCCCGCAATACAGCTCCTCATGTTGCGGTGACCCCGCAATACAGTTCCTCATGTTGCAGTGACTCCGCAATACAGTTCCTCATGTTGCGGTGACCCCGCAATACAGTTCCTCATGTTGCCGTGACCCCGCAATACAGTTCCTCATGTTGCCGTGACCCCGCAATACAGTTCCTCATGTTGCAGTGACCCCGCAATACAGTTCCTCATGTTGCCGTGACCCCGCAATACAGTTCCTCATGTTGCCGTGACCCCGCAATACAGTTCCTCATGTTGCGGTGACCCCGCAATACAGTTCCTCATGTTGCCGTGACCCCGCAATACAGTTCCTCATGTTACTGTGACCCCGCAATACTGTTCCTCATGTTGCCGTGACCCCGCAATACTGTTCCTCTTGTTGCGGTGAACCCACAATACAGTTCCTCATGTTGCAGTGACCCCGCAATACAGTTCCTCATGTTGCCGTGACCCCGCAATACAGTTCCTCATGTTGTGGTGACCCCGCAATACAGTTCCTCATGTTGCCGTGACCCCGCAATACAGTTCCTCATGTTGCTGTGACCCCGCAATACAGTTCCTCATGTTGCCGTGACCCCGCAATACTGTTCCTCTTGTTGCGGTGAACCCACAATACAGTTCCTCATGTTGCAGTGACCCCGCAATACAGTTCCTCATGTTGCCGTGACCCCGCAATACAGTTCCTCATGTTGCGGTGACCCCGCAATACAGTTCCTCATGTTGCCGTGACCCCGCAATACACTTCCTCATGTTGCCGTGACCCCCAGTACAGTTCCTCATGTTGCCGTGACCCCGCAATACAGTTCCTCATGTTGCGGTGACCCCGCAATACAGTTCCTCATGTTGCCGTGACCCCGCAATACAGTTCCTCATGTTGCTGTGACCCCGCAATACAGTTCCTCATGTTGCCGTGACCCCGCAATACACTTCCTCATGTTGCCGTGACCCCCAGTACAGTTCCTCATGTTGCCGTGACCCCGCAATACAGTTCCTCATGTTGCGGTGACCCCGCAATACAGTTCCTCATGTTGCCGTGACCCCGCAATACAGTTCCTCATGTTGCTGTGACCCCGCAATACAGTTCCTCATGTTGCTGTGACCCCGCAATACAGTTCCTCATGTAGCGGTGACCCCGCAATACAGTTCCTCATGTTGCCGTGACCCCGCAATACAGTTCCTCATGTTGCGGTGACCCCGCAATACAGTTCCTCATGTTGCGGTGACCCCGCAATACAGTTCCTCATGTTGCTGTGACCCCGCAATACAGTTCCTCATGTAGCGGTGACCCCGCAATACAGTTCCTCATGTTGCCGTGACCCCGCAATACAGTTCCTCATGTTGCGGTGACCCCGCAATACAGTTCCTCATGTTGCGGTGACCCCGCAATACAGTTCCTCATGTTGCGGTGACCCCACAATACAGTTCCTCATGTTGCGGTGACCCCGCAATACAGTTCCTCATGTTGCGGTGACCCCGCAATACAGTTCCTCATGTTGCCGTGACCCCGCAATACAGTTCCTCATGTTGCCGTGACCCCGCAATACTGTTCCTCTTGTTGCGGTGACCCCACAATACAGTTCCTCATGTTGCAGTGACCCCGCAGTACAGTTCCTCATGTTGCCGTGACCCCGCAATACAGTTCCTCATGTTGCAGTGACCCCGCAATACATTTCCTCATGTTGCAGTGACCCCGCAATACAGTTCCTCATGTTGCAGTGACCCCGCAGTACAGTTCCTCATGTTGCCGTGACCCCGCAATACAGTTCCTCATGTTGCGGTGACCCCGCAATACAGTTCCTCATGTTGCCGTGACCCCGCAATACACTTCCTCATGTTGCGGTGACCCCCAGTACAGTTCCTCATGTTGCGGTGACCCCACAATACAGTTCCTCATGTTGCCGTGACCCCGCAATACAGTTCCTCATGTTGCAGTGACCCCGCAATACAGTTCCTCATGTTGCCGTGACCCCGCAATACAGTTCCTCATGTTGCCGTGACCCCGCAATACAGTTCCTCATGTTGCCGTGACCCCGCAATACAGTTCCTCATGTTGCCGTGACCCCGCAATACAGTTCCTCATGTTGCCGTGACCCCGCAATACAGTTCCTCATGTTGCCGTGACCCCGCAATACTGTTCCTCATGTTGCCGTGACCCCGCAATACTGTTCCTCATGTTGTCGTGACCCCGCAATACAGTTCCTCATGTTGCCGTGACCCCGCAATACAGTTCCTCATGTTGCCGTGACCCCGCAATACTGTTCCTCATGTTGCCGTGACCCCGCAATACAGTTCCTCATGTTGCCGTGACCCCGCAATACAGTTCCTCATGTTGCCGTGACCCCGCAATACAGTTCCTCATGTTGCCGTGACCCCGCAATACAGTTCCTCATGTTGCTGTGACCCCGCAATACAGTTCCTCATGTTGCCGTGACCCCGCAATATAGTTCCTCATGTTTCGGTGACCCCACAATACAGTTCCTCATGTTGCCGTGACCCCGCAATACACTTCCTCATGTTGCGGTGACCCCCAGTACAGTTCCTCATGTTGCGGTGACCCCACAATACAGTTCCTCATGTTGCCGTGACCCCGCAATACTGTTCCTCTTGTTGCGGTGACCCCACAATACAGTTCCTCATGTTGCGGTGACCCCACAATACAGTTCCTCATGTTGCGGTGACCCCACAATACAGTTCCTCATGTTGCGGTGACCCCACAAAACAGTTCCTCATGTTGCGGTGATCCCACAATACAGTTCATCATGTTGCAGTGACCCCGCAATAAAGTTCCTCATGTTGCGGTGACCCCGCAATACAGTTTCTCATGTTGCAGTGACCCCGCAATACAGTTCCTCATGTTGCGGTGACCCCGCAATACAGTTCCTCATGTTGCCGTGACCCCGCAATACACTTCCTCATGTTGCGGTGACCCCCAGTACAGTTCCTCATGTTGCGGTGACCCCACAATACAGTTCCTCATGTTGCCGTGACCCCGCAATACAGTTCCTCATGTTGCAGTGACCCCGCAATACAGTTCCTCATGTTGCCGTGACCCCGCAATACAGTTCCTCATGTTGCCGTGACCCCACAATACAGTTCCTCATGTTGCCGTGACCCCGCAATACAGTTCCTCATGTTGCGGTGACCCCGCAATACAGTTCCTCATGTTGCCGTGACCCCCAGTACAGTTCCTCATGTTGCGGTGACCCCACAATACAGTTCCTCATGTTGCCGTGACCCCGCAATACAGTTCCTCATGTTGCAGTGACCCCGCAATACAGTTCCTCATGTTGCCGTGACCCCGCAATACAGTTCCTCATGTTGCGGTGACCCCGCAATACAGTTCCTCATGTTGCCGTGACCCCGCAATACAGTTCCTCATGTTGCCGTGACCCCGCAATACAGTTCCTCATGTTGCGGTGACCCCGCAATACAGCTCCTCATGTTGCGGTGACCCCGCAATACAGTTCCTCATGTTGCGGTGACCCCGCAATACAGTTCCTCATGTTGCCGTGACCCCCAGTACAGTTCCTCATGTTGCGGTGACCCCACAATACAGTTTCTCATGTTGCCGTGACCCCGCAATACAGTTCCTCATGTTGCAGTGACCCCGCAATACAGTTCCTCATGTTGCCGTGACCCCGCAATACAGTTCCTCATGTTGCGGTGACCCCGCAATACAGTTCCTCATGTTGCCGTGACCCCGCAATACAGTTCCTCATGTTGCCGTGACCCCGCAATACAGTTCCTCATGTTGCGGTGACCCCGCAATACAGCTCCTCATGTTGCGGTGACCCCGCAATACAGTTCCTCATGTTGCAGTGACTCCGCAATACAGTTCCTCATGTTGCGGTGACCCCGCAATACAGTTCCTCATGTTGCCGTGACCCCGCAATACAGTTCCTCATGTTGCCGTGACCCCGCAATACAGTTCCTCATGTTGCAGTGACCCCGCAATACAGTTCCTCATGTTGCAGTGACCCCGCAATACAGTTCCTCATGTTGCCGTGACCCCGCAATACAGTTCCTCATGTTGTGGTGACCCCGCAATACTGTTCCTCTTGTTGCGGTGAACCCACAATACAGTTCCTCATGTTGCAGTGACCCCGCAATACAGTTCCTCATGTTGCCGTGACCCCGCAATACAGTTCCTCATGTTGTGGTGACCCCGCAATACAGTTCCTCATGTTGCCGTGACCCCGCAATACAGTTCCTCATGTTGCTGTGACCCCGCAATACAGTTCCTCATGTTGCCGTGACCCCGCAATACAGTTCCTCATGTTGCCGTGACCCCGCAATACAGTTCCTCATGTTGCGGTGACCCCGCAATACTGTTCCTCTTGTTGCGGTGAACCCACAATACAGTTCCTCATGTTGCAGTGACCCCGCAATACAGTTCCTCATGTTGCTGTGACCCCGCAATACAGTTCCTCATGTTGCGGTGACCCCGCAATACAGTTCCTCATGTTGCCGTGACCCCGCAATACACTTCCTCATGTTGCCGTGACCCCCAGTACAGTTCCTCATGTTGCCGTGACCCCGCAATACAGTTCCTCATGTTGCGGTGACCCCGCAATACAGTTCCTCATGTTGCCGTGACCCCGCAATACAGTTCCTCATGTTGCTGTGACCCCGCAATACAGTTCCTCATGTTGCTGTGACCCCGCAATACAGTTCCTCATGTTGCGGTGACCCCGCAATACAGTTCCTCATGTTGCCGTGACCCCGCAATACAGTTCCTCATGTTGCCGTGACCCGCAATACACTTCCTCATGTTGCGGTGACCCCCAGTACAGTTCCTCATGTTGCGGTGACCCCACAATACAGTTCCTCATGTTGCCGTGACCCCGCAATACAGTTCCTCATGTTGCAGTGACCCCGCAATACAGTTCCTCATGTTGCCGTGACCCCGCAATACAGTTCCTCATGTTGCCGTGACCCCGCAATACAGTTCCTCATGTTGCCGTGACCCCGCAATACAGTTCCTCATGTTGCGGTGACCCCGCAATACAGTTCCTCATGTTGCGGTGACCCCACAATACAGTTCCTCATGTTGCGGTGACCCCGCAATACAGTTCCTCATGTTGCGGTGACCCCGCAATACAGTTCCTCATGTTGCCGTGACCCCGCAATACAGTTCCTCATGTTGCCGTGACCCCGCAATACTGTTCCTCTTGTTGCGGTGACCCCACAATACAGTTCCTCATGTTGCAGTGACCCCGCAATACAGTTCCTCATGTTGCAGTGACCCCGCAGTACAGTTCCTCATGTTGCCGTGACCCCGCAATACAGTTCCTCATGTTGCGGTGACCCCGCAATACAGTTCCTCATGTTGCCGTGACCCCGCAATACACTTCCTCATGTTGCGGTGACCCCCAGTACAGTTCCTCATGTTGCGGTGACCCCACAATACAGTTCCTCATGTTGCCGTGACCCCGCAATACAGTTCCTCATGTTGCAGTGACCCCGCAATACAGTTCCTCATGTTGCCGTGACCCCGCAATACAGTTCCTCATGTTGCCGTGACCCCGCAATACAGTTCCTCATGTTGCCGTGACCCCACAATACAGTTCCTCATGTTGCAGTGACCCCGCAATACAGTTCCTCATGTTGCAGTGACCCCGCAATACAGTTCCTCATGTTGCCGTGACCCCGCAATACAGTTCCTCATGTTGCCGTGACCCCGCAATACAGTTCCTCATGTTGCAGTGACCCCGCAATACAGTTCCTCATGTTGCAGTGACCCCGCAATACAGTTCCTCATGTTGCCGTGACCCCGCAATACAGTTCCTCATGTTGCCGTGACCCCGCAATACTGTTCCTCATGTTGCCGTGACCCCGCAATACAGTTCCTCATGTTGCCGTGACCCCGCAATACAGTTCCTCATGTTGCCGTGACCCCGCAATACAGTTCCTCATGTTGCTGTGACCCCGCAATACAGTTCCTCATGTTGCCGTGACCCCGCAATACAGTTCCTCATGTTTCGGTGACCCCACAATACAGTTCCTCATGTTGCCGTGACCCCGCAATACACTTCCTCATGTTGCGGTGACCCCCAGTACAGTTCCTCATGTTGCGGTGACCCCACAATACAGTTCCTCATGTTGCCGTGACCCCGCAATACTGTTCCTCTTGTTGCGGTGACCCCACAATACAGTTCCTCATGTTGCGGTGACCCCACAATACAGTTCCTCATGTTGCGGTGACCCCACAATACAGTTCCTCATGTTGCGGTGACCCCACAAAACAGTTCCTCATGTTGCGGTGATCCCACAATACAGTTCATCATGTTGCAGTGACCCCGCAATAAAGTTCCTCATGTTGCGGTGACCCCGCAATACAGTTTCTCATGTTGCAGTGACCCCGCAATACAGTTCCTCATGTTGCGGTGACCCCGCAATACAGTTCCTCATGTTGCAGTGACCCCGCAATACACTTCCTCATGTTGCGGTGACCCCCAGTACAGTTCCTCATGTTGCGGTGACCCCACAATACAGTTCCTCATGTTGCCGTGACCCCGCAATACAGTTCCTCATGTTGCAGTGACCCCGCAATACAGTTCCTCATGTTGCCGTGACCCCGCAATACAGTTCCTCATGTTGCCGTGACCCCACAATACAGTTCCTCATGTTGCCGTGACCCCGCAATACAGTTCCTCATGTTGCGGTGACCCCGCAATACAGTTCCTCATGTTGCCGTGACCCCGCAATACACTTCCTCATGTTGCCGTGACCCCCAGTACAGTTCCTCATGTTGCGGTGACCCCACAATACAGTTCCTCATGTTGCCGTGACCCCGCAATACAGTTCCTCATGTTGCAGTGACCCCGCAATACAGTTCCTCATGTTGCGGTGACCCCGCAATACAGTTCCTCATGTTGCCGTGACCCCGCAATACAGTTCCTCATGTTGCCGTGACCCCGCAATACAGTTCCTCATGTTGCGGTGACCCCGCAATACAGCTCCTCATGTTGCCGTGACCCCGCAATACAGTTCCTCATGTTGCAGTGACCCCGCAATACAGTTCCTCATGTTGCAGTGACTCCGCAATACAGTTCCTCATGTTGCGGTGACCCCGCAATACAGTTCCTCATGTTGCCGTGACCCCGCAATACAGTTCCTCATGTTGCCGTGACCCCGCAATACAGTTCCTCATGTTGCAGTGACCCCGCAATACAGTTCCTCATGTTGCCGTGACCCCGCAATACAGTTCCTCATGTTGCCGTGACCCCGCAATACAGTTCCTCATGTTGCGGTGACCCCGCAATACAGTTCCTCATGTTGCCGTGACCCCGCAATACAGTTCCTCATGTTACTGTGACCCCGCAATACTGTTCCTCATGTTGCCGTGACCCCGCAATACTGTTCCTCTTGTTGCGGTGAACCCACAATACAGTTCCTCATGTTGCAGTGACCCCGCAATACAGTTCCTCATGTTGCCGTGACCCCGCAATACAGTTCCTCATGTTGTGGTGACCCCGCAATACAGTTCCTCATGTTGCCGTGACCCCGCAATACAGTTCCTCATGTTGCTGTGACCCCGCAATACAGTTCCTCATGTTGCCGTGACCCCGCAATACTGTTCCTCTTGTTGCGGTGAACCCACAATACAGTTCCTCATGTTGCAGTGACCCCGCAATACAGTTCCTCATGTTGCCGTGACCCCGCAATACAGTTCCTCATGTTGCGGTGACCCCGCAATACAGTTCCTCATGTTGCCGTGACCCCGCAATACACTTCCTCATGTTGCCGTGACCCCCAGTACAGTTCCTCATGTTGCCGTGACCCCGCAATACAGTTCCTCATGTTGCGGTGACCCCGCAATACAGTTCCTCATGTTGCCGTGACCCCGCAATACAGTTCCTCATGTTGCTGTGACCCCGCAATACAGTTCCTCATGTTGCTGTGACCCCGCAATACAGTTCCTCATGTAGCGGTGACCCCGCAATACAGTTCCTCATGTTGCCGTGACCCCGCAATACAGTTCCTCATGTTGCGGTGACCCCGCAATACAGTTCCTCATGTTGCGGTGACCCCGCAATACAGTTCCTCATGTTGCCGTGACCCCGCAATACAGTTCCTCATGTTGCCGTGACCCCGCAATACAGTTCCTCATGTTGCCGTGACCCCGCAATACAGTTCCTCATGTTGCCGTGACCCCGCAATACAGTTCCTCATGTTGCCGTGACCCCGCAATACTGTTCCTCATGTTGCCGTGACCCCGCAATACAGTTCCTCATGTTGCCGTGACCCCGCAATACAGTTCCTCATGTTGCCGTGACCCCGCAATACAGTTCCTCATGTTGCCGTGACCCCGCAATACAGTTCCTCATGTTGCTGTGACCCCGCAATACAGTTCCTCATGTTGCCGTGACCCCGCAATACAGTTCCTCATGTTTCGGTGACCCCACAATACAGTTCCTCATGTTGCCGTGACCCCGCAATACACTTCCTCATGTTGCGGTGACCCCCAGTACAGTTCCTCATGTTGCGGTGACCCCACAATACAGTTCCTCATGTTGCCGTGACCCCGCAATACTGTTCCTCTTGTTGCGGTGACCCCACAATACAGTTCCTCATGTTGCGGTGACCCCACAATACAGTTCCTCATGTTGCGGTGACCCCACAATACAGTTCCTCATGTTGCGGTGACCCCACAAAACAGTTCCTCATGTTGCGGTGATCCCACAATACAGTTCATCATGTTGCAGTGACCCCGCAATAAAGTTCCTCATGTTGCGGTGACCCCGCAATACAGTTTCTCATGTTGCAGTGACCCCGCAATACAGTTCCTCATGTTGCGGTGACCCCGCAATACAGTTCCTCATGTTGCAGTGACCCCGCAATACACTTCCTCATGTTGCGGTGACCCCCAGTACAGTTCCTCATGTTGCGGTGACCCCACAATACAGTTCCTCATGTTGCCGTGACCCCGCAATACAGTTCCTCATGTTGCAGTGACCCCGCAATACAGTTCCTCATGTTGCCGTGACCCCGCAATACAGTTCCTCATGTTGCCGTGACCCCACAATACAGTTCCTCATGTTGCCGTGACCCCGCAATACAGTTCCTCATGTTGCGGTGACCCCGCAATACAGTTCCTCATGTTGCCGTGACCCCGCAATACACTTCCTCATGTTGCCGTGACCCCCAGTACAGTTCCTCATGTTGCGGTGACCCCACAATACAGTTCCTCATGTTGCCGTGACCCCGCAATACAGTTCCTCATGTTGCAGTGACCCCGCAATACAGTTCCTCATGTTGCGGTGACCCCGCAATACAGTTCCTCATGTTGCCGTGACCCCGCAATACAGTTCCTCATGTTGCCGTGACCCCGCAATACAGTTCCTCATGTTGCGGTGACCCCGCAATACAGCTCCTCATGTTGCGGTGACCCCGCAATACAGTTCCTCATGTTGCAGTGACTCCGCAATACAGTTCCTCATGTTGCGGTGACCCCGCAATACAGTTCCTCATGTTGCCGTGACCCCGCAATACAGTTCCTCATGTTGCCGTGACCCCGCAATACAGTTCCTCATGTTGCAGTGACCCCGCAATACAGTTCCTCATGTTGCCGTGACCCCGCAATACAGTTCCTCATGTTGCCGTGACCCCGCAATACAGTTCCTCATGTTGCGGTGACCCCGCAATACAGTTCCTCATGTTGCCGTGACCCCGCAATACAGTTCCTCATGTTACTGTGACCCCGCAATACTGTTCCTCATGTTGCCGTGACCCCGCAATACTGTTCCTCTTGTTGCGGTGAACCCACAATACAGTTCCTCATGTTGCAGTGACCCCGCAATACAGTTCCTCATGTTACTGTGACCCCGCAATACAGTTCCTCATGTTGCCGTGACCCCGCAATACAGTTCCTCATGTTGTGGTGACCCCGCAATACAGTTCCTCATGTTGCCGTGACCCCGCAATACAGTTCCTCATGTTGCTGTGACCCCGCAATACAGTTCCTCATGTTGCCGTGACCCCGCAATACTGTTCCTCTTGTTGCGGTGAACCCACAATACAGTTCCTCATGTTGCAGTGACCCCGCAATACAGTTCCTCATGTTGCCGTGACCCCGCAATACAGTTCCTCATGTTGCGGTGACCCCGCAATACAGTTCCTCATGTTGCCGTGACCCCGCAATACACTTCCTCATGTTGCCGTGACCCCCAGTACAGTTCCTCATGTTGCCGTGACCCCGCAATACAGTTCCTCATGTTGCGGTGACCCCGCAATACAGTTCCTCATGTTGCCGTGACCCCGCAATACAGTTCCTCATGTTGCTGTGACCCCGCAATACAGTTCCTCATGTTGCTGTGACCCCGCAATACAGTTCCTCATGTAGCGGTGACCCCGCAATACAGTTCCTCATGTTGCCGTGACCCCGCAATACAGTTCCTCATGTTGCGGTGACCCCGCAATACAGTTCCTCATGTTGCCGTGACCCCGCAATACAGTTCCTCATGTTGCGGTGACCGCAAACCAAAAAAGAATTTTGGTGACTACTTCAAAACTGTAATTTTGCTCCAGTTATGACTGGGAATGTAAATACCTGATATGCATTATGTATTCTCATTGCTACAAATCAAACATCATTTAAACATAGCGATTAATCACAAAAACAATATTTAATTATATGTTGAGAAATATTTATTACTAATTCCAATAAATAACATTTCACCATGGCATAGCATGTGCCGGAAACTGTCATTTCTCCGCCTCTTATTGAAATTAATAGGAGGCTGCGGCGGATTGTGTGGTAACTCGAGATTCTCGGGAGCTCTCTTCCACACAATCCGCCGCACTGGCAATGAAATCAATAGGAGGCGGATTCAATGCCGGAAAGCGCTGATTTTAGCTGTTTCCTCATTCAGAATATGGGAAAATAGTGGGAGATATGGGAGATAATTATACATTGGGGAACAGTGTGAACTACATCTTATAGTGTCTCTTATAGTATAAGACACTGTGTAAATGTTTGGTGCTTTGTGTAAGTGTAAGCGGCTTTGTGTACTGTGTAATGATTACACACAAAGCGCCTTACACTTACACAGTATTGTGTGTATGGTGTGTGTACTGTTATTACACCAGCAGGCGTCTCGCAGGCTCTCTTGGCTTCTGTCCTCCGGCGCTTGCTGCGTCCGCCCACTGATGACGTCAGCAAGCGCCGGACATACGTAATGCGCTGCTATGGACTGTGGAGCGTTCCCCCCGCTTCCTCCGCTCCTTAGGCCCCGGACGGATGATGCAATCATGTCTGCGAACGCGCATCCATATCGGCATGCGTTCCAGCTGAATAGCGCTGCTGCAGACGGTAGCGCGATTTTTCAGCAGCTAAAGCCATCGGAAAATAGGCGACCCCTGTGTTTTGGTCGTTCGACCCCTGCCAGGGTCCCGACCCACAGGTTGAGAACCGCTGCTCTGGTAAGAACGTTGGCCTGAAAATAGCCAAAAGCCGTCCGCAATGACACCGTCACGCGGCACGACGCAGCCGCCGCCTTCGCTACAATTAAGCGTCTCCGTAGCTTATTTGTCGGGAGGATTGCTACTCGGGAGAGCAAAGTATACAGGCCAGAAGCGCCTAATAACAGATATTAGCAGTCTCGGATATTAATAGCCGCGTGTGTCACGTCGTATGACAGTAATTCACAGCGCCGCGGACCGCGGGGCCCTTCATTCTCCTCGGGAAGGACCCGCTCTTCCCCCGTACGAATAGAAAATAAACACAGCCTTTCCGGGGCGCAAATGCCAAGCGAATGTTTAAATTTTGATTAAATAATAGATGTGCGTTGAGAGGCCCCCTCTTCGCGATACGTCATTAGGAAGCGATAACGAGACGCTCGCACGGGCCTAATGATTATAATTAGAGCACATAAAGTGTACGATATGACACTAGGCCATTATTAACCCTACAAGACTTGTTTTTGGGGGGGGGGGGTTTGGACAAGCGGGGCAATGTTACCGACAATGGAGATTATAGTTATAATGACTCCACTAACAACACTCCCCGGAGACAAAGCCACGAGAGGAAAAAAAAGAAAACCCTTTGTGCAGTTCCAGGGAGCGTAAGGAGAATGCCGGCCAGTGTATTAGATCGGACAGTTACATACTTATTCTATACATTTAACCCCCAGAAAAACTTAAATAAATGGGTGGTTGGTGCACGTACTTGGAGATGCTGCACAAAACCGGACCAGGAACTTCTAAACGGGAGGGGAAGGTGATCCCAGTCATCCTGAGGGTGAGGGCAAATCCGACAGAGCTGGTGGAGAAACTTTATTTGCCATGCAGCATACATGCGGTCGATGTGAGCGGAAGAAGCAAGGAGCGGGATACCCTTCACCCAAGCAAGTGTTACGCTCTGGGTACTTCAAAGATCCGCTCGGGTAACTCCAGCCCTCCAGGTAAGCCCTCAACCCCCAATCTCCGCAGCCAGCTTCACCTGTAGGAGCCCCCGCTTGCCGGGACGCAGAATACGCCTGCCCGGGATCGGTTGCCCCCAGGACTTCAATGGCTCAAAGGATGTAGGCTTACTGTTCGGAGGTCTGGAGAACCTGTGGCTGGGAGCGGTATTGAATGAGCCCAATAGCTGGAGCGTAAAACGGAAGTCCAAACAGGCTAGGGGTCGGCAACGGGAGTTCCGAGAAGGCAGCGGTACAATAGGAGTAGACAAATCGTGGTCAAGGATCAGAGCTGAGGTCGGCAACAGAAGTTCAGATCGAGGATGGTCAAACTCAGGTGGTGGTCGGCAACAGGAGTTCAGATCAAGAATGGTCAAGTACAGGCGGTGGTCGGCAACGGGAGTTCAGATCAATCAACAGACAAGCTAGATAGACTAGGTACTAGGCGCTATAACAGGCACTGATGAACTGACGGGGAAGAGCTTATATAGGAGCCAGGTATCAGGGGAATTGTGTGGTGACTGGTGCATACTGGGATCCTGGCGAAGCCCTCACATCCCTTAGGGCTCATTGGCCCTGTCCCTGCAGGGCACTCCCCCCACCCCACCTGGCCCTTTAATTAACTTTCCCCCGGCGGCCTCGCTGAGAGCAGCGCCGCCGGAGGATATAACCAGAACGTGCTCGCGCTCGTGTAAGGAAGCCGGGGCCGCCGGCCGGAACAGCAGAAGCCGCCGCTCGCCGCGCCCGCCGGGCGGGTGGCTGCGCAGCGGGCGGCTGAGCATCGGGGACGCCGCTGGACCGGGAGACGGGTAAGTGAATCCTGACAGCAAGAAGCGGCACAGGTAGCCGCGTGCGCATGTGTTTTGTTTCCCTGCTCCCTTCTGGGTTTTTTTTTCCGGGGCTGGACCAGGCAGAAACAGTTGCCAAGCAGTAGGAGACAACAAGTTACTAACCTTTGAATCACTAACCCAACCAGGAGCATGCATAAACCGTACATTTAAATAAACAACTCTCTTCCAAATTAGATCATCTTTACTTTTTTGTGTTTTGTTAAATGAGCAAAAGTTCAAACTGACAAATCACATGACGAAGTGTCGGAAAGCTTGTACAGCTGCCAACGATCCACCTACACAGCCAGCGTTAAAATCTACTTCTCTTAGTTTGAAGACAGCAGCTTCTTATTTCATCACTTTTAAAACAAATCGAAGATAACGAGGGAAAAAAACAAACAAGCAACAAAGCTATCGACGAGTCCGCTCTAATGCTGGCTTTACACGAGCAGATGAATTGGCTGTCCGCTCAATGAGTGCGCGACCGACCATACAAATCTTCTGCAATACAGCGACTGTTCAGACGTTTCGAGGGCGACTTCTGTTTTCACACTCCAACCATCAAGCAATGAACGAGAAACTTTTGGTCAGCCAAAATGATACGACGACCCACAGACGGACTGTTTCCACGGAGCAAATATCGCTGAATTGTGGCTTTAGCGATTTCTCGCTTAATAATCGCTCTGTGTACATCCAGCATAACTCAAGGATGTGCTTGCTGGCAAATGGGCGGAACTCAGCCCGTCAATCACAGAGCTTCACACTAGCAGATGCCATCACATCCATGTAAAGTGGACCTTCAACATGAATAAGAGCCTAGCTTATAAGTTTCCCCCCCCCGTACATACAGGTTGCCCACATTAATCTGGACCCTCACCCTGAATAAGAGCCTATCTTGTATGTTCCCCCCCCCCCGTACATACAGATTGTCCACATCCTCACACTGAATAAGAGTCTATCTCGTATGTTTCCCACCCTGTACATACAGATTGCCCACATTAATCCAGACCTTCACCCTGAATAAGAGCCTATATTATATGTTTCTCACACCCTGTACATACAGATTGCCCATATTAATCCGGACCCTCACACTGAATAAGCGCCTATCTTGTATGTTTCCCACCCTGTACATACAGATTGCTCACATTAATCCGGACCTTCACCCTGAATAAGAGCCTATCTTATATGTTTCCCCCCTGTACATACAGATTGCCCACATTAATCCGGACCCTCACCCTGAATAAGAGCCTATCTTGTATGTTTCCCCCCCGTACATACAGATTGCCCACAATTATCCGGACCTTCACCCTGAATAAAAGCCTATCTTGTTTGGCATCCAAGCAGTGCACACCTGCTGCTCTTTTCTGCATTTACTGTCTTTTTTACCTACTGTTGCTCTATGGGTTACATCACAAGTTTCCTGCTGTATTGAACGTACATGTCAAGATTCCTGCTGCAAGATCCTGTCTTAAAAATAAAGCTTTTGAAATGTATTCTATGTGACCCACGAACAGGCGAGTAAGCTATCTGCCAAGCCTTATGGAATAAAGAAAACATCTGTCACAGACACACACAGGAAACGTGGAGCTGTCTATAGGAATTACACTACTGCCATCTGGTGAGTCAGAATATACGCGGGGGCAGCGATCCTTTATTGGATATTGGTCCCTCAGACAGAATAAGAACAAGCTCGGGGGGGGGGGGGGGCATCCAAAATACTGGAGCACCCCACCCTGAACATAGCCCCCCAGAATACCCGATATCCTTAAAGTGGACCAACACCCAGGGGGGATCGACCCGGGAATCTATAAGATATCCCGATATCGGATGCCTCACGGAGTGAAACCCCCCAGGACGCCGAGAAACCTTACCTTATCCCCGTTCCAACGGCGCATGCATGGGCCGCATCTCGCGCTTCCCTCTAGCAGGGCGCCGTTTGTGAATGCTCCCGTTTGCTCCCTGTTAGAAGAAAGCGCGAGATGCGGCCTCCAGTGCTCTCAGAGCCGCTGTGGTTGTCCGTCGCTTGTCCGTACATACCACAGCGGCTCTGAGCGCTCTGATTGGACGAGCGCTCGCGTAGGAGTGGGGTGAGGTGAGTTATTTAGGGCGATCTAAAATCCTGGGTGTTGGTCCACTTTAACATCTCTTCAGGAAAGGAGTCCCGCGATTGGCCGCCGATGCACACGTGGGTGGGGTGTTCCAGTGGCCAGCGTCCATGGCACACTTGACTGCCCAGCAATGAATCACAGGACTCCTTTTCCGGCTGGCTCAAGATGAAGGTAAGGATATCGGGATATCGGGCGTTTTGGGGTAAAAAACGGGTGTTGTTCCGGTTTAAGCTTTGGGGGTAGAAGAGAGTAGTGTCTGCGACTGTTCTATGTTTATGTGCAAACAGGTCTCACCACACAAGGGGGGCCCGCCTAACCCACCAAACCTACGGCCACAGCAGCAAGTGGGACCCCTGCAGGGGCTATGGCGAGGTGGGGTGAGAACGAATGATTGTAGTGCTGATTTGGGATAAAGAATTCTGTGGCTATCCTGGGCAGGTTAATTATGTATCTGTCCTGTGCAAAATAATTAGGTGGTTGCCCTAGGCAAAATATTTCCATGCCTGTCTGCATATTTCCTGGACAAAATTCATCATTCTCATACCTATCAACATTTCAGGGTGGGAAACAATTTTTAAATGAAGCCACGCCCCTCATTGAGGGATGAAGCCACGCCCCTCATTGAGGGATGGATGAAGCCACGCTCCCTCATTGGGGGATGATGAAGCCACGCCCCTCATTGAGGGATGAAGCCACGCCCCTCATTGAGGGATAGATGAAGCCACGCTCCCTCATTGGGGGATGGATGAAGCCACGCTCCCTCATTGAGGGATGAAGCCACGCCCCTCATTGGGGGATGGATGGGAGATACATTGTAACAGTTGCAACAATAGAAACACTTTGAATCATATTAGTGGGGACTCGAGGAAACTCTGCTTTAGAGGCTGCGACGTAATTGGAACACAGACCCACATCTGGTGGGACTGTCATTTAGTTAGGATTTTCTGGAATAGGGTCTTTGCAGTCCTTAGTAAAGTTCTAGATAGTACCCTGGAAGTAGACCCTTGGATTGCACTATTGAATGGTCCTGTTGCTCTAGCCACTAAAAATAATAAACGTCTCATCTACCACATTCTTACGGGTGCTAAACTGATCATTGCAAGATCCTGGAGAACCCCTAAACTAATGCCCTTATTCATCAAGCGATAGCGCCAGGTAGTGTCTGACGAGCGCCAGGTAGCGGCAGCTAACAGCGACTACCGACTCAAGTACGCCCGGCGGCGGTCACAATGACGCATTTATCAAGCAAAATGAGGCTAGCGCCGGCGAGAGCGACGGCTAGCGCGGCATTCATCATGAAGCCGCCTGGACCGAACAGCGCCGCTGCAAATTCCCGAACAGCGCCAGGTATGAGCTGTCGCTCCCTGGCGATGTCCAATGCATTTCAATGGAGCAATCTATAATTATTCATAATTAATTGGTATTATTTTTTTTTTCTTTTTTTTTAATGTCAAAAAATCGGAGACCACTTCTGCAATGTTAGGATTTATTTTTAAGTTAAAAAAAAATTAAAAAAAAATATGTGCAGAATTGATCTAACAGGTCTGAGATTAATGTATTCATATTACAAAATGATTCTAAAAACATGTATAATGTTACATTCAAAAAATATGGTTGTTTAGGGGTTAAAAACTAGTTAATACACATCGCCGCCAGCGCTCTGGGGTTTAAACAAGGAATGGACAGCGACAGCACATTCGGAGCGTGATTTGTTGATGAATATGAAGCTAGCCGTTCGCTCTGGCCATTCGTTGTCAGGCGCTCACATACAACGCTGGACCTGTGAAACAGCGACCCCCCAGCCCGTATTCAACATTACCGCACATCGACTGAGTCGCTGTCATCAAGCTAACGCCGGCCAAGCACAGCGAATACTGGCTGGCGCTGAAAAAATCACGCTACAGTCGCTCATCTGTCGCTACCTGGCGCTATTAATGAATCGGCCTCTAAGTTTCAGAGAGTTTAAGAATACAGTTGCTTACATTATGTCCATGGAGAAAATGTCCATATTACACAACGGCACTCTGGAGAGATTTCGGGAAGTGTGGGAGCCTTGGATTCAAGAATGTCTGCCAGCAGACTTCGATACCAGCCTTCTAATTATATGATCTTGTGGAAGTATTGGTCTTCTCCCTACAGCCTCCCCAACTGACTCCATCCCTTTACCTTCCCATTCCTCCCTTTTTCCCTCCTTCTCTCTTTTAGATCACTCTTCTTCTTTCTTTAGCTCCCCCCTCCCTCCCCCCCTTTTTTTTTCTTTATTAATTTTTATTTTATTATTATTGTACTTGACAAGCAATTAAAGTTTGCTTATTATAAGCTTTATTGAGCTTTAATATTGTTTAACATATGTGAAACCAGCGGCCTTATTTATCAAGGGCTAGCGCCAGGTAGTGTCTGACGAGCGCCAGGTACCGCCAGCTATCGGCGGCTACCGAATCAAGTACGCCCGGCGGCGGTCACAATGACGCATTTATCACGCTAAATGAGGCTAGCGCCGGCGAGAGCGTCAGCTAGTGCGGGATTCATCATGTAGCCGACTGCAACGAACAGCGCCGCTGCTAATCCCATCACAGCGACAGGTATGACCTGGCGCTCCCTGGCGTGGTCCAATGCATTTCAATGGAGCAATCTTTAAATAATCATAATTAATTGCTATTACTGTTTTTTTTTTTTTTTTTCTTTTTTTAAATGTCAAAAATTCTGTGACCACTTCTGCAATGTTAGGATTTTTTTTAAAGTAAAAAAAAAAAAAAAATATGTGCAGAATTGATATTACAGGTCTGATATTCATGTATTCATATTACAAAATGTTTAGAAAAACTTGTATAATTTTTACATGTAAAAAAAAAGGTTGTTTGGGGGTTAAAAACTACTTTACACACATCGCCGCCAGCGCTCTGGGGTTTAAACAAGGAATTCACAGCGCGAGAAATTTTTGAGCGTGATTTTTTAATGAATCTGCAGCAAGCCGTTCGCTCTGGCCATTCGCTGTCAGGCGCACCCATACAACGCGGAACCTGTGAAACAGCGACCCCTAACCCCGTATTCAACATTACCGCACACCGACTGAGTCGCTGTCAACAAGCAAACCCCGGCCAAGCACAGCGAATACTAGCTGGCGCTGTGAAAATCACGCTACTGGCGCTCATCTGTCGCTACCTGGCGCTATTAATGAATCGGCCTCCAGGTATTATTCTTATCATTATTGATATATTCCACAATAAGTTGGAATATTGTTGTATAATCCTATATTTTCCAATAAAAATTATTGAACACTTTGAATAGGCAAATGAATCATTTATTGCTGCAGATCTGCATGTTACACCTCAAAGAGGGACAAATGAGAACAAGGAGGGACAGGGGGACATGGACTCAAAAAACAGTCCCTCCTGTGACCAAACTGGTATTAATGTCTCTATATATATATATATATATATATATATATATATATATATATATATATGGACCTTGGCTGCTTGGTGTAAACCACTCATTTCTTGTCCCCCCTCCCACTTGGGTTTCACCTTTATCTCACCCTCACAGATATACATGCCAGGTCAATGGTGATAACCCCTCAAATATGTCCTCTCCCACTCACTACCTCCCCCCCTCCCACCTAGTAATATAAACAAGAATAGTTGGGGGTAATAAAACCCCCAGTGTGGAAACCAAATAGACAACAGATCACAAAGTCCCAAAGTTCCTCGCCTGCTTGTCCCCCCCCCTCTGTGGAATCCCAGGACAGATGGGGGATGTCATGTGGACCAACTTTCAGGTACTCAAAGATGGAGAATCCCAGATGCACCAGAAAGTGGGTGACTCCATAGGAGGGGTCAGAAACTGAGCCCTGGTTAGAGGGAATAACGTGAGTTCAGAATGGAGACACTGTAATCTAACCAGTGACGCACGCTCCCTTTTAACATTGAAGCATAAGACCAGAAAGCGTGTGTGGACTGAGAGACAATTCATTTGATCGGACCGCAGCCCAGTATGATTGGCCGGTTTGATCAGATTAATGATCAATAGGTCTGACCAACCGGTGCAATCGTCACACCTCCAAATCAGGGACAGTTGGGAAGTATGCATTCTGTGTCTGTAAGCATAAATTAGAATGGTCTTGTTTGCATTCTGTTTTTTGTCTGTAATTAACTGACCCTTTGAAGGCAAATCCAATGCTGATGTGGCCCCTCCATGAAAATGAGTTCGAGACCCCTGGTCTATAAGAATGAAGTTATAACAGAACAACTTGGGAGGGTGGGGAGCACCCTGTCATAGAACCAGGGTTGTTCCTCTTGTTCCCCAGCAGAGGGCGCCAAGGTTTCCCATACGCTCGCATTTTCGCACTGGGGCCAGTAAGCATGCGATTATGCGCACGCATTTGTGAACTGTGTAGTTCAATGATTTATGCGCATGTGCGATTATGCGCGGGCATGTGCATTGCAAACGTGCGAAGGTTTGTACATTTTTTGCCACTCTGGGTCTACCTTTTGTATTTTATGCGCTGCTTCTTTGGCATTTTGTATGGAGATGATTTTAACTATTTTCATTAAAGACATACGTTTTTAAGGAGTGCGGACCCACTCTTTTCGCCACTTTCCGTTAACCTGTCCTCAGTTGCCTAGTTGCCCAAGCCTAACCCCACCCTGTTCTTTCTGAAGGGCGACCACCCATACTGAGGAGCCAACCTGCACATTAACCCGACCCACCCCATTAGGAAAACCCCACAATAAAGTTCTCAGCCCATAGGTGGTGAGTTGTCCATTTTGTTTTGTTACATTTTTAGTAAGAATTTTCTTCTCTGTCCAGCCTTTGGATATCGAATAAGGCCATTGACAGCTTGGCCAACAAAATGCCAAAGAAGCAGCGCATAAAATACAAAAGGTAGACCCAGAGTGGCAAAAAATGTACAAAACCCTCTGACGCATTTCGGGTATATTGTCAGCAGTCATAGGGGACTAAGGGCTGACAATATACCCGAAACGCGTCAGAAGGTCTTGTACATTTTTTGCCACTCTGGGTCTACCTCTTGTATTTTATGCGATGCTTCTTTTGACGTTTTTAAGGAGTGCAGACCCACTCTTTTCACCACTTTCCGTTAACCTGTCCCCAGTAGCCTAGTTGCCCCAGCCTAACCCCACCCTGTTATTTCTGCAGGGCGACCACCCATACTGAGGAGCCAACCTGCACACTAACCCAACCCACCCCATTAGGGGAACCCCACAAAATAAAGTTTTAGCCCATAGGGGGTGAGTTGTCCATTTTGTTTTCTTACATTTTTAGTAAGAATTTTCTTCCCTGTCCAGCCTTTGCTCTGTAGGGTCACCACCCATCCCGAGGAGCCAACCTGCACACTAACCCGACCCACCCCATTAGGGGAACCCCACAAAGTTTCAGCCCATAGGGGTCAGTTGTCCATTTAGTTTTCTTACATTTTTAGTAAGAATTTTCTTCCCTGTCCAGCCTTTGCTCTGTAGGGTGACCACCCATCCCGAGGAGCCAACCTGCACACTAACCCAACCCACCCCATTAAGGGAACCCCACAAAATAAAGTTTTAGCCCATAGGGGGTGAGTTGTCTATTTAGTTTTCTTACATTTTTAGTAAGAATTTTCTTCCCTGTCCAGGATTTGCTCTGTAGGGTGACCACCCATCCCGAGGAGCCGACCTGCACACTAACCCACCCCATTAGGGGAACCCCACAATAAAGTTTCAGCCCATAGGGGTGAGATGTCCATTTAGTTTTGTAATATTTTTAGTAAGCATGTTCTTCCCTGTCTCGTGTCCAGCCTTTGCATATAGCCCAACCCACCCCATTAGGGGAACCCCACAATAAAGTTTCAGCCCATAGGGGTGAGTTGTCCATTTAGTTTTCTTACATTTTTAGTAAGATTTTTCTTCCCTGTCCAGGATTTGCTCTGTAGGGTGACCACCCATCCCGAGGAGCCAACCTGCACACTAACCCGACCCAATTAGGGGAACCCCACAATAAAGTTTCAGCCCATAGGGGTGAGTTGTCCATTTAGTTTTGCTACATTTTTAGTAAGAATTTTCTTCCCTGTCCAGTCTTTGCTCTGTAGGGTGACCACCCATCCCGAGGAGCCGACCTGCACACTAACCCACCCCATTAGGGGAACCCCACAAAGTTTCAGCCCATAGGGGTGAGTTGTCCATGTAGTTTTGTTATATTTTTAGTAAGAAATTTCTTCCCTGCCCAGCCTTTGCTCTGTAGGGTGACCACCCATCCCGAGGAGCCGACCTGCACACTAACCCACCCCATTAGGGGAACCCCACAAAGTTTCAGCCCATAGGGGTGAGTTGTCCATGTAGTTTTGTTATATTTTTAGTAAGAAATTTCTTCCCTGCCCAGCCTTTGCTCTGTAGGGTGACCACCCATCCCGAGGAGCCGACCTGCACACTAACCCAACCCATTAGGGGAACCCCACAAAGTTTCATCCCATAGGGGTGAGTTGTCCATTTAGCTTTCTTACATTTTTAGTAAGAATTTTCTTCCCTGTCCAGCCTTTGCTCTGTAGGGTGACCACCCATCCCGAGGAGCCGACCTGCACACTAACCCAACCCATTAGGGGAACCCCACAACGTTTCAGCCCATAGGGGGTGAGTTGTCCATTTAGTTTTGTTACATTTTCAGTAAGAATTTTCTTCCCTGTCCAGAATTTGGATATCGGATAAGGCCAATGGCAGCTTGGGCAACAAGATTCAATTCGGACATCTGCTCAATGTGCATCCGAAATCCTTCCTGGGGCGAACAAAACCCGGGTTTTGTTCCGCTTCCCTGCGGCATTCTATCACTGTGGACCCTAAAGAGCACTGGGCAAGATTCTGGCCAGCGTGACACGCTACATACAAAAATGTACAAAACGCTCTGACGTGTTTCGGGTATATTGTCAGCTCTTAGTCATAGGGGACTAAGGGCTGACAATATACCCGAAACGCGTCAGAAGGTCTTGTACATTTTTTGCCACTCTGGGTCTGCCCTTGGATATCGGATAAGGCCATTGGCAGCTTGGGCAACAAGATTCAATTCGGACATCTGCTCAACGTGCCTCCGAAATCCTTCAAATCTGCCCGTCTCTCTATAGCGATGCGTTTTATGTCCGGTTCAGAGCGACACAAAGCACACGGCGGTGTAAGAAAACTCGTCCTAAAGTGTCAGGAGCTCATTCCTTATGCGCTATACTGCCATAAACATCTTGTTTTTCCAAATCATTATATTTAATGACAGGCACGGTCACCGCGTTGGCTCATACGCAGAAAGCAGAGTAATTAATTAGGTATTAAATGTCCTGGTCAAGTGCCAGCTTCCAAGCAGAAGTAGACAGGGGGAGGGCGGGAGAGACAACACGCGCGAGAGAGAGAGAGAGAGAGAGAGAGAGATGCTACTTTATGGGGATATTGTGCCCCTCTGTGGATGTCCAGAGAATACAGAGATCGCATGCTGGCGTCGCGCTGTTTGTACGATTAGGAGCTCTTTCCATTAAAGCTAAATACTGAGAAGCAGTTGTAACTTCTTGGCTTTAGAATTAAATGTAAAACAGACCCAGCCCACGATTCAATAAAGGTAGAAAAAAACTCTCATGGTTGTAAAAGATTCAATTCATGAGAAAAAAGCCTGAGAATGTCACTGTTACTGAATCACTAGATAAAAAGACAATGAAAGTCAATGGCAGAAAAGTAGAGAAGTGTTTCCTCCTTTCTACACTGTAGTAAAAGCTGCCATTGACTTTCATTGTCTTTTTATCTAGTGATTCAGTAACAGTGACATTGACTTTCATTGTCTTTTTATCTGGTGATTCAGTAACAGTGACATTCTCAGGCTTTTTTCTCATGAATTGAATCTTTTACTACCATGAGAATTTTTTTCGACCTTTATTGAATCGAGGCCCTAGAATCAGAAATCCATTGTTGCATGGCTACATTATGGAGACAAGGAGTGAGAAATGTCGGCACCTTCCTTTAGCCAATCCTCAGAGATCTACAGCTAAACCTTCCTTTTCCAGGGTGTCCATCAGCAACTGTGCTGAACACAGGCAGCAGTGCATCGTATTCTTTTAACGCTGCGTGAAAGCGGACCTTCACCCTGAATAAGAGCCTATCTTATATGTTTCCCCCCTGTACATACAGATTGCCCACATTAATCCGGACCTTCACCCTGAATAAGAGTCTATCTTATATGTTTCCCACACCCTGTACATACAGATTGCCCACATTAATCCGGACCTTCACCCTGAATAAGAGCCTATCTTATATATTTCCCACACCCTGTACATACAGATTGCCCACATTAATCCGGACCTTCACCCTGAATAAGAGCCTATCTTATATGTTTCCCACACCCTGTACATACAGATTGCCCACATTAATCCGGACCTTCACCCTGAATAAGAGCCTATCTTATATGTTTCCCACACCCTGTACATACAGATTGCCCACATTAATCTGGACCTTCACTCTGAATAAAAGCCTATCTTAAATGTTTCCCACACCCTGTACATACAGATTGCCCACATTAATCCGGACCCTCACCCTGAATAAGAGCCAGTTTATATGTTCCCCCCCCCCCTGTACATACAGATTGCTCACATTAATCCGGACCTTCACCCTGAATAAGAGCCTATCTTATATGTTTCCCACACCCTGTACATACAGATTGCTCACATGAAAAATCCTCCTACCTGCATCTACTGCATGTTATGAGCCTTTATACATCCAAGATGGCGGCTCATGGAGCATCAGGCAGCCTGCAAACAGGAAGTGTCTTCTGACTGTGCCGCTCTGCATTCTGGGATTGCGGACCTTTTCCTGACCCCAGCTCTGCTCTGTCTGTGCAAAGCACAGCTATAACCCCACCCCCTGTACTTTATCCCGCTCTCCTCAGTATGTGATGCTTCTGAGTCAAGATGGCAGCGCCCGTATCCTAAAGTCCTGAACAGAGTTGCAGCCCAGTGGGGGAAAGAATAATAAGTGACTAAAAACTTAAAATATATTAATTTTAGATGCTGAGGAATCGTTTTTTAAGGGTTTGGGCTTTTCATTAAATCATGGTGAAGGTCCGGTTGAAGTCTGTGCCAAACTTTAGAGGAAACAACTGCGTTCTTCATTGCGCCGCAAAATCTGTGCAACACTTCGAGGGAAAACATGCCTAGAACATGCAGCTGCGTTCTTCCGTGCACTGCGTGACGTCCATGTCAAACTTCCAGGGAAAATATGCCGAGAACCCACAGCTTTGATTTTCTGTATGCTTCCTCGAGTCCCTGACAATCTTCCAGAAAAAGATACATAGAACCCGCATCTGCATTGTTTCGTATGCTGTGTGATGTCTGTGCCTCACATATGGTAAAAAAAAACATCTAGAACCCGCAGCTGCATTCTTCTGTACACGGAGTGAAGATTGTGTCACACTTCCAGGCAAAAGATGCCTAGAACCTGTATCAGTATTCTTCCGTACACTGCGTCAAGTCAGGGGAAAATACACCTAGAACCCGCAGCTGCATTCTTCCATGCACAAGAAGTCCATGTCAATTCTCCGGGGGAAAGACACCTAGAACCCACAGCTTTGTTCTTCTGTCCATGCCAAAGTTCTGGGAAAAAATGCCTAGAACCCGCACCTGCATTCTTCCGTATGTTGCGTGATGTCTGCACCACACTTCCGGAGAAAAGACATCTAGAACCTGCAGCTGCATCCTTTTGTACACTGAGTGAAGTTTGTGTCACACTTAGAGGGAAAAGACACCTAGAACATGTATCTGCATTCTGCTGTACACTGCATCAAGCTCATGCCAACCTTCAGGGGAAAATACACCTAGAACCCGCAGCTGCATTCTTCCATGCACCACAAGAAGTCCATGTAAATTCTCAGGGGGAAAGACACCTAGAACCCGCAGCTTTGTTCTTCTGTCCATGCCAAACTTCCAGGAAAAAATGCCTAGAACCCGCACCTGCATTCTTCCGTCCGCACCACACTTCTGGAGAAAAGACAACTACAACCCGAAGCTGCATTCTTCTGTACACTGCGTAAAGCTTGTGTCACACTTCCAGGGAAAAGACACCTAGAACCTGTATTAGCATTCTTCCGTACGCTGCGTCAAGTCCATGCCAAACTTCAGGGGAAAATACACCTAGAACCTGCAGCTGCGTTCTTCCATGCACCACAAGAAGTCCATGTAAATTCTCCGGGGGAAAAACACCTAGAACCCGCAGCTCTGTTCTTCTGTCCATGCTAAACTTCCGGGAAAAAATGCATAGAACCCGCACCTGCATTCTTCTGCATGTTGTGCGATGTCCTCACCAGACTTCTGGAGAAAAGACATCTAGAACCCGAAGCTGCAGTCTTCTGTGTGCTGCGTGAAGTTTGTGTCATACTTCCAGGGAAAAGACACCTAGAACCTGCAGCAGCGTTCTTCAATGCACTGTGTGAAGACTATTCAATTCTCCAAAGAAAAGATGCCTAGAACCCAAAGCTTTGTTTTTCTGTATGCTTTGTCAAGTCCGTGCCAAATGTCCGGGGAAATAAAGCATAGAACCCACATCTACATTCTTCCGTATGCTGCGTGATATCCGCACCGCACTTCTGGAGAAAAGACATCTAGGACCCGAAGATGCAGTCTTCTGTGCGCTGCGTGAAGTTTGTGTCACACTTCCAGGGAAAAGACACCTAGAACCTGTATCAGCATTCTTCCGTACACTGCGTCAAGTCCATGCCAAACTTCAGGGGAAATGCACCTAGAACCTGCAGCTGATTTCTGCAATGCACCGCGTGAAATTTATGTCAATTCTCCAGGGAGAAGATGCCTAGAACTCACAGCTTTGATCTTCTGTACACTTTGTTAAGTTTGTGCCAAACATCCGGGAAAAAATGCATAGAACTCTTCAAGTCCTCACCACACTTCTGGGGAAAAGACATCTAGAACCCGAAGCTGCATTCTTCTGTACGCTGAATGAAGTTGGTGTCACACTTCCAGGGAAAAGACTACTAGAACCTGCAGCTTTGCTCTTTTGTATGCTTCATCATGTCTGTGCCAAACTTCAGGGGAAAATACACCTAGAACCCACAGCTGCGTTCTTCCATGCACCGCGTGAAGTCCATGTCAAATCCCCATGGAAAAGATACCTAGAACCAGCAGCTTTGGTCTTCTGTACGCTTCGTCAAGTCCATGCCAAACTTCAGGGGAACATACACCTAGAACCCGTAGCTGTGTTCTTCCATGCACCCATGAAGTCTATGTCAATTCTCCAGGGGAAAGATACCTAGAACCTGCGGCGTCGTTCTTCTGTACACTTTGTTAAGTTCATGCCAAACTTCTGGGAAAAAAGAAAACATAGAACCCGAACCTGTATTCTTCCTTATGCTGTGTCATGTTCAAGCCACACTTCTGAAGAAGAGACATCTAGAACCCGAAGCTGCATTCTTCTGTACGCTGAATGAAGTTGGTGTCACACTTCCAGGGAAAAGACTACTAGAACCCGCAGCTTTGTTCTTCTGTATGCTTCGTCAAGTCTGTGCCAAACTTCAGGGGAAAATACACCAAGGAACCCACAGCTGCGTTCTTCCATGCACCGCGTGAAGTCCATGTCAAATCCCCATGGAAAAGATACCTAGCACCAGCAGCTTTGGTCTTCTGTATGCTTTGTCAAGTCCATGCCAAACTTCAGGGGAACATACACCTAGAACCCGTAGCTGTGTTCTTCCATGCACCCATGAAGTCTATGTCAATTCTCCAGGGGAAAGATACCTAGAACCTGCGGCGTCGTTCTTCTGTACACTTTGTTAAGTTCATGCCAAACTTCTGGGAAAAAAGAAAACATAGAACCCGAACCTGTATTCTTCCTTATACTGCGTAATGTCCAAGCCACACTTCTGGAGAAGAGACATCTAGAACCCGAAGCTGCATTCTTCTGTACGCTGAATGAAGTTGGTGTCACACTTCCAGGGAAAAGACTACTAGAACCCGCAGCTTTGTTCTTCTGTATGCTTCGTCAAGTCTGTGCCAAACTTCAGGGGAAAATACACCAAGGAACCCACAGCTGCGTTCTTCCATGCACCGCGTGAAGTCCATGTCAAATCCCCATGGAAAAGACTACTAGAACCCGCAGCTTTGTTCTTCTGTATGCTTCGTCAAGTCTGTGCCAAACTTCAGGGGAACATACACCTAGAACCCGTAGCTGTGTTCTTCCATGCACCCATGAAATCTATGTCAATTCTCCAGGGGAAAGATACCTAGAACCTGCGGCGTCGTTCTTCTGTACACTTTGTTAAGTTCATGCCAAACTTCCAGGAAAAAAAAAACATAGAACCCGAACCTGTATTCTTCCTTATGCTGCGTCATGTCCAAGCCACACTTCTGGAGAAGAGACATCTAGAACCCGAAGCTGCAGTCTTCTGTGCGCTGCGTGAAGTTTGTGTCACATTTCTGGGGGAAAGAAACCTAGAACCCTTATCAGCATTCTTCCGTACGCGTCCATGGCAAACTTAGGGGTAAAATACACCTAGAACCCGCAGCTACGTTTTTCCATGAACCGTGTGAAGTCCATGTCAATTCTCCGGGGGAAAGACACCTAGAACCCGCTGCTTTGTTCTTCTATCCATGCCAACCTTCGGGGAAAAAATGCGTAGAACCCGCACCTGCATTCTTCCGTATGCTGCGCGATGTCCTCACCACACTTCTGGAGAAGAGACATCTAGAACCTTCAGCTGCATTCTTCTGTACGCTGCATAAAGACGGCTAGAGCCCGAAGATGAGTTCTTCCTTATGCCGTGTGAAGCACATGCTAAACTTGCAGGGAAGATGCCTAGAACCTACAGCTATGTTCCTCTGTGTGTTGCGTGAAGTCTAAGCCAGACTTCCAGTTTAAAGATGCCTAGAACCCGCATCTGCATTCTTCCCTGTGCTGCGCGCTGTCCGTGCCAAACTTCAGGGCAGAAGACTTCTAGAACTCACAGCTGCATTCTTCCATACCATTACTACTGCATTTTCTCAGCCTTTAAACATCCAAGATGGCAGCCTGCAAACAGGAAGTGCCTTCTGACTGTGCCGCTCTGCATTCTGGGATTGCTGTCCTTTTCCTGACCCCAGCTCTGCTCTGTCTGTGCAAAGCACAGCTATAACCCCGCCCCCCTGCACTTTATCCCGCTCTCCTCTCCTCAGTATGTGATTCTTCAAGATGTCAAGATGGCGGCGCCTGTATCCTAGAGTCCTGAACAGAGTTGCAGTCCAATGGGGGAAAAAATAATAAGTGACTAAAACATTAAAATATATTAATTTTAGATGCTGGGGAAGAGTTTTTTAAGGGTTTGGGCTTTTCATTAAACCGGACCTTCACCGTGATTTATTGAAAAGCCCAAACCCTTAAAAAATGATTCCCCAGCATCAAAAACTAATATATTTTAAGTTTTTAGTCACTTATTACTCTTCCCCCACTTATTACTCGGGCGCCGCCATCTTGACTCAGAAGCATCACATATACTGAGGAGAGGAGAGCGGGATAAAGTGCAGGGGGCGGGGTTATAGCTGTGCTTTGCACAGACAGAGCAGAGCTGGGGTCAGGAAAAGGTCAGCAATCCCAGAATGCAGAGCAGCACAGTCAGAAGACACTTCCTGTTTGCAGGCTGCCTGATTCTCCATGAGCCGCCATCCTGGATTTTTAAAGGCTCATAACATGCAGTAGATGCAGGTAGGAGGATTTTTAATGTGAGCAATCTGTATGTACAGGGTGTGGGAAACATATAAGATAGGCTCTTATTCAGGGTGAAGGTCCGGATTAATGTGGGCAATCTGTATGTACAGGGTGTGGGATACATATAAGATAGACTCTTATTCAGGGTGAAGGTCCGGATTAATGTGGGCAATCTGTATGTACAGGGTGTGGGAAACATATAAGATAGGCTCTTATTCAGGGTGAAGGTCCGGATTAATGTGAGCAATCTGTATGTACAGGGTGTGGGAAACATATAAGATAGGCTCTTATTCAGGGTGAAGGTCCGGATTAATGTGGGCAATCTGTATGTACAGGGTGTGGGAAACATATAAGATAGGCTCTTATTCGGGGTGAAGGTCCAGATTAATGTGGGCAATCTGTATGTACAGGGTGTGGGAAACATATAAGATAGGCTCTTATTCGGGGTGAAGGTCCAGATTAATGTGAGCAATCTGTATGTACAGGGTGTGGGAAACATATAAGATAGGCTCTTATTCAGGGTGAAGGTCAGGATTAATGTGAGCAATCTGTATGTACAGGGGAGAAACATACAAGATAGACTCATATTCAGAGTGAAGGTCCGGATTAATGTGGGCAATCTGTATGTACAGGGGGGAAACATATAAGATAGACTCTTATTCAGAGTGAAGGTCCGGATTAATGTGGGCAATCTGTATGTACAGGGTGTGGGAAACATATAAGATAGGCTCTTATTCAGAGTGAAGGTCCGGATTAATGTGGGCAATCTGTATGTACAGGGGGGAAACATATAAGATAGACTCTTATTCAGAGTGAAGGTCCGGATTAATGTGGGCAATCTGTATGTACAGGGTGTGGGAAACATATAAGATAGGCTCTTATTCAGAGTGAAGGTCCGGATTAATGTGAGCAATCTGTATGTACAGGGTGTGGGGAACATACAAGATAGGCTCTTATTCAGGGTGAAGTTCCGGATTAATGTGGGCAATCAGTATGTACAGGGGGGGGGGGGGGACATACAAGATAGGCTCTTATTCAGGGTGAAGGTCCGGATTAATGTGGGCAATCTGTATGTACAGGGAGGGGAAACATACAAGATAGGCTCTTATTCAGGGTGAAGGACCGCTTTAAAACCTGCTAAAGGTCCGGTTTAAGACTTATCGGTGACGGATTTTTTAGGAATCCTTCAGCGCGACCACACGGGGAGTTACTAGTATGTGATTACTGAGCATGACTTATCCCAACTAATAGTGAAGCCGTCAGGTAGACGTTATCTCTTACCCGCAGCTTGAGCCACCAATTAGTTACTTTGCTCGGCGGAACAATAGATACACTTCACCGTAACGTATGGCATGTGGGTAGGGTTTGAAGCATCTGAATTACGCGGCGTACGCCGAGCAGAAGCTGAAAAAGCTCTAGCACTAATTACCGTGCAAGCGTTTGCTAAATGAAAGAGGACAAGATTTCGGAAGGGATCACAGAATATGAGACGTCTGCATTTTGACGAGAAGTTGAGCAGGAATACCCACAGAGATAATGCGTATTGTTTAATTGCTGTGCGTTCCTGGGTAGAAGCAGGTGTAGATATTTTTAATTTGGCATGAAGAGCATTGTCTGTCCATCTCCACAGAAACCCGGATAGCGAGAGTGTTATTTTACTTTTTTTTACTATTTTTAGCTTTAAATTTGGATAAAGTAAGTAACCCTAAACTGCCGGGCCCGCTGCAACTCCTGTGACCTTTAGATGAAGATGAAGCGGAAAAAGGATCAGCAGCAATGCAAGTCTGTAGAGTCTAACAGGCCGATTCAGTAATAGTGCCAGGTAGCGACAGATGAGCGACAGTAGCGGTATTTTCACAGCGCCCGCTAGTATTCGCTGTGCTTGGCCGTTGTTCGACTGTTGACAGCGACTCAGTCGGTGTGCGGTAATGTTGAATACGGGGTTAGGAGTCGCTGTTTGACAGGTTCCGCGCTGTATGGGAGCGCATGACAGCGAACGGCCCTAGCGACCGGCTCCCACCATATTCATTAACAAATCACGCTCCAAAAATTCTCGCGCTGTGAAATGCTTGTTTAAACCCCAGAGCGCTGGCGGCGATGGGTTAAAAGTAGTTTTTTAACCCCCAAACAACCATATTTTTAGAAAAAAAAAATACATGTTTTTCAAAACATTTAGTAATATGAATACATTAATATCAGACCTGTAATATCAATTCTGTACAATTTTTTTTTTTTTTTAGCTTAAAAAAAGAATCTAACATTGCAGAAGTGGTCACAGAATTTTTGACATTTAAAAAAAAAAAAATACATTAATAGCAAATAATTAAGAATATTTAAAGATTGCTCCATTGAAATGCATTGGAGAGCGCCAGGTAGCGAGAGGTCATACCTGTCACTGTTCAAGGTCGCTCGCTGGCGCTGTGGGGTGAGGCTGGAATAATGATGAATGATTCGCTATCTGGCGCTCTGTCAGTCGCTAAGCAGGATCGGCTTCATAAATGTGTGATTGTGGAGGGGAGCCGGCGTTCTCGTGGCGGTGAGCGTCATTACTGTTCGCTCACCATTCGCTACCTGGCGCTATCCCTTGTTAAATAAGGGCCTAAGAACCTCTCACACTGGTTCTGTTTAGAACCTTAACGGCCAGAGGGGAAAAAACAGTTCTGATGAAGTGACGGTACTGCTGACGTCACGGAACGCGTGGGAGGTCGTTCTGGTAAATATATATAACTGATGATTTTTTACTGATCCTCGTTTGTGGTTATGGTCTCTCCCTCCAGGTTTTGCTTCACTTCCATCATATTTTAAGGATTATTTTAGTATTAAGTAAGCACAAAGCACTTTTTTATGGGGGGGTAGGAGCCTTTTCTGCACAGTATTGATTTGCACGGCTCCTTGCACTGTAGCAGGAGGGATTAGGGTTATATACTGCCTGTGTTGGGCGTAGACATTTATTTCAAATTGTATTTCATTGTGAGAATCCAGATGTGTATTTCGATACAGTGTCCTAGAGAATCATGGTGTCACAATTGTACTTGATGTTTTTTAATGCTTTTTTAGTTGTATGTGTATGCCCATCATATACTCTAAATAAAGGATTTGTATAATTAGATCAGTAGGTGGTGCGGCGGTCCTATTTCGGTGGTGGTGGGAGGTTGAGGCCCTCCCTATTTCTTGTGGTTTAAAGGATACAATTGCTTCATAGGGCGAACGCACACCATGTGATTCACTACATTTAACCTGAGTTGGTGCAGCGGAATAAACGTAAACAAGTCTGTAGAGTCTAAGAACCTCTCACACTGGTTCCGTTTAGAACCATAACGGCCAGAGGGGAAAAAACAGTTCTGATGAAGTGACGGTACTGCTGACGTCACGGAACGCGTGGGAGGTGAGCACTGTGTCGTTCTGGTAAATATATATAACTGATGATTTTTTACTGATCCTCGTTTGTGGTTATGGTCTCTCCCTCCAGGTTTTGCTTCACTTCAATCATATTTTAAGGATTATTTTAGTATTAAGTAAGCACAAAGCACTTTTTTATGGGGGGGGGGTAGGAGCCTTTTCTGCACAGTATTGATTTGCACGGCTCCTTGCACTGTAGCAGGAGGGATTAGGTTTATATACTGCCTGTGTTGGGCGTAGACATTTATTTCAAATTGTATTTCATTGCGAGAATCCAGATGTGTATTTCAATACAGTGTCCTAGAGAATCATGGTGTCACAATTGTACTTGATGTTTTTTAATGGTTTTTAATTGTATGTGTATGCCCATCATATACTCTAAATAAAGGATTTGTATAATTAGATCAGTAGGTGGTGCGGCGGTCCTATTTCGGTGGCGGTGGGAGGTTGAGGCCTTCCCTATTTCTTGTGGTTTATAGGATACAACTACTTCATAGGGCTGAACGCACACCACGTGATTCAGTACATTTAACCTGAGTTGGTGCAGCGGAATAAACGTAAACAAGTCTGTAGAGTCTAAGAACCTCTCACACCGGTTCTGTTTAGAACCATAGCAACCAGAAGAAAAAAACAGTTCTGATGAAGTGATGGTACTGCTGACGTCACGAAATGCGTGGGAGGCGGGCACTGTGTCTTTCTGGTAAATATATATAACTGATGATTTTTTACTGATCCTCGTTTGTGGTTATGGTCTCTCCCTCCAGGTTTTGCTTCACTTCCATCATATTTTAAGGATTATTTTAATATTAAGTAAGCACAAAGCACTTTTTATGGGGGGTTTATCCCTGTGAGTGAAACAGGGGATCAGGAGCCTTTTCTGCACAGTATTGATTTGCACGGCTCCTTGCACTCTAGCAGGAGGGATTAGGTTTATATACTGCCTGTGTTGGGCGTAGACATTTATTTCAAATTGTATTTCATTGCGAGAATCCAGATGTGTATTTCGATACAGTGTCCTAGAGAATCATGGTGTCACAATTGTACTTGATGTTTTTTAATGGTTTTTAATTGTATGTGTATGCCCATCATATACTCTAAATAAAGGATTTGTATAATTAGATCAGTAGGTGGTGCGGCGGTCCTATTTCGGTGGCGGTGGGAGGTTGAGGCCTTCCCTATTTCTTGTGGTTTATAGGATACAACTACTTCATAGGGCTGAACGCACACCATGTGATTCACTACATTTAACCTGAGTTGGTGCAGCAGAATAAACGTAAACAAGTCTGTAGAGTCTAAGAACCTCTCACACTGGTTCTGTTTAGAACCATAACGGCCAGAGGGGAAAAAACAGTTCTGATGAAGTGACGGTACTGCTGACGTCACGGAACGCGTGGGAGGTGGGCACTGTGTCATCCTGGTAAATATATATAACTGATGATTTTTTACTGATCCTCGTTTGTGGTTATGGTCTCTCCCTCCGGGTTTTGCTTCACTTCAATCATATTTTAAGGATTATTTTAGTATTAAGTAAGCACAAAGCACTTTTTATGGGGGGGGGGGGTTATCCCTGTGAGTGAAACAGGGGATCAGGAGCCTTTTCTGCACAGTATTGATTTGCACAGTTCCTTGCACTGTAGCAGGAGGGATTAGGTTTATATACTGCCTGTGTTGGGCGTAGACATTTATTTCAAATTGTATTTCATTGTGAGAATCCAGATGTGTATTTCGATACAGTGTCCTAGAGAATCATGGTGTCACAATTGTACTTGATGTTTTTTAATGGTTTTTAATTGTATGTGTATGCCCATCATATACTCTAAATAAAGGATTTGTATAAGATCAGTAGGTGGTGCGGCGGTCCTATTTCGGTGGTGGCGGGAGGTTGAGGCCCTCCCGATTTCTCGTGGTTTATAGGATACAATTGCTTCATAGGGCTGAACGCACACCACGTGATTCAGTACATTTAACCTGAGTTGGTGCAGCGGAATAAACGTAAACAAGTCTATAGAGTCTAAGAACCTCTCACATTGGTTCTGTTTAGAACCATAACGGTTCTAAACCGGTTCTAAACTGTTCTAAACAGGTTCTAAACAGTTTTTATGTCTGGAGGTTCTGGTCGAATGAGCCATGAATCTGCATCCAGCGCCTAAGAACCTGAAGAAGGAATGGCCCTGGATGAGTCATGTCCTCAGCTATTCTTTTGACCCTTGAGGAGATTCTATTCATGAATTGCTCATCCAGAGATGTCGGGAGGATCCAATTATCCTCCGCTCGGCAATTCTGGTTATCCTCTTCAGCCTGTTCTTGTCCTTGGCTGTAGCCCCACTGTACCAGACTGTGAAAAAAGTGGTCAGGCAAAGTGTTGATCCCCAGACTCTGGAAAACCGAACAGACCCCAACGGTAAAAGATTGGATTCGGGAAGTGGACAAAATACAGGAAATGGAGGAGTTAACAGCAGCGGTTCATGATAAAGAAGATGAAACTCGGTTGATGTGGACTTCATGGCTTGTAACCCGGGCATCGTTGGAGGGGTGACCTACCCCACCCTCGTTTAGGTTACTGAGGATCAGACGTGTACAATCTCGTGGCTCTGGACTATGGCCGGGTCCTCACCACCTCCCTTCCCACTGCCCCCCCCCCTCCCGCTGACCACCGACAGCAGTAACCGCGGTTTGAGGAGCTTCTCCCCCTTCTCCCCTTCCTACCCCCTTCTTTTTCCCTCTCTCCTAATCCCCTCATCTCTCTCCTTCATCTCGTATGCTTTTCTACCTGCTATAACTAAGGGACCTGGCTCTGGCCGATGACGTTCCCGGCAGCCCCCTAAATCATCAAGTTCTCAGATGTGAATCAGAGTACCCTACACCTAAAGAGAGCCAAATCCTATAAAGTCACCCCTAAATGAATCCAAGAGGACCTGACTGGAGACAGTAGGTCCGGAAAAACGAATAGGAGCTAGAATCGCCTTAGGGGTGAAACAAGGCAGAAGACATGAGAACTCCCCTAGGGGCCCATCATGGAATCTAAACACCAGTGCAGCAATGGGGAAGAGGAACCTGGAGCGTTCTCAGGTGAAGGGGAATATCCAGTTGGGTGGCGGGGACCGGCAGATAGAGCTAGGCCTCAGTACTAATACTATTGCTAATTCTACTTGCATGTTGCACCTATACTTTTCTGTAATATCTGTATTGTTGGTATCTTTTTGTACCTTTTTGAAAACCAAATAAAGAATTAAAAAAAAAAAAGTGGTCAGGATCGATCCTATGGCAGCATTGTAGAAGGTTTTTGGGATGCCCTTCATGCCCTGACATGCCGTATCTTTTCAGTTGTCTCAAGAAGTATAGTCTTTGTTGGGCCTTCTTTAAGATGATGGTAGCTTGCATGCTCCACTTCAAGTCTTGCGTGATCACGGTACCAAGACATTTTGTGCTGGTAACAATTTTGACTTCTTCATCACCAATCGAAATGGATGGGAACGCCTGAAGTCAATTATGAGTTCAACCGTTTTCTGGGTGTTCAGGATGAGGTTGTTTGCATTGCACCAGGATTCCAGGGTTTTGACTTGGGTCCGGTAGGTAGACTCATCGTTGTCGTTGATGAGGCCTATAAAGGTCGTATCATCTGCATACTTGATGATCTTGATTGAAGGATCTGAGGAGGTGAAGTCATTTGTGTAAAGTGAAAAGAGAAGGGGAGACATAACACATCCCTGTGGGGCACCGATATTCTTGATCCTAGACGAGGAAATAAAGGGGCCAAGTTTGACTCTATGGGTCCTGCCAGTAAGAAAGCTAATAATCCAACCCTTAGATGCCCTTAGACATGCCGATTCTTTTCAGTTGTCTCAAGAAGTATAGTCTTTGTAGAGCCTTCTTTAAGATGACGGTAGCATGCTTACTCCACTTTAGGTCCTGCGAGATCTGTGCACAAAGGAATTTTGTACTGGATTTGATTTTGACTTCTTCCTCACCAATCTGGCCAAAATGGGCTGATGCGTTTTGTTGGATCACCTGAAGTCAATAATGATTTCAATTGTTTTCTGGGTCTTCAGAAAGAGATTGTTCGCCTTGCACCAATGATCGAGGGTTTTGACTTGTTTCAAGTAGTGCGGAGGGGCATGGGCTGGGTAAGTAATACTGCCGGATTTCCAGGTTTTCGAGCAGACCTCCAGTCAATCAGCATACAAAAAGTATGTACAAATTCCGCACCACTATGTAAAGTTAAATTTAATACCTGTGGCCGTGCAGTGATGGGAGACTCAAATCCTAAATTGGAATCCTAATATTGTAATGGTGAATCCAGCAATTCACCCAGAATAGCTCCAAACCACAGCAAACAAACCCCCTCCACGGTAATCAATACATCAACTAAGGGCCTTATTTATCAAGGAATAGCGACAGATAGCGACTGGCCAGTAAAGCCAGGTACCGCAACTAGAACGCCGGCTCCCCTTCACAATCACACATTTATCAAGCCGATACTGCTTAGCGACTGAGATAGCGCCACCTAGCAACTCATTCATCATTATCCCAGCCTCATCCCACAGCGCCAGCGAACATCCTTGAACAGCGACAGGTATGACCTCTCGCTACCTGGCGCTCTCCAATGCATTTCAATGGCAGAATGTATTTTACTTAATAATTATTTTTTAATTATTATTTTTTTTTTTTTAATTTCCCCAAAAAAATCTGTGAACACTTCTTCCTTTGAAAATGTATTTTTTGGGGATTTTTAAAAAAAAATTTTTTTTTTTGCAGAATTGATATTACAGGTCTGATTTTAAACTATTCAGGTTTGAATATTATTTCCAAATCATTCCATTTTTTGGGGGGTGGTTAGGGGGTTAAAAAACTACTTTTAACACATCGCCTACTGCGCTCTGGGATTTAAACATGCATTTCACAGCGCTAGGAATTTTTATGGCTGATTTTTTAATGAATATGGTGGGTGCCGGTCGCTATGTCCAGTCGCTATCATGCGCTCCCATACATCGCGGAACCTGTCAAATAGCGACTCAGCATCTTGTATTCAACATTACGGCACATCGACTGAGTCGCTATCATCCACCGAACAAAGGGCAAGCACAGCGACTACTAGCGGTCGCTGTGAAAATACCGCTACAGTCGCTATCTGTCGCTATTAATGAATCAGCCTCCCCGTATATGTCATGAATTCATAGATTATTTATTGATAAATACCCATAAGAATCACATAACAAACAGTTAAAAAACATATAAGGCTAGACCGCACATTCCCAGGGGCATCCCAGTTTTACCCATAATCCCAGCCCTATAAACATCATATTTCAATAAAGTGCCAATATTACAACCAATCCATAAAGTGCATTAGTGCTAAATGTGTGCAAATACAATATTATTACTATAAAGTGTGGCAAGACTCAAGTATCAGAATACAACAACCAATTTAAATCATAAACATACACATCACCTGAGTGTATAGCTCTGAGTGTCCCCCAGGAATGCCAAGGTCGAGTGACGATCCCCCCCCCCCCCCCCCCCCCAAATCAGCATACAACTTACTGGCGAGAGTGTTATTTATTTTTTAAGTCCTTCAGTACTACAGATTTATCTATATATTATAGGAAAAGTAACCCTAAACTGCCGGGCCCGCTGCAACTCCTGTGACCTTTAGATGATCCACGAGAGAAGATGGTTAGAGATGAGGGAACCGATTCGGATAAATTGGAATTCGCGCCGAATTTCATTTCTCCGAATCACAATCTCTTGCCGATTCCTGTTAACGAATTGATTTGGTGAAACACACCCAAAGTAAGTTAAAAAATAACATTGATTATGATTATAAGGGCTCCATGTGTGGCCCAAAACGCGTTATGCCATGTCCTGGAACAAGTGAGCCTTTGTGATGGATGGAACATATGTATCTCTTAACATGAATTAATAAACTAATGTTTTTAGCTTTTACCTGAATAAAATGACCTACTTCCTTTTTACGGACATTTCTCCCCCTGGTTTCGGTGTCCTCATCTCCATGGTGCCATGCCATCCCCGAGTCCTCATACGTGCCGAATGTCAGGTCAGGCCGACAACCCTCCCTGGCCAGATTGCCTGACCACAGCCCGTCATTACTCCCAAGGCGGGCTTCAGGTTAAAGAAGGGAGACCTCTTTGTCTCCCAGAGGGTAAATTGGCAGAGACCTGGCAGTTAAAGTGGACCAAAACCCAGGATTTTGACTGTCCTGGGTCTTGGTCCTTTCCCCTGATTGGGGATGCCCTACTGAGTGAGACCCCCAGATCACCGAGACTCACCTCTTCCCGGTGTGGCATGCGCAGCCGCTGACGTCACACTGACATCACGTCGTCTAAGCCAGCGGCTCTGAGTGCACTGGCGGCCGCATCCCCCGCTTCCCTCTAACAGGGAGTGTGCCCGCGCCGGCCATTCACAAATGCCTGGTGCGGGCACTCCCCTGCTAGAGGGACAGTGGGGATACGCCTGTGCCTCGCGCATGGACTGGGAAGCAAGGTAAGTGTATGGGGCGACCTGGGGGGTTTCACACAGCGGGGTATTCCGATGTTGGAAGCCCCGAGGTAGGAAATCGATCGGCCCA
>CM051244.1:10119000-10324000 GCA_027917425.1 Gastrophryne carolinensis | reverse complement strand
TGCCCACATTAATCCGGACCCTCACCCTGAATAAGAGCCTATCTTATATGTTTCTCACACCCTGTACATACAGATTGCTCACATTAATCCAGACCCTCACCCTGAATAAGAGCCTATCTTGCATGTTTCCCACACCCTGTACATACAGATTACTCACATTAATCCAGACCTTCACCCTGAATAAGAGCCTATCTTGTATGTCCCCCCCCCCCTGTACATACAGATTGCCCACATTAATCCGGACCTTCACCCTGAATGAGAACCTATCTTGTATGTTTCCCACACCCTGTACATACAGATTGGCCACATTAATCTGGACCTTCACTCTGAATAAGAGCCTATCTTATATGTTTCCCACTCCCCTGTACATACAGATTGCCCACATTAATCCGGACCTTCACTCTGAATAAGAGCCTATCTTGTATGTTTCCCACTCCCCTGTACATACAGATTGGCCACATTAATCTGGACCTTCACTCTGAATAAGAGCCTATCTTGTATGTCCCCCCCCCCCCCCGTACATACAGATTGCTCACATTAGTCTGGACCCTCACCCTGAATAAGAGCCTATCTTGTATGTTTCCCCCCTGTACATACAGATTGCCCACATTAAAGTGGACCATCACCCAGGGGTGATCGGCCCGGGAATCTTATAGATTCCCGGGCCGATCACCTCCCTCACCGCGGGACATCCGAGATCGGGATGTCCCGCGGTGAGGAACCCCCCCCCCAAAAAAATCTTACCTCATCTGTGAATGGCCGGCGCGGGCGCGCACCCCGTCAGAGTGACGTGCGGGAGGCGGCGGCGGACACGCTGTCTTGTCCGTCGTTGTCACCCGCTTGTCCATCGGCGGGGATTGGACGGCGCGGTCACGTGGTGAGGTGAGTTTTGGGGTTTTCTGGGGGGTTTCACACAGCGGGGCACCCCCAATCGGGGTGCCCCCCCGAAGTGGACCAAAACCCAGGATAGTCAAAATCCTGGGTGTTGGTCCACTTTAAACTGGACCTTCACCCTGAATAAGAGCCTATCTTGTATGTTTCCCCCCTGTACATACAGATTGCTCACATTAAAAATCATCCTACCTGCATCTACTGCATGTTATGAGCCTTTAAACATCCAAGACGGCGGCTCATGGGGCATCAGGCAGCCTGCAAACAGGAAGTGTCTTCTGACTGTGCCGCTTTGCATTCTGGGATTTCTGTCCTTTCCCTGACCCCAGCTCTGCTCTGTCTGAGCAAAGCACATCTATAACCCCGCCCCCTGCACTTTATCCTGCCTCTCCTCTCCTCAGTATGTTATTCTACTGAGTCAAGATGGCGGCGCCCGTATCCTAGAGTCCTGAACAGAGTTGCAGCCCAGTGGGGGGAAAAAAATAATAAGTGACCAAAACCTGAAATATATTAATTTTACATGCTGGGGAATAGTTTTTTTTTTTTTTTTAAAGGTTTGGGCTTTTCATTAAAGGTCCGGATTAATCACAGCATGATTGATTCGAAAATGTAACGCATAACTGTCGAAAAGTTTACTTCATTAAAACTGTTCGACATTTTTTATTTCATTTATTTTCTTCTTTTCTTTTTAAACAAGAGAAAGAAAAACTCGGTCTTTCTCCCTGGAAACAGCTGTGATACTAAAATGTAGCTGCTGCCAGTTGGCAGAGACAAAGCTGACTGCCAATTGTAGCATATTGAACTGAAACTTCTCCCGAGCAGCAGCAGCAAGAGTTTCAAGAAGAATGAAGTGAAACTTCACAGAATGTTATCAGATTGTTACTTTAAAATAGAAAGTGCCAAATGGTTATTAAAATTCATATAAGGGTCTGCGAATCAATTCAAAAGATGTTCTTTTTTTTATGCGATTAGATTGCAAGCTTTTCTGATGAAACTTCAACCGGTGATTGAGGAATAGGCTCAGTTTTATTTATTTATTTTTTTTAAACAAATTCGCTAATTAAAAAGGACAGGAAATAAACTTCCCTAAAATCAGTATATGTCCACTTCCTATTTTTTCTCTTTAAAGTGGACCAACACCCAGGATTTTCACTATCCTGGTTTTGGTCAACTTCCGCGGGGCACCCCCGATCGCCCTAAATAACTCACCTCACCCCGCTCCTACGCGAGCGCTCGTCCAATCAGAGCGCTCAGAGCCGCTGTGGTACGCACGGACAAGTGACGAACAACCACAGCGGGTCTGAGTGCGCTGGATGCCACGTCTCGCGCTTCCTTCTAACAATTCACAAACGGCCCTGCTAGAGGGAAGGGCGAAATGTGGCTCGCACATGCGCCGTTGGAACGGGGATAAGGTAAGGTTTCTGGGCGTCCTGGGGGGTTTCACCCCGCGTGATTTCGGATGCCCCGTGGGGAGGGATCTGATCGGCCCGGGAATCTTATAGATCCCCCCCTGGGTGTTGGTCCACTTTAAAAACGCGTACAGTTTCCCGATATATTTATATATATTGTGGTAAAGTGTATGGGAAAGTGCTGGATGGTGTCTATTTCTCCCTTGGTTTTCTCAATCAGACACGATCCAAGCCGGGTTTACAGGACCCCAGTCCACATCCCCAGTCCTCTATGGGTTTTCCCCTACTCCCAGTTCTCACACAGGTGATGAGACTAATTGCAAAGGAAGCCTAATAAAAGGAGCTGCTGAGGCTTCCAGTGTGGAGATGGAGAGACTGGGATGAGGAGCCCGGGCCTTGCTGCTCCCAATACTGACAGTGCTGAATTGCATCTGAAGGACTTTATGTGTTATCTGTTCTTGGAACCTGTAGATTAGCAGCCTGGACTTGTATAATGACCTGTGATATCGAGGACTTGCAATACTCTGTACCTATCACACACTGGACATTGCTAGAGTTGGTGAGCTAACCGCTTGCTGTGCTGCATTGTATCCTGCATTATACTCTGAAGTTAAGAGATTTTGCCTGTTGGACTTTATCAATAAATCGCTTATTAATTGACTAAGAACTGTGTTCAGAGTCATTGCCGTTGGCCCCAGATCCTGACAATATATATATATTTTGTGCTCATATGACCATCGTATGGCCCTACTAGGCAATGGCCGCCACTGATAGAGTGTAATGTAGATTGCTTTTGGGAAAATTAGACAACCTCTGATAATAAGCCCTTAGGCATATTTTAGGGTAAAAATGTATGTAACCCTAAGTGCCAAGCCTGAAAATTGTATGTGGTTGCCTCTCCAACCCTTAAAGCGGACCTTCACCCTGAATAAGAGTCTATCTTATATGTTCCCCCCTGTACATACAGATTGCTCACATTAATCCGGACCCTCACCCTGAATAAGAGTCTATCTTATATGTTCCCCCCACCCTGTACATACTGATTGCCCACATTAATTCTAGAGTCCTGAACAGAGTTGCAGGCCAGTGGGGGAAAGAATAAATTGTAAGTGACTAAAAACGTTGAATAATACCATTTTGTGAATACTCACCTGTAAAATGGGTATTATAAGTATGTCACACACCCCGCTTCAAGATATCCATAACCTGTGGGTAATACTGACCTGTAGAGGGCGATCTGCAGAGATGATAGGGAAAACGAAAGCTCCTCCCGGTCCACAAATACCTGGGACCTCCCACTCATTCCCCAGTCTAAATACAGCAGTAAGGAAAGGGACCAGGAAGAGCCAAATATAAGTCATAACAACGCAAAGTTCACAATATGAAGGTTACAGAATACAAAAGGGCGGGGTGAAGCGGGGTGTGTGACATACTTATAATACCCATTTTACAGGTGAGTATTCACAAAATGGTATTATTCTAAGTATGTCACACACCCCGCTTCAAGATATCCATAACCTGTGGGACATCCAATAGCAGTGTCCATAAAGGGTGGGGATCCAAAACAAGGCAACAAGGCACAACTTAAACTACTGCAGCCTGCAGAACTTTGCGGCCAAAAACAGCATCCGCTGAGGCCCGAACATCAACCTTGTAAAACTTGGAAAAAGTATGAACAGAAGACCAAGTAGCGGCCTTACAAACTTGCTCAACAGAGGCCTGGTGCTGGAAGGCCCAGGACGCCCCAAGCGCACGAGTAGAATGAGCAGTAACACGAAAAGGGGGACTCCTCCCCTTAGCAGAATAGGCCCCAACAATGGCCTGACGAATCCATTTACTAATGGAAGACTTGGCGGGCGCCAAACTCTTCCTAGGCCCAAAGGGCACCACAAAAAAAAGCATCAGTCTTACGAAAGGAGGACGTTACCACCAAATAGTACTTCACCACGCGAACCACATCCAAAGAATGTAGAGACCTCTCCTTGTCGTTGCTGGGATTAGGACACAGAGAGGGCAAAACAATGTCCTGATTTAGATGAAAAGCAGAAACCACCTTAGGAAGGAAATCCGGCTTAAAACGAAAAACCACCTTGTCCTGATGCCTCTCGAAATACGGAGCTTGAATGGACAAAGCAGCCAACTCAGAGACACGCCGAACAGAAGTGATAGCTACCAAAAAGGCCACCTTCTGCGTAAGCGAAGACAAGGCAATATCCTGCAAGGGCTCAAAAGGAGGACCCTGAAGAGCAGAAAGAACCAAGTTCAAATCCCAAAGGCTTCCTAGGAGGCCGAACATGCGTAACCCCCTGGAAAAAGGTCTTGACCAAAGGATGAAGCGCAAAGGACCTTTGAAAGAACACCGCCAGGGCAGAAACCTGCCCCTTCAGAGTACTAAGCTGGAGCCCCAGATCCAGACCATGTTGAAGAAACTCCAGGATTCTGGAAATAGAAAATTCCCTACAAGGGAAAGCCCTGACCTCACACCAATCAATATAAGACCTCCAGGTCCTATAGTAAACGGTAGAGGAAGACCGCTTCCTAGCGCTAATAAGAGTTCGAATCACCGCATCAGAAAGACCTTCCTCCTTCAAGATGGAGGTTTCAGCAGTCACGCCGTCAAAGCCAGCGATGGTAAATTGGGATAACGTAGCCGACCCTGGGTGAGCAGGTCCGGCAGCAGGGGCAGAACGAACTGATCCTCTGCCAATCTTACCACGTCTGCGAACCAAACCTGTCTTGGCCACCTTGGGGCCACCAGAATTGCTGACGCGCCCTCCAGGGCCAGCTTGCGCACCACTCTGGCTACCATTGGAAACGGAGGGAACAGGTATAGAAACCCCAGATCCCTCCAGTTCAGTGACATGGCATCCACTGCTAGAGCCAGTGGATCCTTCGAGAGAGACACAAATACCGGAAGTTTGTGATTGTGACGAGAGGCAAAGAGGTCCACCACCGGTGACCCCCACCTGAGGCAAATCAAGCGAAACACCTTGGGACTGAGAGACCATTCCCCCTGGCGAGATGAGGACCTGCTCAGAGAGTCCGCCTCCGTGTTCTCCACTCCCGGAATGTAAACTGCCGAGATGCACGGGACGTGGCTCTCCGCCCAGTCCAGAATCAAAGACACTTCCCTGAGGGCACTCCTGCTGCGAGTCCCTCCCTGATTGATGTAGGCGACTGCCGTCTGATTGTCCGACCGAACCTGAACCGGCAGGCCCTGCAACTGATGAGTCAAGCGAAACAGAACCAACCTGATGGCTCTCAATTCCAAGACATTGATGGGCTCGTGAGCCTCCTGAGGCCCCCACAGACCCGGAAACCGAAGATCCTTCCAGAAACCTCCCCATCCTGATAGACTGGCATCCGTGGTGACCGTCTCCCAACAAGGAGTCAGAAAGGATCTGCCCTTCAACAGATTGACTGAATTCAGCCACCAGTGAAGGGAGCGCCGAACCCGGGGGGTCATCAGGAAGGACTGATCCAACGACAGTGGAGACCTGTCCCAAAACGCCAACAGATGGAGCTGGAGCGTCCTTGTGTGAAACTGAGCAAAGGGAACTGCCTCGAATGAGGCCACCATCAATCCCACCAGTCTCATCCCCAGCCGGATGGCCGGACGAGGGATGGACAGGAGAAGCCGGACCAACTCCTGAATCAAAAAAACCTTGGAAAAACCTCCTTGATTCATGACACTGAGGAAGAAACACCCTGGCCTGGGAAGTATCCAGAGACATTCCCAGAAAGGTCACTACCCTGGACGGAGAAAGGGAGGACTTGGGGTAGTTGATCACCCAACCGAATCTCTCCAGAGTGGATACCACCGTCCTTGTGTCCAACTCTGCTTGGCTGAAGGAAGACGCCATAATGAGAAGATCGTCCAGATAAGGCACAATGTGTATACCCTGGGCTCTGAGGAGAGCCATCACCCCAGCCAGCACCTTGGTGAAAACCCGTGGAGCCGAGGTAAGACCGAAAGGAAGTGCCACAAACTGAATATGCCGATCCTCCACCACGAACCTGAGAAACCTCTGGTGCGCTGGAAAAATCGGAACATGCAGGTAAGCGTCCTTGATGTCTATGGACGTCAGAAAGTCGTAGAGAGTAGATAAATGAACGCAGCGTTTCCATGCGGAATTTCCGCGGACGGACGAACCTGTTGAGGATCTTCAGATCCAGGATGGGTCGAACCGAGCCGTCCTTCTTGGGTACCGTGAACAGATTGGAATAAAATCCCCGGCCCCGGTCTGAGGGGTCACTGGGCAAATGACAGCCATATCCAGAAGACTCTTTACTGCCGCCTGGAGCCCCAGTGCGGCCAGAGGGTCTGAAGGCACCCGAGACCTGAAGAATCCGGGAGGGGGCCGGAGCTTGAACTCCAGCTTGTAGCCGGAAGTCACCACTTCCCGGATCCATCTGTCCGAGACCTCCCGGTCCCAGACCTGGGAGAAGTGTTGCAGCCGTCCCCCCACCCACATGGGTGAGGGCACCCCCTCATTGCTGAGTTGGCTTAGCAGCAAGTTTGGGCTTAGAGCCCCAAGTGTGCTTAGAGCCCCAAGGGGCACGTCCTCTGCCCCTATTCCAGGAATAGCCTCTGGTGGATGGGAAGGCAAATCCTCTTCCAGCTCTGGCCCCACAAAAGGAAGGAGTGAAGGACGCCGCCCCCCGAAAGGGACGACGTTGCTTCTTACGTTGAGATAACTTACCACCTTTGGCGACAGATTCCAATTTTTCTCCAACCAAACCGAACGCCTAATAGTCACCAGCAGGGCAGAAGTTCTGCCACACATCATGAGAGTGTCATCCAAGGCGGCTAGCACAAATGACAAAAACAACTCACACCGTTTAAGGCCAAGGAACTCGTCACTATCCGGATCTAGTCGGGAAGAAGTCAACAGGTCCCTAACCACCGACCTGGTAGCCACCACCAACAGCGCCGAAGCACAAACTGGCCACATGGCTGACCCAACACTGGCAAAACCATGACAAGCCATCTGGTCAATGTGTTTATCCTCCCCATCTTTAAGAGTGGAACAATCAGGAGTATTTAAAACAGCGGTGTTGGACAACCCCAGAATCGGTGAATCCACCTCAGGAGGGGACGTCCAACGCTTAACTGTATCCAAAGGGAAAGGATATTTTTTATCCCAACTCTGAGGAACGCCTGGAAGCCGAGCAGGCCTCTCCCACTCCTTAGTAATAATTCCATCAAAATGTTTTTGATTAGGAAATTCCAAACGCGGCCTGGATTCCTCGAAAAACTCCCCCTTTTGCTGTGGAGCCGCCTCAGGAGGAGAAATAGCCAGAACCTCAAACATCTGAGTCAGAACGTTAGGAGTATCCGAGGAACTCCCTAAGCCCTGCTCGGTATCAGCGCCAACAAACTGCTGATCGTCCGAATTATCCGATTCTTCATATAACTCCCCTTCCTCTAGTGGGGAGTAATCGGACCAATCCAGATAATCCACATCATCATATTCAACTGCCGGCGCGGCAGGTAACAAGTGCTTTCTCTTAGCCGGGGCCTTTTTGGCAACCGCGGTAGAAAAAAATTTTTCAAGATTGGCAAATCTGGCACACACATCAGATTGCGTCTCCCCACCCATGATAACGTCACACGGGGGACGGATCAAGCTGGGAGGGGGAGGGGAAGGAGCCGGCGGTGCTGAACCAGACGCCTGGAGTCAAGAAGTCAATTAAAAAGAACCCAGGGACCCTAGGACCGGGAGGAACCCCCTAAACCCCACTGTAGATCCGCCTGAAAAACACAAAGAAACCCAATGAGTAAAACAGGCGCATAAGACACAAGTAAACATGGAATAGAGTAAAAAAGGGGGCCCACAGGGCCACTCACAGTGCCGTCAGTAGTGGGGGTAATGGCGTCCTCACACCCCGGGAGGGAAGCAGGCAGACCGAGAGGAGAAGGGGGGCATGGCCAGCGCGGACCGCGCAAGGTGCCTTGCTCCGCCTTCCTGTAATCATAGTAACGGAGTGTCAAGCTCCGCAGCGGCGCCTGTAGTAGGGGGGGCGGGCCGCCGCGACGAAAGTCCGGCCCCGCCCCCTATAGAAAACGCGTGAGGGGAGAAGCTCCCCTCCGCCATGTCACCCCAGAGGCCGGCGCCGCGGCGATCGTGCGGCCGCGGCGCCGGTCAAATGAAGGAAGAAGGAGGGGGGCGGGCCAGCAGCTGTCATTGGACGTGATCGCTGGTGAGTAGAGCACAAAAAAAAAAAATATAATAAATTTATTTTTTTGTTGTGTGTTTATTTTTACTGTTTACCCCTTGTGATCTGGCAAGGGATCTATGAGACTAGTTCACAAGGCTCTGCGGCTAGTGGGTTACTTGCCACTAACCACCGGTTTCCCAATTACCTGCCTCCCCAAAAGCCTGGGCGGGGGGGCAGAAGGGCCCGCGGGTTCACAGAGGCTGTGCAGGCTTGTAGCCGCCAGGGGACCACCACCAAAGCTGGCCCCTGCACCCTGGTGTACAAGCCCTGTATAGCTGGTCCCAGGATGGCTATGCTGGGTAGGGGGGAACCCATGTCATTTTTTTAACCCTTAAAATTCCCCCAAAAATAAGGGGACCCTATGTTGTTTTTTAAATGAATCCCATGTTTTGTCGCCCAGCAGGTATAAAAGGCTTCCAGCAGCAGCAGGACAGCAGAGCCAGAGTGATTGGTGAGGGGGCGGAGAGGAATGAGGAGGTATTAAAAAAATAAAAGTCTAAGGGCCTTATTCATGAAGCTCTAGCGCCAGGTAGCGCCTTGTAAGCGGCAGGTGAACGACTAGAACGCCATGTAGCGTCCGATTCATCATTATCCCAGCCTCAGCGTACAGCGCCGGCGTTCAGCCTTGCAGAGCGCCACGTCTTACTTGTCGCTACCTGGCGCTCTCCCATACATTTCTATGGACGATCCTTAAATCCCTTTCCTGATCCCAATTTTTTTTTTTTTAATAAAATCTCAAATCTTTCAGACATGTATCCTGGCCTAGAAAATGACATTTTTGAAAACTTTTTTGATTAATAATATTTTTATGCAGAATTGTCCTCACATGTCTAGTGTTCATGTTACAATGTAATAATACAATTCTGTGAGATACTCACCTGTAGAATTGGTATTATATGCATACAGCACGTCCTGCTCCAGATATAGTAATAACATGTGGGTAATCCTCCGCCTTCGGTGCTGTGCACTGCAGACATGTAGAAAACAAGCTCCTCCCGGCCCTACATATACCGAGGGACCTCCCACAAATCCCCAGCATTGAAAAGCAGTGAGAATGAGAAGCCGGGAGAAACCAACCACCCAGAAAATGGCAATAATATCAATGATAACAATCACCATACAGGGGAGCCAGAACAATGTGAAGCCAGGGTGGGGTGGAGCAGGACGTGCTGTATGCGTATAATACCAATTCTACAGGTGAGTATCTCACAGAATTGTATTATTCTAAGCATACAGCACGTCCTGCTCCAGATATAGTAATAACATGTGGGACATCCAATAGCAGTGTCCATAAAGTAGGGTGGGATCCCCATGAGAAAAGGAACAGCCAACAGTAAAGCGCTGTCACCCTCAACCATGCTACCAAGAGCAACGAGAGCAATGCTCTAACCACAGCCTTTGAAATCTTGTAAAGGCAGAACTGAACACAAGCAGCGGACTAGCCAGCTTGCTCAACAGAACCTAGCGCTGAAAGGCCCAAGCCAAGCACAAGTAGTAAGAGCAAAACCCAAGAGAGAAGAAGAATCTTCCCCTAAACGAGTAGGCCAGAGTAACAGCCTAACCATGCTACTGGAAATAAAAAGGGTAACCATGGCAACCTTAGAACTCTCCCCATCGGGGAATATGAACCCAGGTCTCAGGCGAGACCAGCAGGAATACTGAAAAACAACGCTAACAAGGCTCAGCAAGAGCCGAAACGTTTACTTTTGGCTCAGAAGGACAAAACCGACCGAGCAGGACCAAGCCAAAGGGCACCTACACCCGTGGTAGCAATCAGATCCAGTACATAAGGATGGAGAAACCTAAAAGCCCCAAGGGACATAATCCCTACCAGGGACAAGAGACAGACCAGGAATCTCCAACACCTGATGAGGGATACAGATCCCTTTCGCTCAGAGTAATCAAGATAATAGCCCAGAGACCGGAGGGTCTGGAATAAAGGAGAATAAAAAACACCGCCTGGACCCAATTCGGCGTAAGGCGGAACACCCTCACCTCATGGTGTACAGATATATAACATATATGTATATATTGACTAGGACCGCTAACATAGCCATCCTTTATGGCACACTTCTGACTGAAGCAACCGCCCCAGAAGAGCGATATGAGGGAAGGAACAGTTCAGACAAGAACCTGAATAAGACCCAAGGGAACCCTTAGCAGGGCATCCGGATAAGTAACCCCCCCAAAAGGGAGCATAGAATTCCCTGGGGAATGCAGCTGAGCAACCCTTGAGGAATGCGCAACACAGAAGATTGAACTAAACTTCTGCAGTAGGCGAACAGGGCGAGCCCTGAAACCTTCAGAGCACTGAGTTGGGGAGCCAACTTCAACCGTGCTATAATAATTCTAGGACCCAGGGATAGGGAACATCCTGCAGGAGAGAGAGCTAGTCCAAGCAAGCAGACTAGAACAACATACTCCATCATAGCCGGCAGAAAAGGGAGAAGAAGAGGAGGGAGCTAGGCCTAGCCCTACAATAGAGAAAAGACGCCCAGGGATACCCATCTCCAATAAGGTGAAAAGCAAACCGACCAATCGCCTAAAAGGCCTGTAGGTAGGGGCGACGTAGTAAGGAGCCTGAATAGGCAGAACAGCCCACTTGAGAGGGCATACAGTACGACTGTCTTCAGCAGAGAATCTGCGAACCACGCCCCGCTGGGCCACCCAGGGCCCCCAGCATAACGTTTCTCCCTGTCTACAGCAATCTTATGCAGAACCCCGCCTCGCAGGGTGAAAGAAGACATATTGTTAAGACATATAGAAAATAATGTCCTGACAGAAGCAATACCAGGCCCCCATGACCAAGGCCAGAGAGTTCTGGGACAATAACCCAGGACAGAGTCCCCGTAATAGCAAAGGGGCCCCACAGGGCCACACCAGTAGGGACTCAGTGAGACACTAGAATAGAACCTCCTGCAACGTTAGGGCAGCCAGCCAAGCTAATACCAATGAAGTGCAAGGGACGTAAGCCCCTACTTAGATCAGAACCTTCTTGAAGGGTCAACCTGTTCCGAGACCTTCACAGATAAAAAAGGACAAGCCACTGTCTTCAGACTGACCGAGAGTCCCCAAAAAGGACAAGTCCTGAAGAGGAGTAGTCCAGCAAATTAGAGCCCACCAAGGCTCAATGTGTCAACCGAAAAACCGTATGAAGATGGATCCCCTAAGGGGCCCCCCTTTAGGAACCACGGGGGATTTCAGAAGAAATAAGACCCCCCAGTCAACCTGCAAGACTTGGTACCCATGACGACCATCTACAGGGAGAAGCGAGAAGGAAGGAATGGTCCCAGACATCTTCCTTGAATTTACAACCACAAAAGGAACCCCCGTAACAAGGGGGAGCGAACTGACCTAGTTCCAGCGGCGCTGGAACCCTGTCCAGGATAAGTAACCTAAGGTGTCGCAGGGCCCAAGGGCTTCTGAGAATAAGGGACAGCATCTGGGCCGCCACCAACAGGCCCACCAGCTGCAAGGTGAAGGTAGTGTGACATCAAAGAGGGCAAGGCCCTTTCCATAATAAGTCCACATATAGCAGAAGGAAGGTTCTAACCTGAACCAATCTTAATGCCACCCCGTAGGGAGATACCGAAACGGGGGACACTAAGTAAGTGATGTGCCTGAGCACCAATCCACAGGACTCCCAAAGGAGCCACAAGTCAATAGCCAACACGGCCTGATGCAAAATAGGAAGCAAAGAAGGACCATAAAGTAGAACCTAGCGCGGACGCCACACGGGCACGTCCAAGACACCACTCCCATACTCGCCTTGGTGAGTCGTCTGGGAGCAGGAGAGGAACCAAAACAATACCCCTATGCGCAGAGTTGGACCTTCACACTGGCTGGCAGTGGCCTAGGTGTCCTGAAGGCACAGGGGACTCAAAAGGGATTATAAATCCTCACATGCATCAAGAGGTCCACTGGACAAGAGCGCCTGCGGCCCAACAGGTAGATACCATGTAGGAACTGCCTGTGAAGGTATAAATGCTAGGCCCCAGAATGCCAACCTGGGTCAGGCAGCTTCATCCCGGAGGGGAAAGGTAATGTGGATGCAATCACAGTTCAAGGGCCAACCTGTAAGAGAGCCCAGACCCTACACGCCAAACTCGGCCTGCCTTAACTCCCGAAGGGAAAACAGGTACTAGAAGAACCCTGATAGCCTTAGAAAGGGACCGCCCAGCAGACTCCATTCTGCATCCGGGGGGACTACCTCCCGTAACAACCTGAAAGAAGCATGGCGCCCTGCGATAGGAGCTCAGTGCTGCGTCAGTCCCCTCGCCCAACATGGCGAGGGCGTCCCTTCATGCTTGTGCAGTTTTGGCAGATTTGGACTTCACCCTACCGTAGGTCCCAGGGCGTTGCCTGCCCCCCCTGGGGCGGGTCTCCACTCCAAAAAGTTGGAAGCACACTTCTGGTTCGCGCTTGACACTAACGTAGGGAGGGGGAGGGGTGTCCCTGCCCCTGGGAGGCCGAGACGGCCTTCTGCTCGAGGGTGCCTTACCCCTTTTTTCCAAAAAGGTCAAACTGGGCCCCTATAAGCGTCGTCCTCTAAAAAGGAAGGCCAGTAAAAGCCTTTTTAGTATCATTGTCAGCCCCCGACTGTCGCCGCCAAGCAGGCAGCGAATAGCCACCACAAGGACCGAGGTTCTAGCGCACATTTTAATAGTGTCATCCATCGCTGAGAGAATAAACCTCCCAAAAACATCACAATCAGACAGTGCATTAAAGACCTCCCAAGGGAGATCCTCCGGCTGGTGGTCAAGTATCTTCCTAAGAAGGGTCCTGGTGGCCACCGCAGTGACGGCTGCGGCACAGACCGGGCGCAGAGCCGTCCCTACACACGAAAAGGCGTGGGAAGCCAGACTGTCAATGCGCCGGTCCTCAGCATCCCGAAGGGTACGATGAATAGAAGCTGTCATGAAGGGAGGGTTAGCAACCCCAATAATAGGTGCATCCACCTCGGGAGGGACTGACCAGCAGCCAACCACATCAGGGGGAAAAGGGTACTTCCAATCCCAGACCCCCGGAACTCAGAAGTTTACAAGGTGATTCCCATTCCTTAGGTATAAGAGCCTGGAAATGATCCTGTTCCAGAAATTCCAAGCGCGGCGTCGCCGTGTGGAAACTCTCCCTCTTGGGCTTGGGAGACTCTCCCGGAGGAGAGATGGACAGTACTTCAAAGATCATTATAAGTAATTCATCAGCGTCACACCGGCCCCAGGAACCAGGGCCAGAATTATCACGGGTCCAAGGTATCACGTCTGAGGAACCGGAACCTGAGAATAGTTCACCTTCATCAGAAGGATCAAGGACCTGCAAAGCAGCAGACTCTTCAGTTTCAGTGGGAAACATAGAACCATGAGGCGTCAGGGACCGTTTCTTTCCAGCGCCCAAGCGCTCCGCCAGACTAGACATCACCTGCTCAGCCGTAGGTAACCTGCGCGGCACCACCTGCTGGTCATCCCCGCTCGAGTGCGACTCATCAGGAGTGAGATTTAAACACGGGGAGACAGGTGTATTGAAGCGAGGTGCAGCCACTGGTAAACCTGATTGCAGGGCCAGTACTAGTTCAGCACACGGTCCGCAGACCCGTGCTCTATCAGCATCAGCATGGGGTTGACCCCACACAGTACACAGCCGGTCTTGTCCCCGCGGGTCCCCGGACACATAGTTCTGAGATGCCTCCATATGGTGATTATCAAAGCAATATGCCAGCAGGGATTTATACTATAAGCAACCCTGGATGCCCCAAGACCCGCTAGGAATGTGGGAGAATTAAAATGTGAACCCGTTTAAGATATATATCAGGCCGGGGGATGCCACCGGAGTCTTGGCGCCTGAAAGACGTAAGGAGAAGAATGGGTGTCAGATCCATGCGCCGCTGGAAAAACATATAAAAGGAGTCACCCGCGAGGGCACTTACAGACCAAGGGAGAGGGGAACCGCCACCACATGTGCACGAAGATCAGCAAAATGGCGCCCAGCGGGCGGGCTCGATGCTCGGCCGTGACGCAGAGCGCGCCAATTCAAGTCCCCACCCACTCCGAAGAGCGCGAAGCTCTGAGGTAACGGCAAGGCAAGGACACAATCACACGCTTAAGGATTTGTAGAAAAACCGTTACATCTAGTAAGGAAAAGGCGCCACAGCATCTAGACAACGCATGCAAACTGTGTATAAAACATACGGCGGCAGCCGAAAACCGAATAATGAGCAAACAGCGCGGCTCTGACATTTCAATGTTAATGAAGGGCAGAAATAAGGCCATAAGCGTGACATACTAGGACCGCCACACACATACCCCCCCCCCCCTTTCTTTTCCCCCTAACTAGTTGGGGAAATGAGGGAGCATGGCGACCCTTTACACAGGGTCCAGCGCTACCCGGGGTACGGGGCAATAATGCGGGAGGGGCATCCACTAGAGGCTCACCATCAGCCTAAACCGCCTACCCTATGGTGGGGGATTGCGGTGGAGTCTAGCTCCGTAAGCACACTAGGTGCTGCCTACCTTCACCCGACCAACGCAGCCCAGGCTGGGAGGCATATTCTTCTAACGAGGACGGGTGGAAATAGTCCCGCAGGGCCTCGGGCTGTAAAGCCCCGCTCGCCTGCGAGAGCGTGATACTTCATGTCTTTGCAGTTCAGCACTGCAGAGAAATCTGGGGATTTGTGGGAGGTCCTCCGGTATATGTAGGGCCGGGAGGAGCTTGTTTTCTACATGTCTGCAGTGCACGGCGCCGAAGGCGGAGGATTACCCACATGTTATTACTATATCTGGAGCAGGACGTGCTGTATGCTTAGAATAACAATGTCATTCCATGCGTTTTTTCACTTTCTTACTAGTTGATATATGTTCAAAGACAGCCTTTAATCACACAGCTTCTGGCGCTCTGGGCTACAACTACATGATTTTGAGTGCCGGCGCTGTGTGAGGCTGTTTTTTTTTGATGAATGTGGTGTAAGTCGGTCGCACTGAGCTGGCGCTACCGTTCGCTCCCATACAGCGTAGTACTGCGACTTACACATCATATTCATCAATGCCGGCCAGCGACTGAGGCGCTCTGAAACAATGATCTATGACCGAGCACAGCGACTACTAGCGGGCGCTCTGAAATCTTCGCTACAGACGCTCATCTGTCGCTACCTGGCGTTAGTAATGAATCAGCCTGCCCGTCTCAAAACTGTGGATCCTGCGTGGGCCGGGAGGTTTATCTATATCCCTCCCTACGACATTCTGTCATCCCTCTCAACTCAATCATTACTATACTATTTGTTTTTTTTTTTTATCTGTGCGATATATTTTTCATATGTTACTACAAAGCCCAGTATTGGACCTTCCTGTTGAATTCACAGATAGCCACGAATACAATAGAGCTTTATTCTCCAAATGTAGGCAATGCACGAGGAAATACAAGACAAACCCATGACAATACTGAGGATAGCATTTCTACTTACCTCTTGATTAACCTTTCAAACCACCAACCCAACCTCGGGAGCAAACACATCTCATATACAGTTGGGGTTTCCAGCTTGAAAAGGCACTGAAGAAGTCAGTCAAGGCGAAACGAGTCTGCCATACATGGGCTTGGAAACGCCGATATGGGACTATTGCCACTGTACTAATGAATGATGCCACACTTTTTTGAGGCTCCTGATGTATCGTTATAGCGATTTTAAAGTATGAAATAAAAGTTGTTTTTTTATCTATTACAAATGCTTTTTTTGGGCAAGGTCAAACATATTTGAGCTCCAGCCACAACCATTTTGGCTAAAGGGGATGGTCCAAACCCCGTTGCCTCCATTTTTTCAACTTCACCACCGAGCCCCAGAAGATGAGTGGCGGGCCCATTTCTGGGTTTCCATTTGCTTTAAGTTAGCATGTATGAGAGTCAATGCGACAGCAGCAATCTTAAAGCGGACCTTCACCCTGAATAAGAATACTCACATTAAAAATCATCCTGCCTGCATCTACTGCATGTTATGAGCCTTTAAACATCCAAGATGGTGGTCCATGGAGTCTCGGGCTGCCTGCAAACAGAAAGTGTCTTCTGACACTCGCTCTGCATTCTGGGATTGCTGTCCTTTTCCTGACCCCAGCTTTGCCCTGTCCTGCACTTTTGCCCCCTCTCCCCTCCTCAGTATGTGATGCTTCTGAGTCAAGATTGCGGCGCCGAGTCCTGAGCAGAGTTGCAGCCCGGTGGGGGAAAGAATAATAAGTGACTAAAAACTGAAAATATATTAATTTTAAGTTAAATCTGAAAAAGCAACATCCCCCGAACAATACCCAACATGCATAGCTACTGCCAAACACCCCAAAGTAAAGCATGTGCGTAACGGCAATTTTACTTGAAAGGTGCGCACCTTGAGCTTTTTCAACCAAAACAACCCTTTACATTTGGAATACCCCCCATAAACCATATATTCCCTGAAAATACATATGTTAAGCTTTCTAAGCGTACCCAGCTTGTTGTAGTGGGCTCAACTTTCTGGAAGTAATCCCTCAAAGAATTCTTAGGTTGCACAGGATTTACCTAAAAAATTTATAAAAAAGCAGAATAAAAAACATGTTTTCCTAAAATATCAATATGAAAACAAGAAAAAACAAGCTAAATCTAAAAGCGCAAGGTCCCCCGAACAGAATATTACCCAACATGCATAGGTACTATTAACCCTTCTAATTGTCAGCCTGCTTGAAACTTTGTCATCCTCAGTTGACAGGTCATTTTCACCATATTAGGGTCGATTCAAAGAAACATGTAACAGCTTGGATTTTGGTGCCGATCATCCTATTTTTCCCGAACGCTCGTGCGTTCGTATGAACTTGTGAGTGATTCTATAAGCAAATACGTTTCTATCCTAAAATGTCCGTCCGTTCGTATGGCAGTTCGGGAATCAGACCTATGTCAGTTTCCATCCTGAATTTTCCGTTTCATTTCTCAGGTTGCAACATTGGTTTTGCCCTTTTTCCTTTTTTGTCTGGACGTAAATCCTTCTGATCTTGCGGCTGCGCACTACAAACTTACCTCATTAAAGTGCATTCTAAATATTTGGTCTTTTATTTTTCTTTATTTCATTCATTTTGTAGTAACCAACCATTAATGAATGCATTTGCATAAGTAAATCTTACTTTGTTTAATTTTTAGTTAACTTGCATTTTTTACTTGTGGATTTAATTTTAATATTTATGCTTCAAATGGTACAACTTTAAATTTTGTGTGTGGTTACCCACACCCTCTCCATACAGATTGCTCTCAAATATAAAAAAACACCCAGCAACTTCTGCATGTTATGAGTCTAGAAACAGCCAAGATGGCGGCTCAGGTATTCTCGGGCAGCCTGCAAACAGAAAGGGCCTTGTGACTGTGTTGCTCTGCATTCTTTGATTTCTGACCTTTCCGTGCCCCCAGCTCTGCTGTGTCTGTGCAAAATACAGCAGTAACCCACATCCTGCACTTTATCCCGCTCTCCTCTCCTCAGTAAGTGTGATGCATCTGACCAAAGATGTGCTTAAATAATTAAACAAAGCAAAGGTAAACAACTACACCAATAAATGCAATCTAAAAATATTATTCTAGTACAACAATTTAAAAATAAATACCAAAGGACATAAGTTTCTTTAATTAACGCAAATATATTGCAAAATAAAGGTTTACATGCAAAGGACTAATTAAGGTCCACATTAAAATGCTTTTATAAGGCATACATGAATCAGGTATGCATTGCCATACAATTTATGGCCTCGGCCATGCTGATACATGCAGTTCATTGGAGCTCAAGACGCGCAGACTCCTCCACATAGCCAAAAAACCTGTTCAAGAACAGCAATCCGACTGCTAAAAGGTGTCGGCAGTGGCTTTCTTTTAAAACGTATTTAGAGGTTTGAAAACTGTTCTCTGAATCACACGGAAACACATCCGATTATCCTAAGTTTTACGTTTTGATCCTAAAATTTAGGAACGAACTTCCGATGATCGTAAGAGCATATACGCATTCGAACGTAGGCTCGTGCGAGCCGGAAATGGCCAAAAAAACAGGAAAAAATGACTAACACCCACCCAAACTTACCATTCTCCATCCGAAATCAATTAACTTTTGCTCTTTGAATCGAGGGGATTGTGCATGTATGTGATTTTTGCAGGAATTTCCAGGTAAATTATATACATATATTTCTTGTGGCAGGGTTTAGGCCTTAACATGAAATGTCTTGTTTGTAATTATTCTACAGTTTTTTAAATATTTTTGAGTAAAAAAAAAATATTTTTTTTTTTTTTATAAAATTGACTGCTTTATTTTAAATAAAACACTTGTTTTATTAAAGAAAATATTGCCCCATTTCTCCCGATTACAACAGTACAATATATATGTATCGGTAGCCCCCCGTTCCTGCTCAGGAGACCCCCCAAACTGAAAAGAGCACTTAACACACTATAAAGGGTTAAAAAAAAAAACACGCCAGCACAGCCTAAATTGGCCCGGGTTCTTCTGCAGCCCCCCCCCCCCCCAGGCTTTGGGGAGGCAGGTAATAGGGCGGGCTGGGGGTTAATAGCAAGTCACCCACTAGCCGCAGGTGACTTGCCAGCCCCCCCCCCCCCCCCCCCAAGCCTTGTAAACTGGTATAGTGGTCTCATGGACAGTTCAAAATGGGTTAAATGTAAAAAAACACACACAAGAAAATATTTTATTTATTCATTTTTTTAAATACTTACCTCCCATTCCTCTCTGCCCCTCACCAATCACTCTGGCTCCTGCTCTCCTGCTGGAAGCCTTTTATACCTGTTGGTCGACAGAACATAAAGGGTTAATTAAAAAAACGACATAGGGCATCCCATTTTTTTGGAATGTTAAGGATTAAAAATTACGTGGGGTCCCCCCTACCCAGCATAACCAGCCTGGGAACAGCTATGCAGGGCTTGGACAGGGCACAGGGGTCAGCTTTGGTGGCCCCCCGCCCCGCCAGCTACAAGCCCCCACAGCCTAAATTGGCCCAGGGCCCTTCTGCCGCAGGTAAATTGCCAGCCCCCGAGCCTTGTGAACTGGTACCGGGGTCTCATGGATCACAAGGGGTTAAATGTAAAAATAAACACACAAATAAAAATGACATTTTTTTTCTTTACTTACCTCCGATCCTTCGCTGTCCCCCCGCGATCATGTCCAATGACAGCTGCCGGTTGATCAGTGGAGTGGGGGGGCAGGGGTTCACAGCCCCTCACCCCTCCAACCTCCCATCACCCAAGGCTACTGATCGTCTCTGGTGGGCAGATGCGAGATGATGGCAGCCGGGTGATGTCATAGCAGATGACCCAGGAAGTGAGGAAGAGGGCAATTTCTCACCCTCCTCACCAGGGAAGAGCCCAGTGAAGAGAAGCCACAGCGGGAGGGATCGCGGCCGCAGGTGAGTAAATGTCTTTTTTTTATTCAATTACATTTAGCATGGGCAGCGGCTGAAGCAAGGAGTGGGGGACGCTATTCCGGGCACTCCCCTGAAGCCAGAAGACCCCCGAGGGAGGATCGGATGGCACCATGTTAAAGGGAAGTCCGGCCGGATCGATAGAGGGGGTCATGTGAGTATTTTTCTTTAATTTTTTGGCCGCTAGCAGGGGTAAATGCCAGGCCCGTGAATTTTACGTGGCTGGCACTTAAAGCGGACCTTCACCCTGAATAAGAGCCTATCTTATATGTTTCCCACACCCTGTACATACAGATTGCTCACATTAATCCAGCCCCTCACCCTGAATAAGAGCCTATCTTATATGTTTCCGACACTCTGTACATACAGATTGCCCACATTCATCCAGCCCTTCACCCTGAATAAGAGCCTATCTTATATGTTTTCCCCATCCTGTACATACAGATTGCTCACATTAATCCGGACCCTCACCCTGAATAAGAGCCTATCTTATATGTTTTCCCCACCCCGTACATACAGATTGCTCACATTAGAAATCATCCTATCTACTGCATGTTATGAGCCTTTAAACATCCAAGATCCAAGACCAGGCAGCCTGCAAACAGGAAGTGTCTTCTGACTGTGTCATTCTGCATTCTGGGATTGCTGTCCTTTCCCTGACCCCAGCTCTGCACTGTCTGTGCAAAGCACAGCTATAACCCCACCCCCTGCACTTTATCCCGCTCTCCTCTCCTCAGTATGTGATGCTTCTAAGGCAAGATGGCAGCACCCGTATCCTAGAGTCCTGAACAGAGTTGCAGCCCAGTGGGGGAAAGAATAATAAGTAAGCGACTAAAAACTTAAAATATATTAATTTTCGATGCTGGGAAAGGGTTTGGGCATTTCATTAAATCATGCTGAAGGTCCGGTTTAAAGAGAAGACCCGGCCGGATCAATAGAGGGGTCAGGTGAGTGTTTTTCTTACAATTTTTGGCCGCAAGCAGGGGTAAATGCCAGGCCCGTGAATTTTAGGTGGCTGGCACTTATGGGTCGGAGAGGCAACCACGTAAAATGTACGTACTTGCCACTTAAAGGGTTAAACCGGACCAACACCCATTTTACAAAACATGGGTTTTGTTCCGCTGCGGGGGGGGGGGGCACCTTCCTTAATCGAGCGCTGTAAAGCCCGCAAACCTTACCTTACAACTCGCTCCTTCAGAGAAATGCAGCCCCGTGATTGGCCGGCGGCTGTCACACCTCCCCTGCTCGGGCTTCCGCTTTGACAGCCTCCGGTCAATGGCGGGGCTGAATTTCCCAGAGGGTAACGCTTGTGGGCTTTACAGCAATCGAGGGGGGAGGGCTCCAGCAAACAAGTGCCCCCCCACAGCGGACCAACACCCCTGTTTTGTAAAATGGGTGTAGGTCCAGTTTACCACTTGATGGCGGGTAATCCAGGAGCCCATTACTCTGCATGTTTACCATACGAAGTCGTTTTTAGAATTCACAAACACATCAATATTCTCATCCTGCTGAAGTTAATATGTTTCTCCTGAAGGGAAATTGCTCGACAATGGCCGGGCTAAATTTTTGTTGATTAATCACAAAGCACTCGATTAAGTTAATACGGCCGCGGAATGGAAACAGGTGGCCAAACAATGGCGCGTTTTAATTTCATTTATTAGAGCGCGCGGTGGAGAGTCACGCGCTCTCATTGGCTGAACCAGGTGAAAGCATCTCAACGCGACTGTGATTTCTCCCGCGTGTCTGTTCATTTTTCAGCTTAACCCTCGAAGATGCAAAGGATTTCGGAGACCTGGGGGGGGGGGGGGGGGGGCAGCATACAGTCAAACAAAACAAAAAAATATATATATATGTTTTTCAAAACAAAGTTGTGAGAGAACAGCACATTCTACGGGAATGCACTACGATTCCTTGGGTGTTAAAAACATAGTCAACTGACGTTACAGAAGGCCTGTGCATTGCAGGTCACTAAACACAGGCCTGGACAGTGCCCCACAGGGTGGCTGCAGCCTCAAACGATCTTGCTGGTACAGTTAACACCTCCTATAGCCTGACCAGCTGGAAATCCCCTGCCAGGAAGCTGCCCCGACTGCGGAAAGACCTAATGGCTGCAGGACTGTACTGACAAGAATCTGCCAATATGATACGTATCGTGATACACCTATGACAATACGATATAAGCTGATTCTGTTTCAAAGACAATATATTGCGACTGTTTTTAATTACATTTTATTTTTAAAAAAATTACACAGGGTTCCCCTTCCTGGGGAGGGGGGGCATTTTGGGTGGAATTTTAAGAGTTAAAAACCCTTGAAAATCCCCCCAAAAATGGCGTGAGGTCCCCCTTATCCAGCATAACCAGAAGGGGCACTAGCTATGAAGGCTTGTAGAAAAAAAGCTGGTCCCTGGCCCTGCAGGCTACAAGCCGGCATAGCCTAACGGCCACAGGATCTTCTGCCCCCCCCCCCCTCTGGGCTTTGGAGAGGCAGTTAATGGAGGGCTTGGGGTTAATGGCAAGTCACTCGCTAGTCGCAGAGCCTTGTGAACTGGTATAGGGGTCTCAAAGACATCGCATCAGTTCACAAAGGGTTAACAGTAAATAAAAACACCACACATAAAAAAAATGTATTTAAAAAAAAAAAAAATTCTCTTTACTCACCACCCCAGGGTGCCCCGGGGTAAAGGAACAAAACCCAGAGTAGTCAGAATCCTGTGTTTGGATCCTTCACACCGGGGCACCCCGATCAGGGATGCCCCGCTGTGTGCAACCCTGCAGATCGCCCGAAGAAACACCTCTTCCCGGCCCTGTGGTGCATGCGTGGCTGCTCGTCCAATCAGCACGCTCAGAGCCGCTGAGGTCACGCCATCTAAGATGGGGTCCAAGACCAGTGGCTCCAAGCACACTGGTGGCCGCATCCACTGCTTCGCTATAACAGGGAGCGTGCCCGCGCCGACCATTCACAATTGGCTGCTGGGTGCATGCGCTCTGCTAGAGGCATAGCAGGAATGCGGCCTGCTAGAGGGATAGCAGGAGTGCGGCCTGCTAGAGGGATAGCGGGAATGCGGCCTGCTAGAGGGATAGCGGGAGTGCGGCCTGCTAGAGGGATAGCAGGAGTGTGGCCTGCTAGAGGGATAGCGGGAATGCGGCCTGCTAGAGGGATAGCAGGAGTGTGGCCTGCTAGAGGGATAGCAGGAGTGTGGCCTGCTAGAGGGATAGCGGGAATGCGGCCTGCTAGAGGGATAGCAGGAGTGTGGCCTGCTAGAGGGATAGCAGGAGTGCGGCCTGCTAGAGGGATAGCGGAAGTGCGGCCTGCTAGAGGGATAGCAGGAGTGCGGCCTGCTAGAGGGATAGCGGAAGTGCGGCCTGCTAGAGGGATAGCAGGAGTGCGGCCTGCTAGAGGGATAGCGGGAAGCAAGGAAGGTGAACGGGGAGACCTGGGGGGTTTCGCACAGGGGGCATCCTCAATCGATCGGCCTGGGAATCTTATAGATCAAGCTGGGTTTTGGTCCACTTGAAGCCAGAGAAACAAACTCAGGTTGGTGGCACATGACATAATGGAAGGCCAATTACAGCTCAATGCAACACACACAAAGTTATAAAACCAAACACTTACCGAAAAGTTGCGCGGCTAATGAATTCACCTCTGTCTCCAGCCTCCATTTCGTAGTAATTCACAACCACCTGCCGCGGGCTTGCGCCCTGCTAGAGGGATAGCGGCCCACGCATGCGCCCTTGGACCGGGAAGCAAGGTAAGTGAACGGGGCGACCTGGGGGGGGGGGGGTCACACAGTGGGGCATCCTGATTTTGGACGCCCCCAGGGGGAGGGAGTTGATCGGCTCGAGAATCTTATAGATTCCTGGGCCGATCGATCTGGGTTTTGGTCCACTTTAAAGAGGAGCAAAACCCAAGATTTTTACTTTCTTGTGTGTTGTGCCTCCTGGTTTGGGATGCCCCTCTGCATGCATCCCTGTCAGGGCCGGCTCCGGGTCTATGTGGGCCCCTGGGCAGTGCTGATAGGCTGCTCGAGGTCACGTGGGAGCATTCTGAAAGCTGATCCGCGGCGGCCGCAGAAGGGGCCCGGAAGCGGGGCAGCCCGGGTCGTGCTACTAACTGGTACTGTGGAGCTGGGTTTTGGTCCACTTTAAGCCAGAGAAACAAGCTCGGTTGGTGGCACGTTACATAACGGAAGGCCAATCACAGCTCAATGCAATGGACACAAAGATACAAAACCAAACAATCCTATAGGATTCCCGGGCTGATCGAGCTGGGTTTTGGTCCACTTTAAGCCAGAGAAACAAACTCAGTATGTGACATGGAAGGCCAATCAAAGCTCAATGCAACGCACAAACACTTACAGAAAAGTTGCGCAAATTCCCGGTACTGGGGACAGGAAGCAGCTGCACACATGCAGGAGCCAAGCCTTCTTCAGTGGGGATGCAGCAGTTTCCTGCCCCCCAACAATTTAGAGCTGTACACAGAAAATACGGGGTGACAGGAAGCTGCTGCACACATGCCAATCTCCGGCAGCGGTGCAGCAGTTTCCTGTCCCCCTGTCATTCAAAGCTGTACACAGAAACAAGTGGTCAGGAAGTAGCTGCACACACACACACACAGAAGCCAAACCTTCTATAGCAGACGTGCAGTAGTTTCCTGTTCCCCTTCATTCAGAGCTCTACTCTAAAATACAGGGGACAGGAAGCAAGAACAACAGGGCGACCCAGGGGGTTTCACACAGAGGGGCATCCCGGTTTTGGCCTGGGAATCTATAGATCGAGCTGGGTTTTGGTCCATTTTAAACCAGAGAAACAAACTCAGCACGTGACATAATGGAAGGCCAATCACAGCTCAATGCAACGCACACAAAGTTACAAAACCAAACGCTCTTATAGATTCCCGGGCTGATCGAGCTGGGTTTTGGTCCACTTTAAGCCAGAGAAACATACTCAGTGTGAAGGAACGATCCAGTTTAAAGGTGAAAAGCCCACAGATAAAAGTCCAGAGTTCCCCTTTACCTCCCTCCTGTTAAGGCTTTCTAGTCATAAATGCACAGGTCCTTATCTCCCCAGAAAGGGGAATTAGCATTTATGGGTTGAGCAGCGCAGATTACAGACTCCCTGCTGATTCTCTCACACCTCTAGCCTGAGAAGGCCCCGATGGGTCTGGAGATGGTAGGACCCCTGGCTGTGAACCAGCTCACAAAACCGCACATAGAGGTAGGTTTCTCTGGGCTCTGCGACATAGGAAACCTAGAAAAATAGAGATCCAAGCTTCTGACCCATTTAGGGACCCCATTGTTGGACTCATCAGATACCCAGCATCTAGCCCAATCTTTTGGTGCCATATCCAAAGCTTTACGACCCCCCCCCCCCCGCTCGAAGTTATAACCCCTAAAGGATTTTAGGGGCTAAAGCAAGCTCCAGAACAGTGGGAGGGGACAATCCGGCCCACAGAAGGGAGGGAGTGAAAGGATCCCGAGGAATAAAGGGGGTAACCCTGGGCCAGGCTTTTGTCACTTCTGGAGATGTCACGGTGCACGCGTGCTGGAGGTGGCCATCAATAAGCTTGCCACTTACCTCTTGTGGGAGCTCTTCATCACCACTCCACAACTGCTTCTTAAGGTAACTGACTATTATATATCTCTGTGTAACTCACTGTAACCTGTAATCCACTCAGAACAGCATTTGTATTCATTCATATTCCATCATAGGCAAATGTTTGTTATCACTGCCTAGTGTGCGCTTATAGCATTAAGACCTTTATTTAACTTGAGCGATATTTTTTGCCTTAGCCAAGAATGTGTTCGCAGGCTTTGGGCCTATTAGCCAAACGGGAAAGCGGGTTGCGTTTCCGGAGGTCCCTGATTGATAGTTTGGATCACATGATCCGTGGTTCCCTGACACTCAGTACATGACATAATGGAAGGCCAATCACAGCTCAATGCAACGCACACAAAGTTATCAAACCAAACACTTACAGAAAATTTGCGCGGCTGATAAATTCACCTACGTCTCCAGCCTCCATTACATAGTAATGTAAATAAACAGGTGTAACGTTGTGATCTCTCTCTATGTAAATGTTTCCTATTAAAAGGGGAAAGAAAAAAAAAAATCACCTGGTCGGCCTTGATCACAGCGCCGTTTTTTTAGGGCTATGCTAATGGGCGCAAGAACGTTTCAAACTTCCATCATGTGGCTTAATCACCAGCTGGAGATCAAAAGCCAGCGTGCGATTTCACACACTACGGGGCCGCTTCCAAAACACCCCCCGACATGGAACGAGATGAATGTCAAAATTGGTGGATACAGCAAAAAAGCGGTGGCGATAAAAAGCTTTTTATGTGTCTTGTTCAAAGCGTTTAAGTGCCTTTTAGATCACTGATTGAACCCGTTGCTCACTAGAAAGTGGGACTTTATAATACCAAAATACATTTCCTAAACAGAATTCCATTAGAGGAGAAAGAAGGGTTTGATTTGATTTTTTTCCTTTTCCCCCTGGAACTGGCGAGATGATAATTCTTTCGCCGTTTAATGGGATAAATGAAATGTTTGGTGATAAACAGAAAATGTTTGCATTGTCTGAGAGGAACACTCTGCGGAGTTTAGGAGGATCTGCGTTTGCGTGTGCGCTTGCAAATTATACACAGCGCTAATGCGCGGACAAGAGCTCGTTAGAAAGCAATCGGTCTATCGAAGGCGCCGAGATGACGCGTAATCGCCGCTGTGCCGCTCTGTACTTATTTATTTTCTCCTCCATCTCTGGAGTGTAATCACACACTGCGTTGATGGCTGCACTCAGTGACTGTGCATTGACTCTGGGCCCCAGGTAACGTTTGAGCTGTTTTTTTATGAATTGCCATTAGAATACCAGACAGGATTGAAGTGTCAGATAGGCCAAGTCTGATTGGTGCCTTGATTTAGGGGGGCGGGGCAGCAGATTAGTGAGGTTTTAACCTCCCCCAATGTTCCTCTTTAAACAGCTCCTCTAAGTAGACTTTGTAGCGATGATGGCCATGGACTGTACCACCATGTTAACATTTAACCCTTCTAGTGCCAGCTACGCGAGTCTCACGTAGGTCGCCTCTCCTACCATTAAGTGCCTGAATTTAGACCCCCACAGAAAGAGTATAAAACTTATCTGACCCCTCGTTCGATCCAGCCGGGTCTTCTCTTCTCTGGGGCCCATCTGATCCTCCCCCGGGGCTCTTCTGACTTCAGGAGAGCACCTGGAATAGCGCCCCCCCACTTCAGACACTGACGTCCGTGGTCCTTCGAGTCCCTCGAGGGAGCGCGGGGGGTTAAGGGATCAATAAGACCTCTATACTTGTTCACAAGGCTTGGGGCCGGCTAGCAGGTGACTTGCCATTAACCCTTGCCCCCCCCAATTACCTAACCCCCAAAGCCGGGGGCTTCTAGCTTCAGGAGAGCGCCTGGAATAGCACCCCTCCCCCTGCTTCGGTTGATGACACTGCTAAAAAAAAAAAAAATGGCACGGCCTGCTTCACGAAGTCATTACATCTGGGTATTCCGCCACAAGGTGGCGCAGTGCACTGCAGAAGAGTTGTGGCTCCTCCCGGTACCATTTAAAAACTGAATCACCATAGACTTATCCAGTGTTAACAAGCAGTTATTCAAGAAACCGGGAGATAAAAGTAAAAAGGTAACAAAAAAAACCAACTAACTTGGAACAATCACCATACAGAGGCAATCAAGAATAACGATAACAAGGGTGGGGTGAAGCAGGCCGTGCCATGCATGGCAAAAGCAATTCTACAGGTGAGTACTCACAGAATTGTCTTTTTCCCAATGCATGGCACGGCCTGCTTCAACATCTGGGACATCCAAAAGCAGCGTCCATAAAGTAGGGTGGGATCCCTAAAGAGTAAAAACAGGCAATTTAAACCACTACCGCCTGAAGTACCTTGCGGCCAAAGGCATCATCAGCTGAGGCCTTAACATCAACCTTGTAAAACTTGGAAAAAGTATGAACAGAAGACCAAGTTGCGCCTTACAAACTTGTTCAAAAGAAGCTTGGTGCTGAAAGGCACAAGACGCACCAATAGCACGAGTGGAATGAGCAGTAACCCTAAAAGGAGGTTCCTTCCCTTTAGCAGAATAGGCCTCCTCCACCGCCTGACGGATCCACTTGCTGATAGTGGATTTAGCAAGAGGCAAACCCTTCCTAGGTCCAGCAGGAAGAACAAAAAGAGCATCAGATTTCCTGAAAGACTCAGTAGCAACCAAATAAAACTTCAGGGCCCTGACAACATCCAAAGAGTGAAGGGTCTGCTCCTAGGAATTAGCAGGGTTAGGACACAAAGAAGGCAAAACAATGTCCTGATTAAGATGAAAAGCAGACACAACCTTAGGCAAAAAAACCGGCTTAAGCTGAAACACCACCTTATCCTGATGCCGCTCAAAATAAGAAGGCTTGATGGAAAGCGCCGCCATCTCAGAAACTCGCCTGACAGAAGTAATAGCCACCAAAAAGGCCACCTTAAGAGTCAGAATGGGCAAAGCAGCCCCACAGATAGGCTCAAAGGGAGGACCCTGCAGAGCAGACAACGCCAGATTCAGGTCCCAAACTGGTAGCATAGGCTTACGTGGCAGACGCACATGAGTAACACCCTGGAAAAAAGTCTTAACCAACCAGTGATTGGCAAAGGATCTTTGGAAAAAAAAAATTGCCAGAGCTGACACCTTGAGAGTACTAAGTTGAAGGCCCGAATCCAAACCATGTTGCAAAAATGCCAGAATCCTGGGGATAGAAAACACCCGACAAGCAAGAGACTTGGACTCACACCAAGCAATGTAAGCATGCCAGATCCTGTAGTAGATAAAGGACGAGGACTTCTTCCTAGCCCTAATCATGGTAACAACAGAAGCCGGCAAACCCTTATCCATCAAGATGGAGGTTTCAGCAGCCAAGCCATTAAAGCCAGCGTTTGTAAATTGGGATGGCACAGTTTCGTCTGTGAACCACACCAGGGGGCCACCAAAATGGCTGGAACCCCTTCCTGGGCTGTCTTGCGCAGCACCCTGCCCAGCACAGGGAACGGAGGGAACACATAGAGGAAGCCGAAACTCCGTCCAAGGCATTGCTAGCGCATCCGTGGCGAAGGCCAGAGGGTCCTGCGACAGGGAGACAAACCTGGAAACTTGTGATTGTGGCGGGACGCAAACAGGTCCACATCTGGCTGACCCCAGCGGTGGCACAGGGAGAGAAATACCCTGTTGCTGAGGGACCATTCCCCCAGCCGAGACGTCCCCCTGCTCAGGGAGTCTGCCTCCAGGATCTCCACCCCCGGAATGTAAACCGCCGAGATGCAGGGGACATTCTCTTCTGCCCAAGACAATATCAGGGACACTTCCTTGAGGGCTCGCTTGCTCCAAGTCCCTCCCTGATGATTGATGTAGGCAACCGCCATCTGGTTGTCCGAGCGGACCTGAACAGCCCGACCCCGAAGGTGTGTGGTCAGCTGAGACAGAACCAACCTGATCGCCCTCAGTTCCAGGACATTGATGGGAGCATGGGCCTCCTGGGGGCCCCACCGACCCTGGAACTTCAGAGACTTCCAAAAGCCCCCCAACTGGTCAGACTGGCATCTGTGGTGACAGTCTCCCAGCACAGAGGCAGAAAGGTCCTGCCCACTAGAAGGTTCCCTGAGTCCAGCCACCACAAGAGGGACTGTCTGGCCAGGGGGGACAGAGCAAATTCCTGATCCAGGGACACAGGGTCCTGATCCGAAACTGACAAGAGGTGCAACTGAAGAGGTCTCATGTGAAACTGAGCAAAAGGGACCGCCTCGAAGCAGGACACTATCAGACCCACTAACTGCATCCCTTGCCGGATGGAGGGATGGGGACACAAGAGCAGAGTCCGTGCCTGCTTCTGAAGGCCCTCCACCTTCAGCTGAGGCAGGAATACCTTGACCTGAGAGGTATCCAGAGTCATGCCCAGAAAGGACCTCACCAAAGACGGAGATAGTGAAGACTTGGGATAGTTGATCACCCAGCCGAAGGACTCGAGAGTGGAGGTCACCACCTGAGTATCCTTCTCGGCCTGATGAAGAGACTGAGCCGCAATCAGAATGTCGTCCAGGTAAGGAAGGATGTGAATGCCCTGATTCCACAGCAGAGCCATCACGCCCGCCAGCACCTTGGTGAACACCCGAGGGGCCGAGGTGATGCCGAACGGTAAGGCCACAAACTGGTAATGCTGATCCTCTAGAGCGAATCTGGGAAATCTCTGATGACCTGGAAAGATTGGCACGTGAAGGTAGGCATCCTTGATGTCCACTGAGGTCATGAAGTCGCCCGGGCGCAGGGTACTGACCGCCGAGCGTAGAGTCTCCATGTGAAAATGCTTGAACTTGACAAACTTGTTGAGACACTTCAAGTCAAGGATGGACCTCAGGGACCCGTCCTTTTTGGGGACCGTGAACAGATTGGAGTAGAACCCTCAAGCCCATTCCTGGGAAGGCACCAGGCAAATGATTCCTGACTCCAAAAGACGTTGAACCGCAAGGCGCAAACCCTGAGCTGACAGAGGGTTTTGAGACTTCCGGGATCTGATGAATCTTGGGGGTGGCCAGGCTGCAAACTCTATCTTGTAACCGGAGGACACCACCTCCTGAATCCACCGGTCTGAGACGCGGAGCTTCCAGACGTGAGCAAAGAGCCGAAGCCGTCCCCCCACCCAGATGGGTGAGGGCGCCTCCTCATACCTGAGGGGGCTTGGGGCCCCATGAGAGACCGTGACGACCACGGGATCTGCAACGGCCCCAAGAATCTCTGCGGGTACCCGAGAAAAGGGAGCCACGACCTCCTCTGGAAGCACGAAAAGAGGGGAGGGAAGAGGAGGGCCCCCGAAAGGGCCGAGGTTGTCTCCTATGTTGAGGCAGCCTACCATCCTTGGCTAAAACATCCAGATGCTCACCAAAGAGCCGCAGCCCCGTAAAGGGGAGCCCAGTGAGAGCCTTCTTAGCGGCAGCGGCAGCCAAACAGAGCAGCCAAACAGAGCGGCGCATAGCCACCAAAAGGGCAGAGGTCCTGCTAGACATCCGTACCGCATCATCCATGGCAGTAAGGACAAAGGCAACAAAATCAGAGCAAAGCAAAAGGAACCTATAATCCTCCCCCCTGTTACCAGCCGTAGCGCCCTCCAGGAGATGCTTGAGCTGTCTCTTAAGGGCAATAGCTGTAATGGCAGCAGGGCAGACCGGGCGCAGCGCAGCCCCCACACGCGCAGAAGCATGGCAGGCCAGCTGATCCATGCACCGGTCCTCGCATGACCGAGGTGTTGGACAGCCCGAGCACGGGAGCGTCCACCTCAGGGGGACATGACCATCGCTTGACCAGGTCAGCAGGGAAGGGATACCTCCTATCCCACCCTTTGGGCACCACAGGCAATCTACTAGGACGTTCCCACTCCTTGAGCACCATATTAGTGAAATGGCCCTGCTCAGGGTACTTCAGGCGCTGTTTTTCAGGACAAAAGAGCTCACCCTGCTTCCTCTTAGCTACCTCAGGGGGGGCAATGTGCAAGACTTCAAAAATGTGAGCTAACAGGCTATCAGTGTCCTCAGGGAACCATAAGTCTTCCCCAGACGCAGACCCAGGGTCACTACCGTGACCCTCCTGCTGGTCCCCAGAAGAGTCAGAGTCCTGAAAAAGTTCCCCCTCCTCTAGGGGGTAAAGGCCAACAAAAATAGCAGGTCCCTCATCCTCCTCAGGAAAGAGGGATGTCACGGGAGCTAGGTGCCGATTCATGCCAGAGGCCTTACGTGGAACAGGCCTGGCAAGCTGCCCTCCAATACCGGCCACACGCAGTGCCAAATCAGACTGTGACCCCCCGCTAGTATCCCCCTCACTGGGGGCTAAATGCAGGCGCGGGGGGGGGGGTAGGCGACACCAAAGGGGGCGCAGAGATGGGAAAGCGAAGCAGGCAACCTGGAGCGCAAGGACACCGTGACACTGTTACTCACAGGGGATACCCCACACACGACACACAGCCGGGATTGCCCCGAAGGACCCCCAAGCACGCTATCCCCAGAAGCCTCCATATGGTGATTAACACAGGCGCAATAGGCCAGCACAGGCTAGCAAGAGCCACCCGGGATACCCCCCCAAGGGATGCCCCCAGAAGCCAGTAAGGGAAGATGAGGGATGGTAAGGGATAGGACTGGGAGAAACCACAACCCACCTTTGCTCCGCCTGAAAGACATAAAGACACATAAGTATCCTGCAGCACATGCCCCAAAGAGACCAAAAACCCCCGAAGGGGACTTAAGGACCAAGTAGGGCAAGGGCACCAACCGCCAGACCACAGGAGGAAGAGTCAAGCAGATGAGGATCACCGACGCAGCTCCAGGATGAGGGGAAGGGCTCCAAATGCGCAGCAGAAGCAAAATGGCACTGGCAGAGGAACCTTGAGGGGCGTGCCGCGGGAGGATGATGCGCGTCATCCACCGGCCCCGCCCCCCCCCCGAAGAGCACGAAAACGGCGCTCACGTGACCTCGCCGGCATCATCACAGTGGAGAAAAAACGCCTCACAAATATAGCGCCGCCCGCGGAGCATAGTACAAAGCAGCGAGGTGGTGGAAAACAGTTAAAACACAGTAAAAAACAGATTGAAGACACAGCAAAAACACCCTCGCCGCTACCACCCGCCCCCCCCCCCCTCCCCCGAGCACAAAATGCCAGAACGATAAAACAGTCCCCAAAAAACACTCACCCCCTCAGAAGCTAGGACAGGAACTCCGCATCCCTAACAGGCTCACCATAAAGCCTATGGCCGGCTACCCTTTGTGGTACAGGGTCTGTGGCTTGGAGCAGCGCTCCTTGAGCACTTGACCCTAGTGCTCCTCTACCTTCACCCGATCTGTCAGCCGAGGCTGGGAGGCAGAGGGTCCGGAAACGGGTGAAAATAATCATGCAGGGCCGCAGGCTTGGTTGCCCCGCTCACCTGCGCAATATAGAGAGCCATCTTCTATCTTCGCAGATATCACTGCAGAGAAAAACTGGATAAGTCTATGGTGAATCCGTTTTTATATGGTCCCGGGAGGAGCCACAACTCTTCTGCAGTGCACTGCGCCACCTTGTGGCGGAATACCCAGATGTAATGACTTCGTGAAGCAGGCTGTGCCATGCAATGGGAAAAATACATTTACTCACCTGTGGTTGCGATCCCTCCCATCGGGTCGCCTTTTCGGCCGCTGACACTGCTAAAAAAAAAAAAATACATTTACTCACCTGTGGCTGCGATCCCTCCCATCGGGTGGCCTCTTCACGAAATAGGGCCTATCACTCCCACTGGATAATAAATGTCATTTTTAATCTGTGCGGAGTCTTTTATTTTTTTTACTGTTAACCCTTTGTGAACTGGTAAGGGATCCATAAGACCCCTATACCAGTTCACAAGGCTTGGGGCTGGCAAGTCACAAGCGGCTAGCGGGTGACTTCCCATTAAGCCCTGCCCCTCCAAAGCTGTTGGGGGTCAGAGGAGCCCGGGGGCCATTTGGCTTTGCGGGTTTGAAGCCGGCAGGCCTCTGCGCCCTGTTTCTACAAACTCTGCATAGCTGGCCCCCGGGCTGGTTATGTTGGGTAGGGGGGACCCCACATTTCTTTTCTGGATATTTAAGCCTTACAATTCCAAAAAAAAATGGGGTGCCCCTCCCAAGGAGGGGGAATCTATGTAATTTTTTTTTTTTTTAATTAACTCCTTATGTTCTTTCACCCAGCAGGTATAATAGGCTTCTAGCAGCAGCAGGAGTGCAGAAGGCAGAGCGATTGGCAAGGGACATAGTGTGAGATGGATGGGAGGTAAGTATTAAAAAAAACAAATAAAATATGTTATGTGTGTGTTTTTTTTATACATTTAACCCTTTTGTGAACTGATAAGGGGTCCATGAGAGAGTCCTGCTAGCCGCAGGTGACTTGCCATTAACTCCCAGACCCCCTATTACTTGAATACTTTATTGACCGCCAAGTAAGTACAGGATACATACAAGGAATGCTTTTTGGCAGGAGATTCACCATTAGCGCTATAAACAATAGACATATAATACCTATAATAAATATAATACATAGTAGTAACACAGTAACATAGTAGTGACAGGTAAAAGTTCAGTGCAGGTTGTTCAGTGCCTTAAAGTGGACCATCACCCAGGGGTCTATAAGATTCCCGGGCCGATCACCTCCCTCACCGCGGGGCATCCGAGATCGGGATGTCCCGCGGGGTGAAACCCCCCCCCCCAAAAAAACCTTACCTTATCGGCGACGGATCAGCCGCTGCCGCCTCCTGCGCGCCCCTCTAGCAGTGCACGTGCGCGACGGCTGTATGTGAATGGCCGGCGTGGGCGTGCGCCCTGTAAGAGGGAGGCGGTGGCTTATCAGTCGCTTGTCAGTCGCCGAAAAGGTACGTTTTTGGGGGCTTTTCACACAGCGGGGCATCCGAGATCAGGATAGTGAAAATCCTGGGTGTTGGTCCACTTTAACAGCCAAAGGAAAAAAACTATTTTTGTGCCTGGAGGTTCTAGTAGAAAAAGCCAAGAATCTGCGGACAGAGGGTAAGAGTCTGAAGAAGGAATTCCCTGGGTGCGTTGAGTCCTCAGCTATTTGTTTAGCCTTTGTGCAGATTCTGCTCTTGAATTGTCCCTCTAGAGAAGGTAAAGGACATCCTATGATCCGCTTGGCAGTCCTGGTAATCCTCCGGTAAGGGGCATCCTATGATCCGCTCGGCAGTCCTGGTAATCCTCCGGTAAGGGGCATCCTATGATCCGCTTGGCAGTCCTGGTAATCCTCCGGTAAGGGGCATCCTATGATCCGCTCGGCAGTCCTGGTATTCCTCCGGTAAGGGGCATCCTATGATCCGCTCGGCAGTCCTGGTAATCCTCCGGTAAGGAGCATCCTATGATCCGCTCGGCAGTCCTGGTAATCCTCCGGTAAGGGGCATCCTATGATCCGCTTGGCAGTCCTGGTAATCCTCCGGTAAGGGGCATCCTATGATCCGCTCGGCAGTCCTGGTATTCCTCCGGTAAGGGGCATCCTATGATCCGCTCGGCAGTCCTGGTAATCCTCCGGTAAGGAGCATCCTATGATCCGCTCGGCAGTCCTGGTAATCCTCCGGTAAGGGGCATCCTATGATCCGCTCGGCAGTCCTGGTAATCCTCCGGTAAGGGGCATCCTATGATCCGCTCGGCAGTCCTGGTAATCCTCCGGTAAGGGGCATCCTATGATCCGCTCGGCAGTCCTGGTAATCCTCCGGTAAGGGGCATCCTATGATCCGCTCGGCAGTCCTGGTATTCCTCCGGTAAGGGGCATCCTATGATCCGCTCGGCAGTCCTGGTATTCCTCCGGTAAGGGGCATCCTATGATCCGCTCGGCAGTCCTGGTATTCCTCTGGTAAGGGGCATCCTATGATCCGCTCGGCAGTCCTGGTATTCCTCCGGTAAGGGGCATCCTATGATCCGCTCGGCAGTCCTGGTATTCCTCCGGTAATGGGCATCCTATGATCCGCTCGGCAGTCCTGGTAATCCTCCGGTAAGGGGCATCCTATGATCCGCTCAGCAGTCCTGGTAATCTTCCGGTAACGGGCATCCTATGATCCGCTCGGCAGTCCTGGTATTCCTCCGGTAAGGGGCATCCTATGATCCACTCGGCAGTCCTGGTAATCCTCCGGTAAGGAGCATCCTATGATCCACTCGGCAGTCCTGGTATTCCTCCGGTAAGGGGCATCCTATGATCCGCTCGGCAGTCCTGGTATTCCTCTGGTAAGGGGCATCCTATGATCCGCTCGGCAGTCCTGGTATTCCTCCGGTAAGGGGCATCCTATGATCCGCTCGGCAGTCCTGGTATTCCTCCGGTAATGGGCATCCTATGATCCGCTCGGCAGTCCTGGTAATCCTCCGGTAAGGGGCATCCTATGATCCGCTCAGCAGTCCTGGTAATCTTCCGGTAACGGGCATCCTATGATCCGCTCAGCAGTCCTGGTATTCCTCCGGTAAGGGGCATCCTATGATCCACTCGGCAGTCCTGGTAATCCTCCGGTAAGGAGCATCCTATGATCCACTCGGCAGTCCTGGTATTCCTCCGGTAAGGGGCATCCTATGATCCACTCGGCAGTCCTGGTAATCCTCCGGTAAGGGGCATCCTATGATCCGCTCGGCAGTCCTGGTAATCCTCTGGTAAGGAGCATCCTATGATCCGCTCGGCAGTCCTGGTAATCCTCCGGTAAGGGGCATCCTATGATCCGCTCGGCAGTCCTGGTAATCCTCCAACTTCAGCCCGAATAAGAAACTGGCCAATAAGAAACCAACTTCAGCCCGAATAAGAAACTGGCCAATAAGAAACCAACTGCAGCCCGAATAAGAAACTGGCCGATAAGAAACCAACCATTTAACTCCTTAAAATCACATTCCTTCTTGGCCCATTTTGATGTCCGCTAGATCAGAGCGTCTACAGAGTAACTGGCATCATTAATGGACATTTTCCTTTTAAAGAAGACAAAAAAAAGGATAAACACGAAGAGGAAAATGGCCAAAAGTAAACCAACTGCAGCTCTAATAGGAAACTGGCCGATAAGAAACCAACTGCAGCCCGAATAAGAAACTGGCCAATAAGAAACCAACTTCAGGCCGAATAAGAAACTGGCCAATAAGAAACCAACTTAAGCCCAAATAAGAAACTGGCCAATAAGAAACCAACTTCAGCCCGAATAAGAAACTGGCCAATAAGAAACCAACTGCAGCCCGAATAAGAAACCAACTTCAGCCCGAATAAGAAACTGGCCAATAAAAAACCAACTGCAGCCCGAATAAGAAACTGGCCAATAAGAAACCAACTTCAGCCCGAATAAGAAACTGGCCAATAAGAAACCAACTGCAGCCTGAATAAGAAACTGGCCGATAAGAAACCAACTGCAGCCCGAATAAGTAAACTGGCCAATAAGAAACCAACTGCAGCCCGAATAAGAAACTGGCCGATAAGAAACCAACTTCAGCCCGAATAAGAAACTGGCCAATAAGAAACCAACTGCAGCCCGAATAAGTAAACTGGCCAATAAGAAACCAACTGCAGCCCGAATAAGAAACTGGCCGATAAGAAACCAACTTCAGCCCGAATAAGAAACTGGCCGATAAGAAACCAACTTCAGCCCGAATAAGAAACTGGCCGATAAGAAACCAACTTCAGCCCGAATAAGAAACTGGCCGATAAGAAACCAACTTCAGCCCGAATAAGAAACTGGCCAATAAGAAACCAACTTCAGCCCGAATAAGAAACTGGCCAATAAGAAACCAACTTCAGCCCGAATAAGAAACTGGCCAATAAGAAACCAACTGCAGCCCGAATAAGAAACTGGCCAATAAGAAACCAACTTCAGCCCAAATAAGAAACTGGCCGATAAGAAACCAACTGCAGCCCGAATAAGAAACTGGCCGATAAGAAACCAACTTAAGCCCGAATAAGAAACTGGCGAAGAAGAAACCAACTTCAGCCCGAATAAGAAACCAACTTCAGCCCGAATAAGAAACCAACTTCAGCCCGAATAAGAAACTGGCCAATAAGAAACCAACTTCAGTCCGAATAAGAAACTGGCCAATAAGAAACCAACTTCAGCCCGAATAAGAAACTGGCCAATAAGAAACCAACTTCAGCCCGAATAAGAAACTGGCGAAGAAGAAACCAACTTCAGCCTGAATAAGAAACCAACTTCAGCCCGAATAAGAAACTGGCCAATAAGAAACCAACTTCAGCCCGAATAAGAAACTGGCCAATAAGAAACCAACTTCAGCCTGAATAAGAAACTGGCCAATAAGAAACCAACTGCAGCCTGAATAAGAAACTGGCCGATAAGAAACCAACTGCAGCCCGAATAAGTAAACTGGCCAATAAGAAACCAACTGCAGCCCGAATAAGAAACTGGCCGATAAGAAACCAACTTCAGCCCGAATAAGAAACTGGCCAATAAGAAACCAACTGCAGCCCGAATAAGTAAACTGGCCAATAAGAAACCAACTGCAGCCCGAATAAGAAACTGGCCGATAAGAAACCAACTTCAGCCCGAATAAGAAACTGGCCGATAAGAAACCAACTTCAGCCCGAATAAGAAACTGGCCGATAAGAAACCAACTTCAGCCCGAATAAGAAACTGGCCGATAAGAAACCAACTTCAGCCCGAATAAGAAACTGGCCAATAAGAAACCAACTTCAGCCCGAATAAGAAACTGGCCAATAAGAAACCAACTTCAGCCCGAATAAGAAACTGGCCAATAAGAAACCAACTGCAGCCCGAATAAGAAACTGGCCAATAAGAAACCAACTGCAGCCCGAATAAGAAACTGACCAATAAGAAACCAACTTCAGCCCAAATAAGAAACTGGCCGATAAGAAACCAACTGCAGCCCGAATAAGAAACTGGCCGATAAGAAACCAACTTAAGCCCGAATAAGAAACTGGCGAAGAAGAAACCAACTTCAGCCCGAATAAGAAACCAACTTCAGCCCGAATAAGAAACCAACTTCAGCCCGAATAAGAAACTGGCCAATAAGAAACCAACTTCAGCCCGAATAAGAAACTGGCCAATAAGAAACCAACTTCAGCCCGAATAAGAAACTGGCCAATAAGAAACCAACTTCAGCCCGAATAAGAAACTGGCGAAGAAGAAACCAACTTCAGCCTGAATAAGAAACCAACTTCAGCCCGAATAAGAAACTGGCCAATAAGAAACCAACTTCAGCCCGAATAAGAAACTGGCCAATAAGAAACCAACTTCAGCCCGAATAAGAAACTGGCCAATAAGAAACCAACTGCAGCCCGAATAAGAAACTGGCCAATAAGAAACCAACTTCAGCCCGAATAAGAAACTGGCCGATAAGAAACCAACTGCAGCCCGAATAAGAAACTGGCTGATAAGAAACCAACTTAAGCCCGAATAAGAAACTGGCGAAGAAGAAACCAACTTCAGCCCGAATAAGAAACCAACTTCAGCCCGAATAAGAAACTGGCCAATAAGAAACCAACTTCAGCCCGAATAAGAAACTGGCCAATAAGAAACCAACTTCAGCCCGAATAAGAAACTGGCGAAGAAGAAACCAACTTCAGCCTGAATAAGAAACCAACTTCAGCCCGAATAAGAAACTGGCCAATAAGAAACCAACTTCAGCCCGAATAAGAAACTGGCCGATAAGAAACCAACTTCAGCCCGAATAAGAAACTGGCCGATAAGAAACCAACTTCAGCCCGAATAAGAAACTGGCCGATAAGAAACCAACTTCAGCCCGAATAAGAAACTGGCCAATAAGAAACCAACTTCAGCCCGAATAAGAAACTGGCCAATAAGAAACCAACTGCAGCCCGAATAAGAAACTGGCCAATAAGAAACCAACTTCAGCCCGAATAAGAAACTGGCCGATAAGAAACCAACTGCAGCCCGAATAAGAAACTGGCCGATAAGAAACCAACTTCAGCCCGAATAAGAAACTGGCCAATAAGAAACCAACTGCAGCCCGAATAAGAAACTGGCCAATAAGAAACCAACTTCAGCCCGAATAAGAAACTGGCCAATAAGAAACCAACTTCAGCCGGAATAAGAAACTGGCCAATAAGAAACCAACTTCAGCCCGAATAAGAAACTGGCCGATAAGAAACCAACTTCAGCCCGAATAAGAAACTGGCCAATAAGAAACCAACTTCAGCCCGAATAAGAAACTGGCCAATAAGAAACCAACTGCAGCCCGAATAAGAAACTGGCCAATAAGAAACCAACTTCAGCCCGAATAAGAAACTGGCCAATAAGAAACCAACTGCAGCCCGAATAAGTAACTGGCCAATAAGAAACCAACTGCAGCCCGAATAAGAAACTGGCCAATAAGAAACCAACTTCAGCCCAAATAAGAAACTGGCCGATAAGAAACCAACTGCAGCCCGAATAAGAAACTGGCAAAGAAGAAACCAACTTCAGCCTGAATAAGAAACCAACTTCAGCCCGAATAAGAAACTGGCCAATAAGAAACCAACTTCAGCCCGAATAAGAAACTGGCCAATAAGAAACCAACTTCAGCCCGAATAAGAAACTGGCCAATAAGAAACCAACTTCAGCCCGAATAAGAAACTGGCCAATAAGAAACCAACTTCAGCCCGAATAAGAAACTGGCGAAGAAGAAACCAACTTCAGCCTGAATAAGAAACCAACTTCAGCCCGAATAAGAAACTGGCCAATAAGAAACCAACTTCAGCCCGAATAAGAAACTGGCCAATAAGAAACCAACTTCAGCCCGAATAAGAAACTGGCCAATAAGAAACCAACTGCAGCCCGAATAAGAAACTGGCCAATAAGAAACCAACTTCAGCCCGAATAAGAAACTGGCCGATAAGAAACCAACTGCAGCCCGAATAAGAAACTGGCCAATAAGAAACCAACTGCAGCCCGAATAAGAAACTGGCCAATAAGAAACCAACTTCAGCCTGAATAAGAAACTGGCCAATAAGAAACCAACTTCAGCCGGAATAAGAAACTGGCCAATAAGAAACCAACTTCAGCCCGAATAAGAAACTGGCCGATAAGAAACCAACTTCAGCCCGAATAAGAAACTGGCCAATAAGAAACCAACTTCAGCCCGAATAAGAAACTGGCCAATAAGAAACCAACTGCAGCCCGAATAAGAAACTGGCCAATAAGAAACCAACTTCAGCCCGAATAAGAAACTGGCCAATAAGAAACCAACTGCAGCCCGAATAAGTAACTGGCCAATAAGAAACCAACTGCAGCCCGAATAAGAAACTGGCCAATAAGAAACCAACTTCAGCCCAAATAAGAAACTGGCCGATAAGAAACCAACTGCAGCCCGAATAAGAAACTGGCAAAGAAGAAACCAACTTCAGCCTGAATAAGAAACCAACTTCAGCCCGAATAAGAAACTGGCCAATAAGAAACCAACTTCAGCCCGAATAAGAAACTGGCCAATAAGAAACCAACTGCAGCCTGAATAAGAAACTGGCCGATAAGAAACCAACTGCAGCCTGAATAAGAAACCAACTTAAGCCCGAATAAGAAACTGGCCAATAAGAAACCAACTTCAGCCCGAATAAGAAACTGGCCAATAAGAAACCAACTTCAGCCCGAATAAGAAACTGGCCAATAAGAAACCAACTTCAGCCCGAATAAGAAACTGGCGAAGAAGAAACCAACTTCAGCCTGAATAAGAAACCAACTTCAGCCCGAATAAGAAACTGGCCAATAAGAAACCAACTTCAGCCCGAATAAGAAACTGGCCAATAAGAAACCAACTTCAGCCCGAATAAGAAACTGGCCAATAAGAAACCAACTGCAGCCCGAATAAGAAACTGGCCAATAAGAAACCAACTTCAGCCCGAATAAGAAACTGGCCAATAAGAAACCAACTGCAGCCCGAATAAGAAACTGGCCGATAAGAAACCAACTTAAGCCCGAATAAGAAACTGGCGAAGAAGAAACCAACTTCAGCCCGAATAAGAAACCAACTTCAGCCCGAATAAGAAACTGGCCAATAAGAAACCAACTTCAGCCCGAATAAGAAACTGGCCAATAAGAAACCAACTTCAGCCCGAATAAGAAACTGGCCAATAAGAAACCAACTTCAGCCCGAATAAGAAACTGGCGAAGAAGAAACCAACTTCAGCCTGAATAAGAAACCAACTTCAGCCCGAATAAGAAACTGGCCAATAAGAAACCAACTTCAGCCCGAATAAGAAACTGGCCGATAAGAAACCAACTTCAGCCCGAATAAGAAACTGGCCGATAAGAAACCAACTTCAGCCCGAATAAGAAACTGGCCAATAAGAAACCAACTTCAGCCCGAATAAGAAACTGGCCAATAAGAAACCAACTTCAGCCCGAATAAGAAACTGGCCAATAAGAAACCAACTTCAGCCCGAATAAGAAACTGGCCAATAAGAAACCAACTGCAGCCCGAATAAGAAACTGGCCAATAAGAAACCAACTTCAGCCCAAATAAGAAACTGGCCGATAAGAAACCAACTGCAGCCCGAATAAGAAACTGGCCGATAAGAAACCAACTTAAGCCCGAATAAGAAACTGGCGAAGAAGAAACCAACTTCAGCCCGAATAAGAAACCAACTTCAGCCCGAATAAGAAACCAACTTCAGCCCGAATAAGAAACTGGCCGATAAGAAACCAACTTCAGCCCGAATAAGAAACTGGCCAATAAGAAACCAACTTCAGCCCGAATAAGAAACTGGCCAATAAGAAACCAACTGCAGCCCGAATAAGAAACTGGCCAATAAGAAACCAACTTCAGCCCGAATAAGAAACTGGCCGATAAGAAACCAACTGCAGCCCGAATAAGAAACTGGCCGATAAGAAACCAACTTCAGCCCGAATAAGAAACTGGCCAATAAGAAACCAACTGCAGCCCGAATAAGAAACTGGCCAATAAGAAACCAACTTCAGCCCGAATAAGAAACTGGCCAATAAGAAACCAACTTCAGCCGGAATAAGAAACTGGCCAATAAGAAACCAACTTCAGCCCGAATAAGAAACTGGCCGATAAGAAACCAACTTCAGCCCGAATAAGAAACTGGCCAATAAGAAACCAACTTCAGCCCGAATAAGAAACTGGCCAATAAGAAACCAACTGCAGCCCGAATAAGAAACTGGCCAATAAGAAACCAACTTCAGCCCGAATAAGAAACTGGCCAATAAGAAACCAACTGCAGCCCGAATAAGTAACTGGCCAATAAGAAACCAACTGCAGCCCGAATAAGAAACTGGCCAATAAGAAACCAACTTCAGCCCAAATAAGAAACTGGCCGATAAGAAACCAACTGCAGCCCGAATAAGAAACTGGCAAAGAAGAAACCAACTTCAGCCTGAATAAGAAACCAACTTCAGCCCGAATAAGAAACTGGCCAATAAGAAACCAACTTCAGCCCGAATAAGAAACTGGCCAATAAGAAACCAAGTTCAGCCCGAATAAGAAACTGGCCAATAAGAAACCAACTTCAGCCCGAATAAGAAACTGGCCAATAAGAAACCAACTTCAGCCCGAATAAGAAACTGGCGAAGAAGAAACCAACTTCAGCCTGAATAAGAAACCAACTTCAGCCCGAATAAGAAACTGGCCAATAAGAAACCAACTTCAGCCCGAATAAGAAACTGGCCAATAAGAAACCAACTTCAGCCCGAATAAGAAACTGGCCAATAAGAAACCAACTGCAGCCCGAATAAGAAACTGGCCAATAAGAAACCAACTTCAGCCCGAATAAGAAACTGGCCGATAAGAAACCAACTGCAGCCCGAATAAGAAACTGGCCAATAAGAAACCAACTGCAGCCCGAATAAGAAACTGGCCAATAAGAAACCAACTTCAGCCTGAATAAGAAACTGGCCAATAAGAAACCAACTTCAGCCGGAATAAGAAACTGGCCAATAAGAAACCAACTTCAGCCCGAATAAGAAACTGGCCGATAAGAAACCAACTTCAGCCCGAATAAGAAACTGGCCAATAAGAAACCAACTTCAGCCCGAATAAGAAACTGGCCAATAAGAAACCAACTGCAGCCCGAATAAGAAACTGGCCAATAAGAAACCAACTTCAGCCCGAATAAGAAACTGGCCAATAAGAAACCAACTGCAGCCCGAATAAGTAACTGGCCAATAAGAAACCAACTGCAGCCCGAATAAGAAACTGGCCAATAAGAAACCAACTTCAGCCCAAATAAGAAACTGGCCGATAAGAAACCAACTGCAGCCCGAATAAGAAACTGGCAAAGAAGAAACCAACTTCAGCCTGAATAAGAAACCAACTTCAGCCCGAATAAGAAACTGGCCAATAAGAAACCAACTTCAGCCCGAATAAGAAACTGGCCAATAAGAAACCAACTGCAGCCTGAATAAGAAACTGGCCGATAAGAAACCAACTGCAGCCTGAATAAGAAACCAACTTCAGCCCGAATAAGAAACTGGCCAATAAGAAACCAACTTCAGCCCGAATAAGAAACTGGCCAATAAGAAACCAACTTCAGCCCGAATAAGAAACTGGCCAATAAGAAACCAACTTCAGCCCGAATAAGAAACTGGCGAAGAAGAAACCAACTTCAGCCTGAATAAGAAACCAACTTCAGCCCGAATAAGAAACTGGCCAATAAGAAACCAACTTCAGCCCGAATAAGAAACTGGCCAATAAGAAACCAACTTCAGCCCGAATAAGAAACTGGCCAATAAGAAACCAACTGCAGCCCGAATAAGAAACTGGCCAATAAGAAACCAACTTCAGCCCGAATAAGAAACTGGCCAATAAGAAACCAACTGCAGCCCGAATAAGAAACTGGCCGATAAGAAACCAACTTAAGCCCGAATAAGAAACTGGCGAAGAAGAAACCAACTTCAGCCCGAATAAGAAACCAACTTCAGCCCGAATAAGAAACTGGCCAATAAGAAACCAACTTCAGCCCGAATAAGAAACTGGCCAATAAGAAACCAACTTCAGCCCGAATAAGAAACTGGCCAATAAGAAACCAACTTCAGCCCGAATAAGAAACTGGCGAAGAAGAAACCAACTTCAGCCTGAATAAGAAACCAACTTCAGCCCGAATAAGAAACTGGCCAATAAGAAACCAACTTCAGCCCGAATAAGAAACTGGCCGATAAGAAACCAACTTCAGCCCGAATAAGAAACTGGCCGATAAGAAACCAACTTCAGCCCGAATAAGAAACTGGCCAATAAGAAACCAACTTCAGCCCGAATAAGAAACTGGCCAATAAGAAACCAACTTCAGCCCGAATAAGAAACTGGCCAATAAGAAACCAACTTCAGCCCGAATAAGAAACTGGCCAATAAGAAACCAACTGCAGCCCGAATAAGAAACTGGCCAATAAGAAACCAACTTCAGCCCAGATAAGAAACTGGCCGATAAGAAACCAACTGCAGCCCGAATAAGAAACTGGCCGATAAGAAACCAACTTAAGCCCGAATAAGAAACTGGCGAAGAAGAAACCAACTTCAGCCCGAATAAGAAACCAACTTCAGCCCGAATAAGAAACCAACTTCAGCCCGAATAAGAAACTGGCCGATAAGAAACCAACTTCAGCCCGAATAAGAAACTGGCCAATAAGAAACCAACTTCAGCCCGAATAAGAAACTGGCCAATAAGAAACCAACTGCAGCCCGAATAAGAAACTGGCCAATAAGAAACCAACTTCAGCCCGAATAAGAAACTGGCCGATAAGAAACCAACTGCAGCCCGAATAAGAAACTGGCCGATAAGAAACCAACTTCAGCCCGAATAAGAAACTGGCCAATAAGAAACCAACTGCAGCCCGAATAAGAAACTGGCCAATAAGAAACCAACTTCAGCCCGAATAAGAAACTGGCCAATAAGAAACCAACTTCAGCCGGAATAAGAAACTGGCCAATAAGAAACCAACTTCAGCCCGAATAAGAAACTGGCCGATAAGAAACCAACTTCAGCCCGAATAAGAAACTGGCCAATAAGAAACCAACTTCAGCCCGAATAAGAAACTGGCCAATAAGAAACCAACTGCAGCCCGAATAAGAAACTGGCCAATAAGAAACCAACTTCAGCCCGAATAAGAAACTGGCCAATAAGAAACCAACTGCAGCCCGAATAAGTAACTGGCCAATAAGAAACCAACTGCAGCCCGAATAAGAAACTGGCCAATAAGAAACCAACTTCAGCCCAAATAAGAAACTGGCCGATAAGAAACCAACTGCAGCCCGAATAAGAAACTGGCAAAGAAGAAACCAACTTCAGCCTGAATAAGAAACCAACTTCAGCCCGAATAAGAAACTGGCCAATAAGAAACCAACTTCAGCCCGAATAAGAAACTGGCCAATAAGAAACCAACTTCAGCCCGAATAAGAAACTGGCCAATAAGAAACCAACTTCAGCCCGAATAAGAAACTGGCCAATAAGAAACCAACTTCAGCCCGAATAAGAAACTGGCGAAGAAGAAACCAACTTCAGCCTGAATAAGAAACCAACTTCAGCCCGAATAAGAAACTGGCCAATAAGAAACCAACTTCAGCCCGAATAAGAAACTGGCCAATAAGAAACCAACTTCAGCCCGAATAAGAAACTGGCCAATAAGAAACCAACTGCAGCCCGAATAAGAAACTGGCCAATAAGAAACCAACTTCAGCCCGAATAAGAAACTGGCCGATAAGAAACCAACTGCAGCCCGAATAAGAAACTGGCCAATAAGAAACCAACTGCAGCCCGAATAAGAAACTGGCCAATAAGAAACCAACTTCAGCCGGAATAAGAAACTGGCCAATAAGAAACCAACTTCAGCCCGAATAAGAAACTGGCCGATAAGAAACCAACTTCAGCCCGAATAAGAAACTGGCCAATAAGAAACCAACTTCAGCCCGAATAAGAAACTGGCCAATAAGAAACCAACTGCAGCCCGAATAAGAAACTGGCCAATAAGAAACCAACTTCAGCCCGAATAAGAAACTGGCCAATAAGAAACCAACTGCAGCCCGAATAAGTAACTGGCCAATAAGAAACCAACTGCAGCCCGAATAAGAAACTGGCCAATAAGAAACCAACTTCAGCCCAAATAAGAAACTGGCCGATAAGAAACCAACTGCAGCCCGAATAAGAAACTGGCAAAGAAGAAACCAACTTCAGCCTGAATAAGAAACCAACTTCAGCCCGAATAAGAAACTGGCCAATAAGAAACCAACTTCAGCCCGAATAAGAAACTGGCCAATAAGAAACCAACTGCAGCCTGAATAAGAAACTGGCCGATAAGAAACCAACTGCAGCCCGAATAAGAAACCAACTTCAGCCCGAATAAGAAACTGGCCAATAAGAAACCAACTTCAGCCCGAATAAGAAACTGGCCAATAAGAAACCAACTTCAGCCCGAATAAGAAACTGGCCAATAAGAAACCAACTTCAGCCCGAATAAGAAACTGGCGAAGAAGAAACCAACTTCAGCCTGAATAAGAAACCAACTTCAGCCCGAATAAGAAACTGGCCAATAAGAAACCAACTTCAGCCCGAATAAGAAACTGGCCAATAAGAAACCAACTTCAGCCCGAATAAGAAACTGGCCAATAAGAAACCAACTGCAGCCCGAATAAGTAACTGGCCAATAAGAAACCAACTGCAGCCCGAATAAGAAACTGGCCAATAAGAAACCAACTTCAGCCCAAATAAGAAACTGGCCGATAAGAAACCAACTGCAGCCCGAATAAGAAACTGGCAAAGAAGAAACCAACTTCAGCCTGAATAAGAAACCAACTTCAGCCCGAATAAGAAACTGGCCAATAAGAAACCAACTTCAGCCCGAATAAGAAACTGGCCAATAAGAAACCAACTGCAGCCTGAATAAGAAACTGGCCGATAAGAAACCAACTGCAGCCCGAATAAGAAACCAACTTCAGCCCGAATAAGAAACTGGCCAATAAGAAACCAACTTCAGCCCGAATAAGAAACTGGCCAATAAGAAACCAACTTCAGCCCGAATAAGAAACTGGCCAATAAGAAACCAACTTCAGCCCGAATAAGAAACTGGCGAAGAAGAAACCAACTTCAGCCTGAATAAGAAACCAACTTCAGCCCGAATAAGAAACTGGCCAATAAGAAACCAACTTCAGCCCGAATAAGAAACTGGCCAATAAGAAACCAACTTCAGCCCGAATAAGAAACTGGCCAATAAGAAACCAACTGCAGCCCGAATAAGAAACTGGCCAATAAGAAACCAACTTCAGCCCGAATAAGAAACTGGCCAATAAGAAACCAACTGCAGCCCGAATAAGAAACTGGCCAATAAGAAACCAACTTAAGCCCGAATAAGAAACTGGCGAAGAAGAAACCAACTTCAGCCCGAATAAGAAACCAACTTCAGCCCGAATAAGAAACTGGCCAATAAGAAACCAACTTCAGCCCGAATAAGAAACTGGCCAATAAGAAACCAACTTCAGCCCGAATAAGAAACTGGCCAATAAGAAACCAACTTCAGCCCGAATAAGAAACTGGCGAAGAAGAAACCAACTTCAGCCTGAATAAGAAACCAACTTCAGCCCGAATAAGAAACTGGCCAATAAGAAACCAACTTCAGCCCGAATAAGAAACTGGCCGATAAGAAACCAACTTCAGCCCGAATAAGAAACTGGCCGATAAGAAACCAACTTCAGCCCGAATAAGAAACTGGCCAATAAGAAACCAACTTCAGCCCGAATAAGAAACTGGCCAATAAGAAACCAACTTCAGCCCGAATAAGAAACTGGCCAATAAGAAACCAACTTCAGCCCGAATAAGAAACTGGCCAATAAGAAACCAACTGCAGCCCGAATAAGAAACTGGCCAATAAGAAACCAACTTCAGCCCAAATAAGAAACTGGCCGATAAGAAACCAACTGCAGCCCGAATAAGAAACTGGCCGATAAGAAACCAACTTAAGCCCGAATAAGAAACTGGCGAAGAAGAAACCAACTTCAGCCCGAATAAGAAACCAACTTCAGCCCGAATAAGAAACCAACTTCAGCCCGAATAAGAAACTGGCCAATAAGAAACCAACTTCAGTCCGAATAAGAAACTGGCCAATAAGAAACCAACTTCAGCCCGAATAAGAAACTGGCCAATAAGAAACCAACTTCAGCCCGAATAAGAAACTGGCGAAGAAGAAACCAACTTCAGCCTGAATAAGAAACCAACTTCAGCCCGAATAAGAAAATGGCCAATAAGAAACCAACTTCAGCCCGAATAAGAAACTGGCCAATAAGAAACCAACTTCAGCCTGAATAAGAAACTGGCCAATAAGAAACCAACTGCAGCCTGAATAAGAAACTGGCCGATAAGAAACCAACTGCAGCCCGAATAAGTAAACTGGCCAATAAGAAACCAACTGCAGCCCGAATAAGAAACTGGCCGATAAGAAACCAACTTCAGCCCGAATAAGAAACTGGCCAATAATAAACCAACTGCAGCCCGAATAAGTAAACTGGCCAATAAGAAACCAACTGCAGCCCGAATAAGAAACTGGCCGATAAGAAACCAACTTCAGCCCGAATAAGAAACTGGCCGATAAGAAACCAACTTCAGCCCGAATAAGAAACTGGCCGATAAGAAACCAACTTCAGCCCGAATAAGAAACTGGCCAATAAGAAACCAACTTCAGCCCGAATAAGAAACTGGCCAATAAGAAACCAACTTCAGCCCGAATAAGAAACTGGCCAATAAGAAACCAACTTCAGCCCGAATAAGAAACTGGCCAATAAGAAACCAACTGCAGCCCGAATAAGAAACTGGCCAATAAGAAACCAACTGCAGCCCGAATAAGAAACTGACCAATAAGAAACCAACTTCAGCCCAAATAAGAAACTGGCCGATAAGAAACCAACTGCAGCCCGAATAAGAAACTGGCCGATAAGAAACCAACTTAAGCCCGAATAAGAAACTGGCGAAGAAGAAACCAACTTCAGCCCGAATAAGAAACCAACTTCAGCCCGAATAAGAAACCAACTTCAGCCCGAATAAGAAACTGGCCAATAAGAAACCAACTTCAGCCCGAATAAGAAACTGGCCAATAAGAAACCAACTTCAGCCCGAATAAGAAACTGGCCAATAAGAAACCAACTTCAGCCCGAATAAGAAACTGGCGAAGAAGAAACCAACTTCAGCCTGAATAAGAAACCAACTTCAGCCCGAATAAGAAACTGGCCAATAAGAAACCAACTTCAGCCCGAATAAGAAACTGGCCAATAAGAAACCAACTTCAGCCCGAATAAGAAACTGGCCAATAAGAAACCAACTGCAGCCCGAATAAGAAACTGGCCAATAAGAAACCAACTTCAGCCCGAATAAGAAACTGGCCGATAAGAAACCAACTGCAGCCCGAATAAGAAACTGGCCGATAAGAAACCAACTTAAGCCCGAATAAGAAACTGGCGAAGAAGAAACCAACTTCAGCCCGAATAAGAAACCAACTTCAGCCCGAATAAGAAACTGGCCAATAAGAAACCAACTTCAGCCCGAATAAGAAACTGGCCAATAAGAAACCAACTTCAGCCCGAATAAGAAACTGGCGAAGAAGAAACCAACTTCAGCCTGAATAAGAAACCAACTTCAGCCCGAATAAGAAACTGGCCAATAAGAAACCAACTTCAGCCCGAATAAGAAACTGGCCGATAAGAAACCAACTTCAGCCCGAATAAGAAACTGGCCGATAAGAAACCAACTTCAGCCCGAATAAGAAACTGGCCGATAAGAAACCAACTTCAGCCCGAATAAGAAACTGGCCAATAAGAAACCAACTTCAGCCCGAATAAGAAACTGGCCAATAAGAAACCAACTGCAGCCCGAATAAGAAACTGGCCAATAAGAAACCAACTTCAGCCCGAATAAGAAACTGGCCGATAAGAAACCAACTGCAGCCCGAATAAGAAACTGGCCGATAAGAAACCAACTTCAGCCCGAATAAGAAACTGGCCAATAAGAAACCAACTGCAGCCCGAATAAGAAACTGGCCAATAAGAAACCAACTTCAGCCCGAATAAGAAACTGGCCAATAAGAAACCAACTTCAGCCCGAATAAGAAACTGGCCGATAAGAAACCAACTGCAGCCCGAATAAGAAACCAACTTCAGCCCGAATAAGAAATTGGCCGATAAGAAACAACTTCAGCCCGAATAAGAAACTGGCCAATAAGAAACCAACTTCAGCCCGAATAAGAAACTGGCCAATAAGAAACCAACTGCAGCCCGAATAAGAAACTGGCCAATAAGAAACCAACTTCAGCCCGAATAAGAAACTGGCCGATAAGAAACCAACTGCAGCCCGAATAAGAAACTGGCCAATAAGAAACCAACTTCAGCCCGAATAAGAAACTGGCCAATAAGAAACCAACTGCAGCCCGAATAAGAAACTGGCCAATAAGAAACCAACTTCAGCCCGAATAAGAAACTGGCCAATAAGAAACCAACTTCAGCCCGAATAAGAAACTGGCCAATAAGAAACCAACTGCAGCCCGAATAAGAAACTGGCCAATAAGAAACCAACTTCAGCCTGAATAAGAAACTGGCCAATAAGAAACCAACTTCAGCCGGAATAAGAAACTGGCCAATAAGAAACCAACTTCAGCCCGAATAAGAAACTGGCCGATAAGAAACCAACTTCAGCCCGAATAAGAAACTGGCCAATAAGAAACCAACTTCAGCCCGAATAAGAAACTGGCCAATAAGAAACCAACTGCAGCCCGAATAAGAAACTGGCCAATAAGAAACCAACTTCAGCCCGAATAAGAAACTGGCCAATAAGAAACCAACTGCAGCCCGAATAAGTAACTGGCCAATAAGAAACCAACTGCAGCCCGAATAAGAAACTGGCCAATAAGAAACCAACTTCAGCCCAAATAAGAAACTGGCCGATAAGAAACCAACTGCAGCCCGAATAAGAAACTGGCAAAGAAGAAACCAACTTCAGCCTGAATAAGAAACCAACTTCAGCCCGAATAAGAAACTGGCCAATAAGAAACCAACTTCAGCCCGAATAAGAAACTGGCCAATAAGAAACCAACTGCAGCCTGAATAAGAAACTGGCCGATAAGAAACCAACTGCAGCCCGAATAAGAAACCAACTTCAGCCCGAATAAGAAACTGGCCAATAAGAAACCAACTTCAGCCCGAATAAGAAACTGGCCAATAAGAAACCAACTTCAGCCCGAATAAGAAACTGGCGAAGAAGAAACCAACTTCAGCCTGAATAAGAAACCAACTTCAGCCCGAATAAGAAACTGGCCAATAAGAAACCAACTTCAGCCCGAATAAGAAACTGGCCAATAAGAAACCAACTTCAGCCCGAATAAGAAACTGGCCAATAAGAAACCAACTGCAGCCCGAATAAGAAACCAACTTCAGCCCGAATAAGAAACTGGCCAATAAGAAACCAACTTCAGCCCGAATAAGAAACTGGCCAATAAGAAACCAACTTCAGCCCGAATAAGAAACTGGCCAATAAGAAACCAACTTCAGCCCGAATAAGAAACTGGCGAAGAAGAAACCAACTTCAGCCTGAATAAGAAACCAACTTCAGCCCGAATAAGAAACTGGCCAATAAGAAACCAACTTCAGCCCGAATAAGAAACTGGCCAATAAGAAACCAACTTCAGCCCGAATAAGAAACTGGCCAATAAGAAACCAACTGCAGCCCGAATAAGAAACTGGCCAATAAGAAACCAACTTCAGCCCGAATAAGAAACTGGCCGATAAGAAACCAACTGCAGCCCGAATAAGAAACTGGCCAATAAGAAACCAACTGCAGCCCGAATAAGAAACTGGCCAATAAGAAACCAACTTCAGCCTGAATAAGAAACTGGCCAATAAGAAACCAACTTCAGCCGGAATAAGAAACTGGCCAATAAGAAACCAACTTCAGCCCGAATAAGAAACTGGCCGATAAGAAACCAACTTCAGCCCGAATAAGAAACTGGCCAATAAGAAACCAACTTCAGCCCGAATAAGAAACTGGCCAATAAGAAACCAACTGCAGCCCGAATAAGAAACTGGCCAATAAGAAACCAACTTCAGCCCGAATAAGAAACTGGCCAATAAGAAACCAACTGCAGCCCGAATAAGTAACTGGCCAATAAGAAACCAACTGCAGCCCGAATAAGAAACTGGCCAATAAGAAACCAACTTCAGCCCAAATAAGAAACTGGCCGATAAGAAACCAACTGCAGCCCGAATAAGAAACTGGCAAAGAAGAAACCAACTTCAGCCCGAATAAGAAACTGGCCGATAAGAAACCAACTGCAGCCCGAATAAGAAACTGGCCGATAAGAAACCAACTTAAGCCCGAATAAGAAACTGGCGATGAAGAAACCAACTTCAGCCCGAATAAGAAACCAACTTCAGCCCGAATAAGAAACTGGCCAATAAGAAACCAACTTCAGCCCGAATAAGAAACTGGCCAATAAGAAACCAACTTCAGCCCGAATAAGAAACTGGCGAAGAAGAAACCAACTTCAGCCTGAATAAGAAACCAACTTCAGCCCGAATAAGAAACTGGCCAATAAGAAACCAACTTCAGCCCGAATAAGAAACTGGCCGATAAGAAACCAACTTCAGCCCGAATAAGAAACTGGCCGATAAGAAACCAACTTCAGCCCGAATAAGAAACTGGCCAATAAGAAACCAACTTCAGCCCGAATAAGAAACTGGCCAATAAGAAACCAACTGCAGCCCGAATAAGAAACTGGCCAATAAGAAACCAACTTCAGCCCGAATAAGAAACTGGCCGATAAGAAACCAACTGCAGCCCGAATAAGAAACTGGCCGATAAGAAACCAACTTAAGCCCGAATAAGAAACTGGCGAAGAAGAAACCAACTTCAGCCCGAATAAGAAACCAACTTCAGCCCGAATAAGAAACTGGCCAATAAGAAACCAACTTCAGCCCGAATAAGAAACTGGCCAATAAGAAACCAACGTCAGCCCGAATAAGAAACTGGCGAAGAAGAAACCAACTTCAGCCTGAATAAGAAACCAACTTCAGCCCGAATAAGAAACTGGCCAATAAGAAACCAACTTCAGCCCGAATAAGAAACTGGCCAATAAGAAACCAACTTCAGCCCGAATAAGAAACTGGCGAAGAAGAAACCAACTTCAGCCTGAATAAGAAACCAACTTCAGCCCGAATAAGAAACTGGCCAATAAGAAACCAACTTCAGCCCGAATAAGAAACTGGCCGATAAGAAACCAACTTCAGCCCGAATAAGAAACTGGCCAATAAGAAACCAACTTCAGCCCGAATAAGAAACTGGCGAAGAAGAAACCAACTTCAGCCTGAATAAGAAACCAACTTCAGCCCGAATAAGAAACTGGCGAAGAAGAAACCAACTTCAGCCTGAATAAGAAACCAACTTCAGCCCGAATAAGAAACTGGCCAATAAGAAACCAACTTCAGCCCGAATAAGAAACTGGCCAATAAGAAACCAACTTCAGCCCGAATAAGAAACTGGCCAATAAGAAACCAACTGCAGCCCGAATAAGAAACTGGCCAATAAGAAACCAACTTCAGCCCGAATAAGAAACTGGCCGATAAGAAACCAACTGCAGCCCGAATAAGAAACTGGCCGATAAGAAACCAACTTAAGCCCGAATAAGAAACTGGCGAAGAAGAAACCAACTTCAGCCCGAATAAGAAACCAACTTCAGCCCGAATAAGAAACTGGCCAATAAGAAACCAACTTCAGCCCGAATAAGAAACTGGCCAATAAGAAACCAACTTCAGCCCGAATAAGAAACTGGCGAAGAAGAAACCAACTTCAGCCTGAATAAGAAACCAACTTCAGCCCGAATAAGAAACTGGCCAATAAGAAACCAACTTCAGCCCGAATAAGAAACTGGCCGATAAGAAACCAACTTCAGCCCGAATAAGAAACTGGCCGATAAGAAACCAACTTCAGCCCGAATAAGAAACTGGCCAATAAGAAACCAACTTCAGCCCGAATAAGAAACTGGCCAATAAGAAACCAACTGCAGCCCGAATAAGAAACTGGCCAATAAGAAACCAACTTCAGCCCGAATAAGAAACTGGCCGATAAGAAACCAACTGCAGCCCGAATAAGAAACTGGCCGATAAGAAACCAACTTCAGCCCGAATAAGAAACTGGCCAATAAGAAACCAACTGCAGCCCGAATAAGAAACTGGCCAATAAGAAACCAACTTCAGCCCGAATAAGAAACTGGCCAATAAGAAACCAACTTCAGCCCGAATAAGAAACTGGCCGATAAGAAACCAACTGCAGCCCGAATAAGAAACCAACTTCAGCCCGAATAAGAAATTGGCCGATAAGAAACAACTTCAGCCCGAATAAGAAACTGGCCAATAAGAAACCAACTTCAGCCCGAATAAGAAACTGGCCAATAAGAAACCAACTGCAGCCCGAATAAGAAACTGGCCAATAAGAAACCAACTTCAGCCCGAATAAGAAACTGGCCGATAAGAAACCAACTGCAGCCCGAATAAGAAACTGGCCAATAAGAAACCAACTTCAGCCCGAATAAGAAACTGGCCAATAAGAAACCAACTTCAGCCCGAATAAGAAACTGGCCAATAAGAAACCAACTTCAGCCCGAATAAGAAACTGGCCAATAAGAAACCAACTGCAGCCCGAATAAGAAACTGGCCAATAAGAAACCAACTTCAGCCCGAATAAGAAACTGGCCAATAAGAAACCAACTGCAGCCCGAATAAGTAACTGGCCAATAAGAAACCAACTGCAGCCCGAATAAGAAACTGGCCAATAAGAAACCAACTTCAGCCCAAATAAGAAACTGGCCGATAAGAAACCAACTGCAGCCCGAATAAGAAACTGGCAAAGAAGAAACCAACTTCAGCCTGAATAAGAAACCAACTTCAGCCCGAATAAGAAACTGGCCAATAAGAAACCAACTTCAGCCCGAATAAGAAACTGGCCAATAAGAAACCAACTGCAGCCTGAATAAGAAACTGGCCGATAAGAAACCAACTGCAGCCCGAATAAGAAACCAACTTCAGCCCGAATAAGAAACTGGCCAATAAGAAACCAACTTCAGCCCGAATAAGAAACTGGCCAATAAGAAACCAACTTCAGCCCGAATAAGAAACTGGCGAAGAAGAAACCAACTTCAGCCTGAATAAGAAACCAACTTCAGCCCGAATAAGAAACTGGCCAATAAGAAACCAACTTCAGCCCGAATAAGAAACTGGCCAATAAGAAACCAACTTCAGCCCGAATAAGAAACTGGCCAATAAGAAACCAACTGCAGCCCGAATAAGAAACCAACTTCAGCCCGAATAAGAAACTGGCCAATAAGAAACCAACTTCAGCCCGAATAAGAAACTGGCCAATAAGAAACCAACTTCAGCCCGAATAAGAAACTGGCCAATAAGAAACCAACTTCAGCCCGAATAAGAAACTGGCGAAGAAGAAACCAACTTCAGCCTGAATAAGAAACCAACTTCAGCCCGAATAAGAAACTGGCCAATAAGAAACCAACTTCAGCCCGAATAAGAAACTGGCCAATAAGAAACCAACTTCAGCCCGAATAAGAAACTGGCCAATAAGAAACCAACTGCAGCCCGAATAAGAAACTGGCCAATAAGAAACCAACTTCAGCCCGAATAAGAAACTGGCCGATAAGAAACCAACTGCAGCCCGAATAAGAAACTGGCCAATAAGAAACCAACTGCAGCCCGAATAAGAAACTGGCCAATAAGAAACCAACTTCAGCCTGAATAAGAAACTGGCCAATAAGAAACCAACTTCAGCCGGAATAAGAAACTGGCCAATAAGAAACCAACTTCAGCCCGAATAAGAAACTGGCCGATAAGAAACCAACTTCAGCCCGAATAAGAAACTGGCCAATAAGAAACCAACTTCAGCCCGAATAAGAAACTGGCCAATAAGAAACCAACTGCAGCCCGAATAAGAAACTGGCCAATAAGAAACCAACTTCAGCCCGAATAAGAAACTGGCCAATAAGAAACCAACTGCAGCCCGAATAAGTAACTGGCCAATAAGAAACCAACTGCAGCCCGAATAAGAAACTGGCCAATAAGAAACCAACTTCAGCCCAAATAAGAAACTGGCCGATAAGAAACCAACTGCAGCCCGAATAAGAAACTGGCAAAGAAGAAACCAACTTCAGCCCGAATAAGAAACTGGCCGATAAGAAACCAACTGCAGCCCGAATAAGAAACTGGCCGATAAGAAACCAACTTAAGCCCGAATAAGAAACTGGCGATGAAGAAACCAACTTCAGCCCGAATAAGAAACCAACTTCAGCCCGAATAAGAAACTGGCCAATAAGAAACCAACTTCAGCCCGAATAAGAAACTGGCCAATAAGAAACCAACTTCAGCCCGAATAAGAAACTGGCGAAGAAGAAACCAACTTCAGCCTGAATAAGAAACCAACTTCAGCCCGAATAAGAAACTGGCCAATAAGAAACCAACTTCAGCCCGAATAAGAAACTGGCCGATAAGAAACCAACTTCAGCCCGAATAAGAAACTGGCCGATAAGAAACCAACTTCAGCCCGAATAAGAAACTGGCCAATAAGAAACCAACTTCAGCCCGAATAAGAAACTGGCCAATAAGAAACCAACTGCAGCCCGAATAAGAAACTGGCCAATAAGAAACCAACTTCAGCCCGAATAAGAAACTGGCCGATAAGAAACCAACTGCAGCCCGAATAAGAAACTGGCCGATAAGAAACCAACTTAAGCCCGAATAAGAAACTGGCGAAGAAGAAACCAACTTCAGCCCGAATAAGAAACCAACTTCAGCCCGAATAAGAAACTGGCCAATAAGAAACCAACTTCAGCCCGAATAAGAAACTGGCCAATAAGAAACCAACGTCAGCCCGAATAAGAAACTGGCGAAGAAGAAACCAACTTCAGCCTGAATAAGAAACCAACTTCAGCCCGAATAAGAAACTGGCCAATAAGAAACCAACTTCAGCCCGAATAAGAAACTGGCCAATAAGAAACCAACTTCAGCCCGAATAAGAAACTGGCGAAGAAGAAACCAACTTCAGCCTGAATAAGAAACCAACTTCAGCCCGAATAAGAAACTGGCCAATAAGAAACCAACTTCAGCCCGAATAAGAAACTGGCCGATAAGAAACCAACTTCAGCCCGAATAAGAAACTGGCCAATAAGAAACCAACTTCAGCCCGAATAAGAAACTGGCGAAGAAGAAACCAACTTCAGCCTGAATAAGAAACCAACTTCAGCCCGAATAAGAAACTGGCGAAGAAGAAACCAACTTCAGCCTGAATAAGAAACCAACTTCAGCCCGAATAAGAAACTGGCCAATAAGAAACCAACTTCAGCCCGAATAAGAAACTGGCCAATAAGAAACCAACTTCAGCCCGAATAAGAAACTGGCCAATAAGAAACCAACTGCAGCCCGAATAAGAAACTGGCCAATAAGAAACCAACTTCAGCCCGAATAAGAAACTGGCCGATAAGAAACCAACTGCAGCCCGAATAAGAAACTGGCCGATAAGAAACCAACTTAAGCCCGAATAAGAAACTGGCGAAGAAGAAACCAACTTCAGCCCGAATAAGAAACCAACTTCAGCCCGAATAAGAAACTGGCCAATAAGAAACCAACTTCAGCCCGAATAAGAAACTGGCCAATAAGAAACCAACTTCAGCCCGAATAAGAAACTGGCGAAGAAGAAACCAACTTCAGCCTGAATAAGAAACCAACTTCAGCCCGAATAAGAAACTGGCCAATAAGAAACCAACTTCAGCCCGAATAAGAAACTGGCCGATAAGAAACCAACTTCAGCCCGAATAAGAAACTGGCCGATAAGAAACCAACTTCAGCCCGAATAAGAAACTGGCCAATAAGAAACCAACTTCAGCCCGAATAAGAAACTGGCCAATAAGAAACCAACTGCAGCCCGAATAAGAAACTGGCCAATAAGAAACCAACTTCAGCCCGAATAAGAAACTGGCCGATAAGAAACCAACTGCAGCCCGAATAAGAAACTGGCCGATAAGAAACCAACTTCAGCCCGAATAAGAAACTGGCCAATAAGAAACCAACTGCAGCCCGAATAAGAAACTGGCCAATAAGAAACCAACTTCAGCCCGAATAAGAAACTGGCCAATAAGAAACCAACTTCAGCCCGAATAAGAAACTGGCCGATAAGAAACCAACTGCAGCCCGAATAAGAAACCAACTTCAGCCCGAATAAGAAATTGGCCGATAAGAAACAACTTCAGCCCGAATAAGAAACTGGCCAATAAGAAACCAACTTCAGCCCGAATAAGAAACTGGCCAATAAGAAACCAACTGCAGCCCGAATAAGAAACTGGCCAATAAGAAACCAACTTCAGCCCGAATAAGAAACTGGCCGATAAGAAACCAACTGCAGCCCGAATAAGAAACTGGCCAATAAGAAACCAACTTCAGCCCGAATAAGAAACTGGCCAATAAGAAACCAACTGCAGCCCGAATAAGAAACTGGCCAATAAGAAACCAACTTCAGCCCGAATAAGAAACTGGCCAATAAGAAACCAACTTCAGCCCGAATAAGAAACTGGCCAATAAGAAACCAACTGCAGCCCGAATAAGAAACTGGCCAATAAGAAACCAACTTCAGCCTGAATAAGAAACTGGCCAATAAGAAACCAACTTCAGCCGGAATAAGAAACTGGCCAATAAGAAACCAACTTCAGCCCGAATAAGAAACTGGCCGATAAGAAACCAACTTCAGCCCGAATAAGAAACTGGCCAATAAGAAACCAACTTCAGCCCGAATAAGAAACTGGCCAATAAGAAACCAACTGCAGCCCGAATAAGAAACTGGCCAATAAGAAACCAACTTCAGCCCGAATAAGAAACTGGCCAATAAGAAACCAACTGCAGTCCGAATAAGTAACTGGCCAATAAGAAACCAACTGCAGCCCGAATAAGAAACTGGCCAATAAGAAACCAACTTCAGCCCAAATAAGAAACTGGCCGATAAGAAACCAACTGCAGCCCGAATAAGAAACTGGCAAAGAAGAAACCAACTTCAGCCTGAATAAGAAACCAACTTCAGCCTGAATAAGAAACTGGCCAATAAGAAACCAACTTCAGCCCGAATAAGAAACTGGCCAATAAGAAACCAACTGCAGCCTGAATAAGAAACTGGCCGATAAGAAACCAACTGCAGCCCGAATAAGAAACCAACTTCAGCCCGAATAAGAAACTGGCCAATAAGAAACCAACTTCAGCCCGAATAAGAAACTGGCCAATAAGAAACCAACTTCAGCCCGAATAAGAAACTGGCCAATAAGAAACCAACTTCAGCCCGAATAAGAAACTGGCGAAGAAGAAACCAACTTTTGCCTAAATAAGAAACCAACTTCAGCCCGAATAAGAAACTGGCCAATAAGAAACCAACTTCAGCCCGAATAAGAAACTGGCCAATAAGAAACCAACTTCAGCCCGAATAAGAAACTGGCCAATAAGAAACCAACTGCAGCCCGAATAAGAAACTGGCCAATAAGAAACCAACTTCAGCCCGAATAAGAAACTGGCCGATAAGAAACCAACTGCAGCCCGAATAAGAAACTGGCCAATAAGAAACCAACTGCAGCCCGAATAAGAAACTGGCCAATAAGAAACCAACTTCAGCCTGAATAAGAAACTGGCCAATAAGAAACCAACTTCAGCCGGAATAAGAAACTGGCCAATAAGAAACCAACTTCAGCCCGAATAAGAAACTGGCCGATAAGAAACCAACTTCAGCCCGAATAAGAAACTGGCCAACAAGAAACCAACTTCAGCCTGAATAAGAAACTGGCCAATAAGAAACCAACTGCAGCCCGAATAAGAAACTGGCCAATAAGAAACCAACTTCAGCCCGAATAAGAAACTGGCCAATAAGAAACCAACTGCAGCCCGAATAAGTAACTGGCCAATAAGAAACCAACTGCAGCCCGAATAAGAAACTGGCCAATAAGAAACCAACTTCAGCCCAAATAAGAAACTGGCCGATAAGAAACCAACTGCAGCCCGAATAAGAAACTGGCAAAGAAGAAACCAACTTCAGCCTGAATAAGAAACCAACTTCAGCCCGAATAAGAAACTGGCCAATAAGAAACCAACTTCAGCCCGAATAAGAAACTGGCCAATAAGAAACCAACTGCAGCCTGAATAAGAAACTGGCCGATAAGAAACCAACTGCAGCCCGAATAAGAAACCAACTTCAGCCCGAATAAGAAACTGGCCAATAAGAAACCAACTTCAGCCCGAATAAGAAACTGGCCAATAAGAAACCAACTTCAGCCCGAATAAGAAACTGGCCAATAAGAAACCAACTTCAGCCCGAATAAGAAACTGGCCAATAAGAAACCAACTTCAGCCCAAATAAGAAACTGGCCGATAAGAAACCAACTGCAGCCCGAATAAGAAACTGGCAAAGAAGAAACCAACTTCAGCCTGAATAAGAAACCAACTTCAGCCCGAATAAGAAACTGGCCAATAAGAAACCAACTTCAGCCCGAATAAGAAACTGGCCAATAAGAAACCAACTTCAGCCCGAATAAGAAACTGGCGAAGAAGAAACCAACTTCAGCCTGAATAAGAAACCAACTTCAGCCCGAATAAGAAACTGGCCAATAAGAAACCAACTTCAGCCCGAATAAGAAACTGGCCGATAAGAAACCAACTTCAGCCCGAATAAGAAACTGGCCGATAAGAAACCAACTTCAGCCCGAATAAGAAACTGGCCAATAAGAAACCAACTTCAGCCCGAATAAGAAACTGGCCAATAAGAAACCAACTGCAGCCCGAATAAGAAACTGGCCAATAAGAAACCAACTTCAGCCCGAATAAGAAACTGGCCGATAAGAAACCAACTGCAGCCCGAATAAGAAACTGGCCGATAAGAAACCAACTTAAGCCCGAATAAGAAACTGGCGAAGAAGAAACCAACTTCAGCCCGAATAAGAAACCAACTGCAGCCCGAATAAGAAACTGGCCAATAAGAAACCAACTTCAGCCCGAATAAGAAACTGGCCAATAAGAAACCAACGTCAGCCCGAATAAGAAACTGGCGAAGAAGAAACCAACTTCAGCCTGAATAAGAAACCAACTTCAGCCCGAATAAGAAACTGGCCAATAAGAAACCAACTTCAGCCCGAATAAGAAACTGGCCAATAAGAAACCAACTTCAGCCCGAATAAGAAACTGGCCGATAAGAAACCAACTTCAGCCCGAATAAGAAACTGGCCAATAAGAAACCAACTTCAGCCCGAATAAGAAACTGGGCAATAAGAAACCAACTGCAGCCCGAATAAGTAAACTGGCCAATAAGAAACCAACTGCAGCCCGAATAAGAAACTGGCCGATAAGAAACCAACTTTAGCCCGAATAAGAAACTGGCCGATAAGAAACCAACTTCAGCCCGAATAAGAAACTGGCCGATAAGAAACCAACTTCAGCCCGAATAAGAAACTGGCCGATAAGAAACCAACTTCAGCCCGAATAAGAAACTGGCCGATAAGAAACCAACTTCAGCCCGAATAAGAAACTGGCCAATAAGAAACCAACTTCAGCCCGAATAAGAAACTGGCCAATAAGAAACCAACTGCAGCCCGAATAAGAAACTGGCCAATAAGAAACCAACTTCAGCCCGAATAAGAAACTGGCCGATAAGAAACCAACTTCAGCCCGAATAAGAAACTGGCCAATAAGAAACCAACTTCAGCCCGAATAAGAAACTGGCCAATAAGAAACCAACTGCAGCCCGAATAAGAAACTGGCCAATAAGAAACCAACTGCAGCCCGAATAAGAAACTGGCCAATAAGAAACCAACTGCAGCCCGAATAAGAAACTGGCCGATAAGAAACCAACTTCAGCCCGAATAAGAAACTGGCCGATAAGAAACCAACTTCAGCCCGAATAAGAAACTGGCCGATAAGAAACCAACTTCAGCCCGAATAAGAAACTGGCCAATAAGAAACCAACTTCAGCCCCAATAAGAAACTGGCCGATAAGAAACCAACTTCAGCCCGAATAAGAAACTGGCCAATAAGAAACCAACTGCAGCCCGAATAAGAAACTGGCCAATAAAAAACCAACTTCAGCCCGAATAAGAAACTGGCCAATAAGAAACCAACTTAAGCCCGAATAAGAAACTGCTGAAGAAGAAACCAACTGCAGCCCGAATAAGAAACTGGCCAATAAGAAACCAACTTCAGCCCGAATAAGAAACTGGCCAATAAGAAACCAACTTCAGCCCGAATAAGAAACTGGCCAATAAGAAACCAACTTAAGCCCGAATAAGAAACTGGCCAATAAGAAACCAACTGCAGCCTGAATAAGAAACTGGCCGATAAGAAACCAACTTCAGCCCGAATAAGAAACTGGCCGATAAGAAACCAACTTCAGCCCGAATAAGAAACTGGCCAATAAGAAACCAACTTCAGCCCCAATAAGAAACTGGCCGATAAGAAACCAACTTCAGCCCGAATAAGAAACTGGCCGATAAGAAACCAACTTAAGCCCGAATAAGAAACTGGCGAAGAAGAAACCAACTTCAGCCCGAATAAGAAACCAACTTCAGCCCCAATAAGAAACTGGCCGATAAGAAACCAACTTCAGCCCGAATAAGAAACTGGCCAATAAGAAACCAACTTCAGCCCCAATAAGAAACTGGCCGATAAGAAACCAACTTCAGCCCGAATAAGAAACTGGCCAATAAGAAACCAACTGCAGCCCGAATAAGAAACTGGCCAATAAAAAACCAACTTCAGCCCGAATAAGAAACTGGCCAATAAGAAACCAACTTAAGCCCGAATAAGAAACTGGTGAAGAAGAAACCAACTGCAGCCCGAATAAGAAACTGGCCAATAAGAAACCAACTTCAGCCCGAATAAGAAACTGGCCGATAAGAAACCAACTTCAGCCCGAATAAGAAACTGGCCAATAAGAAACCAACTTCAGCCCGAATAAGAAACTGGCCAATAAGAAACCAACTGCAGCCCGAATAAGAAACTGGCCAATAAGAAACCAACTTCAGCCGGAATAAGAAACTGGCCAATAAGAAACCAACTTCAGCCCGAATAAGAAACTGGCCAATAAGAAACCAACTTCAGCCCGAATAAGAAACTGGCCGATAAGAAACCAACTTCAGCCCGAATAAGAAACTGGCCAATAAGAAACCAACTTCAGCCCGAATAAGAAACTGGCCAATAAGAAACCAACTTCAGCCCGAATAAGAAACTGGCCAATAAGAAACCAACTTCAGCCCGAATAAGAAACTGGCCAATAAGAAACCAACTGCAGCCCGAATAAGAAACTGGCCAATAAGAAACCAACTGCAGCCCGAATAAGAAACTGGCCAATAAGAAACCAACTTCAGCCCAAATAAGAAACTGGCCGATAAGAAACCAACTGCAGCCCGAATAAGAAACTGGCCGATAAGAAACCAACTTCAGCCCGAATAAGAAACTGGCGAAGAAGAAACCAACTTCAGCCCGAATAAGAAACTGGCCAATAAGAAACCAACTTCAGCCCGAATAAGAAACTGGCCAATAAGAAACCAACTTAAGCCCGAATAAGAAACTGGCCAATAAGAAACCAACTTAAGCCCGAATAAGAAACTGGCCAATAAGAAACCAACTTAAGCCCGAATAAGAAACTGGCGAAGAAGAAACCAACTTCAGCCCGAATAAGAAACCAACTTCAGCCCGAATAAGAAACTGGCCAATAAGAAACCAACTTCAGCCCGAATAAGAAACTGGCCAATAAGAAACCAACTTCAGCCCGAATAAGAAACTGGCCAATAAGAAACCAACTTAAGCCCGAATAAGAAACTGGCGAAGAAGAAACCAACTTCAGCCCGAATAAGAAACCAACTTCAGCCCGAATAAGAAACTGGCCAATAAGAAACCAACTTCAGCCCGAATAAGAAACTGGCCAATAAGAAACCAACTTCAGCCCGAATAAGAAACTGGCCAATAAGAAACCAACTTCAGCCCGAATAAGAAACTGGCGAAGAAGAAACCAACTTCAGCCTGAATAAGAAACCAACTTCAGCCCGAATAAGAAACTGGCCAATAAGAAACCAACTTCAGCCCGAATAAGAAACTGGCCAATAAGAAACCAACTGCAGCCCGAATAAGAAACTGGCCAATAAGAAACCAACTGCAGCCCGAATAAGAAACTGGCCAATAAGAAACCAACTTCAGCCCGAATAAGAAACTGGCCGATAAGAAACCAACTGCAGCCCGAATAAGAAACTGGCCGATAAGAAACCAACTTAAGCCCGAATAAGAAACTGGCGAAGAAGAAACCAACTTCAGCCCGAATAAGAAACCAACTTCAGCCCGAATAAGAAACTGGCCAATAAGAAACCAACTTCAGCCCGAATAAGAAACTGGCCAATAAGAAACCAACTTCAGCCCGAATAAGAAACTGGCGAAGAAGAAACCAACTTCAGCCTGAATAAGAAACCAACTTCAGCCCGAATAAGAAACTGGCCAATAAGAAACCAACTTCAGCCCGAATAAGAAACTGGCCGATAAGAAACCAACTTCAGCCCGAATAAGAAACTGGCCGATAAGAAACCAACTTCAGCCCGAATAAGAAACTGGCCAATAAGAAACCAACTTCAGCCCGAATAAGAAACTGGCCAATAAGAAACCAACTGCAGCCCGAATAAGAAACTGGCCAATAAGAAACCAACTTCAGCCCGAATAAGAAACTGGCCGATAAGAAACCAACTGCAGCCCGAATAAGAAACTGGCCGATAAGAAACCAACTTAAGCCCGAATAAGAAACTGGCGAAGAAGAAACCAACTTCAGCCCGAATAAGAAACCAACTTCAGCCCGAATAAGAAACTGGCCAATAAGAAACCAACTTCAGCCCGAATAAGAAACTGGCCAATAAGAAACCAACGTCAGCCCGAATAAGAAACTGGCGAAGAAGAAACCAACTTCAGCCTGAATAAGAAACCAACTTCAGCCCGAATAAGAAACTGGCCAATAAGAAACCAACTTCAGCCCGAATAAGAAACTGGCCGATAAGAAACCAACTTCAGCCCGAATAAGAAACTGGCCAATAAGAAACCAACTTCAGCCCGAATAAGAAACTGGCCGATAAGAAACCAACTTCAGCCCGAATAAGAAACTGGCCGATAAGAAACCAACTTCAGCCCGAATAAGAAACTGGCCAATAAGAAACCAACTGCAGCCCGAATAAGAAACTGGCCAATAAGAAACCAACTGCAGCCCGAATAAGAAACTGGCCAATAAGAAACCAACTGCAGCCCGAATAAGAAACTGGCCGATAAGAAACCAACTTCAGCCCGAATAAGAAACTGGCCGATAAGAAACCAACTTCAGCCCGAATAAGAAACTGGCCGATAAGAAACCAACTTCAGCCCGAATAAGAAACTGGCCGATAAGAAACCAACTTCAGCCCGAATTATAAACTGGCCAATAAGAAACCAACTGCAGCCCGAATAAGAAACTGGCCAATAAGAAACCAACTTAAGCCCGAATAAGAAACTGGTGAAGAAGAAACCAACTTCAGCCCGAATAAGAAACCAACTTCAGCCCGAATAAGAAACTGGCCAATAAGAAACCAACTTCAGCCCGAATAAGAAACTGGCCAATAAGAAACCAACTTCAGCCCGAATAAGAAACTGGCCAATAAGAAACCAACTTAAGCCCGAATAAGAAACTGGCCAATAAGAAACCAACTGCAGCCTGAATAAGAAACTGGCCGATAAGAAACCAACTTCAGCCCGAATAAGAAACTGGCCAATAAGAAACCAACTTAAGCCCGAATAAGAAACTGGCCAATAAGAAACCAACTGCAGCCTGAATAAGAAACTGGCCGATAAGAAACCAACTTCAGCCCGAATAAGAAACTGGCCAATAAGAAACCAACTGCAGCCCGAATAAGAAACTGGCCAATAAGAAACCAACTTCAGCCCGAATAAGAAACTGGCCAATAAGAAACCAACTTCAGCCCGAATAAGAAACTGGCCAATAAGAAACCAACTTCAGCCCGAATAAGAAACTGGCCAATAAGAAACCAACTGCAGCCCCAATAAGAAACTGGCCAATAAGAAACCAACTTCAGCCCGAATAAGAAACTGGCCGATAAGAAACCAACTGCAGCCCGAATAATAAACTGGCCAATAAGAAACCAACTGCAGCCCCAATAAGAAACTGGCCAATAAGAAACCAACTTCAAGTGGTCCTTCACCCTGAATAAGAGCCTATCTTATATGTTTCCCCCCGTACATACAGATTGCCCACATTAATCCGGACCCTCACCCTGAATAAGAGCCTATCTTATATGATTCCCACACCCTGTACATACAGATTGCTCACATTAAAAATCATCCTACCTGCATCTACTGCATGTTATGATGTTTAAACATCCAAGATGGCGGCTCATGGAACATCCGGCAGCCTGCAACCAGGAAGTGCCTTTTTACTGTGCCGCTCTGCATTCAGGTATTGCTGACCTTTTCCTGACCCCAGCTCTGCTCTGTCTGAGCAAAGCACAGCTATAACCCGCCCCTGTACTTTATCCCACTCTCCTCTCCTCAGAATGTGATGCTTCTGAATCATGATGGCGGCGCCCGTATCCTAAAGTCCTCAACAGAGCAGCCCAGTGGGGGAAAGAATAATAAGTGACCAAAAATTAAAAAATACCATTTTGTGAATACTCACCTGTAAAATGGGTATAATAAGTATGTCACACACCCCGCTTCAAGACATTCATTACATGTGGATTATACTGACCTGTAGATGGCGATCTTGCAGAGATGTCAATAAAAAAAGGTAAGACCCTCCCGGCCCATAAATACCTGGGACCTCCCACTCATTACCCAGTATAAAGATAGCAGTAAGACCAAGGGACCAGGAAAGCCAATTAAAACTAACAAAGGTTCACCATATAAAGGATCCAGAATACCGAAGGGCGGGTGAAGCGGGGTGTGTGACATACTTATAATACCCATTTTACAGGTGAGTATTCACAAAATGGTATTATTCTAAGTATGTCACACACCCCGCTTCAGATAGTCATTACATGTGGGATCTCCAATAGCAGTGTCCATAAAGGGCGGGGATCCATAAAACAAGGCACAAACTTAAACCACTGCAGCTTGCAGAACTTTGCGGCCTTGTAAAACTTGGAAAAAGTGTGAACCGAAGACCAAGTAGCAGCCTTACAAACTTGCTCAACAGAGGCCTGGTGCTGGAAGGCCCAGGACGCCCCAACAGCACGAGTAGAATGAGCAGTAACACGAAAAGGGGGAATCTTCCCCTTAGCAGAATAGGCCCCAACAATGACTTGGCGAATCCACTTACTAATGGAAGACTTGGCAGGAGCCAAACCCTTCCTAGGCCCGGAGGGCACCACAAAAAGGGCGTTAGTCCTACGAAAAGAAGAAGTAGCCACCAAATAGTACTTCACACAGCGAACCACATCCAAAGAATGCAAAACCCTCTCCTTGTCATTGCTAGGCTTAGGACACAAGGAGGGAAGAACAATATCCTGATTCAGATGAAAAGCAGAGACCACCTTAGGAAGGAAATCTGGTTTGAAGCGGAAAACAACCTTGTCCTGATGCCTCTCAAAGTAAGGGGCCTTAATAGACAAGGCTGCCAACTCCGAAACACACCGAACAAAAGTAATGGCAACCAGAAAAACAACCTTCTGAGTAAGCGTAGAAAGTGCAATATCCTGCAAAGGTTCAAAAGGCGGACCCTGCAAGGCAGACAAAACCAAATTCAAATCCCAAACTGGGAGAAAAGGCTTCCTAGGAGGCCGCACATGCGTAACCCCCTGGAAAAAGGTCTTAACCAGAGAGAGGATGAAGAGCAAAAGACTTTTGAAAGAAAACCGCCAGGGCAGAAACCTGCCCCTTCAGCGTACTAAGCTGCAAACCTTGGTCCAGATCATGTTGCAGAAATTCCAAGACCCTAGGGATAGAAAACGCCCTCCAAGGCAAGGCCCGGACCTCACACCAATCAATATAAGACCTCCAAGTCCTATAATAGATGGCAGAGGAAGACTTCTTTCTAGCCCTAACCAGAGTCTGAATGACAGCATCAGAAAGACCTTCCTCCTTCAAGATGGAGGTTTCAGCAACCACGCCGTCAAAGCCAGCGTTGGTAAATTGGGGTAGAGCAGCGGACCCTGAGTGAGCAGATCCGGCAGAAGGGGCAGATCTAACTGATCCTCTGCCAACCTTACCACGTCTGCGAACCAAACCTGTCTTGGCCACCTTGGAGCCACCAGGATTGCTGACGCGCCTTCTAGGGCCAGCTGGCGCACCACTCTGCCCACCATGGGAAACGGCGGGAACAGGTACAGAAACCCCAGATCCCTCCAGTTCAGAGACATGGCATCCGCTGCCACAGCCAGAGAGAGAGACACAAATGCCGGAAGCTTGTGATTGTGACGAGAGGCAAAGAGGTCCACCTCCGGAGTCCCCCACCGGTGGCAAATCGACCGAAACACCTTGGGGCTGAGCGACCATTCCCCCCGGCGAGATGACCCCCTGCTCAGGGAGTCCACCTCTGTGTTCTCCACTCCCGGAATGTACACCGCCAAGATGCATGGGACATTGCTCTCTGCCCAAACAAGGATCAAGGACACTTCCCTGAGGGCACGCCTGCTGCGAGTCCCTCCCTGGTGATTGGTGTAAGCGACCGTCGTCCAATTGTCCGACCGAACTTGAACCGATAGTCCCCGTAACTGATGAGTCAAGTGAGCCAGAACCAACCTGATGGCTCTCAGCTCCAGAACATTGATGGGAACGTGAGCCTCCTGAGGCCCCCACAGCCCCTGCAACTGAAGATCCTTCCAAAATCCCCCCCAACCTGACAGGCTGGCATCCGTGGTGACCGTCTTCCAACGAGGGGTCAGAAAAGACCTGCCCCTCGTCAGATTGCTTGGATTCAGGCACCACCGAAGGGAACGCTGCACCCGGGGGGACGTCAGAAAGGACTGATCCAATGACAGCGGGGACCCGTCCCAGGCCGGCAAGAGATGGAGCTGGAGCGTCCTTGTGTGAAACTGGGCAAAGGGAACCGCCTGGAACGATGCCACCATCAATCCCACCAGACAATGGATAGAAGACGCCGAGTCAAATCCTGAATCAGAAGAACCTTGGCTCGGGGGAGGAACACCCTGGCCTGAGAAGTATCCAGCGACATTCCCAGGAACTCTACCACCCTGGAGGGAGTGAGGCAGGACTTGGGATAGTTGATCACCCAACCGAAACTCTCCAGAGTGGACACCACATTCCTGGTATCCAGCTGCGCCTGACTGAGGGAAGACGCCATGATGAGAAGATCGTCCAGATAGGGCATGATGCGGATACCCCTGGCTCTGAGGATGGCCATCACTCCTGCCAACACTTTGGTAAAAACCCTTGGAGCCGAGGTAAGGCCAAACGGAAGAGCCACAAACTGAAAATGTCGATTGTCCACTACAAACCTGAGGAATCTCTGGTGTGTCGGTAATATTGGAATATGCAGGTAAGCATCTTTGATGTCTATGGACGTCATGAAGTCCCCCAGACGAAGTGAGTGGATGGCTGAGTGCAGAGTTTCCATACGAACTGCCGGGGAGGAACGAACCTGTTGAGCAACTTGAACGGATAAGTCCTTCTTGGGCACCGTGAACAAATTGGAATAGAAGCCCAGGCCCCGGTCTGAATGGGGCACCGGACAGATGACAGCCATGTCCACGAGACTTGCTACTGCCGCCCGAAGCCCCTGGGCGGCCAGAGGATCTGAAGGCACCCGAGAACTGAAGAATCTGGGAGGGGGCCGGAACTCGAACTCCAACTTGTAACCGGAAGACACCACTTCCTGAATCCACCTGTCCGAGACCTCTTGGACCCAAACCTGGGAGAAGAGTTGCAGCCGTCCCCCCACCCGCAAGGGTGAGGGCGCCCCCTCATTGCTGAGCCGGCTTGGCAGCGGCTCTAGGCTTGGAGCCCCAACTGTGTCCTGGACGGGCCCGGCCCCTGCCCCTGGTCCAGGAATCACCTCTGGACGAGGGGAAAGTCGAGCCCCTGCCAACTCTAGCCCCACGAAAGGACTGAGAGAAGGAAGCCGCCCCCCGAAAGGGGCGACGCTGCTTTTTACACTGAGGCAACTTACCTCCCTTTGCCACCGAATCCAATCTCTCTCCATAGAGCCGCAATCCCACAAAGGGAAGGGCCGTAAGCGACTTTTTAGACACAAAATCAGCCGCCCACTGGCGTAACCAAACAGACCGGCGGATAGCTACAAGTAGGGCCGCAGCTCTGCTACACATCACTAATGTGTCGTCCAAGGCGGACAACACAAAGGACAAAAATAACTCACAGCGCTTAAGGTCGGCAAATTCCTCACTAGCCGGGTCAAGCCCGGAAGAGGCCAACAGTCAATAACCGACCTGGCAGCTACCAATACAAGTGCAGAAGCACAAACCGGCCGCAAGGCCGACCCAACACTGGCAAAACCATGACAAGCCATCTGGTCAATGCGTTTATCCTCACCATCCTTGAGAGTAGTGCACTCCGGAGAATGCAGGATCGAGGTGCTGGACAACGCCAAAACAGGAGCATCCACCTCGGGGGGAGACGACCAGTGCTTCACCGCGTCCGCCGGAAAGGGCCTCTCCCAAGTCGGCCTCTCCCATTCCTTAAGAATGATACCGTCAAAATGCTTTTGATAAGGAAATTCCAAGTGCGGCTTGGTCACTTCAAAGAACTCCCCCTTCAGCAGAGAAGCTGCCTCGGGGGGAGAAATAGCCAGGACCTCAAACATATGAGCCAGGACCCTAGGGGTATCCAAGGAGTCCCCCTGGCCCTGCTCGGTATCAGCGCCCACAAACTGCTGGTCATCGGAGCCCTCAGACTCCTCATACAGCTCCCCTTCCTCACGCGGGGAACAATCAGACCAATCCAGGGAGTCAAACTCCTCCCTATCAGAGGCCTGCGCGGCCGTATACAAATGTTTTCGCTTTGCCGTGGCCTTTTTAGCAACAGCACTGGAAAACAATCTTTCAAGATTGGCCAATCTGGCACACACCTCAGATAGCGACTCCCCGCTAATGACATCACAAGGGGTACGTGTCAAGCGAGGGGGGGAAATGGAGAGGAGACTGGCGGAGCAGAACCAGACGCCTGAGATCCGGTCTGCCGCGTAATAGACCGCTGCGCACAGGGTACACATAGAAATACATCATCCCCCAAAAGGGATACCCCACACCCCAAACACAGCCTGGATTGCCACGAGGAGGGCACAAGCCCAGTATCCGGGGAAGCCTCCATATGGTGATTTTTTAATAATATATATATATATGTGTACAATGCTCCGAGGGAATTATGCAATAATGCAACCCGGGATGTCCCTTTAAAGTGGACCAACACCCAGGATTTTGACTATCCTGGGTCTTGGTCCACTTCGGTGGGGCACCCCCGATCGGGGTGCCCCGCTGTGTGAAACCCCCCCGTACCCCCCGAACAACTCACCTCTCCCCGCTCCCAGCGCCGACGTACAAGCGAAGATCTTGAACGTCTAAGCGGCGGCGGCTGCCTCCCTCGCGTCACTTTGAACGCGCGCGCCCCCGCGCCGGCTATTCGCAGACGGCCGGCGCGGAGGCGCGCACGCCTACAGGGGCGCGAGGGAGGCGGCGGCGGATAAGAAGATAAGGAAGATAAGGTAGGTGAGTTGGGGTGTTTGGGGGGGGTTTCACCCCGCGGGACATCCCGATCTCGGATGTCCCGCGGGGTGGGGGGTGATCGGCCCGGGAATCTTATAGATTCCCGGGCCGATCACCCGTGGGTGTTGGTCCACTTTAAGTCCCGAGTGGGAGGATTTTAAGCCAGCTAAAATTAACCAGGGACCCTGGACCGGGAGAACCCCCCTTTAATATGATCAATGGTCCACCTGGAACACAAAAACAGAAGCACACGCTCAGACCATGCTAGAATGCATAAAGAGTTAAAAACAGATGAATCTGATGGCCCATCAGGCCACTCACCCGACCTTCAGTACCGCACGGCAGGCAAGTGGAAGACGCGCCGTATGCAGTAGGAGGAGAGAGGGCGGGCCGGCGCGGTTCGCGCCCGCCCAGAAGCCGGGACATAAAAACGCACCCGCAGCACGTGCCCTGCCCCCCCCCCCCCCCCGAGGAGAAGAAGCCCTTATGGGCGCTCACCGCCGCCATTGCAGCACGCCGGAGGCCGACGCCAGTCAAAAAGTAAAAGCACACACACACACGCATACACAAATGATAGGAATCCATAAGGGACCCCCCCCTCCCTAAGGGTATCCGGGAGAGGGGGAATCCATGCCAGGGCATCCCAAACCAGGATCACCAACCCAGATAACCGCCTACCCCTTATTATGGGGTCTCACGGCTCCTAAGCACCAGGGGTGCCAACTACCTTTGCCCGGACCAGCAGCCTAGGCTGGGAGGCAGGGAATTTAAATGAGGGGATCCGGGAGTCATCCCGGCTACCTGCAAAGAGGAGACATCATCTGTCTTGCTCGCCGTCTGCAGAGATGAAAGACTGGGGAATGAGTGGGAGGTCCCAGGTATTTATGGACAGGGAGGGTCTTCCTTTTTTTATCATCTCTGCAAGATCGCCCTCTACAGGTCAGTATACCCACATGTAATGAATGTCTTGAAGCGGGGTGTGTGCCATACTTAGAATATATATTAATTTTAGATGCAGAGGAATCGTTTTATAAGGGTTTGGGATTTTCATTAAATCATGCTGAAAGTCCGGTTTCAGTATCGTCTCCTAAGCAATGATTTGCAGCAGCAGATTCGACATAACGGTGCCTGGTCATGGTGCGGACTCCCTCATGTCTGTCTCTACTCCATTACCTCACGCACACACTCCTGAGCGCATCTCTCCTAAGCAATGATTTGCAGCGGCAGATTCGCCAGGCAAGCTGAGTGCCAAAACGGTGCTGCCCGGTCAGGGTGCGGTCTGTCTCTACTCGGTGACTCAGTTTACCCGGGCGCGTCATGGCGGGAAAAGCTCACCGCAACTTCGAACGGGTCACGTGACGCGGCCAACGTCAGCGCGCGCCGTCCCGTAGAGAGGTAGAGCGCATGCGCGGCCTCCCAATTGAGTTTCCCGCGCCTGGACCGGAGAGAGGCAGTGAGCGAGGAGGCTCTGAGGTACCGGGCGCCATATCCCAGGCTCCTCCGCGGGAGGGGGTCAGGAAACCGCTGCATCCCTGCCGGAGGAGGTTTGAACTTCTTGCGCTTGTGCAGCGGCTTCCTGTCCCCGCCAACATCAGTCTGAATTTAGAAGCTCGCTTATGTTTAGAGCTCTGGATGGGGGGCAGTTAGTGCGGCTGAAGTTTTGCGTGTGTGCAGCTGCTTCCTGTCCCCTCCTTTGGAGCGTCTGCGAAGAGCCGTGATTGGTGGGGGACAGGAAACGGCTGCATCCCCACTGAAGATGGCTTGGCTCCTGCCTGTGTGCAGCTGCTTCCTGTCCACTGTATTTTCTGAGTAGAGCTCTGAATGAAGGGGGACAGGAAGCTGCTGCATGCATGCTGGAGAAGATTTGGCTTCTGTGTGTGCAGCTACTTCCTGTCCACCGGTATTTTCTGTGTGTGCAGCTGCTTCCTGTCCCCCTGTATTTTCTGTGTGTGCAGCTGCTTCCTGTCCCCCTGTATTTTCTGTGTGTGCAGCTGCTTCCTGTCCACCGGTATTTTCTGTGTGTGCAGCTGCTTCCCGTCCACCGGTATTTTCTGTGTGTGCAGCTGCTTCCCGTCCACCGGTATTTCCACCGGTATTTTCTGTGTGTGCAGCTGCTTCCTGTCCACTGGTATTTTCTGTGTGCGCAGCTGCTTCCTGTCCCCCTGTATTTTCTGTGTGTGCAGCTGCTTCCTGTCCCCCTGTATTTTCTGTGTGTGCAGCTGCTTCCTGCCCCCCTGTATTTTCTGTGTGTGCAGCTACTTCCTGTCCACCTGTATTTTCTGTGTACAGCTTTGCATGTGTGCAGCTCCCTCCTGCCTCCCCCCTCCTGCTGTCGCCCTGAATTTACTGTGTACAGCTCTGAATGGTGGAGGAAAGGAAACTGCTGCATCCCTGCTGGAGGTGGTTTGGCTTCTGTGTGTGCAGCTACTTCCTATGTCCCTGTATACAGTGCTGAATGGTGGGGGACAGGAAACTGCTGCATCCCTGCTGGAGGTGGTTTGGTTCCTGTATGTGTGCAGTAGCTTCCTGCCCCCCCCCCCAAAAAAAAATCATCAGCTTGAATTTAGAGGATGCTCATGGTTATGTGTAAAGCTCTGTACGGGGGACAGGAAACGGCTGCATCCCTGCAGAAGGTTCAGCTTCTGTGTGTGTGCAGCTACTTCCTGTCTACAACTCTGAATGGTGGGGGACAGGAAACCGCTGCATGGGGGAAAGTTTGGCTTCTGCATGTGTGCAGCTACTTCCTGTCCCCCACTTTCCCACCATCAGCTTAAATGTCTGCGTAGAGCTGTAATGGTGGGGATGGGAAACTGCTGCACGCCTGCTGGAGGTTTGGCTCCTACATGTGTGCAGCAGCTTCCTGCCCCCCCCCATGGTTATGTGCAGAGCTCTGTACGGGGGATAGGAAACGGCTGCATCCTTGCTTGAGAAGGTTTCGCTCCTGCATGTGCGCAGCTACTTCCTTTCTCCCTGTATACAATGCTGAATGGTGGGGGACAGGAAACTGATGCATCCCTGCTGGAGAAAGTTTGGTTTCCGCATGTGTGCAGCTGCTTCCTGTCCCCCCCCCCCCCCCCCCCCCTTTCCCACCATCGGCTTAAATGTCTGCGTAGAGCTGTGAATGGTGGGGGGACAGGAAACGGCTGCACTCCTGTCGGAGAAGGGATCTTGGATTCCCGGGGGGGGGGGGTGCGCTGGCTGTTTTGGGTTTCGCTTTGCTTTAAAGTGACCCAACACTCAGGATTTTCACTATCCTAGGGGGCGCCCCACTGTGTGAACCCCCCCCCCCGATCGCCCTAAATAACTCACCCCGCTCTTACACGAGCACTCGTCCAATCAGAGCGCTCGGAGCCGCTGTGGTATGTACGGACAAGCGACGGACAACCACAGCGGCTCTGAGCGCTGGAGGCCGCGTCTCGCGCTTCCTTCTAACAGGGAGTGCGCCGGCCATTCACAAACGGACCCTGCTAGAGAGAAGCGCGATATGCGGCCGCGGCCCGCGCATACGCCGTTGGAACGGGGAGGTTTCTGGGCGTCCTGCGGGGTGTCACCCCCGATTTCGGATGCCCCGCGGGGAGGGATCTGATCGGCCCGGGAATCTATAAGATCCCCCCCCCCCCCCCCGGGTGTTGGTCCACAAACCGGACCTTCACCAGGATTTAATGAAAAGCCCAAACCCTTATAAAACGGTTCCCCAGCATCTAAAATTAATATATTTTAAGTTTTTAGTCACTTATTCTTTCCCCCCCACTGGGCTCCAACTCTGTTCAGGACTCTAGGATACGGGTGCCGCCATCTTGCCTCAGAAGCATCACACTTACTGAGGAGAGGAGAGCGGGATAAAATAGAGAGGGTGGGGTTATAGCTGTGCTTTGCTCAGACAGAGCAGAGCTGGGGTCAGGAAAAGGTCAACAATCCCAGAATGCAGAGAAACACAGCCAGGAGGCACTTCCTGTTTGCAGGCTGTATGTACAGGGGGGAAACACATAAGATAGGCTCTTATTCAGGGTGAGGGTCCGGATTAATGTGGGCAATCTGTATGTACAGGGGGGGAAACATATAAGATAGGCTCTTATTCAGGGTGAGGGTCCGGATTAATGTGGGCAATCTGTATGTACAGGGGGGGAAACATATAAGATAGGCTCTTATTCAGGGTGAAGGTCCGGATTAATGTGGGCAATGACCTGCAATCCGTGCTGCGCGTGTTGCCCACGGCAGAGCTTTCTGGATTGGCGGAGCGTATGGGCCCTGGTAAGAAGCGGTCCCTGATGCCTCCTGGCTCTCCGGTTCCTGACGATACCGATGACTCTGCTGATATGCAGGACCCTGACCCTTCTGAGGAAGGTGAGCTATTCTCAGATTTGGGCTCCTCGAACGGGATGCCCGGGGGGCTGTGATGATTCTGAGCACGGTTCCTGGGGTCTGTGTGACACAGATGAAATTCTTAAGATCTTTGAGGTTTTGTCAATCTCCCCCCCTGGGGAGATCCCCAAGCCTAAGAAGGAGAGTTTCCACACAGCGCCGCCGCGCTTGGAGTTCCTAGAACAGGATCATTTCCAGAATCTTATATCCCAAGAATGGGAATCGCCTTGTAAGCTTTAAAGGGATTCCTGGGATTGGAAGTACCCTTTCCCTCCTGATGTGGTTAATTTATGGTCCGCTCCCCTTGTGGTGGACACACCGGTTATAGGGGTCACTAACCCCCCTTTCATGATGGCTCCTTTTTACCGTACCCTTCAGGATGCTGAGGACCGGCGCATTGACAGACTGGCTTCCCATGCCTTCTCGTGTGCTGGGACGGCTCTGCGCCCGGTCTGTGCCGCGGCCATCACTGCGGTGGCCGCCAGGACTCTTGTCAGAAAAATACTAGATCACCGTCCTGAGGACCTCCCTTGGGGGGTGTTTAATGCGCTATCAGACTGTGATGCGTTTGTGAAGTTTATTCTATCAGCACTGGACGACACCATTAAGATGTGTGCTAGAACCTCTGCCCTTGTGGTAGCTATTCGCCGCCTTGCCTGGCTGCGACAGTGGGGCGCTGATGGAGCTACAAAAAAGGCTCTCACTTGCCTTCCATTCAGAGGACGGCGTTTTTTTGGGGCCCGTTTGGACCTTTTTGGTAAAAGGGTAAAGCACCCCTCCGCAGAAGGCCGCTCCTGCCTCCACGAGGCAGAGTCACCCCTCCACCTCCCTACGTTAGTGTCAAACGCGAATCTGAGGTGTGCTTCCAACTGTTCGGTGTGGATTTCCACCATGGGGTGGGCAGGCAGCACCCTGGGCCCTCTGGCAGGACTAAGTCCAAATCTGCCAGGACCTCCCAAGCATGAAGGGGCGCCCTCGACCTTCTGGGCGAGGGTACTGCTGCAGCAGCTGTCCACCATCCAGGAATGTACCTTCTCCTTCTGGTGGTTCCAGGATGTAATTCCCCTGGACACAGGATAGCTTTTGCTGGGCGGTCCCCCTCAGTGATTGTCGGGGTGCTTCTAGTCCCTGCTTTTCCTTCAGGAATTGGTGCAGGCCGTGCTAGGCCTACAGTGTTTGGGCTTACTTACAGGTTGCCCTTAACGGTATGGGGCTATGGCCTCTATATTATCCTTCCTCCCCCCTCAACAGTATGAGGCAGTTTGGGCCGCGTTGGCCTATGGTAGGCCTGGCAATTCTACCTTCACAGGTAGTCCCTATATGGCACCTCTGTCTTGGGTCACGGGCCCCCTGCGCGGGGGGGGGGGGGGCTTTCGGCCTCTTGTGAAGTACTAGATCTTCTTAGTTTCCCTTGGCTCTGCTGGACACCAAGACCATTTCTAGACAGTGTCTCAGGACCAACCCTGCGGATTGAGGCATTATTTGGGGCCTCTCTTTCGTTCCCAGGCTACTCGCCATGGCGCGAATGGGGGCAATGTTTCTGACATGCCGGGGGGGTGTCTGCGTTAGGACCTACCGGGTCGTCTTCCTTACTCCCCAGTCTCTGCATCAGGCCGAGTGGATTGCTCGGCCGGCAGTGTCCCCTGGGAGCTACTGGATGGGTGCTCAGTCACCTCAATCCCTCATAGTCCCTTATCCGCTATCCCCCATTCCTGGGATTCGGTTCAGGCTTGAAGCCTTCTTCTCTGGCAAGAAGGGGACTCCTGGTGACGGGGGCTCTGCCCCCCTTTACTGGCGCCTTACCTCCACCGGTGGGATGGCAGCTGGTGGGCCCGTCTAGATGATGTCACTTATATACCGAGCCCTTCGGCACAGTAGCTTATCGGCCTTACATATGTTCCAGCACCCTGGTGCTTGGTCTGTGCTCATGGCCCCTTGGTAAGGTGGCTCCTCTTGAGCTCCTCATATTTAAAGGCCCCGTCAGGGGGCACCCCCTTCCTTCTAGCATCTTCCAGTGAATGGTCACCCTGGGCACCAAGTCCCGCAGGTTTGGCGGGGGAAGGGAAATTCTTCCACAATCCCCGTGGTTCCTAGGTAGGGTCCCCTAGACGGTCCATCTTACCTGCTGGTTTTGTTGAAACGGTGTGCCCTCTGTTGACTCTATATGGCTGGACTCCTCCTCCCTTAGGATCAGTCAGTCTATTGGGGGATGCCTGGTCGGTTGAATTACAATTGCCTGTTTTACTACTGGTCTAGAGATTGAGGCAGGATGCTCCCTCTGGAGGGTCCCTGATCCTGCTTGGGCGGGGGTCTACGTCCCCTGCTTCTCAGCGGTATTCGCTCCAATGGATGCCTTTCAGCGGCAGGTTGTGCTATCCTGGTGTCGCCCGGGGAGCCTAGCGTGGCTCTGTGGGGCCTCCCTCATAACACAGGGGCTCTGCCCTTGTTTCTACTGTCCCAGAATATTCTGACTCTGGTCATGGGGGCTGAGTATTTTAGGTATATACTTTTTTATGCCTTTTCTTCATCACCTTACTTGTGGGGTTCTGCGCACGGTTGGCCGAGAGTCCCGTGAGATGGATGGCTTGGGTGGCCTTGTGAGCTGTGGTTCACAGATGACTCTGCTGACCTGTGCGTTCTCTCTCAGGAGTGCGGTTCTGCCCTTGTCAGGCCCCTTCCTTTGTCCCAATATAGGGTCTCCTGTCTGGGGATTGACAGCTGATTCATTCACCCCTTGGAGACGGGCCTTATCTTCTGAGTGACTTAGTATGAGGGGGGGCAGGGAGCTAGCTCCCCAGCTTCCCCTTCCTCTGTCTATAGGGGTTTTGTGGTAACCCATATTGATTGGCATGAGCCTTGGTCTCTTCCCTGTTAGACGTTCTCGGTTCCCGGGACCTTTATAGTCATTACAGCGTAAGTTGGGGTTGGCTCCCCATCTGGGGACTCTGAAGGTGCAGGTTCTGTCCTGGCCTTTCCTGCAGGAGTCTGGTTCTGTCGCCCTCGTGGGGAATTCTTTTGGGGATTCCTTAGCTGCATCTCCCCAGTAGCCCCAGGGTCCCTGTGGGGATCACCTTTCATTTTTACCCTGCGGATTTTCCTGGACTTTTTGCTGGACGCCATTTGAGCTGCCTGGTAGTGCTGGTCGCTTCTCTGGGGCCTCCTGACTCCGTCAGACATGTGCCTAAGAAGGTGGATCTGGTTACTTAACCTTGGCTCGAGATAGATAGATAGATGTGTATATGGCTACAGGCACCCCATACCTTGGGGGTGTTCCTTCTTACGACGGGCCTCCGGTCCGAGTGGTCTGTAGGATCAGCGTTTTAGTCCTTTATTCCAACTATTGACTTTATTCTTAATAATACTTATATGAAGGGTTACATTCCCTCTACAGGTGTTGCACTTTCCCCATGGGGGTTTTCATGGCCTTAGGGGGACTGATGCTCATGGTGTCTACGGGCGCCTCTTTATGTATGCGCCTGATATCTCCTTCCAGCGCCGTTGGATTCTGGATGTTCCCTGATCCTGAGTGAAGCCTTGGCTTCGTGATAATTAGGGGTCCGTATTCCCGCCTTGGTCGGGGGACCTGTTATGTTTCCCTTAGGGGCTGTTACAAGTTTCGCCACGAGGCTTCCTTGCCTGTGGGCTGGTTGGGTCATTGCACTGACCTATATTTCTCTTTAGGGGAAAGACTGTCCCCTTTTCCTGTTTATTCCGTTCTATTGGTGCCTGGGTACCACTGGCCCTTCAGCACCAGGATGTTTTCTGTTGATTCAGTTGCTAGACCTATGGCTTGTCTCTGTTCATACCTTCTGGTCTTGTTATGAGACTGACGTTAGAGCCTCTGCTCATGTTATGCCTGTTGCAAGTTTTGCAGGTGACAGCGCCTTTACTGGCCTTGTTTTTTCCTGGGGAGCCCACCCTGCTTATGGACACTGCTATTGGATGTCCCACATGTTATTACTATCCTGGAGCAGGACGTGCTGTATGCTTAGAATAATACAACTCTGTGAAGTACTCACCTGTAGAGTTGATATTATACGCATACAGCACGTCCTGCTCCACCCCACCCTGGTTCACTTGTTCTGGATCCCCTGTATGGTGATTGTTATCATTAGATATTATTACCAGTTCTTCTGGGTGGTTTGTTCCTCCCGGCTTCTCTTCTCACTGCTTTTCAATGCTGGGGATTTGTGGGAGGTCCCTCGGTATATGAAGCGCCGGGAGGAGCTTGTTTTCTACATGTCTGCAGTGCACGGCGCCTGAGGCGGAGGATTACCCCACATGTTATTACTATATCTGGAGCAGGACGTGCTGTATGCTTATAATATCAACTCTACAGGTGAGTACTTCACAGAGTTGTATTATTTTAGATGCCGGGGAAATAGTTTTTAAGGGTTTGGGGTTTTCATTAAAACATGCTGAAGGTCCAGTTTTAAAGCGGAACCAAACCCAGGATTTTGACTTTCCCTGGTTTTGCTTCCTGACTTGGGATGCCCCACTGTGTGACCCCCCCCCCCCCCCCCCCAGATCCCTGGGAAGCCCCTCTCTGCAACCGGACTGGCGTAAAGTCAGTCTTCATCGGGCCTGTTTTACTTTCTTCGTAGACCCAGAAAAAAAAAAGAAAAGAAATGCCTCCCAAAAAAGCAGCGGCCGCCAGAAAAGCTCCGGCCAAGACCAAACTGGCGGAACTGTTCCCGGCCGGGGAAGTGCTCACGGATTCCACGAAGAAGCAGTGGAAGCTGGGCCCGCCTATCGGACAGGGCGGATTCGGGCGTCTCTACCTCGGTAATCTTGTTTTTACATTTATATTACCTGGTTGAACTGGTTAGCGGTGTTAGGGCACGGTGCCTGAGCTACTCATGGTAATGGCGTGCAATCTGAACAAAGGCGAGTCACAAGTGGTGTGCCGCAAGGCTCTGTCCTGGGCCTCGTTCTTTTTAATATATTTGTAAGTGACATAGGAGAAGGCTTGGTAGGAAAAGTTTGTCTGTTTGCTGATGATACAAAGGTTAGTGATAGGGTGGATATTCCTGGAGGTGTCTGCAACATGGAAAATGATTTAGCTTTACTGGATAGATGGTCAAAACTGTGGAAACTAGAGTTTAATGTCTCTAAATGTAAAATCATGCACTTGGGTAGAAGGAATCCCGGCTCTGAGCATCGTATGGGCAGCACTGTGTTATCCAGGACCTCGGAGGAGAGAGATTTAGGGAGACTGATTACTGATAGCTGCAAGATGATTGGACAGTGTAGCCAGGCAGTGGGAAAAGCAAGCAGGATGCTCGGCTGCATAGCTCGAGGCATCACCAGTAGGAAAAGGGAGGTTGTGATGCCGCTGTATAGAGCCCTGGTGAGGCCACAGCTAGAATACTGTGTGCAGTTCTGGAGACCTCCCCTGCAAAAATACATCATTCAAATAGAACGGGTCCAAAGGCCAGCAACAAAAATGGTGGAAGGACTTAAACGTAAAACTTATCAGGAGAGACTTAAAGAACATAATCTGTACAGAGGAAAGAAGGGAGAGGGGGGACATGATTGAGACCTTTATATATGTGACAGGAGGGAATAAGGTTCAGGAGGGAAGTGTTTTTAAAAAGAAACTTAATGATAGAACAAGGGGGCCCAACCTGAAGCTAGTCGGGGGGAAGATCAGGAGCAATGTTAGAAAATATTATGTTACAGAAAGAGTAGTAGATGCTTGGAACAAACTTCCAGCAGAGGTAGTTGAAAAATCAAGTCACTGAATTTAAACATGCCTGGGATAAGCCTCCAACTATCCTAAGATAAAGAGAACATACAGTATATACATAAGATACAGAGAACATACAGTATATACATAAGATACAGAGAACATACAGTATACACATAAGATACAGAGAACATACAGTATACACATAAGATACAGAGAACATACAGTATACACATAAGATACAGAGAACATACAGTATACACATATGATACAGAGAACATACAGTATACACATAAGATACAGAGAACATACAGTATACACATAAGATACAGAGAACATACAGTATACACATAAGATACAGAGAACATACAGTATACACATAAGATACAGAGAACATACAGTATATACATAAGATAGAGAACATACAGTATACACATAAGATACAGAGAACATACAGTATACACATAAGATACAGAGAACATACAGTATACACATAAGATACAGAGACCATACAGTATACACATAAGATACAGAGACCATACAGTATACACATAAGATACAGAGAACATACAGTATACACATAAGATACAGAGAACATACAGTATACACATAAGATACAGAGAACATACAGTATACACATAAGATACAGAGAACATACAGTATACACATATGATACAGAGAACATACAGTATACACATATGATACAGAGAACATACAGTATACACATAAGATACAGAGAACATACAGTATACACATAAGATACAGAGAACATACAGTATACACATAAGATACAGAGAACATACAGTATACACATAAGATACAGAGAACATACAGTATATACATAAGATATAGAGAACATACAGTATATACATAAGATACAGAGAACATACAGTATATACATAAGATACAGAGAACATACAGTATACACATAAGATACAGAGAACATACAGTATACACATAAGATACAGAGAACATACAGTATATACATAAGATAGAGAACATACAGTATACACATAAGATACAGAGAACATACAGTATACACATAAGATACAGAGAACATACAGTATACACATAAGATACAGAGAACATACAGTATACACATATGATACAGAGAACATACAGTATACACATAAGATACAGAGAACATACAGTATATACATAAGATACAGAGAACATACAGTATACACATAAGATACAGAGAACATACAGTATATACATAAGATACAGAGAACACACAGTATACACATAAGATACAGAGAACATACAGTATACACATAAGATACAGAGAACATACAGTATACACATAAGATACAGAGAACATACAGTATATACATAAGATACAGAGAACATACAGTATACACATAAGATACAGAGAACATACAGTATACACATAAGATACAGAGAACATACAGTATATACATAAGATACAGAGAACACACAGTATACACATAAGATACAGAGAACATACAGTATACACATAAGATACAGAGAACATACAGTATACACATAAGATACAGAGAACATACAGTATACACATAAGATACAGAGAACATACAGTATACACATAAGATACAGAGAACATACAGTATACACATAAGATACAGAGAACATACAGTATATACATAAGATACAGAGAACATACAGTATATACATAAGATACAGAGAACATACAGTATAAACATAAGATACAGAGAACATACAGTATATACATAAGATACAGAGAACATACAGTATATACATAAGATAGAGAACATACAGTATACACATAAGATACAGAGAACATACAGTATAAACATAAGATACAGAGAACATACAGTATAAACATAAGATACAGAGAACATACAGTATATACATAAGATACAGAGAACATACAGTATATACATAAGATAGAGAACATACAGTATATACATAAGATACAGAGAACATACAGTATAAACATAAGATACAGAGAACATACAGTATATACATAAGATACAGAGAACATACAGTATATACATAAGATAGAGAACATACAGTATACACATAAGATACAGAGAACATACAGTATACACATAAGATACAGAGAACATACAGTATACACATAAGATACAGAGAACATACAGTATACACATAAGATACAGAGAACATACAGTATACACATAAGATACAGAGAACATACAGTATACACATATGATACAGAGAACATACAGTATACACATAAGATACAGAGAACATACAGTATACACATAAGATACAGAGAACATACAGTATACACATAAGATACAGAGAACATACAGTATACACATAAGATACAGAGAACATACAGTATACACATAAGATACAGAGAACATACAGTATACACATAAGATACAGAGAACATACAGTATACACATAAGATACAGAGAACATACAGTATACACATAAGATACAGAGAACATACAGTATACACATAAGATACAGAGAACATACAGTATACACATATGATACAGAGAACATACAGTATACACATAAGATACAGAGAACATACAGTATACACATAAGATACAGAGAACATACAGTATACACATAAGATACAGAGAACATACAGTATACACATAAGATACAGAGAACATACAGTATACACATAAGATACAGAGAACATACAGTATACACATATGATACAGAGAACATACAGTATATACATAAGATAGAGAACATACAGTATACACATAAGATACAGAGAACATACAGTATACACATAAGATACAGAGAACATACAGTATACACATAAGATACAGAGAACATACAGTATACACATAAGATACAGAGAACATACAGTATACACATAAGATACAGAGAACATACAGTATACACATAAGATACAGAGAACATACAGTATACACATATGATACAGAGAACATACAGTATATACATAAGATAGAGAACATACAGTATACACATAAGATACAGAGAACATACAGTATACACATAAGATACAGAGAACATACAGTATACACATAAGATACAGAGAACATACAGTATATACATAAGATAGAGAACATACAGTATACACATAAGATACAGAGAACATACAGTATACACATAAGATACAGAGAACATACAGTATACACATAAGATACAGAGAACATACAGTATACACATATGATACAGAGAACATACAGTATACACATAAGATACAGAGAACATACAGTATATACATAAGATACAGAGAACATACAGTATACACATAAGATACAGAGAACATACAGTATATACATAAGATACAGAGAACACACAGTATACACATAAGATACAGAGAACATACAGTATACACATAAGATACAGAGAACATACAGTATACACATAAGATACAGAGAACATACAGTATACACATAAGATACAGAGAACATACAGTATACACATAAGATACAGAGAACATACAGTATACACATATGATACAGAGAACATACAGTATATACATAAGATAGAGAACATACAGTATACACATAAGATACAGAGAACATACAGTATACACATAAGATACAGAGAACATACAGTATACACATAAGATACAGAGAACATACAGTATACACATAAGATACAGAGAACATACAGTATACACATAAGATACAGAGAACATACAGTATACACATAAGATACAGAGAACATACAGTATACACATAAGATACAGAGAACATACAGTATACACATATGATACAGAGAACATACAGTATATACATAAGATAGAGAACATACAGTATACACATAAGATACAGAGAACATACAGTATACACATAAGATACAGAGAACATACAGTATACACATAAGATACAGAGAACATACAGTATACACATATGATACAGAGAACATACAGTATACACATAAGATACAGAGAACATACAGTATACACATAAGATACAGAGAACATACAGTATACACATAAGATACAGAGAACATACAGTATACACATAAGATACAGAGAACATACAGTATACACATAAGATACAGAGAACATACAGTATACACATAAGATACAGAGAACATACAGTATACACATAAGATACAGAGAACATACAGTATACACATAAGATACAGAGAACATACAGTATACACATATGATACAGAGAACATACAGTATATACATAAGATAGAGAACATACAGTATACACATAAGATACAGAGAACATACAGTATACACATAAGATACAGAGAACATACAGTATACACATAAGATACAGAGAACATACAGTATACACATATGATACAGAGAACATACAGTATACACATAAGATACAGAGAACATACAGTATACACATAAGATACAGAGAACATACAGTATACACATAAGATACAGAGAACATACAGTATACACATAAGATACAGAGAACATACAGTATACACATAAGATACAGAGAACATACAGTATACACATAAGATACAGAGACCATACAGTATATACATAAGATACAGAGAACATACAGTATAGACATAAGATACAGAGAACATACAGTATACACATAAGATACAGAGAACATACAGTATATACATAAGATACAGAGACCATACAGTATATACATAAGATAGAGAACATACAGTATACACATAAGATACAGAGAACATACAGTATACACATAAGATACAGAGAACATACAGTATATACATAAGATAGAGAACATACAGTATACACATAAGAGATAGAGAACATACAGGATACACATAAGATACAGAGAACATACAGTATACACATAAGATACAGAGACCATACAGTATACACATAAGATACAGAGACCATACAGTATATACATAAGATACAGAGAACATACAGTATAGACATAAGATACAGAGAACATACAGTATACACATAAGATACAGAGAACATACAGTATATACATAAGATACAGAGACCATACAGTATATACATAAGATAGAGAACATACAGTATACACATAAGATACAGAGAACATACAGTATACACATAAGATACAGAGAACATACAGTATATACATAAGATAGAGAACATACAGTATACACATAAGAGATAGAGAACATACAGGATACACATAAGATACAGAGAACATACAGTATACACATAAGATACAGAGACCATACAGTATACACATAAGATACAGAGACCATACAGTATATACATAAGATACAGAGATCATACAGTATACACATAAGATAAAGAGAACATACAGTATATACATAAGATACAGAGACCATACAGTATACACATAAGATACAGAGACCATACAGTATAGACATAAGATACAGAGACCATACAGTATACACATAAGATACAGAGACCATACAGTATATACATAAGCACTCCTAAAAAAGGACCAACAGTCAAAAAAAATAAAAGCCCACAGGACTTACCTTTCCAGCGCAGGTCCAGGTGTCCCCGCAACCACACAGCTGACTGATTTCGGCTGTGCGGCCGCCTCTGGGTTCATGGAATCTGTGGGAATCCGCTGCTCCACAAAATCAACTGCTGCAGACCACCACTCGTGTTGCCGGCCCACCTGTAGCAGCGGCTTATCCACAGGACTCGGGGCGCTCTATGCTGTCGCTCTCCGCCTCTCGCTGCTGCTGCTCCCGGTGTATGAAAAGCCGGCCACTCTCTGGGAGGGGCAAAAACATAACTCCAGGGTGCAGCAAGGCGGCGGCGGCGCAGGAGCGAGATGTCCGGGAGCATACTTCCGGGTGTAGCGATATGTCCGGTAAGGAGAATAAGTCATTGAAGTGGACCAAAACCCAGAACTTGCCCCGCTGTATGATCCTTCCCCCCCCAGATCGCCCGAAGAAACTCACCGCATCCTGCTGAATGCGCAGCCGCTTGTCCAATCAGCGCGTTAAAAGATTCCAGGGCCGGCCACTGGGAAGCCCTAAAAACTTGCAACTCTCCATCAAAGCATGTGCTTCGGCTTATTGCTTATTTGGCAGGCGGCTCTCATTGTTTACAATGGGGAGCGCATGCTGCTTCATCCCCAGAATCGCACACTCCCTATTGATTAGAATGTAATATCGATGTGCCCTAAGAAGACATGATGGGGGGGGGGGTGTGGTCCACTTTTGAACACTAGTTCCTAGGCCCACGGCTCAATCTTTGCAACGGGACTGCTTATTGGAGAGGTTTGGGGCCATTTGGCACGTCAACCACCACCTTGGCTGGGGCTACCGCACCCCCGCTGCCAGCGACCTTGTGGACACATGGTAGTTTGACAGATAAAGGATGAGTTTGGCAGCGTTGGAGAATGCAAATGTTTACGTGGGCGGAAAGAAAGGGCCTTTGTCATTTACTTGCAGATGGCGATTAAAGAGGAACAAAACCACAGGAATTTCACTTTCCTGTTTGTAGCTCCTTAGTGCGGTGGCATCCAAGATCGGGATGTCCCGCTGTGTGTAAACCCCCCCCCCCCCCCCCCCACTCCAGGTCGCCCTATACACCCTCCTTCCTTTTGCTCCCATGGCGCAGACTCGAGCGAGCGTGATTTTTGGCTAAGCAGTGCACTCAGCCATGCACTCAGCCAATCGGTGCACTCGGCTCCGCTGAGGGCTAGGCACCCGAGCAGAGGCGAAGGGAGTAGAATTCACTGGCAGCCACCGCATGCCTGCGCTGCTCATTCAGAAAGGCCGGGAGCGCGCCCGGCTAGAGGCGACCGCGGCCGCAGCGCAGAGACGTGGCGAGGGCTCGGGAGAAGGTGAGTGGATCTGGGCACACTGGGGCATCCCAATATGAGAAACCCCAAGGACGGGTTCTGTCCTTTCCCCAATCCAACGGCGCATGTGCGGGCTCCCATCCAATCGGAGCAGCTTGCTTCAATGATGCGATTGTGCAAACGTCTCTGTTGACCGTGTGGAGTGCGCGCTCCGGCCGGGCATATGGGGGAAGTGCGCCCCCTATTCATCCTAATCAAGAGCCGCTTGCTGAATTACATCAGCACAGCTACACGATCATAACTAAACTCTCCCCAGTCCCAACGGCGCATGCACTGGCTCTAGTCCAATCCCTTTCGGCAAGTGGCTCACAGCAAAGAGCTCTGATTGGACGAGAGCCAGAGCATGCTCAGTTAGAGGAAAGATGAGTTTTAACTGGGCGGACCGGAGGGTTTCACAGAGTTAAACCACACCAACCTGGGATGCCCCAGGGGCATGGGGCAAGGCCCGGGTAACACAAACTGCTGGGTTTTGTTCCTCTTCAAAAGTATATAGAGAGGCCGACGATCAGACTAGGTTTTGTGTTTAAAAGCAAAAAACGCAAAACAATGTGTCCGAAAATATTTTTTATTTATTTTTTTTTTTTTTGCAGCGGATGAAAACTCCTCCAAAGCTGTCGGCTCAGATGCACCTTATGTAATAAAAGTGGTAAGATTTTACTTTAACGTGAGGAAAAAAATAAAAACTTGCTGCCGTATCTTCTGCTTTAAAGTGGACCGAAACCAAGGATTTTTGACAATCTTTAGTTTTGGTCCTTGGAAAGGTTATTGGGCTCAGAATGAGGTATCCAAGTTTGGGATGCCCCGGGGTCAGGTAATCGGCTTTTGGTCTGTATGTACAGGGGGGGAACATACAAGATAGGCTCTTATTCAGGGTGAAGGTCTGGATTAATGTGGGTAATTTCTATGTACAGGGGGGAAACATACAAGATAGGCTCTTATTCAGGGTGAAGGTCTGGATTAATATGGGCAATCTGTATGTACAGGGGGGAAACATACAAGATAGGCTCTTATTCAGGGTGAAGGTCTGGATTAATGTGGGCAATTTGTATGTACAGGGGGGAAACATACAAGATGGGCTCTTATTCAGGGTGAAGGTCTGGATTAATGTGGGCAATCTGTATGTACGGCGGGAAACATACAAGATAGGCTCTTATTCAGGCTGCCGTATCTTCTGCTTTAAAGTGGACCGAAACCAAGGATTTTGACAATGTTTGGTTTTGGTCCTTGGAAAGGTTATTGGGCTCAGAATGAGGTATCCAAGTTTGGGATGCCCTGGGGTCAGGTAATCAGCTTTTGGTCTGTATGTACAGGAGGGGGGGGGGGGGACATACAAGATAGGCTCTTATTCAGGGTGAAGGTCTGGATTAATGTGGGCAATCTGTATGTACAGGGGGGAAACATACAAGATAGGCTCTTATTCAGGGTGAAGGTCTGGATTAATGTGGGCAATTTGTATGTACAGGGGGGAAACATACAAGATAGGCTCTTATTCAGGGTGAAGGTCTGGATTAATGTGGGCAATTTGTATGTACAGGGGGGAAACATACAAGATAGGCTCTTATTCAGGGTGAAGGTCTGGATTAATGTGGGCAATTTGTATGTACAGGGGGGGAAACATACAAGATAGGCTCTTATTCAGGGTGAAGGTCTGGATTAATGTGGGCAATTTGTATGTACGGGGGGAAACATACAAGATAGGCTCTTATTCAGGGTGAAGGTCTGATCTAATGTAAGGTGGTAATACTTGTAGGGTGTAAATGTAGGGTGGGCCCCCGGAGTCAGGCCGGCCATACACAGGCCACACTTCCAACCCAACCACCAGCCTGGGCTGCGGGAGGTCAAGTCCCTATACTTACCGCTGCTTATACGACAAGGCGGAAATGAATGTTTTCTTTCCCATTTATAGGAGCCGAGTGAGAATGGGCCTCTCTTCTCGGAACTGAAATTCTACATGCGAGCAGCTAAGCCCGATATGAGTAAGTATTCATGCTTACCCGCGCTGAGCCCACGGGTCATTTGCTGCTCTCTGGACCCTTCACTTCAAAATGTTTTTATTTTTCAGTTCAGAAATGGATCGGCTCACACAACCTGAAGTACCTCGGCGTTCCCAGATACTGGGGCTCGGGCCTACATAACAAGAGCGGCAACAGGTAATGTAGATCCTACATCTAGAGCTGCAGTCGTCAAAATATCTTAAACCGGACCTTCAGCAGGATTTAATGAAAAGCCCAAACCTTTAAAAAAACGATTCCCCAGCATCTAAAATTAATATATTTTAAGTGTTTAGTCACTCATTATTCATTCCCCCACTGGGTTGCAACTCTGTTCAGGACTCTAGGATACGGGCACCGCCATCTTGACTCAGAAGCATCACATACTGAGGACAGGAGAGCTGGATGAAGTGCTGGGGGCGGGGTTATAGCTGTGCTTTGCACAGACAGAGCAGAACTGGGGTCAGGGAAAGGACAGCAATCCCAGAATGCAGAGCGACAGTCAGAAGACGCTTCCTGTTTGCAGGCTGCCTGATGCTTCATGGGCTGCCATCTTGGATGTTTAAAGGCTCATAACATGCAGTAGATGCAGGTAGGATGATTTTTAATGTGAGCAATCTGTATGTACAGGGTGTGGGGAACATATAAGATGGGCTCTTATTCAGGGTGAGGGTCCGGATTAATGTGAGCAATCTGTATGTACAGGGTGGGGGAAGCATACAAGATAGGCTCTTATTCAGGGTGAGGGTCTGGATTAATGTGAGCAATCTGTATGTACAGGGTGTGGGAAACATACAAGATAGGCTCTTATTCAGCATGAGGGTCCGGATTAATGTGAGCAATCTGTATGTACAGGGTGGGGGAAGCATACAAGATAGGCTCTTATTCAGGGTGAGGGTCTGGATTAATGTGAGCAATCTGTATGTACAGGGTGTGGGAAACATACAAGATAGGCTCTTATTCAGCGTGAGGGTCCGGATTAATGTGAGCAATCTGTATGTACAGGGTGTGGGAAACATACAAGATAGGCTCTTATTCAGGGTGAAGGTCCGGATTAATGTGGGCAATCTGTATGTACAGGGTGTGGGAAACATACAAGATAGGCTCTTATTCAGCGTGAGGGTCCGGATTAATGTGAGCAATCTGTATGTACAGGGTGTGGGAAACATACAAGATAGGCTCTTATTCAGGGTGAAGGTCCGGATTAATGTGGGCAATCTGTATGTACAGGGTGTGGGAAACATATAAGATAGGCTCTTATTCAGCGTGAGGGTCCGGATTAATGTGAGCAATCTGTATGTACAGGGTGTGGGAAACATACAAGATAGGCTCTTATTCAGGGTGAAGGTCCGGATTAATGTGAGCAATCTGTATGTACAGGGTGTGGGAAACATATAAGATAGGCTCTTATTCAGCGTGAGGGTCCGGATTAATGTGAGCAATCTGTATGTACAGGGTGTGGGAAACATACAAGATAGGCTCTTATTCAGGGTGAAGGTCCGGATTAATGTGAGCAATCTGTATGTACAGGGTGTGGGAAACATACAAGATAGGCTCTTATTCAGGGTGAAGGTCCGGATTAATGTGGGCAATCTGTATGTACAGGGTGTGGGAAACATATAAGATAGGCTCTTATTCAGGGTGAAGGTCCGGATTAATGTGGGCAATCTGTATGTACAGGGTGTGGGAAACATACAAGATAGGCTCTTATTCAGCGTGAGGGTCCGGATTAATGTGAGCAATCTGTATGTACAGGGTGTGGGAAACATACAAGATAGGCTCTTATTCAGGGTGAAGGTCCGGATTAATGTGGGCAATCTGTATGTACAGGGTGTGGGAAACATATAAGATAGGCTCTTATTCAGCGTGAGGGTCCGGATTAATGTGAGCAATCTGTATGTACAGGGTGTGGGAAACATACAAGATAGGCTCTTATTCAGGGTGAAGGTCCGGATTAATGTGAGCAATCTGTATGTACAGGGTGTGGGAAACATATAAGATAGGCTCTTATTCAGCGTGAGGGTCCGGATTAATGTGAGCAATCTGTATGTACAGGGTGTGGGAAACATACAAGATAGGCTCTTATTCAGGGTGAAGGTCCGGATTAATGTGAGCAATCTGTATGTACAGGGTGTGGGAAACATACAAGATAGGCTCTTATTCAGGGTGAAGGTCCGGATTAATGTGGGCAATCTGTATGTACAGGGTGTGGGAAACATATAAGATAGGCTCTTATTCAGCGTGAGGGTCCGGATTAATGTGAGCAATCTGTATGTACAGGGTGTGGGAAACATACAAGATAGGCTCTTATTCAGGGTGAAGGTCCGGATTAATGTGGGCAATCTGTATGTACAGGGTGTGGGAAACATATAAGATAGGCTCTTATTCAGCGTGAGGGTCCGGATTAATGTGAGCAATCTGTATGTACAGGGTGTGGGAAACATACAAGATAGGCTCTTATTCAGGGTGAAGGTCCGGATTAATGTGAGCAATCTGTATGTACAGGGTGTGGGAAACATATAAGATAGGCTCTTATTCAGCGTGAGGGTCCGGATTAATGTGAGCAATCTGTATGTACAGGGTGTGGGAAACATACAAGATAGGCTCTTATTCAGGGTGAAGGTCCGGATTAATGTGAGCAATCTGTATGTACAGGGTGTGGGAAACATATAAGATAGGCTCTTATTCAGCGTGAGGGTCCGGATTAATGTGAGCAATCTGTATGTACAGGGTGTGGGAAACATACAAGATAGGCTCTTATTCAGGGTGAAGGTCCGGATTAATGTGAGCAATCTGTATGTACAGGGTGTGGGAAACATATAAGATAGGCTCTTATTCAGCGTGAGGGTCCGGATTAATGTGAGCAATCTGTATGTACAGGGTGTGGGAAACATACAAGATAGGCTCTTATTCAGGGTGAAGGTCCGGATTAATGTGAGCAATCTGTATGTACAGGGTGTGGGAAACATATAAGATAGGCTCTTATTCAGCGTGAGGGTCCGGATTAATGTGAGCAATCTGTATGTACAGGGTGTGGGAAACATACAAGATAGGCTCTTATTCAGGGTGAAGGTCCGGATTAATGTGAGCAATCTGTATGTACAGGGTGTGGGAAACATATAAGATAGGCTCTTATTCAGCGTGAGGGTCCGGATTAATGTGAGCAATCTGTATGTACAGGGTGTGGGAAACATACAAGATAGGCTCTTATTCAGGGTGAAGGTCCGGATTAATGTGAGCAATCTGTATGTACAGGGTGTGGGAAACATATAAGATAGGCTCTTATTCAGCGTGAGGGTCCGGATTAATGTGAGCAATCTGTATGTACAGGGTGTGGGAAACATACAAGATAGGCTCTTATTCAGGGTGAAGGTCCGGATTAATGTGAGCAATCTGTATGTACAGGGTGTGGGAAACATACAAGATAGGCTCTTATTCAGGGTGAAGGTCCGGATTAATGTGGGCAATCTGTATGTACAGGGTGTGGGAAACATATAAGATAGGCTCTTATTCAGGGTGAAGGTCCGGATTAATGTGGGCAATCTGTATGTACAGGGTGTGGGAAACATACAAGATAGGCTCTTATTCAGCGTGAGGGTCCGGATTAATGTGAGCAATCTGTATGTACAGGGTGTGGGAAACATACAAGATAGGCTCTTATTCAGGGTGAAGGTCCGGATTAATGTGGGCAATCTGTATGTACAGGGTGTGGGAAACATATAAGATAGGCTCTTATTCAGCGTGAGGGTCCGGATTAATGTGAGCAATCTGTATGTACAGGGTGTGGGAAACATACAAGATAGGCTCTTATTCAGGGTGAAGGTCCGGATTAATGTGAGCAATCTGTATGTACAGGGTGTGGGAAACATATAAGATAGGCTCTTATTCAGCGTGAGGGTCCGGATTAATGTGAGCAATCTGTATGTACAGGGTGTGGGAAACATACAAGATAGGCTCTTATTCAGGGTGAAGGTCCGGATTAATGTGAGCAATCTGTATGTACAGGGTGTGGGAAACATACAAGATAGGCTCTTATTCAGGGTGAAGGTCCGGATTAATGTGGGCAATCTGTATGTACAGGGTGTGGGAAACATATAAGATAGGCTCTTATTCAGCGTGAGGGTCCGGATTAATGTGAGCAATCTGTATGTACAGGGTGTGGGAAACATACAAGATAGGCTCTTATTCAGGGTGAAGGTCCGGATTAATGTGGGCAATCTGTATGTACAGGGTGTGGGAAACATATAAGATAGGCTCTTATTCAGCGTGAGGGTCCGGATTAATGTGAGCAATCTGTATGTACAGGGTGTGGGAAACATACAAGATAGGCTCTTATTCAGGGTGAAGGTCCGGATTAATGTGAGCAATCTGTATGTACAGGGTGTGGGAAACATATAAGATAGGCTCTTATTCAGGGTGAGGGTCCGGATTAATGTGAGCAATCTGTATGTACAGGGTGTGGGAAACATACAAGATAGGCTCTTATTCAGGGTGAAGGTCCGGATTAATGTGAGCAATCTGTATGTACAGGGTGTGGGAAACATATAAGATAGGCTCTTATTCAGCGTGAGGGTCCGGATTAATGTGAGCAATCTGTATGTACAGGGTGTGGGAAACATACAAGATAGGCTCTTATTCAGGGTGAAGGTCCGGATTAATGTGAGCAATCTGTATGTACAGGGTGTGGGAAACATATAAGATAGGCTCTTATTCAGCGTGAGGGTCCGGATTAATGTGAGCAATCTGTATGTACAGGGTGTGGGAAACATACAAGATAGGCTCTTATTCAGGGTGAAGGTCCGGATTAATGTGAGCAATCTGTATGTACAGGGTGTGGGAAACATATAAGATAGGCTCTTATTCAGCGTGAGGGTCCGGATTAATGTGAGCAATCTGTATGTACAGGGTGTGGGAAACATACAAGATAGGCTCTTATTCAGGGTGAAGGTCCGGATTAATGTGAGCAATCTGTATGTACAGGGTGTGGGAAACATATAAGATAGGCTCTTATTCAGCGTGAGGGTCCGGATTAATGTGAGCAATCTGTATGTACAGGGTGTGGGAAACATACAAGATAGGCTCTTATTCAGGGTGAAGGTCCGGATTAATGTGAGCAATCTGTATGTACAGGGTGTGGGAAACATATAAGATAGGCTCTTATTCAGCGTGAGGGTCCGGATTAATGTGAGCAATCTGTATGTACAGGGTGTGGGAAACATACAAGATAGGCTCTTATTCAGGGTGAAGGTCCGGATTAATGTGAGCAATCTGTATGTACAGGGTGTGGGAAACATATAAGATAGGCTCTTATTCAGCGTGAGGGTCCGGATTAATGTGAGCAATCTGTATGTACAGGGTGTGGGAAACATACAAGATAGGCTATCCCGATCTCCAGTCCAGGTCGTCCCAAGTGATGACATGTGGGGTAGTTTGCCCCTAGGGGGCGCCGACTGCAAGATCAAAGATGTAGCACCTCCCGGCCCCCTATAAAGGCAGGTGTCCCTCTATCATTCTCCAGTTGTTCATCTTGCAGTCTTGGCTGCAGAAGATCGTTTGACACTCGCTCAGATAATGGCAGCAGAGCGGGGCCACCTAGCTAGTAGGCCGCTGTGGGCCCCATTCCCACGGATCCCTTCTGACCCATTCTGCCTCCCAGCCTCTGGCTGCTACGGGATTGTGACGGTAGGGTGAACGCCGGGGTCTGTTGGCGTTCGGCAGAGCTTGGCTCTGGGCTCCTCGCTGGCTCAGCATGGCCTTATTGTGGGGCTCTCTGCATACTTACCTACCTCGCTCCCTCGTCGTGCGCATTGCTGCTGGTGCGGCGCTGTCTGTGACGGGGGGGGGGGGGATTCTCGCCGCTAGTGTGACGGTGGGCCGCGTGTGTCTCCGCGGCCAATTCTCTGCATGGGCAGCGTTGGAAGGGGCCGGGCGCGTCTTCTCGCACGCCGCCGGAGGGGGCGGAGCCTGGCGTCGACACGCGTCTGCGTCATCGTGGCCGCCGCCGCCCTCCCCTCGAGTATCATTCCAGAACTGGCCTGCGCGCTGCTGCTGGGGCCTGTGGACGCTACGGAGCCTGGTTTTTCCTGCTGCTGGGGGGGGGGTTACGCTCGACATCGGAGGCTGCGCTGTCCCTCTGTCGGTGTCGTGAGTCCCTCTTCTTTTGGCTGTATATTATGACCAGTTGCATCTTGTTTGTTCTGATCATGGGCATTTCTCCCCCCTCTCATGTACAGGTCGTGGGCTTTGAGGTTGAGGGTTGTGGTTCCTCCCTGTCCCCCTTTTTATTAAGAGGGATCACCTTATAGTTTGGGCCATTAGTGTCTTGTAACCTTACTGATTTTGACCATTTTTAATCACCATAATGGAGGCATCAGGGGATAGTGAGCTGGGGGCCCCATGTGGGCAGGAAAGGCTCTGCCCCTTGTGCAGTAAGAATCCTCTGGGCGGATTCAGCACTGTTTGTCCCGCCCTCCACCATCTCCAGGAGCGGCCCATAAGGCATGGCCGCGGCAGCGCCAGCATGACAAACGCGGCTCCCGCAGGCCACAAGAGAGCGTGCGTATCCCGCGTGGACAGCGCCTGACGTCCTCAGCACCCCGCCCTCAAGATGGAAGGGGGAGAATCAACAAAGCCTGTGAAGAACCGCGAGGGGGGCAAGCATAAAAAGGCTCCCAAGGCCCAGCTGGGCCAGCAAGGAGCAAGTGTGAAGTCAAACACAAAGCACACACACAATAAAGCTTGTGGGCAGGGAGGGACATACAAGCAGACCTGTAGCCCTAGCAAGTGCCCCCCCCCCCCCCCCCCCCCCCCGTTGGGCTCACCATAAGCCTATGGCTGGCTTCCCTTTAAGCAGCGTCTGCGGCCCAGAGCCTAGCTGCCAAATACCCGACCCCGGCGTTGACCCTACCGTCACGATCCCGGAGCAGCCAGTGGCTGGGAGGCAGGAGTGGGTCAGACGGGATCAGTGGAAATAGGGCCCGCAGCGGCCGACGGGCTAGGAGGCCCCCCCTCTGCTGCCAATATCCAAAAGAGAGTATCCAACGATCTTCAGCAGCCAGACTGCAAGATGAACACTGGAGAATGATAGAGGGACACCTGCCTGTATAGGGGGCTGGGAGGAGCGCCCCCTGGTGGCGGAATACCCACATGTCATCGCTGGGACAACCTGGGCTGGATATAGGGGAAAAAACATTAGACATCAGTTTCCTGGGGAGACACGGCCAAGCACTCAGGAGGGAATAACCCTAAAGCTTTGGACGAGCACCTAAACTCCATGCAGATATTCTAAGTATGTCGCACACCCCGCTTCAAGATATCCATAACATGTGGGTAATACCGACCTGAAGAGGGCGTTCCTGCAGAGATGATAGCAAAAAGAAAGCCCCTCCCTGATCCATAAATACCTGGGACCTCCCACTCATTACCCAGTTTTCCATCTCTGCAGACGGCGAGCAAGTCAGAAGATGTGGTCTCCTCCTTGCACAGGGGGATTTCAGGTAGCCGGGATGACTCCCGGCCCGCTATTTATTTATTTCCGTTTGGACCCCTTTTTTCCCAGAAATCCATATGCCTCCCAGCCTTGGCTGAGGGTCCAGGCGAGGGTATATCAGCACCTCTGGTGCTCAGGAGCTATGCTCCACCGTGAGACCCTATATGAGAGGGTAGGCAGTTACACCGGGTTGGTGACCCCGGTTTGGGATGCCCTGTCCCTTGATTTAATACTCATTGGCCCTCCCAGGACCCCTTTTCCTCAGTGGGGTTGGGGAGTGTGGGTCCCTTCTTTATTAGTCCCTATCTCTTTTCGGGTGTTGTGTCTTTACATGTTAGTGTCTCTTTAAATGTTTTTACTCGAGCGCTGCAGCCTTTTCACAGGAGAACCTTGTGCGGTGCTGGACCTGTCTTTATCCCCCCCCCCCCCATCTTGACTCTGTCATCAATGGCGGCGGTACTTACCTCACGTCATGTCATACTGTACATTTAGGGGGGGGGGGCGGGGCCGGACCGTCGGCGCAGGGCCGGGACCCGTCCCTGCTGTTTGGTCTGATTGAGGTACTGTGTGTGCCGGGCACGGCGGCCGCACTTCTTGCTGCGGCGCCGGCCGGTTCTTGGCGCCTTTTTTACTGAGGAGACTTCTCCTCACGATGTACCTGGGGGCGGGGACGGTGTTGCGCGCGTCACCGCTGCCCGCCCCCATCTTTCCCTGGCGCCGCATTGCGTAGGAGGAGGGGGGGCGGTGCTCGGCGTCGCGCGCGTCCCGCGCTGACCACGCCCCCTTCTCCTCTTCTCTCAGCAGCCTCAGGAGGATAGTCTTCACGGTCGCCATTTCGTGCTCCCACGGTTCCGTGAGTGGCCTATGGCCTCCCCCCCTCTTCCCTATCCTTGTGCTGTATGGGTGTCTTTGTCTTCATAGCCTTATTAGTCCTTTTCTGTGTCTTCCAGGTGGTGGTTTCAGGAGGATCTCCAGTAGCATTTAGGGGGTCTCTCCCGATCCTTGATCACTGGGTTCATTATTGCTCATAAATCCTCCCACTCGGGACATTAAAGGGGCATCCCGGGTTGTCTAGTGGCGTAATTCCCTGGGTCATAGCGACTATTCTTAAAAGTTCACCTTATGGAGGCATCCCCGGATACTGGGCTCGGGGCCCCTTCGGGGCATCCCCGGAAGTGTATGTTGTGTGGGGTATCCATTTCTGGGGACGATGTACTTCTGTGTATACCATGTGCACAGCAAACTATTACGCGGCAGTCCGAACCCCAGGCGTCTGGGCCAGCACCGCCGGTCCCTTCATCTCCCCCTCCCGCCTTGATACGCACCCCGTGTAACGTCGTCATGGGCAGGGAGCTGCAATCTGAGATGTGCGCCAGATTGGCTAACCTTGAGAAAATTATCTCCAGCTCGGTCGCCCGTAAGGCTCCGGCTAAGAGGAAGCATTTGTCGCCGGCTCCGCCGGTGGATGACCTTGATGACGTTAATAATCTGGATTGGTCTGATTATTCCCCGCTAGAGGAAGGGGAGGTTTATAAGGATTCAGATATTTCGGACTATGAGCAGTCTTTTGGCGCTGATGCCGAGCTTGGTGACTTGGGGAGATCCTCGGATACTCCTCACGCTCTGGCTCTGATGTTAGAGGTTCTGAATATTTCTCCTCCTGAGGAGGCGTCACAGCAGAAGGGTGAGTTGTTTGAGGAATCCAGGCCGCGCTTGGAGTTTCCTACGCAAAGGCATTTTGACAAAATTATTGCTAAGGAATGGGACAGGCCGGCTCGGCTCCCTGGCATTCCTCAGGGGTGGGATAAGAAATATCCCTTCCCTTCGGAGGCGGTTAAGCGATGGGCATCCCCCCCCCCCGAGGTGGATGCACCGGTTTTGGGGTTGTCCAACTCCTCTGTTTTAAATAGACCTGATTGTTCCACCCTCAAGGATGGAGAGGATAAACGCATTGACCAGATGGCTTGTCATGGTTTTGCTAGCGTTGGGTCAGCCATGCGGCCCGTTTGCGCTTCGGCGCTAATGGTGTTGGCTGCCAGGTCTGTGGTCAGGGACCTGTTGACTTCTTCCGGGCTTCGTCCTGGTAGTGCCGAGTTCCTTAGCCTTAAACGGTGTGAGTTGTTTTTATCTTTTGTGTTAACAGCCTTGGATGACACCTTGATGATGTGTGGTAGGACGTCTGCTCTGCTGGTGACTATTCGGCGGTCGGTGTGGCTGCGCCAGTGGGCGGCCGATTTTATGTCCAAGAAGTCACTGACGGCTCTACCTTTTGTTGGATTACGTCTCTTTGGAGAGACATTGGACTCTGTCACCAAGGGTGGTAGGTTACCTCAACGCAAGAAACAACGCCGTCCCTTTCGGGGGGCGCCTTCTTTTACCCCCTCCTTTCGTGGGGCCAGATCTGGCAGGGGATTTGCATTCCCCTCTTCCAGAGGAGATTCTGGGAGCAGGGGCAGAGGACGTGCCCGTCCAGGATACAGTTGGGGCTCTAAGCCCAAACCGGCTACTAAGCCAGCTCAGCAATGAGGGGGCGCCCTCACCCATGCGGGTGGGGGGACGGCTGCGACGGCTACTCCCAGATCTGGGATCAAGAGGTCTCGGACAGATGGATCCGGGAAGTGGTGTCTTCCGGTTACAAGCTGGAGTTCGAGCTCCGCCCCCCTTCCAGATTTTTCAGGTCTCGGATGCCTTCGGAGCCTCTGGCGGCGCAGGGGCTCCTGGTGGCAGTAGAGAATCTTCTGGACATGGCTGTCATTTGCCCAGTGCCCCCCTCAGACCAGGGCAGGGGTTTTTATTCCAATCTGTTCACGGTACCCAAGAAGGACGGATCGGTCCGACCCATCTTGGATCTGAAGTTTCTCAACAGGTTCATCCGGCCGCGGAAATTCCGCATGGAAACGCTGCGTTCGGCTATTCACTCTCTTCGTCAGGGAGACTTTCTGACGTCCATAGACATCAAGGATGCTTATCTACACGTTCCAATTTTTCCAGCACACCAGAGGTTTCTCAGGTTCGTGGTGGAGGATCGGCATTTTCAGTTTGTGGCACTCCCTTTCGGTCTCACCTCGGCTCCTCGGGTGTTCACCAAGGTGCTGGCGGGGGTGATGGCTCTGCTCAGGGTTCAGGGTATCCGCATTGTGCCCTATTTGGACGATCTTCTGATCATGGCCTCTTCTTTCAACCAAGCGGAGTTGGACACCAGGGTGGTGGTGTCCACTCTGGAGAGGTTCGGTTGGGTGATCAACCACCCCAAGTCTTCTCTTTCTCCGTCCAGAGTAGTGACCTTTCTGGGAATGTCTCTGGACACTTCGCAGGCCAGGGTGTTTCTGCCCCAGGCCAAGATTCTTTTGATTCAGGAGTTAGTTCGGCTTCTCTTGTCGGCCCCTCGTCCGGCCCTCCGGCTAGGGATGAGGCTGGTGGGGTTAATGGTGGCCTCATTCGAGGCGGTTCCATTTGCGCAGTTTCATACAAGGACGCTTCAGCTTCATCTGTTGGTTTGGGACAAGTCTCCTCTATCGTTGGATCAGTCCTTCCTGATGACTCCCCGAGTTCGTCGATCCCTGCAATGGTGGCTGGGGTCTGTCAATCTGTTGAAGGGCAGATCTTTTCTGGTTCCGTGTTGGGAAACAGTCACCACGGATGCCAGTCTGTCCGGTTGGGGGGGTGTTTGGAAGGACCTCCAGTTTCAGGGTCTGTGGGGCCCGCAGGAGGCTCACGAGCCCATCAATGTTCTGGAGTTGAGAGCCATCAGGTTGGTTCTGTTTCGCTTGACTCATCAGTTGCGGGGCTTGCCAGTTCAGGTCCGGTCGGACAACCGGACGGCGGTTGCTTACATCAATCACCAGGGGGGGACTCGCAGCAGGAGTGCCCTCAGGGAAGTGTCTTTGATTCTGGACTGGGCGGAGAGCTACGTCGCATGTATCTCAGCAGTCTACATTCCGGGAGTGGAGAACACGCAGGCGGACTCTCTGAGCAGGGCCTCCTCTCGTCAGGGGGAGTGGTCTCTCAGTCCTCAGGTGTTTCGCTCGATTTGCCTCAGGTGGGGGTTCCCGGCGGTGGACCTCTTTGCCTCTCGTCACAATCACAAGCTTCCGGTATTTGTTTCTCTCTCGCAGGATCCACTGGCCCTGGCGGTGGATGCCATGTCCCTGAACTGGGGGGATCTGGGGTTTCTTTACCTGTTCCCTCCGTTTCCAATGGAAGCCAGAGTGGTGCGCAAGCTGGCCATGGAGGGCGCGTCTGCGATTCTGGTGGCACCAAGGTGGCCAAGGCAGGTTTGGTTCGCAGACCTGGTAAGACTGGCAGAGGATCAGTTCGTTCTGCCTCTACTGCCGGACCTGCTCACCCAGGGTCGGCTACGCTATCCCAATTTACCTTCGCTGGCTTTGACGGCATGGCTGCTGAAACCGCCATCTTGAAGGAGGAAGGTCTTTCTGACGCGGTGATTCAGACTCTTATTAGCGCCAGGAAGCGCTCTTCCTCTACTATTTACTATAGGACTTGGAGGTCCTATATTGACTGGTGTGAAAGTAGGTCTTTCTCTTGTCGGGAGTTCTCCATTTCCAGAATCCTGGAGTTTCTTCAACATGGTCTGGATCTGGGGCTTCAACTTAGTACCTTGAAGGGGCAGGTTTCTGCCCTGGCGGTGTTCTTTCAAAGGTCCTTTGCACTTCATCCCTTAGTCAAGACCTTTTTCCAAGGAGTTACGCATGTACGGCCTCCTAGGAAGCCCTTTGTTCCAGTTTGGGATTTGAACCTGGTTCTTTCTGCTCTTCAGGGTCCTCCGTTTGAGCCCTTGAATGAGGTTGCTTTGTCTTCACTTACTCAAAAGGTGGCCTTTTTGGTGGCTATCACTTCGGTTAGGCGTGTTTCTGAGTTGGCAGCTTTATCCATTAAAGCTCCGTACTTCGAAAGGCATCAGGACAAGGTTGTCTTTCGTTTCAAGCCGGATTTTCTTCCTAAGGTGGTCTCTGCCTTTCATATGAATCAGGACATTGTTCTGCCTTCTCTATGTCCTAATCCCAGCACCGACAAGGAAAGGGCGCTGCATTCCTTGGATGTAGTTCGTGTTGTGAAATATTATCTGATGGTTACGTCTTCCTTTCGTAAGTCTGATGCTTTTTTTTGTGGTGCCCTTTGGGCCTAGGAAAGGTTTGGCTCCTGCCAAATCTTCCATTAGTAAATGGATTCGTCAGGCCATCATTGGGGCCTATTCTGCCAAGGGGAGGAGTCCCCCTTTTCGTGTCACTGCTCATTCTACTCGTGCGGTTGGGGCGTCCTGGGCTTTTCAGCACCAGGCCTCTGTTGAGCAAGTTTGTAAGGCCGCTACTTGGTCCTCTGTTCACACTTTTTCCAAGTTTTACAAGGCTGATGTTCGGGCCTCAGCGGATGCTGTTTTTGGCCGCAAAGTTCTGCAAGCTGTTGTGGTTTAAGTTGTACCTTGTTGCCTTGTTTTGGATCCCCGCCCTTTTATGGACACTGCTATTGGATGTCCCACATGTTATGGATATCTTGAAGCGGGGTGTGTGACATACTTAGAATAATACCATTTTGTGAAATACTCACCTGTAAAATGGGTATTATAAGTATGTCACACACCCCGCTTCACCCGCCCTTCTTGTATTCTGGATCCTTTATATTGTGAACTTTGCGTTGTTTTGACTTATATTTGCCTCTTCCTGGTCCCTTACCTTACTGCTTCTTTATACTGGGTAATGAGTGGGAGGTCCCAGGTATTTATGGATCAGGGAGGGGCTTTCTTTTTGCTATCATCTCTGCAGAACGCCCTCTTCAGGTCGGTATTACCCCACATGTTATGGATATCTTGAAGCGGGGTGTGTGACATACTTATAATACCCATTTTACAGGTGAGTATTTCACAAAATGGTATTTTTTGTCCCTTCAGTTATAGGTTCATGGTCATGGATCGGTTCGGGAAAGATTTACAGAAGATTTTCGAGGAGAGCGGGAAGCAGTTTCCTCACAAGACTGTTCTGCAGCTCGGCCTGAGACTGGTAGGTATTGGGATCCTGGGGCGCTTTGTCCTCCATTTACCGGGTATGTTTGTGGTTTCCCGGTGCCACTGGGGCTTCGTTGGCACAGACAATACTCTGGAAGCCCTGGATCCGGATGGGGGTTTGGCCTGTGTACAGCTAACGGTTATTAGAAATAATGGCCGCCAGCCATACACAGGCCACACCCACCCGCCTCGCTCCCTTGGGTGGGCACGGACTGCATTGAAACCAGAACTAGGTCTTGCGGGAGGTTGATCAGATGCCGAAGGACGAGCAGCAGCACTGGTAGGGTGAGATGACTTTTTCCTGGTGTACAGCACGGCTTGCTTCATTTCAATTCTTCACATTTGGGTAATCCGCCACAAGGTGTCGCAGTTGACTGCAGAAAGACTTGTGGCTCCTCCCGGCCCATAAAAGGTCAGGAATTACCCAGAGACTCCAGAGTTTCTCTGCACTCCTGACTGCAAAGACAGAAGATTTCTCCCTGGTTATTCGCAGGTGAGCAGGGCGTACCAAGCCCGTCGGCCCTGCAAGCCTATTCCCACCTGTTGCTGCCGGACCCTTCTGCCTCCCAGCCTCGGCTGACGGATCAGGTGAAGGTAGGGGAACACCTGGGGTCTGGTGTTTGGTTGAGCTACGCTCCGGGCTGCAGACCCTGTAACCAAAGGGTAGCCGGCCATAGGCAAATGGTGAGCCTATATGGGGTGAGAGGAGAACCACCCTTGTTGTGTCCCACTTGCTTGTTGGTGTTTTCATACGTTGTGGTGTTTTTTACTGTCTTGTTTTATTTGACGTTTTTTGGGGGTTCAACCCCCTCCGCCGCCCCCCTTCTGCAATGCGCCCGCAGCAGCGGAGAAAGACGAGTCCGTCAGCGCCCGCGGCCCGACACAGCACCATGGGGCCCGGCAACGGCCGAGGGGGCCCCATGGTGCTGTGTCGGGCCACAGGCGCTGACGCCCTCTTGTTTCTCCCCGCTGATGCGGGCGCATTGCGCTCCGCGGCGGGGGACACTGAGGAGGAGTGCCCTCCTCCTTCACTGTTCTCCGGGTGCCATTTTCTGGCTCTCAACGCCCAAAAAACTTTGCGCGTTTCTCAGGGGGGCAGGGCCGCGAGATGACGCTACCCGCGTCATCACCGCGCGGCAAGCCCCTCGAGGTTCTCTGTCGGCGCCATCTTGTCCGCGCCTGTAGACCGTCTCGCATGGAGGCCCGCTGCTTGGGGGACGCTGCTGCACACTGTGCCCATGACTGCCAGCTGCTGCGGAACGCTGCCCAGATCCTCCTTGCTTCTGCCGCGGTTCCGCTGCTGCCCTTCACCTATAGCCGGTCCGTGAGTCCGCTCCTTTTATCTTCTCCATTGGGGATATTGCATGTGCTGTGGGATGCTCATTGTCTTATCATATGTCTTTCAGACGGGCCTTCTGTGTTGTGGTTTCTCCCGGTCCACCCCAGCCCCTTTTTTCTGTAAGGCATCCCTTGGGGGCATCCCGGGTGGTGCCTGAGCCCTTCTGCCGTGCTGGCCGATTGTGCCTTATTGATGATCACCATATGGAGGCTTCTGGGGATAGCGAGCTTGGGGGCCCTTAGGGGTAAGCTTGGCTGTCTCTCATGTGCGCGGCATCCCCTTTGAGTGGTAGCGGCGCGGTTTGCGTTCTGTGCGCCCAAAGTGTCATTGCGGAACAGGTTGGGCCGAGCGCTTCTCAACCTAGTCCTATTCTACCTGCCGCTTCGCCTACTCCCCTGCGTCTGCATTTGGCTTCCAGCGAGGGGGAAGCCAGCATCGAGCGGCAACTGGCTCGTCTGGACGCGGGCAAGTAAAAAGAGGCACCCGGATACGGATTTGTCTCTCTTTGCCGATGATGATGAGGTTTATGATACCTATGGTGGCCGTGACTCCATGGAGGAGGGGGAATTGTTCCGTGATTCTAATTCCTCTGGGGATCGCCATTGCAAGTCTGATAGCGAAACAGGGTCGTCCTCAGACGAGGATTCTTGGCTTCCGGATGATACCGATAAGCCTTTGTCATCCATTTACACATTGTTCCCCCTAAGGCGGCAAAGAAGCGGGGTGAGCACTTCCACCCTGACAACGCTTAGAGTTCCCGGAGCAGGGACATTTTTCCAATATGGTCCTCAAGGAATGGGAACGGCCCAACAGGTTGCCCTTGGTGCCCAAGGTACTGGATAGAAGGTATCCCTTCTCGGCCGACTTGGTTCGCAGCTGGTCTTGTCCCCCCAAGGTGGACGCCCCCGTCCTGGGGCTGTCCTATACTTCTATTATGCAGTCTCCTGACACCACTACCTTGCGCGATAATGCAGATCGGCGTATGGATCAGCTAGCTTGTCATGCCTTCACCTTTGTGGGGGCTGGCTTACGCCTGGTCTGTGCCGCGGCTATTGTTGCCATTGCACTTAAGAAGAAGGCGAAGCTGCCCGGGGCGGATGACAAGGACCTTTTGCTTTGCTCTGACTTTATTGCTTTTGTGCTGCCATGGATGATGCCGTCCGGCTTGGTGGTAGGGCCTCTGCCCTGTTGGTTGCTATGCGTCGGTCCGTCTGGCTGTGTCAGTGGGCGGCTGACGCTAAGAAGTCCCTCACCGGGCTTCCCTTCACGGGACTCCGTCTTTTTGGGGAACGTCTTGATGTTTTGACCAAGGATGGTCGGCCCCCTCAGCGTAGAAAGCATTCTCGGCCCTTTCGGGGGTCCTCTTCATTTCGCCCTTCCCCTGGGGGACGCGGATCCTGCTTTTAAGGTAGCTGCTGGGACTCTTGGGGACAGGGTAGATCCCGTGGTCGCCCTGGTCTCTCCTGGAGATCCAAGCCCCCCCACAAAAGTTCCTCAGGCATGAGGGGGCGCCCTCACCCATCTGGGTGGGGGTACGGCTTCAGCCCTTTGCTCACGTCTGGAGACAACGCGTCTCGGATCGGTGGATTCAGGAGGTGGTGTCCTCCGGTTACAAGATAGAGCTAGCAGCTTGGCCGTCCCCAAGGTTCCTTTGGTCCCGGATCTCCCAAAATCCTGTGACGGTGCAGAGCCTGAGGTTGGCCATCCAACATCTTCTGTCATCCGGAGTGGTTTGCCGGTGCCTCTTCAAGAACGGGGTCGAGGGTTCTACTCCAATCTGTTCACGGTGCCCAAGAAGGACGGCTCCCTGAGACCCATCCTGGATCTAAAGGGTCTCATCCTGGATCTAAAGGGGTTCAAACACTTCCGCATGGAGACCTTACGGTCGGCGGTGAGCTCTCTTCGGCCTGGTGACTTTATGACCACTGTGGACATCAAGGATGCCTACCTGCACATTCCTATCCTCCTAGGGCATCAGAAGTTCCTGAGGTTCGTTCTGGGGGGATCAGCACTACCAGTTTGTGGCCTTGCCGTTCGGAGGAAACACAAGTCTTCTGCAGTTGACTCCGCCACCTGGTGGCGGATTACCCAAATGTGAAGACTTGAAGATGAAGCAACCCGTGCTGGATACCAAGAAAAATCAATTCTACAGGTGATTAATCACAGAATTGTATTATTCATTTTATTGATACTGACCTCCATCCATCACAGTACTAGTGATTCCCATCAACAATAGACCTCGCCCTAGGTGTGAAAGTAGCCTCAAAGGTTTCTAGGGCCAGCCGCTGGCCTTCCACTGGGGACATCCCAAGTCGGGATACCCTGCTGTGTGAAATATATGGTTAGCAATGCATGTGTGTGGGGCATATTGCAGCTCTTGTTAGCGGAGGACAGTGGCCAGACTGCACTTTATGGTGTTCTGGGGGCAGGGGCTAGTGTTTGTGTTTTTTTTTTTGTCCCTCTAAACCATAGGTAGGAACATGTGTCTACTTGTATTTCTAGATTGATATTCTGGAATACATCCACGAGCATGAATATGTACACGGAGACATCAAAGCTTCTAACCTTCTCCTTCACCACAAACATCCCGATCAGGTATGTTACAGCAACTTTAAAAAAAAGATAAAAAATGTTCAAGTAGTATAAAAGAAATAACGGATGTGGAGCTGTGTAACGATCCAGCTAATTACACTTTTATATCCAGCAAGAACTGTCATCATTGGTGGCCCATCTACTAAACGCTACCAAGGCGTGTGTCCCTGATGGCTGGATTCAGCCCAATCTCCCCCCTCAAAGCCATGTGCGTGACAAAGAGCAGAGGTGAGGCAGGTGCCGTGAGAGGAAATTGGCAGAGATAATGCAGGAAGAAGTGAGCATGAGGGGACGTCAGAAGTGGGCAGAGGTGAGCAGGAGTGATGCGAGAAGATGTCGACAGATACGGCAGGCAAAGGTGATGTGGCAAAGGGAGGGGAAGTGGCTGGCAGAGGGGAGGAGGTGGAGAAGTGGCTGGCAGAGGGGAGGAGGTGGAGAAGTGGCGGGCAGAGGGGAAGGAAGGAGAAGTGGCGGGCAGAGGGGAAGGAAGGAGAAGTGGCGGGCAGAGGGGAAGGAAGGAGAAGTGGCGGGCAGAGGGGAAGGAAGGAGAGGTGGCGGGCAGAGGAGAAGGAAGGAGAGGTGGCGGGCAGAGGAGAAGGAAGGAGAGGTGGCGGGCAGAGGAGAAGGAGGGAGAGGTGGCGGGCAAAGGAGAAGGAGGGAGAGGTGGCGGGCAAAGGAGAAGGAGGGAGAGGTGGCGGGCAGAGGAGGAGGAGGGAGAGGTGGCGGGCAGAGGAGGAGGAGGGAGAGGTGGCGGGCAGAGGAGAAGGAGGGAGAGGTGGCGGGCAGAGGAGAAGGAGGGAGAGGTGGCGGGCAGAGGAGAAGGAGGGAGAGGTGGCGGGCAGAGTAGAAGGAGGGAGAGGTGGCGGGCAGAGGGGAAGGAAGGAGAAGTGGCGGGCAGAGGAGGAGGAGGGAGAAGTGGCGGGGAGAAGTGGCGGGCAGAGGAGGAGGAGGGAGAAGTGGCGGGCAGAGGAGGAGGAGGGAGAAGTGGCGGGCAGAGGAGGAGGAGGGAGAGGTGGCGGGCAGAGGAGGAGGAGGGAGAGGTGGCGGGCAGAGGAGAAGGAAGGAGAGGTGGCGGGCAGAGGAGAAGGAAGGAGAGGTGGCGGGCAGAGGAGAAGGAAGGAGAGGTGGCGGGCAGAGGAGAAGGAAGGAGAGGTGGCGGGCAGAGGAGAAGGAAGGAGAAGTGGCGGGCAGAGGAGAAGGAAGGAGAAGTGGCGGGCAGAGGAGAAGGAAGGAGAAGTGGCGGGCAGAGGAGAGGTGGCGGGCAGAGGGGAAGGAAGGAGAAGTGGCGGGCAGAGGAGAGGTGGCGGGCAGAGGGGAAGGAAGGAGAAGTGGCGGGCAGAGGAGAAGGAAGGAGAAGTGGCGGGCAGAGGAGAAGGAAGGAGAAGTGGCGGGCAGAGGAGAGGTGGCGGGCAGAGGGGAAGGAAGGAGAAGTGGCGGGCAGAGGAGAGGTGGCGGGCAGAGGGGAAGGAAGGAGAAGTGGCGGGCAGAGGAGAAGGAGGGAGAGGTGGCGGGCAGAGGAGAAGGAAGGAGAGGTGGCGGGCAGAGGAGAAGGAGGGAGAGGTGGCGGGCAGAGGAGAAGGAGGGAGAGGTGGCGGGCAGAGGAGAAGGAGGGAGAGGTGGCGGGCAGAGGAGAAGGAGGGAGAAGTGGCGGGCAGAGGAGGAGGAGGGAGAAGTGGCGGGCAGAGGAGGAGGAGGGAGAAGTGGCGGGCAGAGGAGGAGGAGGGAGAAGTGGCGGGCAGAGGAGAAGGAGGGAGAAGTGGCGGGCAGAGGAGAAGGAGGGAGAAGTGGCGGGCAGAGGAGGAGGAGGGAGAAGTGGCGGGCAGAGGAGGAGGAGGGAGAAGTGGCGGGCAGAGGAGGAGGAGGGAGAAGTGGCGGGCAGAGGAGGAGGAGGGAGAAGTGGCGGGCAGAGGAGGAGGAGGGAGAAGTGGCGGGCAGAGGAGGAGGAGGGAGAAGTGGCGGGCAGAGGAGAAGGAGGGAGAAGTGGCGGGCAGAGGAGAAGGAGGGAGAAGTGGCGGGCAGAGGAGGAGGAGGGAGAAGTGGCGGGCAGAGGAGGAGGAGGGAGAAGTGGCGGGCAGAGGAGGAGGAGGGAGAAGTGGCGGGCAGAGGAGGAGGAGGGAGAAGTGGCGGGCAGAGGAGGAGGAGGGAGAAGTGGCGGGCAGAGGAGGAGGAGGGAGAAGTGGCGGGCAGAGGAGGAGGAGGGAGAAGTGGCGGGCAGAGGAGGAGGAGGGAGAAGTGGCGGGCAGAGGAGGAGGAGGGAGAAGTGGCGGGCAGAGGAGGAGGAGGGAGAAGTGGCGGGCAGAGGAGGAGGAGGGAGAAGTGGCGGGCAGAGGAGAAGGAGGGAGAAGTGGCGGGCAGAGGAGGAGGAGGGAGAAGTGGCGGGCAGAGGAGAAGGAAGGAGAAGTGGCGGGCAGAGGGGAAGGAGGGAGAGGTGGCGGGCAGAGGAGAAGGAAGGAGAGATGGCGGGCAGAGGAGAAGGAAGGAGAGGTGGCGGGCAGAGGAGAAGGAAGGAGAGGTGGCGGGCAGAGGGGAAGGAGGGAGAGGTGGCGGTCAGAGGAGAAGGAAGGAGAGGTGGTGGCGGTCAGAGGAGAAGGAAGGAGAGGTGGCGGGCAGAGGAGAAGGAAGGAGAGGTGGCGGGCAGAGGAGAAGGAAGGAGAGGTGGCGGGCAGAGGAGAAGGAAGGAGAGGTGGCGGGCAGAGGAGAAGGAAGGAGAAGTGGCGGGCAGAGGAGAAGTGGGAAGAGAAGCAACGTACAGAGCCGAGTTGGGGGAGAGATGATGCAGCACGTGTCGGTGTCCCACCTCTACAGAGAAGATAATCGATGCCTTACTTTCTACTTTATGAGTTAGCAACGCACTGCTCTCTAGTGGCCCAATTAAAGCGGATCTAAACCATGACACATGACGAGCGGCTGCTTGTTTTCCCGCTATTATAAAAAAGTCAATTTACTAAGCTGCTGCAATGTTTCAGGTGTTCATGGTGGATTATGGCCTGGCTTATAGATACTCCCCGGAAGGTGTTCACAAGGAGTATAAAGAGGACCCGAGGCGCTGTCACAACGGGACCATAGAATTCACCAGCAGAGATGCCCACCTGGGAGTCAGTAAGTACTGGGACCTTCCTCAGACTATTTCACTTGAGACGTTCACTGCAAAATTGGCCTGTTTTTCCTGTGGGTTCCCTTATGACTCCCAATATGCGCTCACCTAGGCCCAAAGACCAAAAAATACCATTTTGTGAATACTCTCCTTGTAAAATGGGTATTATAAGTATGTCACACACCCCGCTTCAAGATATTCATAACATGTGGGTAATATGACCTGTAGAGGGCGAACTGCAGAGATGATAGGAAAAAAGAAGCCCCTCCCGGTCCTATAAATACCTGGGACCTCCCACTCATTACCCAGTATCAAGAAAGCAGTAAGAAAAGGGACCAGGAAGAGCCAAATATCATAACAACGCAAAGTTCACAATATGAAGGATCCAGAATACAAAAAGGGCGGGGTGAAGCGGGGTGTGTGACATACTTATAATACTTATTTTACAAGGTGAGTATTCACAAAATGGTATTATTCTAAGTATGTCACACGGGCTTCAAGATATTCATAACCTGTGGGACATCAAATAGCAATTAATTGTGAAGTAATTGTGGGACAATACACTGCTTGATTACTCTGCTATAATTTTACTTATAATTGTTTTCCTCTTATATTTCCACATAATCTCGCCAAATACACATACCCTAAAGCGCACCTACATACAAATCATTGTTTTACAATTTGGCATTGTAAGACTTGCTTTGAAAAACACTTTCTACATCAAATAGCAGTGTCCATAAAGGGTGGGGATCCAAAACAAGGCATAACTCACAACTAAAACCACTGTAGCCAGTAGAGCTTTGCGGCCAACAACAGCATCCGCTGAAGCCCAAACATCAACCTTGTAAAACTTTGAAAAAGTGAGAACAGAAGACCAAGTAGCAGTCTTACAAACTTGCTCAACAGAGGCCTGGTGCTGGAAAGCCCAGGAAGCCCCAACCGCAAAAGTAGAAAGAGCAGTAACGCAAAAAAAGGGGGACTCCTCCCCTTAGCAGAATAGGCCCCAACAATAGCCTGACGAATCCATTTACTGATGGAAGACTTGGAGGGTGCCAAACCTTTCTTGGGCCCGGAGGGAACCACAAAGAAGGCATCAGTCTTGCGAAAGGAAGAAGTTACTACCAAATAGTACTTCACAGCACGAACCACATTCAAGGAATGCAGGGCCCTTTCCTTGTCATTGCTGGGATTAGGACACAGAGGGCAGAACAATATCCTGATTTAGGTGAAGAGCAGAAACCACCTTGCCCTGATGTCTTTCAAAATACAGAGCTTGAATAGACAGAGCCGCCAACTCATAGACGCGCCGAACTGAAGTGATGGCTACCAAAAAAGGCCACCTTCTGTGTAAGGGAAGACAAAGCAATATCATGCAAGGACTCAAAGGGAGGACCCTGAAGAGCGGAAAAAAAACGGATTCAAATCCCAGACCGGAATTATAGGCTTCCTAGGAGACCGCACATGCGTAACCCCTAGGAAAAAAGTCTTAACTGGAAAAACACCGCCAGGGCAGAAACCTGCCCCTTCAACGTACTGAGTTGGAGCCCCAGATCCAAGCCGTGTTGGAGGAACTCCAGAACTCTAGAAATAGAGAATTCCCAACAAGGGAAGGCCCTAGACTCACACCAATCAATATACGACCTCCAAGTCCTATAGTAGACGGAAGAAGAAGACCTCTTCCTAGCACTAATAAGAATCCGAATCACAGCATCAGAAAGACCTTCCTCCATCAAGATGTAGGTTTCAGCAGCCACGCCGTCAAAGCCAGCGTTGGTAAATTGGGGTAACGAAGATGACCCTGTGTGAGCAGATCCAGCAGCAGGGGCAGAACGAACTGATCTTCTGCCAACCTTACCACGTCTGCGAACCAAACCTGCCTTGGCCACCCTGGGGCCACCAGAATAGTTGACGCTCCCTCCAGAGCCAGCTAGCGCGCTACTCTGGCTACCATGGGAAACGGAGGGAACAGGTACAGAAAACCCAGATCCCTCCAGTTCAGAGACATGGCGTCCGTTGCGAGATCCAGTGGGTCCATCGCCAGAGACACAAATGCCGAAAGTATATGATTGTGACGGGAGGCAAAGAGGTCCACCAACGGTGACCTCCACCTGAGACAAATCGAGCGAAACACCCTGGGACTGAGAGACCATTCCCCCTTGCGGGTTGACGACCTGCCCAGAGAGTCCGCCTCCGTGTTCTCCACTCCCGGAATGTAAACCGCCGAGATGCACGGGACGTGGCTCTCCGCCCAGTCCAGAATCAGAGACACTTCCCTGAGGGCACTCCTGCTGCGAGTCCCTCCATGGTGATTGATGTAGGCACCAGCCATCCAATTGTCCGACCGGACCTAAACCGGCAGGCCCTGCAGGCGATGAGTCAAACGAAAAAGAACCATCCTGATGGCTCTCAAACCAGAACATTGATAGGCTCGTGGACTTCCAGGGACCCCACGAACCCTGAAATTGCAGATCCTTCCAGAAGCCCCCCCCAACCTGAAAGGCTGGCATCCGTGGTGACCACCTCCCAACGAGGGGTCTGAAAGGATCTGCCCTGCAACAGATTGGCTGAGTTCAGCCACCACCGGCTGTGAGTGGTGAACCCAGGGAGACATCAGAAAGGATTAATCCAGCGACAGAGGAGACATGTCCCAGACAGCCAATAGATGGAGCTGTAGCGTCCTTGTGTGAAACTGAGCAAAGGGGACTGCCTCGAGGGAGGCTACCATCAACCTCACCAGTCTCATCCCTAGCCGGATGGTCGGACGAGGGATGGACAAGAGCAACCGAATCAACTCCTGAATCAAAAGAATCTTGGATTGAGGAAGGAACACTCTGGCCTGATCTGTATCCAGAGACATTCCCAGAAAGGATATCAACCTGGACGGGTAAAGGAAGGACTTGGGGTAGAGATCACCCAGCCGAACCTCTCCAGAGTGGATATTACCGTCCTGGTGTCCAATTTCGCTGGCTGAATGACGATGCCATGATGAAGAGATCGTCCAGATATGACACTATGCGAATACCCTGCGCTCTGAGGAGAGCCATCGCCCCAGCGAGCACCTTGGTGAAAACCCTTGGAGCTGTGGTGAGACCAAAAGGAAGAGCTGCAAACTGAAAGTGCCGATCCTTCACCACGAACCTGAGAAATCTCTGGTGCGCGGGAAAAATCGGAACATGGAGGTAAGCGTCCTTAATGTCTATGGACGTCATGAAGTCCCCCTGACGGAGAGAGTGGATAGCTGAATGCAGCGTTTCCATGCGAAATCTACGCAGTCAGACAAACCTGTTGAGAATCTTCAGATCCAGGATGGGCCGGATAGAACGATCCTTTTTTGGGGACCGTGAACAGGTTTGAGTAAAAACCCCTGACCCCGGTCTGAAGGGGGCACTGGAGAAATGACCGCCATTTCTAGAAGACTTGAAACCGCCTCCCGGAGCCCCTGTGCGGCCAGTGCATCCGGGGGCACCCGAGACCTGAAGAAACGCGGAGGGGGGCGGGACTCGAACTCCAGCTAGTAGCCGGAAGACACTACTTCCCGGATCCATTTGACCGAAACTTCTCGAATCCAGATCAGGGAGAAGTGTCGCAGCCTTCCCCCCACCCGCACGGGTGAGGGCGCCCCCTCATTGCTGAGCAGGCTTGGCCGCGGGTTTGGGTTTGAGCCCCAATTGTATCCTGAACGGGCACGGCCTCTGCCCCTATTTCAGGAATTTCCTCTTGAAGAAGGGAAGGCAAATCCTCAAGGAATCATCCAAAGCGGCTAACATGAAGGACAAAAAACAACTCACATCGTTTAAGTCCAAGAAATTCGTCACTGTCCGGATCCAAACCGGAAGAAGACAACAAGTCCCTGACCACCGACCTGGTAGCCACTACCAACAGCGATGAGGCACAAACAGGCCGTATGGCTGCCCCAATACTGGCAAAACCATGACAAGCCATCTGGTCAATGGTTTTATCCTCCCAACTTTAAGGGAGGAGCAATCAGAGTTATTTAAAAACAGCTGAGTTGGATAACCCCAGAATTGGTGCATCCACCTCGGAAGGGGACCGAGCAGGCCTCTCCCATTCCTTAGAAATAATTTCCTGTCCCAACCCGGTGGGACACCCGGAAGCCGAGTCGGCCTCTCCCATTCTTGTGAATGATACCATCAAAAAAAACTTTTGATAAGGAAATTCCAAGCGGGCCTTAGTCTCTTCAAAGAACTCCCCCTTCAGCGGAGGAGCTGCATCAGGGGGAGAAAAAAGCTCGGACCTCAAACACCTGAGCCAGGACCTTGGAGGTATCCGAGGAATCCCCCTGGCCCTGCTCGGCATCAGCGCCCACAAACTGCTGATCGTCGGAGTCCTCAGACCCCTCAAACAGCTCCCCATCCTCACGCGGGGGAGCAATCGGGCCAATACAGGGAGTCGAAGCCCTCCCTATCAAAGGCCTGTGCAGCCGCATACAAATGTTTTCTCTTTGCCGTGGCCACTCTGGCGAAGGCACTGGAAAACAATTTTTCAAGGTTGGCCAATCTAGCACACACATCAGATCGCGACTCCCCGCTAATGACCACATCACAAGCACGTGTCAAGCGAGGGGGAGACGAGGAGGAGCCTTGCGGAGCAGAACCAGACGCCTGAGATCCGGTCTGCCGCGTAATAGTCCGCTGCACACAGGGTACACATAGAAATACATTATCCCCCAAAAGGGATACCCCACACCCCAAACACAGCCTGGATTGCCCCGAGGGGGTCATAAGCTCAGTATCCGGGGAAGCCTCCATACGGTGATTTTTTGTACTAATATGGTATACACAATAAATATGTGCAAAACGCTTTTTATTTTTGGGAATTACGCAATTATGCCACCCGGGATGCCCCTTTAAGTCCCGAGTGGGAGGATTTTAGGCCAGCTAAATTTTAACCAGGGACCTGGACTAGGAGAACCTCCCTTCAATACGCTAAATGGGCCACCTGGAACACAGACACTAGCACACATACAGCACAATTCAAATGTAAGAAGCCAGTGATAACAGAAAGTGACGGCCGGCAGGCCCCTCACCCGACCACCGGACCCGCAGGAACGCGCGCACTGTGCAGTGGGAGGAGGGCTCAGCCCAGGCATTACTTCCAGATGAGCCACTACTAGGAGGAGGGAGGACGGGCCGGTGCGATACACGCGAGCGCCCGGCCCCGCCCCCCCCAATCGGAGCACAAGAACACATGGGCTCGCCGCCGCCACTCGCGGCGGCCAGCCCTATAAGCACATCGGAGGACCTCCGGCGCCCAAAACAAAGAAGCCACGGGAAACTTCCAGCACGGGGGCGGGCCGTAGGTGCGAGCGCCCGGCCCCGCCCCCCCCCCCCATCTGAGGAGAAGGAGCCCTCATGGGCTCGCCGCCGCCATTGCGGCCAGCCTTATAAGCGCGCTGGAGGACCTCCGGCGCCAACAATACAAGCCACGGGACACTTCCAGCACGGGCCGTAGGCGCGCGCCCGGCCCCGCCCCCCCCCCCATCTGAGGAGAAGTAGCCCTCATGGGCTCACCGCCGCCATTGCGGCCAGCCCTATAAGCGCGCCGGAGACCGGCGCCGTGCCATGCAAAAAAAGTAACTAATAAAACTTAAACACACACAAGTAAAAACACACACACACACACACACAAGAATAAAGAAATCCATCGACCCAATCCCCCCCCCCCCCCCCTCTCTAAGGGCACCTGGGAGAGGGTGAATAAAAGCCAGGGGCTTAAGGCCAGGGAAGGGCAAAGGGACAGGGCATCCCAAAGCGGGATCACCAACCCGGTAACCGCCTACCCTCTAGTATATGGTCTCACGGTGGAGCATTAGCTCCTAAGCACCTAAGGTGCCATTCTACCCTCGCCCGGACCAACAGCCTAGGCTGGGAGGCAGGATAAGATAAAACAGGGATCTGGGCAGAAATAGATAACAATAGAGGGCCGGGAGTCATCCCAGCTACCTGAAATCCCCCTGTGCAAGGAGGAGCCATCATCTTCTGACTTGCTCGCCGTCTGCAGAGATGGAAAACTGGGTAATGAGTGGGAGGTCCCAGGTTTATAGGACCGGGAGGGGCTTTCTTTTTTCCTATCATCTCTGCAGTTCGCCCTCTACAGATCATATTACCCACAGGTTATGAATATCTTGAAGCGGGGTGTGTGATATACTTAGAATAAGTAACAGGCTGCTTCATTACTAGCGCCAGGTAATGGCAGATGAGCGTCTGTACATATATTATATATATTATATTATAGGAAAAGGAAAAAAATATATATGGGAAAAAAATATATATATAAAAAAATATTGGGAAAAAAATATATATATATATATAAAATTGGGAAAAAATATATATATAAAAAAAATTATTGGGAAAATATATATAAAATTGGGAAAAAATATATATATAAAAAATATTATTGGGAAAAAAAAATTATATATATATATATATATATATATATATATATATATATATATATATATAATATATATAATATTTTTTTTTTTTTCTCGCCACTACTGGGAACATAAAGACTGTAACCAGCACTGAGCGGGTGACGCATCCATCTCAACTTCAGTGGTTTCTTCACAAACATCATCAGATTGAAGTGTTTGGCTCAGCTGTTCATGTTACTGTATGAGGAGAAGAGGGGGGGGGGGAGCCTGTTATTGCCCAAGTCATCCATATTTCTGTCCAAACAACTTGCTGGGTCCTCCCACATACAGTATGTAAATCTCTCTGGCAGCTTCTCTTTCCCCGGGTGACGTCCCCGCCGCTTCTTAGAAACCACTCGCTTGAAAGAGAAGTCGGTCTTTGTTTTCGCATCGGCTGACTGGAGATGACCCAAAAATGTGTGCGACGGTTCGCGTCCGTTACCAAAAACTTTCCCCGGTATCTCAATCCTTCAAAGGAAAAGCTCTCGTGTTCTGCATGGCCGATTTTGGGATGTCCCCGGGGCAAGAACTATTATCCTGGGTTTTGGTCCACTTTAAAGTGGAACAAAACACAGGCGCATCCCCAATTGGCTATGTGGAACCCCCCTCTAAAATTATTTATATATTATATATTCATATTCCAAGTATGTCTCACACCCTGCTTCGGAAGTATTCATTACACGTGGGTTATAGCCAGTAGAGGGCGAACTTCTGCAGATATGACCAGCCCATAAATACCTGGGACCTCCCACACATTCCTCGGTAATCGTCTCTGCAGACGGCGAGCAAGTCAGAAGATGGCTGTCTCCTTCCTTACAGGTAAGCCGGGTTCGCACCCAAGTACCTATGCCTCCCAGCCTCGGCTGTAGGTCCGGACCAGGGTAGGTAACGCCCTAGGGGTGTTCTATTAGGAGCTACGCTCCCCGTGACACCCCATTCAAGGGGTAGGCGGTTACCAGGTTCGGGATCCTGGTTTGGGATGCCCTGTCCGTATCCCCTGCGCCACATTACGTGGCTGGGGCTCCCTTTCCCCTGCGCCACATTACGTGGCTGGGGCTCCCTTTCCTATCCGTTACCCTCTGTCCCCTGATCGGGGGGGGGTTGGGGTTCGGGGGTCCGTCTCTCCCTTATTGACATCGCTGATTGATTTTGATGTGAGTGTGTGCCTGGTTGATTTACTCTGCCAGGCCGTCCTTTGCTTATACAGGCGACCTGGTGCTCGGGCCGGCTCCACTGCTATCCCGGGAGCTCAGCCATTTTTCCTTCTTCACACTGAAGGAAGGGGCAGGGCCGCCAGCTCGGCGCGCTGATGCGGCCCGCCCCTCTCTTCCCTCCTGGCTGCTTCTGATGAGGCTGCTCCTGCCTGTCCATCGCCATTTTGCTCCATAAGCGTGAGTGCCCTGCGGGGCCCGTTTTTCTTTTCCCTATGGCGTTCTCGGTCGTCCTTGATGCCATTGCATGCTATTTTATCTGTGAATAGATGTATACTTGTTTAATATGTAGATATTTGGAGTGACTGTTATTTTGGCTGGATGTATGCCTTCTGTAATGGCTTCTTGCTTATGGCCCCCTATTTATTATATCTTACAGGGGGATCTCCTTCTTTATAGTTGAAAAGGGGGTTCTGCCGGTCTTTTGGTCCCTCACTCTAAATTTGGGGTTATACAAATCCTCCCACTAACGGACGTTAAGGGGCATCCCGGACAGCTTACTGGCGTAATTCCCATTGGTCATTGCGACTACCATAAAAAATCACCATATGGAGGCTTCCCAGGATACCGGGCTCGGGCTTCCTTCGGGGCAGCCCCGGCGGTGTGTGGTTTGTGGGGCATCCCTTGCAGGGGATAATGTGCTTATTTGCATTCCATGTGCACAGCAGGCCATTAATCGGCAGTCGGGGTCCCAGGCGTCTGGGTCAGCGCCGCCGGCCTCATCACCTACACCCCCACGCCTGATTCTGACCCCAAGTGATGTTGTCATTAGCGGGGAGTCGCAATCTGATGTCTGTGAAATTGATTGCTAGCTCTGCGGCCGGAAAGGCCCCAGCTAAGAGAAGGCATGTGGCACCGGCTGCGCCGGGTTTTGATTTTGAGGAGTATGACTCCTTTAACTGGTCTGATTATTCCCCGCTGGAAGAAGGAGAATTGTTTTCAGAATCTGATGGTTCTGACGATCAGCAGTACCTGGATGCTGATGCTGGGCAGGAGCGTGGGGATGACGTGGATACCCCCAGACTTCTGGCCCATATTTTTGAGGTTCTTGCTATTTTGGGGGGCCACTAAGCCGCTCTTGGAGTTTCCTGATCAGAAACTTTTTGACAAGTTGATTCTTAAGGAATGGGAAAGGCCCAGCCGGTTTCCCGGCGTCCCTCAGGGGTGGGATAGGAAATATCCCTTCCCGGCGGACACGGTGAAGCGCTGGTCGCCGCCCCCAGAAGTTGACCCTCCGATTCTGGGGTTGTCCGACACATCGGTTGTACACTCACCTGACTCCACCACGCTGAAAGATGATGAGGACCGTCGTCTTGATCAAATGGTGTCACACTCCTTTGCCAGTTTGGGTTCGGCCTTGCGTCCCGTTTGTGCTCCCGCACTCTCGGCCGTGGCTACCAGATCTGTAATTAGGGGCTTGTTGAATGGTCCCCTTCTTAACCCTGCTAGTGTTGAATTTGCAGCACTTACGCGGTGTGATCTGTTCATGACCTTTGTCTTATCAGTCTTGGACGATACAATATGCATGTGTAGTAGAACCTCGGATTTGCTTGTGGCTATACGCCGCTCGGTTTGGTTGCGCCAATGGGCGGCTGATATGGCGGCTAAGAAGGAGCTTACAGGGCTACCCTTCTTGGGTAGGCGCCTGTTTGGAGATAAATTGGAATCGGTGGCGAAAGGAGGAAAGTTGCCACAGTGCAAGAAGCAGCGCCGGTCCTTTCGGGGGGCAGGCTCTTTTAATCCTTCCTTTTTCGTGGCTCTCGAGCAAGCAGGGGAGTTGCTTACTCTGCGTTCAGAGGTGACTCCTGGGGTAGGGGCAGTGGACGTGCCCGCCCCGGGACTGCCTGGGGTACCAAACCCAAGGCTGCTGACAAACCCTCTCAGAATGAGGGGGCGCCCTCACCCTCACAGGTGGGGGGACGGCTAGGGCTCTTCGCCCAGGTCTGGACCCGGGAGGTCACAGACAACTGGATCCTGGAAGTGGTTTCTTCCGGGTACAAGCTGGAGTTCGAGTACCGGCCTCCTCCCAGATTTCTCGGGTTCCTTCGGCCCCCCAGGCCGCGCAGGCTGTTGGCAATACTAAACCTTCTGGACAGGGGGGTCGTTTGCCCGGTGCCCTCCTCAGAGAGAGGCGGGGGCTATTACTCCAACCTTTTTACAGTGCCCAAGAAGGATGGCTCCATAAGACCCATTCTGGATCTCAGGATTCTCAACAGTTTCATCAGAACCAGGAAATTTCGCATGGAGACTCGGCCATCAACTCTCTTCGTCCAGGGGTCTTCATGACGTCCATAGACAAGGACGCTTACCCTTCCGGTTTGTGGCTCTCCCTTTTGGGCTGACCTCAGCACCAAGGTGTTGGAGGGCATAATGGCCCTTTTCAGAGACCAGAGTCATGGCCAGGTTGGTGGTGACTACGCTGGAGAATTTCGGTTGGGTGATCAACTACCCCAAGTCTTCTCTCTCCCCGTCAAGGGAGATTTCCTTTCTGGGCATGAATCTGGATACCATTAAGTCCAGGGTGTTCCTACCTCAGTCGAAGGTGCAGATGGTTCAAGATCTGATACGTCTTCTTCTGTCCCAACCTCTCCCGTCCATCCGGCGGGATGAGGCTGGTGGGGATTGATGGTGGCCGCCTTCGAAGCAGTTCCTTTTGCTCAGTTTCGCAAGAGGTCTCTTTCAGTTATCGGCTTGGGACAGATGTTGCCTGGCCTTGGATAAGTCCTTTGCGATGCTTCCCTTGGTCCGGCAGTCTCTTCAGTGGTGGCTGGAACCAAGAAATCTTCTGAGGGGCAGATCCTTTCTGGCTCCTTTCTTGGAGGCTATTTGGTTGGTGCTGTCGCACTTGACGCAACTTTCTAAGGATTTCCGGTTCAGGTTCAATCAGACTATCGGACTGCGGTCGCTTACATCGGTCACTAAGGAGGGACTCGCAGCAGGAGTGTCCCTCCTTAGAAGTTTCTCTGATTCTTGCATGGGCCGAAAGCATTGTTCCATGTATCTCGGCGGTGTACATTCCAGGATTGGAGAACATGGAAGCGGACTCCCTCAGCAGGGGATTCTCTCGCCGAGGGGAATGGTCCCTCAACAAGGTATTTCTATCCTTTTGTCACTAGTGGGGGTTCCCGGAGGTGGATCTCTTTGTCTCCCGTCACTACCACAAGCGCCCTACTTTTGTGTCTCTGTCTCAGGATCCTCTGGCTCTGGCAGTGCATGCCATGTCTCTTGCCTGGTGGGATCCGGGTCTCCTGTATCTGTTTCCCCCCTTCTCCATGGTAGGCAGGGTGGTGCGCAAGCTGGTTCAAGAGGGTGTGCCAGCACTACTGGTGGCTCCAAGGTGGCCAATACAGGTGTGGTTCGCAGACGTCGTGCGGCTGGCGGTCGATCAGTACAGGTTGCCCCTGTTTCCGGATCTGGTCACTCAAGGTCAGCTATGTTACCCCAATTTACAAACGCTGGCTTTGACGGCGTGGCTGCTGAGACCTCCATCCTAAAAGAGGAAGGTTTGTCTGATGCTGTGATACAGACGCTTGTTAGGGCTAGGAAGGAGTTTTTCCTCTAACATCTACTACAGGACATGGCGGTCCTATATTGATTGGTGTGAGGCTAGGGCCTTGCCTTGTAGGGTGTTTTTCGATTCCCAGAATTTTGTAGTTTCTCCAACATGGTTTGGACCTGGGTTTTCAGCTTGGTACTCTAAAAGGGCAGGTCTCCGCCCTGGAGGTTTTCTTTCAAAGGTCTTTTGCTCTTCATCCTTTAGTTAAGACGTTTTTCCAGGGGGTCACTCATGTGCGGCCCCCTCGCAAGCCCTTGTTGCCTGTTTGTGACTTGAATTTGGTTTTGTCGGCCCTCCAGGGGCCTCCTTTTGAGCCGGTGCAGGATGTTGCACTTTCTGTTCTCACACAAAAGGTTGCCTTTTTGGTGGCTATTACCTCCGTTCGATGTGTTTCTGAGTTGGCGGTTCTGTCTATTCAGGCCCCTTACGTTGAAAGACACCAAGACAAGGTGGTCTTACGCTTTACGTCAGACTTCCTACCTAAGGTGGTTTTCTGTCTTCCATCTCAGTCAGGATGTGGTTCTCCCTTGTGTCCTAAGCCTAGCAATGACAAGGAGAGGGCCCTGCACTCTTTGGATGTTGTGCGAAGTACTATTTGGTGGCTACTTTTCCTTTCTGTAGGATGGATGCCTTGTTTGTGGTGCCCTCTGGGCCCAAGAAGGGTTTCTACCATTAGTAAATGGATACGTCAGGTCATTGTTGGGGCTTATACTGCCAAGGGGAGGGATCCCCCTTTCCAGATCACTGCTCATTCTACTCGTGCTGTTGGGGCTTCCTGGGCTTTTCAGCACCAGGCCTCTGTTGAACAAGTTTGTAAGGCTGCTACTTGGTCTTCTGTTCATACTTTTTCCAAGTTCTATAAGGTTGATGTGCGGGCCTCAGCGGATGCTGTTTTTGGCCACAAGGTTTTGCAAGCTGCAGTGGTTTGAGTTGGTACATTCTTTACTGTTTCTGGTTCCCACCCATGACGGACACTGCTATTGGATGTCATGAAGACCGAAGTGGAGTGTATGGCACACTTAGAATAATACTGTTTTGTGAGTACTCACCTTTAAAGTTTTACAAGGTTGATGTTAGGGCCTCAGACGCTGTTTTTGGCTGAAAGGTTCTGCAGGCGGCAGTGGTTTAAACTGCCTGCTGCTGTTTTTTCTTGGGGATCCCACCCTACTTTATGGACACTGCTATTGGATGTCCCAACTGTAAGTATTAGATTTGGAGCAGGACGTACTGTATACTAAGAATAATACAATTCTGTGACTACTCACCTGTAGAATTGGTATTATGAGTATGCAGTACGTCCTGCTCCAACCCACCCTTGGTTTGGGGTTTCTTGGATGGTGATTGTTATCATTGTTATAGTTGATAGTTTGGATTGTTTGATTCTCCCGGCTTCTCCTTAACTGCTTTTCAATGCTGGGGATTTGTGGGAGGTCCCTGGGTATTTGAGGGGCCGGGAGGAGCCTATTTTCGATGTCTCTGCAGTCCAGCGCCATCTGGCGGAGTATATCCCGACTGTAAGTATTAGATTTGGAGCAGGACGTACTGTATACTCATAATACCAATTCTACAGGTGAGTAATCACAGAATTGTATTTTTCCAATGGTCTATCGATGGGGAAAGGTCTAATATTTACCACCAAGGGCAAGGACAGGCGGTATCTCCTTTGGGGGAGCCGGTCCATCTCTAATCCCGCCTCCCTGACTTGATTCTCCCATATCGGGGTTTCTCAACGCCGCGGTTATGCCGTCACCCTGTACTGTTTCCTTGCCCGATCCTGCTGACAGGCGCATGGATCGCTGGCATGCCATATTCACCTTGCCGGGCTTGCTTCACCCTGTGTGGGCCGCAGCCATTGTCTCTTTGACATCAGGAAGAGGCTGAGACGCCTTGTTGATTTTGCCAGGTCTCGCATGCGGGTGGAGGAGTATAATGACCTCAAAGCCTGTGTGGATTTGTGCCTTGTTGTCTCTGTCATGGCCGATGGTTCTGGCTGGTGTCAGGGTTTGGGCCCTACTTGTTGCGCCTCGTTGCTTGCTTCAGCGGCGGCAGGGATCGGCTGAAGTGGTCGCTCTCTAGCATCCCCTTCCTGAGGTTGTTTATTCGGGGTGCGTCTGGTCCTTCTGCCCAAGGTGGCGGACTTCCTCAGCGACAGAAGCCTGCACGGCCCTGCGGGTTTCTTCTGCCTATCGCTCCTTGAGGAGGAAGAGGCTCTTCATTTTCGGGTGGCTGCAGAGATTCCTGGTATCGAGGTAGGTCTCGCGGCCGACCCAAGCTCTCCCGGGGAGCTAAATCCAAACCCCCTGCCATGTCCTCTCAGGCATGAGGGGGCGTCCTCACCCTTCCGGGTGGGGGGACGGCTTATGCTATTTGCTCACGTCTGGAGACGGCACGTCTCGGATCGGTGGATTCAGGAGGTGGTTCCTCCGATTACAATTAGAGCCGGCAGTTTGGCCGCCCTCTAGATTCTTCGGTGTCGGATCTCCCGGGATGCTTGACGGCGCAGGGCCTACGGATGGCCGTTCAGAGCCTTCTACCATCAGGTGATTGGCCCGTACCTCACCAGGAAGGGAGTTGAGAGTTTTTACTCCAATCTGTTCATGGTGCCCGAGAAGGGCGGAATGTGGCGTTCTCTCCTGGACCTGAAGGGTCTCTACAGGTTTTGTCTGAGTCAGACACTTCCGCTTGGTGTCATTACAGTCTGCAGTGGGCTTGCTTCGACCCGGTGAATTCATGATCTTGGTGGACATCAGGGATGCTTACCTGCACATTCCGGTATTCTTAGTATACAGTACGTCCTGCTCCAGATATAGTACTTACACTTGGGTTATCCTCCGCCAGATGGCGCTGCACTGCAGAGACATGCAAAACAGGCTCCTCCCGGCCCTCAAATACCCGGGGACCTCCCACAAATCCCCAGATATTCTAAGCATACAGCACGTCCTGCTCCAGTAGTAGTAATAACATGTGGGTAGTCCTCCGGCGCCGTGCACTGCAGACATGTAAAAAACAAGCTCCTCCCGGCCCTTCATATACCGAGGGACCTCCCACAAATCCCCAGAATTCTCTGCAGTGCTGGAACTGCGAAGACATGAAGTATCACGCTCTCGCAGGCGACCGGGGCTTGACAGCCCGAGGCCCTGCGGGACTATTTCCACCCGTCCTTCTTGTTAAGAATATGCCTCCCAGCCTGGGCTGCGTTGGTCGGGTGAAGGTAGGCAGCACCTAGTGTGCTTACGGAGCTAGTCTCCATAGGGTAGGCGGTTAAAGGCGAATGGTGAGCCTTCAGTGGATGCCCCTCCCGCACTAGTGCCCCCATGCCCCATCTAACGGTGAACCCTCTATTGGGTCACCTTCCTTCCCAGATTCCCCCGTTAGTGGGGGGAAAAAAGAGGGGGGGGGGGGCTGTGTGTTGATGGCCTACTCCTTGCCCTAAGTACACTTTAGACTCTTACAGCTACTGGGTGTCAGAGCGCACTTTACTTGCTTAATTTTAAACTGACCGCAGCGTTTTACTGTGCCTTACGTGCACACAGCAGCACGTTTTGGGGAAGCTACGGCGTTGTTCATTCTCCCTTGCTCACTTCGTCAGACCTCTTCTCTGAAGTGATGCTGACGTAGCTGCATGCTCTCCTGATTGGCTGCGCGCCTCCTAGCTTCGCGCGTCATCGACCGCTATTGCCCGCCCTTCGAGGTTCGCTGGGCGCCATTTCCTTCTCGCATGCACGTGGTGAAGACGGTCCTCCCCTCGCAGACTGTAAGTGCCCTCGTGGGCGACCCTTTTTCTAGCTGTTTCCTCGTGCTCGGCTCTGACACCCCTTTTTCCCCTTGTGTCTTTCAGACAGCGGTCACCGGTGGCTTCCCCTAGTCTGACGTAGTGCCCAGTCCAGACCATTTTTCAGATTTTACTTCCACTTCCCAGCGGGTTATAGGGGCATCCAGGATTGCTTAAAGCGTCAATCCCTACTGGCACATTGAAGTTAATAATCACCATATGGAGGCATCCCAGGACATCGTGAACGGGGTCCACCTGGGACAAGCCCGTCTGTGTGCAGCTTGTGGGGTTTCACCTAGCAGCAGTGACAAGTCACGGGTCTGCGTACCTTGTGCTCAACAGGCGCTAGCCGGTCTCCCCACCTCTTCCGAGGATGGGCCCCCACCTCGCCTTATTTCCCCTACTCCCCCTAGCTTGAGCATAACCCCCAATTCTAGTGGGGATTCTCATGCTGATTTGGCCTCTAGATTGGCCAGTGTGGAAAGCTTTATTGCTGGCTCCATGGCGCGCAAGGCCACTGCCAAGAAGCGTCATTTGAACCCTGAAGCTACTATTCTCCCTGTAGAATCTGATGATGTGCTGCTTTCCTATACTCAGTCCCTATCAGAGGAAGGGGAACTGCTATCTGACTCAGGATCCTACGAGGACGAGCCCAGAAGTCAGGAGGAGTCTGGCTCTGATCCTTGGTCCCAGGACGACATTGACAGACTGTTGTCTCAGATCTTTGATGTTTTATCCCCCTCCCGCGGCACCTCGGCAGCGGGGCGATCTGTTTCATACCGCTAGGGTGCGGTTGGAGTTTCCCGAACAAACTCGCTTTAATAACCTAGTGCTGAAGGAATGGGAACATCCCAGTAAACTCCAGGGGATTCCCAAGGCTGTGGATAAGTATCCATTTCCTGCCGATCTGGTTAAGTGCTGGACATCGCCGCCCGAGGTCGATGCCCCGATTCTGAGTCTGTCCAATACCTCTATTATGCACTCCCCTGACACTACTACGCTGCGGGACCTAGAGGATCGGCGAGTTGATCAATTGGCTTGTCACGCCTTTGCTTTCGGGGGAGCGTCGCTCCGCCCGGTTTGCGCCCTAGCCATCACGGCGGTTAAGTCTGCTCTGGAAGGGGCGGATGGCTTGCCCTCTGATACCGCCAATGCTCTGGCCACCTGTGAGACCTTTGTGAATTATATCCTATCTGCATCGGACGATGCTATTAAGCTGAGTGCTAAATCCTCTGCTCTGGTGGTAGCCATACGCCGTGCGGTCTGGCTACGCCAGTGGGCTGCTGACAATGTCGCCAAGAAGGCCCTTACGGGGCTTCCGTTCAAAGGACTGCGCCTGTTTGGAGAAAGATTAGACATCTTTGCCAAGGGGGGCAAGCTGCCCCAGCGCAAGCGTCAGATTCGGCCCTTTCGTGGTCCAAGCTCCCATTCTACCCCCTACTGGGGGACCAAGCAAGGTAGAGGGGTGTCCTTCTCTGGGCCGCGCTCAGAACCCTGGAACAAGAACAGAGGACGCCGTCCAGGCTCCTCCTGGGGTCCCAAGCCCAAAGCCCCCCCCCCCCAAGACCCCCCAAGCATGAAGGGGCGCCCTCGCCCGTCAGGGTGGGGGGGGGACGTCTACAGCACTTCGAGCATGTCTGGAGACGCCTCGTCCCAGACCGGTGGATTCAGGAGGTAGTCTCCTCCGGTTACAAGAGGGCGGTGCTGCCCCTTACCAGGTTCGTCGGGTCTCGGATTCCGCAGGATCCTGCCTCAGCTCGGGTCTTGATGCTGGCGGTGCAGGACCTTCTGGAGCTTGGGGTCATCTGCGAGGTCCCCTCAAGAGACAGGGGCACGGGGTTTTATTCCAACCTGTTCACGGTGCCCAAAAAGGACGGGTCAGTCAGACCCATTCTGGATTTGAAAATCCTAAACAAGTTTGTCAGAAGCAGGCATTTTCGTATGGAAACTCTGCGCTCGGCCATTGCCTCGCTGCGTCCAGGGGACTTCCATGACATCTGTGGACATCAAGGACGCTTACCTGCACGTGCTGGTGTTCTCAGGGCACCAAAGGTTCCTCAGATTTGCGCTGTTGGATCAGCACTATCAGTTCGTGGCCCTCCCTTTCGGCCTCACGTCGGCCCCCAGGGTCTTCACCAAGGTGCTGGCAGGGGTGATGTCTCTCTTAAGACTACAGGGCATACGCGTGTTGCCATACCTGGACGATATTCTCATCACCTCTCAGTCTCTGCGGCAGGCAGAGCTGGACACTCGGTTGGTGGTATCCACCCTGGAGTCCTTCGGCTGGGTGATCAATTACCCAAAGTCCTCTCTGTCCCCCTCCTTGGTGACCCCGTTTCTGGGGATGATTCTGGACTCGGTTCAGTCAAGGATATTCCTTCCTCCGCAGAAGGTGGAAGCTCTGACAACCCAGGCGAGATCCCTGCTTGCGAACCCTCATCCCTCCATCCGGCAGGGAATGCAGTTGGTGGGCTCCATGGTGGCAAGCTTCGAGGCGGTGCCCTTTGCCCAGTTTCATCTGAAGAACTCTGCAGCTTCACCTTCTGTCAGTATGGAACAAGGACCCAGCTTCTCTGGACGACAGCTGGGTGATTTCCCCCCCCTCGGTCAGACAATCCCTTGCGTGGTGGTTGGACCACAGGAATTTGACAAGGGGCAGATCTTTCCTGGCTCCCTCCTGGGAGACGGTCACGACGGACGCCAGTCTTTCGGGCTGGGGGGTTTCTGGAAGTCCCTGTGCTTCCAGGGGAGGTGGGGCCCTCAGGAGCACCAGGCCTCTGTTGAACAAGTTTGCAAGGCCGCTACTTGGTCTTCTGTACATACCTTTGCTAAGTTTTACAAGGTTGATGTTCGGGCCTCAGCTGACGCTGTATTTGGCCGCAAGGTTCTGCAGGCGGCAGCTCATGCTGTTTTGGCCGTATAGTTATGCAGGTGACAGTGGTTTTAACTGTCTGCTGTTGTCATTTTTGTTGGGGATCCCACCCTACTTTATGGACACTATTGGATGTCCCAAGTGTAAGTACTATATCTGCAGCAGGACGTACTGTATACTAAGAATAATACAATTCTGTGAAATACTCACCTGTAGAATTGATATTATTTGTATACAGTACGTCCTGCTCCACCCCACCCTGGTTTTTCGCATTATTCTGGATCCCCTGTATGGTGATTGTTACCATTGTTATAGTTACCAGTTTTTGGTGGTAAATTCTCCCGGCTTCTTGTTCACTGCTTTTCAATGCTGGGGATTTGTGGGAGGTCCCCGGGTATTTGAGGGGCCGGGAGGAGCCTGTTTTGCATGTCTCTGCAGTGCAGCGCCATCTGGCGGAGGATAACCCAAGTGTAAGTACTATATCTGGAGCAGGACGTACTGTATACAAATATAAATTCTACAGGTGAGTATTTCACAGAATTGTATTTTTCCAGGGACATCAGAAGTTCCTGAGGTTTGCGTTGGTGTTCAGCTTTACCAGTTTGTGGCGCTGCCATTCGGGATACCCTCAGCCCCCTGGGTGTTCACCAAGGTGCTGACTGGCGTTATGGCCCTCCTGAGGAACCAGGGCATTCGTGTTCTTCCTTATGTGGACGTCCTGATTGCGGCTCAATCTCTTCTGCAGGCTGAGAGCGATACCCGGACGGTGTTGTCCGCTCTCGAGGCTTCGATTGGGTGATCAGTTCTCCCAAGTCTTCCACCACTCCCTCAATGGTGAGGTCCTTCCTGGGCATGACGTTGGACACCTCTCAGGTTAAGGTATTCCTCCCCCAGTAGAACGTGGAGATTCTCCCAGATGCAGACACGGGTCTTCCTGTCTTACCAACGGCCATTGATCCGTCTGGGAATGAAGCTGGTGGGCTTCATGGTGTTGTGCTTCGAGGCTGTGCCCTTAGCTCAGTTTCACATGAGACCTCTTCAATCGAATCTTTTGACCGGTTGGGACCGGACACAGGAGTCCCTGGAGCAGGAATTTTCACTGACTTCTCTGGACAGGCAGTCCCACTCGTGGTGGTTGGACTCCAGAATCTTTTTAGTGGGCATGCCCTTTCTGACTTCTCGTTGGGGATTGTCACCACAGATGTCAGTTTGACCGGCTGGGAGGTTTTTGGCAATCGCTGAGGTTCCAGGGCCAGTGGGGCCGCAGGAGGTCCATTTGCCCATCAATTACCTGGAGCTGAGAGCGATCCGGCTGGTCCGGTTTCATTTGACTCTCCATTTATGGGGTTGTGCGGTCCAGGTCCGCTCAGTTAATCAGACAGCTGTTGCCTACATCAATCACCAGGGCGGGTCTCGGAGCAAGCGAGTCCTCAAGGTGGCGACCCAGATCCTGACTGGGCGGAAGGAGAGTCTTCCCGGCATCTCTGCGGTTTACATCCCCGGGGTGGAGAACTAGGAGGCAGGCTCCCTGAGCAGGGGGACGTCTCGTCTGGGGGAATGGTCTCTCAGCAACAAGATCTTTCGCGCTCGGTGTCGCCGCTGGGGTCAGCCGAACATGGACCTGTTTGCGTCCCAACACAATCACAGGTTTCCAAGGTTAGTCTCCCTGTCAAGAGATCCTCTGGCCTTCGCCACGGACACTCTGGCAATTCCTTGGACGGAGTTCCTACTCTTTTACGCCTCTCCTCCATTCCGCTCCTGGGTCGAGTGCTGCGCAAGATAGCCCAGGACGGGGTGCCAACCATCCTGGTGCTCCTCGTTGGCCGAGGCGGGGTTTGGTTCGTGGACCTAGTCCAGTGGTCAGTGGATCGCTACTTCATGCTTGACAATCCAGGGCTTCTCAATCTGGGGCTGCTGCGCCACCCCAATTTACAAACGCTGGCTTGACGGCTTGGCTGCATAGACTTATCTAGTCTATTTTCCAAGGCGTTACGTCCACCACGTAAGCCTATGTTACCGGTGTGGGATTTGAACTTGGTGCTTTCTGCTCTCCAGGGTCCTCCCTTTGAGCCCTTGTGCGATGCTTCTTTATCCACTCTGACTCTAAAGGTGGTCTTTTTGGTGGCTATCACTTCGGTGCGTCACGTTCAGAGCTGGCAGCGCTTTGATGAAGCCTCCTTTCTTTGAGCGGCATCAGGATAAGTTGGTTTTTCGACTTAAACCTGATTTTTTACCTAAGGTTGTTTCTTCCTTTCACCTCAATGAGGACATTGTTGTGCCTTAAGTACTACCTAGTTGCTACTGAATCCTTCAGGAAATCGGATTCTCTTTTTATCACTGACGGGCCTAGGAAGGGTCTGCCTCCAGCCAAATCCACTCTCAGCAAGTGGATCAGACAGGCGGTGGTACAAGCTTACTCTGCCAGGGGGAGGGAACCCCCTTTTTGTATCACAGCTCACTCTACCAGAGCTATTGGTGCCTCTTGGGCTTTTCAGCACCAGGTATCGGTTGAACAGGTCTGTAAGGCCGCTACTTGGTCTTCGGTTCATACTTTTACAAAGGTTGATGTTAGGGCCTCAGCTGATGCTGTTTTTTGCCGTAAGGTGCTTCAGGCGGTAGTGTCATGAACTACATGCTGTTGCTCTCTGGGGATCCCACCCTTCTTTTGGACACTGCTTTTGGACGTCCCACATGTCAGAAATGGAGCGACCTGAACAGGACACTGGAAAAATACAATTCTGTGTGTACTCACCTGTAGAATTGTTTGACGGTGTCCTGTTCAGGTCGCACCATCCCACCCTTGTGTTTTGTTATCTCCTTTTGCATTTTATGGTGATTACCATTTTATTTTGAACTTCGTTCTTGAGTTTTTCTTGAGAGAGTACATGCTGAAGCTATGTGATGTAACATGGTTTCTTGGCCTCCCGGCTTGTCTCATTTTTACTGCTGTTTAACCACTGGGGATTCTATTGAGACACCTGCCTTTTATAGGGGGCTGGGAGGAGTCACTGCTTTTTTTGTCTTGCAGTAACTGTGCGCCACCTGGTGGCGAATACCCACATGTCAGAAATGGAGCGACCTGAACAGGACACGTCAAAAACAATTCTACAGGTGAGTACTCACAGAATTGTATTATTTTATTTATATTTTAATATCGCCTACATGACATACGCGGGCTCTCATCCAATCCCCGCCTTAAGCTGCACTTCAGACATGCAGCTGGGATTTCTGGCACCCGGGGCAAAGATTCGAAATGGCTCCCCCACCTGTACTCAGACCCCCCTTTGAGCACGCTGAGGGGGCTGTGCGACCGCATTTAGAGCGTGACCATAGAGAAATGGGGGAAGGGCAGGAGGGTCGGACCTGCTACAGCATCTGCAGCACGCTGTGGGAAACCTAGAAGCGGCTTCTGAGACGCTGTGCGCGCATTGTAAATAAAACACCGGAACGCCCCTGCTGAGTCATTGTTTCTGTGGTATTGCAGGTCCCTCCAGAAGAGGAGACATGGAGATCCTGGGCTATTGTATGATCCAGTGGCTGTGCGGGAAGCTGCCGTGGGAAGACAAGCTGGCCGATCCGGAGTATGTCGCCAGATCCAAAACGGAGTACGTCTGCGTTTTTATTTACTTACTGCCCGGCGCTTTTGCCAGACAAACGTGTTAAATTGGTTAAAGTGGACCCAAACCCCTGTGTGCTGGCCCCCAGTGACTGAATGAGGTCTTGGTCCGCTTTGTAAACTTCGAAGAAAGTCGAGTGGAAGCGAGCGTGCCAATTGGCTGATTGGCCCACCCCACTGCACAGACTCGGAGAGTGCGCTAATTAGCTAAATGAATATATAATTATATTATATATAATCTCCTCCGCGGGACTTATGAGTAGATTCAAATCATTCACCCTGTGCTCCAATAATAACTGACTAATCCTCCACCTGGTTTAATTAGCAACGTACCAGATAGAAGTGAGTGATTTAGCTTTTCAATCCTCCTATAGGTTCAATGGCTTTGATTCCACTTTAGTTCTGTCCTCAAAAGGACACTCGTATAGTAAAATATTTCACAGCTTCTCCTTATTAAATTTTAACTTCCATTTTATTAAAAGTACATGTAAAACAGAACGATGCAAACACCCATAGCGTAACACTGCTGTATAATACTCCAAAGTTGTGCGCAAGTTATTATATCCTGCTTGGCAGATAGATATTTGTGATAAGGAACCGTGGGCAGACCCCTTTTGTTCTCTACGGTTCAGAGATTTCTCTGGTGTCGCTCGGTCTTCCAAAATAATCATAAGGGAGTGAAATATACGCGTAACGAAGGACACAGACATAACAGTATGTGCTCGATGTTACACAGGAAAGCGCGTTCTGCCGCTCCGCCCAGCGACACTTTTTTATTTTTATTTAAGCACACGTCATCTATTGGACATCATCATATCTAATTACTGGCTCAATGATTGGTCATCGCAGCCACAGATCATATTCTTAAGAATGTTGATGACGCCTAGGGGGCCGGACATAATAAGATGTTGTCTGGCTCCTCTGCACCATTTTGTTCACAGTAATGTGTTAATAGCAGCTTGCTTAATTAACTTTATTGCTCTAATTCAGTACAAGCAAAGGAAAGAATCAGCGCAGAGATAAGTGGTTTACTGAGAGTTTATTTCACCTTTATTAGCCACTAAAGCATACAATGCAAAAATAGGAATCTATTTTAATGGAGAAGGAATGTTCTCATATATATTCATTTTATTGATTCTGACCTCCATCCATCACAGTTGTAAACAGCATGAATCAATATATGTCGGCCGTGGAGAGACTTTGCTCCTTACCGCCGTCCCACCCCTCTCACTGCGGACGCAGATACCGAATGGCGGTCGCTGAGCTCCGATACCTTGGCCTTCAGTCTTGGCATTTCCCAGCCAGCTTCAGGGGGTCACGTGGTTGTGGCAAGCTCTGCCCAACGCGTTTCGTCAGTTACGACTTATTCATAATAAATATATTCATATATTTAAATAGCGCTGAAGGAGTGGAACTCGGGCGCCTTTTGGGTCTTTAGATTTTAGGTCCTCCGATGTTCCTATATGAACAACAAAAAAAGGCACTTACCTTGCCCGTTTATCCAGCAGTGCCCACCGCCCTATCACCACGAAGGACGCCACCATCTTGCCTTTGCTGCGCGGGTGCTGCCAGACCAAAATCTGCCCGCGCTGTGGGCAGACGGGAGCATGCACAGCATGGGGAACTTCCTATCCTATGTAGCAGAGAAAATACAATTCTGTGAAACTTACCTGTAGAATTGTTTTTGAATATATCCGGTCCAGGTCGTCCCAGAAGTGATGACAGTTGGGTAGTCCGCCACCGGGTGGCGCAGTTACTGCAAGATCCAGAGCTGTAACTCCTCCCGGCCCCCTATAAAATGAGCTGTCTCAATAGAATTCCCAGAGGTCAAAGAGCAGTAAAAAGAGACAGGCCGGGAGGCCAGGAAGCCATGTTAACTCGCATAGCTCCAACAAAACTAAGGACAACGGTCCAATATAAACGGTAATCGCCATAACAGGCAAAAAAGCGGTAATGAAACCAGGAGCGGGATGACCTGGACTGGATATATTAAAAAAACTATTTTACAGGTGAGTTTCACAGAATTGTATTTTTCACTATATCCAGTTCAGGTCGTCCCAGAAGTGATGACAGTTGGGACATCCAAAAGCAGTGTCCATTAGGGCGGGATCCCCAGTGCGGAACAGCATGTAGTTCATTTCACTACTGCCTGAAGCACTTTCGGCCAAAAGCAGCATCAGCTGAGGCCCTAACATCAACCTTGTAAAACTTAGTAAAAGTATGAACAGAAGACCAAGTAGCGGCCTTACAAACTTGTTCAACCGAGGCCTGGTGCTGAAAAGACCAGGAAGCACCAATAGCTCTAGTAGAATGAGCTGTAACACGAAAAGGGGGATCCTTCCCCTTGGAAGAGTATGCCTGCACCACCGCCTGTCTAATCCACTTACTGAGAGTGGACTTGGCCAGAGGCAAACCCTTTCTAGAACCTGCAGTGAGAACAAAGAGAGAATCCGATTTCCTGAAGGATTTAGCAGCAACCAGGTAGTACTTAATGACTCTGACCACATCCAAGGCATGGAGGGTCCTTTCCTTAGAATTAGACGGTTCTGGACACAGGGAAGGCAAAACAACCTCCTCATTAAGATGAAAGGGAGAAACGACCTTAGGCAAAAAATCAGGTTTAAAGCGAAAAACCACCTTATCCTTATGCCGCTCTAAGGAGGCTTCATACAAAGTGCGGCCAGTTCTGACACACGGCGCACCAAGGTGATGGCTACCAAAAAGACCACTTTAGGGTCAGGATAGACAATGCAGCGTCGCACAAAGGCTCAAAGGGAGCACCCTGGAGAGCAGAAAGCACCAAATTCAAATCCCACACCGGTAATACAGGCTTACGCGGTGGACGTACATGGGTAACTCCTTGGAAAAAAGTCCTGATCAGTCTGATTGGCAAAAGATCTTTGGAAAAAGATGGTGCCCAGCTGTAGACCCAAGACTAAGCCGTGTTGTAAAAACTCAAAAATCCTAGAGATAGAAAATAGCGACAAGGGAAACTCTTGGATTCACACCAAGAAATGTAGGCATGCCAAACTCTGTAGTAAATCAAGGAAGAAGACTTCTTCCGCGCCTGAATCATGGTCTGAAGAACCGTGGCCGACAGCCCCTTTTCCATTAGGATAGAGGTTTCAATAGCCAGGCCGTCAAAGCCAGCGTCTGTAAATTGGGGTGCCGCAACGATCCCTGAGTGAGACCCTGGGTCGTCGGGCATGATGTAGCGATCGACTTGACATCTGAACTATGTCCGCGAACCAATTCCGTCTCGGCCAGCGAGGAGCCACCAGGAGGGTTGGTACCCCCTTCTGGGCTATCTTGCGCAGCACTCGGCCCAAGAGTGGAAAGGGAGGAAATGCATAAAGGAGCCGTAACTCCGTCCACGGAATTGCCAAAGCATCTGGATCTTTTGACAGGGAAACGAACCTTGGCAGCTTGTGATTGTGTCTAGATGCAAAGAAGTCCACGTCCGGCTGACCCCAGCAGAGACAAAGAACGTGAAAGATCTTGTTGCTGAGGGACCATTCCCCCAGGCGAGAGGTCCCCCTTCTCAGGGAGTCTGCATCCCGGTTTTCTACCCCGGGGATGTAAACCGCCGAGATGCAGGGAACATTCTCTTCCGCCCAAGTCAGAATCTGGGTCACCTCCTGAAGGACTTGCTTGCTCCGAGTCCCGCCTGGTGATTGATGTAGGTGACAGCCGTCTGATTGTCCGAGCATACCTGGACCGCACAGCCCCTTAGATGGGGAGTCAATTGAAGAAGCACCAACCGAATCGCTCTCAGTTCCGGGAGATTGATGGGTAAGTGGGCCTCCTGTGGCTCCCACTGACCCTGGAACTTCAGCGTTTGCCAAAAACCTCCTCAGCTGGTCAGACTGGCGTCCGTGGTAACTATCTCCCACCGGGGAGTCAGAAAGGACTTGCACACCAACAGCTTTCTGGAGTCCAACCACCACAAGAGGGACTGTCTGACCATGGGGGACAGTGAAAAATCCTGATCCAGGGACTCCTGTTTCCAGTCCCAACTGGTCAAAAGATGCAAGAGGTCTCATGTGGAACTGGGCGAAGGGTACTGCCTCGAAGCAGGACACCATGAGGCCCACCAGCTTCATCCCCAGTCGGATTGATGGCCGCTGACAAGCCAGTAGGGCCTGCACCTGCGTCTGGAGGCCCTCCACCTTCTGCCGGGACAGAAATACCTTGAGCTGAGAGGTGTCCAACGTCATGCCTAGGAAGGACCTCACCACTGAGGGAGTGATAGAAGACTTGGGGTAATTGATTACCCATCCGAAATCCTAGAGAGTGGATAACACCATCCGGGTCTCGCTTTTGGCCTGCTGAAGGGACTGAGCTGCAATCGGCAAATCGTCCAGATAAGGAAGAACATGAATGCCCTGGCTCCTCAGGATGGCCATGATGCCTGCCAGCACCTTGGTGAACACACGGGGACCTGAGGCTATCCCGAACGGCAGTGCCACAAACTGGTAATGCTGATCCTCCAGCGCAAACCTCAGGAACTTCTGATGTCCCTGAAATATCAAGATGTGCAGATAAGCATCCTTGATGTCCACCATGGTCATGAAGTCGCCGGGCCGAAGCAAGCTCACCGTGGACCGCAAGGTCTTCATGCGGAAATGCCTGACTCTGACAAACTTGTTGAGACCTTTCAGATCCAGGATAGTTTGCAGCGTTTCGTCCTTCTTGGGCACCGTGAACAGATTGGAGTAGAACCCTCGACCCCCGTTCCTGACAAATCACACCCGATAGCAGAAGGCTCTGAACGGCCATTCTTAGGCCCTGCGCCATCAACGCGTTCCGGGAAATCTGCGACCGATCCGAGACGTGCTGTCTCCAGTTGTTGGCAAATGGCAAAAGCCGTCCCCCCACCCGGATGGGTAAGGGTGCCCCCTCATTCCTGAGAGGGCTTGGCAGGGGGTTTGGATTTAGCTCCCCAGGAGGTATTGGGTCGGCCGCGAGACCTACCTCGTCCCCAGGAATCTCTGCGGCCACCTGAAAATGAAGAGCCTCTTCCTCCTTGAAAGGATCGATAGGCAGAAGAACCCCGAAAGGGCCGCGCAGGCTTCCGTCGCTGAGGGAGTCTTCCATCCTTGGCCAGAAGGTCCAGACGCTCTCCGAATAACCTGAGCCCTAGGAAGGGGATACTAGTGAGCGACTTCTTGGCCGCAGCGTCAGCCGACCACTGCTGCAGCCAGAGCTAGCGATGAAGCGCAACAAGCAGAGCTGACGCCAAGCCGGACGCTATCGTCCATAGCCGAGACAACAAAAGCATTAAAATCCACACAGGCTTTGAGGTCTTTGTACTCCTCCGCCCACTTGCAAAACTTGGCAATATCAACAAGGCGTCTCACCCTCTTCTTGATGGCCAAGGAGACAATAGCCGCGTCAGACAGGGTGAAGCCCCGCACCCACAAAGGTGAACGCGTGACAAGCCAGCTGATCCATGCGCCTGTCAGCAGGGTCGCGCAAGGAAGCCGTATCGGGTGAAGGCATAACCGTAGTGTTGGATAACCCCGACACAGGGGCATCCACATCGGGGGGACGGGACCAGAGGCGGACCAGCTCCTCGGGGAAGGGATGCCGCCTGTCCAGGCCCTTAGGCTCGGATTGCAATTTATTAGGTCTTTCCCATTCCTTAAACACCATATTGGAAAAGTGGGCCTGCTCAGGGAAGACCAGCCTCTGTCTCAGGCCGGAATAAATCGCCCTGCTTCCTCTTAGCCGCCTTAGGAGGGACAATATGCAAGGTCTCAACAGCAACTTCTCCTTGTCGTCAGGGAGCCACATATCCTCATCCGAGGAGGAACCAGGCTCGCTGTCATAACCAACCGACCGATCCCCGGAGTAAACGGAGTCCTTAAACAACTCGCCCTCCTCCGTGAAGTCATCATTAGCAAAATCCGATTAACCCGGCTCGATGTGTCGCTTCTTACTCGTGGCCTTCCCAGTAGCCGTGCGAGATAACTGTCTCTCCAGGCTGGCCACCCGGTGTGTCAAATCGGCTTGGGACCCCTTGCTAGTTTCCCCCTTACTGAGGGCTGAATGCAGCAGCGGGGGTGTTGGCTAGGCCGCAGGTAAAAGAGGGATAGGGGCAGGGACGTCCGCCCTGACATGTTCCAAAAGTACGCTCCCAGCACAAGTGACACGAACCGTGCTGAGTCCTGCTGGGCACATGGGGCAGAGCTTAACCCGCCCAGATGGGGCCCCTAGCTCATTTTCCCCAGAAGCCTCCATTATGGTGATAAAAAATACACGTTACAAGGCACTAACAGCCCAAACCTGAGTGACCCCCAATTTAGTCCCTCTTTTTAGTAATCCCTCTTTAAGGGGAGACAGTGCGGAGAGAGGGGGGGGGGTGTAGGCAATGGAGGGGGCCCTCCTAGAAGACACAAACGGAAGTATTCATGGGCATCCCACAGCACATGTACATCAAAAGCCAACATAGAAAAAAACAGAGGGACTCATGGAACCGACCGGCAGGGGGGTCCGGGAGGCAGGCACCAGAAGCCCAGGCAGTGTAACTGAGGTCATCTGCCCGTGGGGACCCTCAGCAGGGTCCGCAAATGACACAGTCAGCAGCAAGAACCTCGAGGGGCGGGCCACACGGTAACGATGCAAAACGCATCACCGCACGGCCCCATCCCCCCTCTGGGGGCGCGAAAAAAGGCGCCCGCGGCACCTGAAATGGCGCCGAGAGCGCAGGAGGGGATGGGGGGGGCCCCATGGAGGAGCCACCCCCCAATTCCCCGAGGCCTCGCCAGAAGAGGGCCTCAACAAACTCTGCTCCCGCCCCCCCCCCCCCCCTTCACAGCTACCAGATGGAGGGGAAGGAGTAGAGGTGAGGGAAGGGGAGTATGAACACAGCGGCCAGCAAGTTTGAGGTAAAAAAAAAAAAGTCAAACTGAGGTAAAAAGCACAACACTTGACAAGCTTGTGGGCACAGATAAGGGCATAACCCCGGGCAATTTAGGTGGTTCCTCCCCGCCCCCCCCCCCCCCCCCCCCCCCCCCGATAGGCTCACCATCGCCTATGGCCGGCTACCCTTTATGGAGGGTCTGCGGCCCAGAGCCTAGCTCTGTGAAAGCCCGACCCTGGCATTCTCCCTACCTTCACCCGTCCCGTCAGCCGAGGCTGGAGGCATAAGTGGGTCCACGGGAACAGTGGCAATAGGGGTGCAGTGGCCGACCAGGCTTAAAATGCCCCGCTCAGCTGCCCTATCCAAAGAGAGTATTCCAGACGATCCTCGCAGCAGTACTGCAAGATGAATTCTGGGAATTCTATGGAGACAGCTCATTTTATAGGGGGCCGGGAGAAGTTACAGCTCTGGATCTTGCAGTAACTGTGCCACCTGGTTGCGGGCTACCCAACTGTCCTCACTTCTGGGGCGACCTGGACTGGATATAGTGAAAAATATGGTGGCGCTCTGCACTAGTGGATTATGGGCGAGTTAAGGGTCTTTGTTGTAATTAACCCTTTCGGCCTGTTTTAGCGCTGGATACGGGTGGCAGGGCGGAGAGTAGCTTAAAGTGGACCAAAACCCAGTGTGATACCCGGACTGATCGATTCCCTCCCCCGGGGCATCCAAAATCGGAATGCCCCGCTGTGAGAGACCCCCGGGTCACCCCATTCACCTGCCTTCCCGGTCTAACAGTGCATGCACGAGCCGCAGCCGCACCCCCACTATCCCTCTAGCAGGGCGCGTATCTGCGCCAGGCATTTGTGATTGGCCAACGCGGGCACGCTCCCTGTTAGAGGGAAGCGGGGGATGTGGTCCCCAGTGCACTCGGAGCCGCTCGCCTTAGACGTCGCCTTATATGGCGTGATGTCAGCGGCTCCTGGCGCGCTTATTGGACGAGCGGCCGTGCACGCGCGGTAGGACTGGGAAGAGGCGAGTTTCTTCAGAGCCACTGGCCTTAGACGCCGTCTTGGACGGCGTGACATCAGCTGCGCCGAGCCTGCTGATTGGACGAGCGGTTGCGCATGCGCCGTAGGACAGGGAAGAGGTGAGTTTGTTCAGGTGATCTGGGGGGTTTCACACCCCGATCGGGGTGCCCCGGGGGAGAGGACCAAAACCCAGGATAGTCAAAATCCTGGGTTTTGGTCCACTTTAACAATGGGGAGTCTGGGTTAACTGGCCTTTTAAGTGTGTAAGACTTCTCCTGTGTTCCTATTTGGAATTATAACTGTCGTTCCTCTTTAGGTTTTGTGATGAAATCCGACCAGCAATGAGCGCCTGCTTCCCCGGAAAGAAGAAGCCAGGTAGGTCCATCACTCTCTGCCCGCTATTTGTGATGCCCCCCAGATCGTCCCATACATACTACAAACTTCCCTTGTCCTACGGTGCATGCGCGCGGGCTGCCGTCCAATCGCAGCAGTTTGCCGCGCGTATTAAAGTGGAACAAGACCCATCAGCAACAGGCCTGGATTCTTATAGATTCCAGGGCCAGCAGCTGGCTTTGCACGAGGGGCATCCTGATACGTTTGAAACCCGCCAGGACGGCGATGATCTTACCTTTTGCGATGAGGTCATTCCGCAGGCTGCTCTCATTGAAGTGCACCAAAAGCCTCCCCCTCTCCGCTGTGTGACTGCTGTTGTGTGAGCAGGCTGCTGCGCTCAGTCCTGCGCCTTGTTCCTGCTCACTGGTAACTTTGCATCGACAGTGGAGCTGGAGAAGTACATGAAGGAAGTGGCGCAGCTGAGCTACGAGGCCACGCCCCCTTATCAGAAGCTCAGGGACCTCCTCCTGCAAGGCCTGAAGACCCTCGGCAGCAAAGACGACGGGAAGCTGGACTTTCCCGCCCACCAAAACGGCCACACCCCTGCAAAGGATCGCAAGGTATTTTATTGGTGGTTGTTTTTTTTTGTTTAGGGGAGGGGCTTGCTAGGAAGACAGACCCCCCCCCCCCCTTCACCTCAACTTGCTAGGAAGACAGACCCCCCCCCTTCACCTCAACTTGCTAGGAAGACAGACCCCCCCCCCCCCTTCACCTCAACTTGCTTAGGAAGACGGACCCCCCAGCTCAGCTTGCTTAGGAAGACTACTGACCCCCCAGCTCAGCTTGCTTAGGAAGACGGACCCCCCTGCCTCTGCTTACTTAGGAAGACGGACCCCCCTGCCTCTGCTTACTTAGGAAGACGGACCCCCCTGCCTCTGCTTGCTTAGGAAGACGGACCCCCTGCCTCTGCTTACTTAGGAAGACGGACCCCCCTGCCTCTGCTTACTTAGGAAGACGGACCCCCCTGCCTCTGCTTACTTAGGAAGACGGACCCCCCTGCCTCTGCTTACTTAGGAAGACGGACCCCCCTGCCTCTGCTTGCTTAGGAAGACGGACCCCCTGCCTCTGCTTACTTAGGAAGACGGACCCCCCTGCCTCTGCTTACTTAGGAAGACGGACCCCCCTGCCTCTGCTTACTTAGGAAGACGGACCCCCCTGCCTCTGCTTGCTTAGGAAGACGGACCCCCTGCCTCTGCTTACTTAGGAAGACTGACCCCCCTGCCTCTGCTTGCTTAGGAAGACAGACCCCCTCTACCTCTGCTTGCTTAGGAAGACAGACCCCCTCGCCTCTGCTTGCTTAGGGAGACGGACCCCCTCGCCTCTGCTTGCTTAGGGAGACGGACCCCCCGCCTCTGCTTGCTTAGGGAGACGGACCCCCCGCCTCTGCTTGCTTAGGGAGACGGACCCCCCGCCTCTGCTTGCTTAGGGAGACGGACCCCCCGCCTCTGCTTGCTTAGACAGACCCCCCCGCCTCTGCTTGCTTAGGAAGACGGACCCCCCGCCTCTGCTTGCTTAGGAAGACAGACCCCCCCCCCCTTGCCTCTGCTTGCTTAGGAAGACAGACCCCCCCCCCCTTGCCTCTGCTTGCTTAGGAAGACAGACCCCCCCCCCCGCCTCTGCTTGCTTAGGAAGACAGACCCCCCCCCGCCTCTGCTTGCTTAGGAAGACAGACCCCCCCCCCCCCCCCGCCTCTGCTTGCTTAGGAAGACAGACCCCCCCCCCCCCCGCCTCTGCTTGCTTAGGAAGACTGACCCCCCCCCCCCCCGCACCTCTCCTTAGCCTCCCCAATCGGGGTGCCCCCGGGGAAAGGACCAAAACCCAAGATAGTCCAAATCAGAGCTGGGACCCGTATGGCCTGTGTGAATGTTTTATTACCCGCTCCTGTGGCAGAGCCCGGAGACGTCCCACTTTTTCTTTAGTCCTCCATTCGGCCCTCGGCATCCCGAGCAGCGCAGTAATGAGCCTCCTCGGCGCTCGCTCTCCGATAGAAGTGTCTGCGCGTATCGTTGGCTAATGCATCACAAATCTGCTGACACGCTCACCCCGCGGCGGCGATAATCGGGCAGAGATGTACCTAATGCACTCCATCAATGCTCTCTGCATACGGAAGCTGCTACGAGCGGGGGCGCGCACTGTGCGCCAGCCCAGGGGTCACCTGCCCATCGCCGTTTATTGTGCGTAATTATCAAAGCAATGTGCTGGGCCCAGCAGGGGTCGGATGGTAATGTGAAAGCGCCTTTTCGAGAAATGGATTGCGCTCTCCCGGCACTCTCCTTCTATGCTCGCATCGGCCTGTGCAGCTGCGTGCTCGCCATCGAAGCTTCAGAGTGCAGGGAAGCGCCATTTTCGTCGCATGTAATTGCCTGACTAGCAAATACAATACACCTGGAGGGCGATGAACTCGGCAAATTGTAGGCATGTCGTCTTATCGATTATGCCGGCAATTAATATGCACTTCCCACAATGCATTTCAACTTGGGTCTTTTTTATTGCTATATATTTCAAGGCTCGCAATTAGAATAGATGGCAAGACTACAATAGGCATTAGAAGTGATGACAGTTGGGTTATCCGCCACCAGGTGGCGCCAGTTACTGCAAGATCCAGAGCTGTAACTCCTCCCGGCCCCCTATAAAATGAGCTCTCTCATTCCCAGAATTCATCTTGCAGTACTGCTGCGAGGATCGTCTGGAATACTCTCTCTGGATACGGCGGCTGAGCGGGGCATTTTAAGCCTGTCAGCCGCTGCACCCCTATTGCCGCTGTCCCCGTGGACCCACTTATGCCTCCAGCCTCGGCTGACGGGACAAGTTGAAGGTAGGGAGAACGTCGGGGTCAGGGGTTCACAGAGCTAGGCTCTGGGCCGCAGACCCTCTCCCATAGGCGATGGTGAGCCTATTTGGGGGGGGGGGACCACATAAATTACCCGGGTTTCCCTCGTCTGTGCCCACAAGCTTTATTTTCATTGTGGTGTTCATGCTGTACTCCACCTTTTTTGCCTCCTGTTTTTCTTTTTACTTATTTGTTTTTACTGCTGGCAGTCTTGGATACTCACCTTCCCTCGTTCCCTCGCCTCTTCTCCTTCCCCTCCATCTTGTGAGGGGGGGTCAGGGGTAGCGCTCTCGGGGCCTTCTCGCGCTGCCACCTCCGCGGCCTCTGTGTCGGGGCGCGCTGCGCTCCACGTCGGGGGGTCCCTGCGTGGGCCTCCCTTATTTTCTAAGGTCTCTTGGCGCTTCTGCAGCGGGGGGAAGGCGGGTCGCACAATAATGCGTTTTGCATCACGGCTCGCAGCCCGCCCCTCGAGGTTCGTGTGGGCTGTGTTCGGGCGCCATTTTAGGCTGTGCTCTGCCTTCTGTGGACCCTGCGAGGGTCCCCGTCGTGGTGACAGACTTCATTGGTCTTCCTCTGTGTTCAGCCGTTTTGCCTGCCATCCGGATCCTGGCCCCCTCATCGCCGGTCAGGTTCCGGGACTCTCTCTTTTTATATGTTGTTTTTTTGTGGTGCATGTGCTGTGGGATGCTCATGAATCCTTCCGATTGTGTCTACTAGGTGGGCTCCCCTTGCCAGCTGAGGGTTGTGGTTCCTCCCGGTCTCCTACCACCCCCCTCTCTCTCTCTCTCCGCACCCTCCTCCCTTAACAGGGATCATAAAAAGAGGGACTAAATTGGGGATCGATCAGGTTTGGGCCGTTGTAACCTGCGTTTTTTTTCTCTATAATCGCCATAATGGAGGCTTCTGAAGATAGTGAGTTAGGGGCCCCATCTGGGCGGGCGAAGCTCTGCCCTGTGTGCGGTACCAGCCCCCTGGGCGGACTCAGCACGGTTTGTGTCACTTGCGCTGGGAGCGTACTTTTGTTAGGGCGGGCGTCCCTGCCCCTAGCCCTCTTTTACCTGCGGCCTCGCCAACGCCCCCACTGCTGCATTCAGCCCTCAGCGAGGGGGAAGCCAGCAGGGGTCGTAACCCGATTTGGCACACCGGGTAATAAAAAAAAAAACATGGAGGAGGGGCCAGCCTGGAGTGATAGTTATCTTGCACGCTACTGGGAAGGCCATGAGTAAGAAGCGGCACATCGAGCCTGGTTACTCGGATTTTGCTGATGATAACCTTTTCGGAGGTCGGGACTTCATGGAGGAGGGTGAGTTGTTTAATGACTCCGTTGCCTCAGGGGATCGGTCGGTCGGCTATGACAGAGAGTCTGGTTCCTCATCGGATGAGTGTATGTGGCTCCCTGGCGACAAGGAGAAGTTGCTGTCTTCTGTGTTTGAGACCTTGCATATTGTCCCTCTTATAACGTCTAAGAGGAAGCCGGGTGATTTATTTTGGCCTGAGAGACAGAGGCTCGTCTTCCCTGAGCAGGCCCACTTTTCCAATATGGTGTTTAAGGAATGGGAAAGACCTAATTGCCATCGGTGCCTAAGGGCCTGGACAAGCGGTATCCCTTCCCTGAGGAGCTGGTCCACCTCTGGTCCCGTCCCCCCGCTGTGTCGGGGTTATCTAACACTACGGTTATGCCGTCACCCGATACTGCTTACTTGCGCGACCCTGCTGACAGGCGCATGGATCAGCTGCCTTGTCATGCGTTCACTTTTGTGGGTGCTGGGCTTCGCCCTGTCTGTGCCACGGTCATTGTCTCATTGGCCGTCAAGAAGAAGGTGAGACGCCTTGTTGATGTTGCCAAGTCTCGCAAGCGGGTGGAGGAGTACAAAGACCTCAAAGCCTGTGTCGATTTTATTGCCTTTGTAGTCTCGGCTATGGACGATAGTGTCCGGCTTGGCACCAGGGCTTCGGCCCTGCTTATTGCGCTTCGTCGCTCGCTCTGGCTGCGGCAGTGGTCGGCTGACGCGGCGGCCAAGAAGTTCCTCACTAGTATCCTCTTCCTGGGGCTCAGATTATTCGGGGAGCGGCTGGACCTTCTGGCCAAGGATGAAAGACTCCCTCAGCGACAGAAGCCTGCACGGCCCTTTCAGGGTTCTTCTGCCTATCGCTCCTTTCGAGGAGGAAGAGGCTCTTCATTTTCAGGTGGCCGCAGAGATTCCTGGGGACAAGGTAGGTCTCGCACTAAATCCAACCCCCCTGCCATCCGGGTGGGGGGACAGCTTCTGCTATTTGCTCACATCTGGAAACGGCACATCTCGGATCGGTGGATTCAGGAGGTGGTTTTCTCCGGGTTCAAAATAGAGCTGGCAGTTTGTCCGCCCTCAAGATTTCTTCGGTCGCGGATCTCCTGGAACGCATTGACGGCACAGGGCCTAAGGATGGCCGTTCAGAGCCTTCTACTATCAGGTGTGATTTGCCCCGTGCCTCACCAGGAACGGGGTCGAGGGTTCTACTCCAATCTGTTCACGGTGCCCAAGAAGGACTGAACGCTGCGACCTATCCTGGATCTGAAGGGTCTCAACAAGTTTGTCAGAATCAGACATTTCCGCATGGACACCTTGCAGTCCGCTGTGGGCTGGCTTCTGCCCGGCGACTTCATGACCATGTTGGACATCAAGGATGCTTATCTGCACATCCTGGTTTTTCAGGGACATCAGAAGTTCCTGGGGTTTGCGCTGGAGGATCAGCATTACCAGTTTGTGGCACTGCCGTTCGAGATAGCCTCAGCTCCCTGTGTGTTCACCAAGGTGCTGGCGGGCATCATGGCCATCCTGATGAACCGGGGCATTTGTGTTCTTCCTTATCTGGACGATTTGCTGATTGCAGCTCAGTCCCTTCAGCAGGCCGAGAGCGACACCCGGACGGTGTTATCCACTCTCAAGGATTTTGGATGGGTAATCAATTACCCCAAGTCTTTTATCACTCCTTCAATGGTGAGGTCCTTCCTGGGCATGACGTTGGACACCTCTCAGGTCAAGGTATTTCTGCCCCAGCAGAAGGTGGAGGGCCTCCAGACGCAGGTGCAGGCCCTACTGGCTTGTCAGCGGCCATCGATCCGTCTGGGGATGAAACTGGTGGGCCTCATGGTGTCTTGCTTCGAGGCAATGCCTTTCGCCCAGTTTAACAGGAGACCTCTTCATTTGTCTCTTCAATCTGTTGGCTGGTTGGGACCGGACGCATGAGTCCCTGGATCAGGATTTTTCACTGTCCCCCATGGTCAGACAGTCCCTCTTGTGGTGGTTGGACTCCAGAAAGATGTTGGTCTGCAAGTCCTTTCTGACTACCCTGTGGGAGATGGCTACCACGGACGCCAGTCTGACCGGCTGGGGATGTTTTTGGCAGGCGGTAAAGTTCCGGGGTCAGTGGGGGCCACAGGAGGCCCAATTACCCATCAATCTCCTGGAGCTGAGAGCGATTCGGTTGGTGCTTCTTCAATTGACTCTCCATCTAAGGGGTCGTGCGATTCAGGTCCGCTCGGACAATCAGATGGCTGTCACCTATATCAATCACCAGGGCAGGACTCGGAGGTGTCCCAGATCCTGACTTGGGCGGAGGAGAATGTTCCTTGCATCTCAGCGGTTTACATCCCCGGGGTAGAAAAACAGGAGGTAGACTCCCTGAGCAGGGGGACTTCTCGTCTGGGGGAATGGTCTCTCGGCAACAAGATCTTTCACGTTCTGTGTCTCCGCTGGGGTCAGCTGGACGTGGACCTGTTTGCGTCCAGACACAATCACAAGCTGCCAAGGTTCGTTTCCCTGTCAAGAGATCCTCTGGTCTTCACCACAGACGCTCTGGCAATTCCGTGGATGGAGTTCAGGCTCCTTTATACATTTCCTCCGTTTCCACTCCCTGTGCCGAGTGCTGCGCAAAATAACCCAGGAGGGGGTACCAACCATCCTGGTGGCTCCTCGCTGGCCGAGGCGGAGTTGGTTCATGGACATAGTTCAGATCGTTACATCATGCCCGACGACCCAGGGTTTCTCACTCGGGGATCGCTGCGGCATCCCAGTTTACAGACGCTGGCTTTGACGGCCTGGCTATTGAAACCTCAATCCTAGCGGAAAAGGGGCTGTCGGCCACGGTTGTTCAGACAATGATTCACGCGCGGAAGAAGTCTTCTTCCATGATTTGCTACAGAGTTTGGCATGCCTACATTTCTTGGTGTGAATCCAATAGTTTCCCTTGTCGCACTTTTTCTATCTTTAGGATTTTGGAATTTTTACAACACAGCTTCGACTTGGGTCTACAGCTGGGCACCCTCAAGGGCCAGGCCTTGGCCATCTTTTTCCAAAGATCCTTTGCCAATCATAGGCTGATCAGGACTTTTTTCTAAGGAGTTACCCGTGTACATCCACCGCGTAAGCCTGTATTACCGGTGTGGGATTTGAATTTGGTGCTTTCTGCTCTCCAGGGTCCTCCCTTTGAGCCTTTGTGCGACGCTTCATTGCCTATCCTGACCCTAAAGGTGGTCTTTTTGGTAGCTATCACCTCGGTGCGCCCGGTGTCGGAACTGGCCGCTCTTTGTATGAAGCCTCTTTACTTTGAGCGGCAAAGGATAAGGTGGTTTTTCACTTCAAACCTGATTTTTTTTTTTTTTTTTTTTTTTCCTAAGGTCGTTTCTCCCTTTCATCTTAACGAGGAAGTTGTTTTGCCTTTCCTGTGTCCAGAACCGTCTAATTCTAAGGAAAGGACCCTCCATGCCTTGGATGTGGTCAGAGCCATTAAGTACTACCTGGTTGCTGCTGAATCCTTCAGGAAATCGGATTCTCTCTTTGTTCTCACTGCAGGTTCTAGAAAGGGTTTGCCTCTGGCCAAGTCCACTCTCAGTAAGTGGATTAGACAGGCGGTGGTGCAGGCATACTCTTCCAAGGGGAAGGATCCCCCTTTTCGTGTTACAGCTCATTCTACTAGAGCTATTGGTGCTTCTTGGGCTTTTCAGCACCAGGCATCTGTTGAACAAGTTTGTAAGTCCGCTACCTGGTCTTCTGTTCATAACTTTTACTAAGTTTTACAAGGTTGATATTAGGGCCTCAGCTGATGCTGCTCTTTTATAGGGGGCCGGGACGAGTTACAGCTCTGGATCTTGCAGTAACTGCGCCACCTGGTGGCGGATAACCCAACTGTCATTACTTCTGGCACGACCTGGACTGGATATATTCAAAAACAATTCTACAGGTGAGTTTCACAGAATTTTATTTTGTCACCTCTATGATAGAATTTGGGGAATATACAGGTATCAAAGGGACCTCCACCAATAATCAAAATAATCTATTTAAAAGCTGGTTAATGGGTGGTATATATTATAATTTATAGTGTTGGTTGCTGTTTATTTATTTTCCAAGTGTACAGCACGGCCTGTTTCATTTCGATCATTACTTCTGGGTATTCCGCCACAAGGTTGCGCAGTTGACTGCAGAAGACTTGTGGCTCCTCCCGGCTCTTTAAAAAGGCAGGAATCACACATAGACCCCCCAGTGTTATAGTCATACTGCGAAGACCAGAAGATGGCTCTCTGTTTCGCAGGCGAGCGGGGCAACCAAGCCTGCAGCCCTGCAAGCCTATTTCCATCCGCTTCTGGAAATTAACTGCTCTTCATAATAAAGGCCGCTGCACTGTGTGTTGTGTATTTTGGCTCTTGTGTTATACCACCAATGCTTTAGAGTCGCCTACTGAATAAACACATTGTTTTGTTTTTGCAGAGGAAGTTGCCTAAGTTATCTGATGAAGATGATGATGGAGAAGAAGAGAGCCCACCAGCTGAAGCCAAGAAAAAACCTAGAGGTTAGTAACCGATGGCAACAAACACAGAAGACGCGCTCCTCAATCACACAGGGCTAATGCAGATTTGGTTAAATAACCTATGCAAATTGTAGGTAAATAAAACTATAGCTTATATAAAAAGTTTCTCATGAATGACGGCACAGTTTTCAAAAAGTAAAAAAAAAATAGCTGTGATTAGGAAATTGGAGGAATAAAACTATAGCATCTATCGCCTTGCCTACAGTATATTCTAAGTATGTCACACACCCCGCTTCAAACATTAAATAGTTACACTTGGGTATACTCACCTCTAGGTGGCGAACTTGCAGAGAAGTCTTGAAAAACAAGCCCCTCCCGGTCTATACATACCTGGTACCTCCCATCTATTCCCCAGTGTTCTTCTCTGCAAGATGGCGACAAGACAGAAGAAAGAAGTCTCCTGCTTGCAGGTAGCCGGGGTAACACCCCGGCACCCCCCCCCCCCCCCCCGTGGTCTATTTCTGCCCGGCCTTTTGTTTAATTAGCCGCCCTGATGTCCCTGTTTGGGTTTTGAATTTGGTTCTCTCTGCTCTTCAGGCTCCTCCTTTGAGCCTTTGCAGGACATTGCTCTTTCTACTCTGACACAGAAGGTTGCCTTTTTGGTGGCCATCACTTCGGTTCGGCGTGTTTCGGAGTTGGCAGCCTCGTCGATTCAGGCTCCTTATTTTGGGAAACATCAGGACAAAGTGGTTTTTCGCTTCAAACCAGACTTTCTTCCTAAAGTGGTCTCTGCTTTTCATCTTAACCAGGACATTGTTCTTCCTTCCTTGTGTCCTAAGCCTAGGAATGACAAGGAGCGCGCTTTGCATTGTTTGGATGTGGTACGTTGTGTTAAGTGCTATTTGCGTACTACATCTCCTTTTCGTAAGACTGATGCTTATTTCGTGGTGCCCTGCGGAGCTAGGAAGGGCTTGGCTCCGGCTAAGTCTTCCATTAGCAAGTGGATTCGTCAGGCGGTGGTTGGGGCCTACTCTGCCAAAGGGAAGGATTCCCCCTTTTCGTATTACTGCTCATTCTACTCGTGCTGTTGGAGCGTCTTGGGCTTTTCAGCACCAGGCTTCTGTTGAGCAGGTTTGTAAGGCCACTACGTGGTCTTCTGTTCACACCTTTTCTAAGTTTTACAAGGTTGATGTGCGGGCCTCAGCGGATGCTGTTTTTGGCCGCAAAGTTCTGCAGGCTGCAGTGGTTTGAGTTTCTGCATTATGGCCTTGTTGGATACCCGCCCTTTCTGGACACTACTTTTGGATGTCCCAAGTGTAATTATTTAATGTTTGAAGCGGGGTGTGTGACATACTTAGAATAATACCATTTTGTGAATACTCACCTGTAAAATGGGTATTGTAAGTATGTCACACACCCCAGTTCACCCGCCCTTTTTGGTATCCTGGTTCTTTATACGGTGAAGTTTTTTCGTTTACAGTTTAAAGGTTACCAATGTTTTTTTCCTGGTACCTTGTCTTTACTGCTGTTTGAATACTGGGGAATGAGTGGGAGGTACCAGGTATGTATAGACCGGGAGGGGCTTGTTTTTCAAGACTTCTCTGCAAGTTCGCCACCTAGAGGTGAGTATACCCAAGTGTAACTATTTAATGTTTGAAGCGGGGTGTGTGACATACTTATAATACCCATTTTACAGGTGAGTATTCACAAAATGGTATTTTCTTTAAGCAAGGCAGCGGCTAATTAAACCTGGCATTTTGGCTTAAATTAACCTGTTTGTTTTCCTTTTATAAAGGGCGGCCTCCGAAATCGGCTGCGAGTCCTGCAGAGCCGCCGGCCAAGGGAAGAGGACGCGGCCGGGGCCAGAAAAAATAGCACCTTGTCATGTCTGTTTTTTATGTGTTTTTATATGTTCCTACGAAGAAAATATTGTCCAACTTTTTTCTCAGAATAAAGTTTTTAGTTGGGATATACTACAAGTGATCATCTTGAAAAGTCCGCTTAGAACGTCTTTGTCGTGTGTCCAGCAATTGCTATGCGCTTACAACGGTCGTCTGCTGCTGCCTAAAGGGACATTCGGGCGACCTGGTGGGGTATCGCACATGGAGACAGCCCCGATCAGGGTGCATTGGGGGCAAGGAAAAAAAACCCAGGATAGTCAAAATCCTGGGTTTTGCTCCGCTATAATCGTAAGCAGAGCCAAGTGGTATCAAGCGGGCTGAGTGGGTCGCTCAGCCAATCAGCATGCTAAGTTTCGATCCTGCGCTGTGGGAATGCCGGGAAGCTAACTTGCGGAATAAACACAGTGGGGCATCCCGAAGAATGATCTTTAAATTCTTAAAGGGTCACAGCACTCAACCCTGTTAGCTCACAATCAGTCCTGGGATCAGGTTCTCAATCTGGTTAAATAATGGAGGTCTGGGTCAGCACACATATGCAGAAATGCAGATGCTAAAGCTGCACCACCAAATGCCAAGGTGCCTCTGTGTAGGTGCAGTCCTAACTCTAATCTATGAGCGCCCCCTTTGGGTCATACAATGCAATAGATAAATTGGGAGAAGGTTGCCCTATATCGGTGATGGCAAAACATTTAGGGAGGCTGACTGGCCAAACTGCAGCCCAAAACTTTATATTCTAAGTATGTCACACACCCCGCTTCAAGATATCCATAACACGTGGGTAATACCGACCTGAGGAGGGCGTCCTGCAGAGATGATAGGGAAAAAGAAAGCCCCTCCCGGTCCATAAATACCTGGGACCTCCCACTCATTACCCAGTCTTTCATCTCTGCAGACGGCGAGCAAGTCAGAAGATGATGCCTCCTCCTTGCACAGGGGGACTTGAGGTAGCCGGGATTATTCCCGGCCCGCGTTTTATTCTATTTCCGCCCAGATGCCACTTATCCTTACTTTACATGCCTCCCAGCCTTGGCTGAGGTCTGGGCGACGGTAGAATGGCACATTAGGTGCTCAGGAGCTAAGCTCCACCGTGAGACCCTGTATCAGAGGGTAGGCGGTGATCCGGGCTGGTGACCCCGGTTTGGGATGCCCTGTCCCTCTGCCTTTTCACCCCAGGTATGTTCCCCTCTCCGGATGCCCTTCTCCTCGAGGGGGGGGGGGGGGGGTGAGGGCCCACTTTTTTAGTAGTAGTGTTTAGGCATGAGGTGTTTTTGTGATACTTTGTGTTTTTTCACTGTTAGCTGGGCAGCCACCGTGGGCTGGGCTCTTTATGCTGGTACAGCTGAGGAGATCTCTCTCCTCAGCTGACACTGGTGGCGGCGGGACCGGGCGCAGGCACGTCGCTGCGGGCCGCACGTCTTATGCCTCTTTCTGGTTCTGGCGCCGCGGCCATTGATATTGCCGCGGCGCCGGTTCCCTGTCAGGTGCGGTGCCCCTTCACATGCTGCGGGGGGGGGGGGGGGCGCGGGGTCGGGCGCTGAGCGCCGTCGCCGCCCGTCCTCCCCGCCTGTCATCCGCTGTGTTACCGGCGCCGCAGCCTCTGTCATCGCTGCGGCGCCGGTTCTCGCTGGGGCTTAGCCTGTGAGGGGATCTCTCCCCTCACCATGTTAGTATAGGGGGCGGGGCAGGGCTTTCGGCGGGCTGCCGAGGCCCGCCCCCGTTAGGCTGGCGCCACTGCGGAGCCTGGCTGTGAATGGAGGGGGGGCGGGGCCACGCACGATCGCGCTCTCCCGTGCTGGCCACGCCCCCTTCTTCTCTCAGACCCCTTGCTGCGGCTTCTGGCTCCTGGAGGTGCGGTCGCCATCTTAACTGGCAGGAACTGTGAGTGGCCCTGTGGGCCCCATTCTTATTACTGCTTCCCTTTTTTGTACATGTATTTATTGCTGTCCATATTGTGTCTTGCAGGTAGACCTTCATTGGGTTAGGGGGTTTTCTCCCGGTCCTAGGGTCCCTGGGTTAAATTTACCTTATTCAAATCCTCCCACTTGGGACATTAAAGGGGCATCCCGGGTTGCGTAATTCCCCCGGTCATAGCGACTGCACATAAGTTCACCATATGGAGGCATCCCCGGATACTGGGCTCGGGATCCCCTCGGGGCAATTCCGGAAGTGTATGTTGTGTGGGGTATCCATTACTGGGGACGATGTACTTCTGTGTATACCCTGTGCACAGCAAACTATTACGCGGCAGTCCGGATCCCAGGCTTCTGGGTCAGCACCGCCGGTCGCTTCCTCTCCTCCTCCCAGCTTGATACGCACCCCGTGTGACCTTGTCATGGGTGGGGAGCTGCAATCTGAGATGTGCGCCAGATTGGCCAACCTTGAAAAATTGATCTCCAGTTCGGTCGCCCGTAAGGCTCCGGCCAAGAGAAAGCACTTGTTGCCAGCTCTGCCGGTGGATGACCTTGATGATTTTAATAATCTAGATTACTCTGATTATTCCCCGCTGGAGGAAGGGGAGGTTTATGAGGATTCTGATAATTCTGACGATCAGCAGTTTGTTGACGCTGAGCTTGGGGACTTGGGGAGATCTTCGGATACTCCTAACGCTCTGGCTCAAATGTTTGAGGTTTTGGCTATTTCTCCTCCTGAGGAGGCTCCGCAGCAGAAGGGTGAGTTTTTCGAGGAATCCAGGCCACGCTTGGAATTTCCTAATCAAAAGCATTTTGACAAAATTATTGCTAAGGAATGGGACAGGCCGGCTCGGCTCCCTGGTATTCCTCAGGGGTGGGATAAGAAGTATCCCTTCCCTTCGGATACCGTTAAGCGTTGGGCATCCCCCCCCGAGGTGGATGCACCGGTTTTGGGGTTGTCCAACACTTCTGTGTTAAATAATCCCGATTGTTCCACCCTCAAAGACGGAGAGGACAAACGCATTGACCAGATGGCGTGTCACGGCTTTGCCAGCGTCGGGTCAGCCATGCGGCCTGTTTGTGCTTCGGCGCTGATGGTGGTGGCTGCCAGGTCCGTGGTCAGGGACCTGTTGACGTCTTCCGGGCTCCGTCCGGGTAGTGACGAGTTCCTTGCCCTTAAAGGTGTGAGTTGTTTTTGTCATTTGTTTTAGCCGCCTTGGATGACACCTTGATGATGTGTGGTAGGACGTCGGCTCTGCTCGTGACTATTCGGCGGTCGGTTTGGTTGCGCCAGTGGGCGGCCGATTTTATGTCCAAAAAGTCGCTGATGGCTCTACCTTTTGTTGGATTGCGGCTCTTTGGAGAGAAATTGGATTCTGTCACCAAGGGTGGTAGGTTACCTCAACGCAAGAAACAACGCCGTCCCTTTCGGGGGACGCCTTCCTTTACCCCTTCCTTTCGGGGGGCCAGATCTGGCAGGGGATTTGCTTTCCCCTCCTCTAGAGGAGATTCCGGGAATAGGGGCAGAGGACGTGCCCGTCCAGGTTACAGTTGGGGCTCCAAGCCCAAACCTGCAGTTAAGCCAGCTCAGCAATGAGGGGGCGCCCTCACCCATGCGGGTGGGGGGACGGCTGCGACACTTCTCCCAGGTCTGGAATCAGGAGGTCTCGGACAGATGGATCCGGGAAGTGGTGTCTTCCGGTTACAAGCTGGAGTTCGAGCTCCGGCCCCCTCACAGATTTTTCAGGTCTCGGGTGCCTTCGGAACCTCTGGCTGCACAGGGACTCCTGGTGGCAGTGGAGAATCTTCTGGACTTGGCTGTCATTTGCCCAGTGCCCTCCTCAGACCAGGGCAGGGGTTTTTATTCCAATCTGTTCACGGTACCCAAGAAGGACGGATCGGTCCGACCCATCTTGGATCTGAAGTTTCTCAACAGGTTCATCCGGCCGCGGAAATTCCGCATGGAAACACTGCGTTCGGCTATCCACTCTCTTCGTCAGGGAGACTTTCTGACGTCCATAGACATCAAGGACGCTTACTGCACGTTCCGATTTTTCCAGCACACCAGAGGTTTCTCAGGTTCGTGGTGGAGGATCGGCATTTTCAGTTTGTGGCACTCCCTTTCGGTCTTACCTCGGCTCCTCGGGTGTTCACCAAGGTGCTGGCGGGGGTGATGGCTCTACTCAGGGTTCAGGGTATCCGCATCGTGCCCTATTTGGACGATCTTCTGATTATGGCTTCTTCCTTCAACCAAGCGGAGTTGGACACCAGAACGGTGGTATCCACTCTGGAGAGGTTCGGTTGGGTGATCAACTACCCCAAGTCATCTTTCTCCGTCCAGGGTAGTGACCTTTCTGGGAATATCTCTGGATACTTCGCAGGCCAGGGTGTTTCTGCCCCAGGCCAAGGTTCTTTTGATTCAGGAGTTGGTTTGGCTTCTCTTGTCGGCCCCTCGTCCGGCCATCCGGCTAGGGATGAGGCTGGTGGGGTTGATGGTGGCCTCATTCGAGGCAGTTCCCTTTGCGCAGTTTCACACAAGGATGCTCCAGCTTCATCTGTTGACGGTTTGGGACAAGTCTCCACTATCGTTGGATCAGTCCTTCCAGATGACCCCCCCGAGTTCGTCGATCCCTGCAATGGTGGCTGGGGTCTGTCAATCTGTTGAAGGGCAGATCTTTTCTGGCGCCGTGTTGGGAGACAGTCACCACGGATGCCAGTCTATCAGGTTTGGGGGGTGTTCTAAGGACCTCCAGTTTCAGGGTCTGTGGGGCCCGCAGGAGGCTCACGAGCCCATCAATGTTCTGGAATTGAGAGCCATCAGGTTGGTTCTGTTTCGCTTGACTCATCAGTTGCGGGGCCTGCCAGTTCAGGTTCGGTCGGACAACCGGACGGCGGTTGCTTACATCAATCACCAGGGAGGGACTCGCAGCAGGAGTGCCCTCAGGGAAGTGTCTTTGATTCTGGACTGGGCGGAGAGCCACGTCCCGTATATCTCAGCAGTCTACATTCCGGGAGTGGAGAACACGGAGGCGGACTCTCTGAGCAGGGCCTCCTCTCGTCAGGGGGAGTGGTCTCTCAGTCCTCAGGTGTTTCGCTCGATTTGCCTCAGGTGGGGGTTCCCGGCGGTGGACCTCTTTGCCTCTTGTCACAATCACAAGCTTCCGGTATTTGTGTCTCTCTCGCAGGATCCACTGGCTCTGGCGGTGGATGCCATGTCTCTGAACTGGAGGGATCTGGGGTTTCTTTACCTGTTCCCTCCGTTTCCAATGGTAGCCAGAGTGGTGCGCAAGCTGGTCCTGGAGGGCGCGTCGGCGATTCTGGTGGCACCAAGTGGCCAAGGCAGGTTTGGTTCGCAGACCTGGTAAGACTGGCAAAGGATCAGTTCGTTCTGCCTCTGCTGCCGGACCTGCTCACCCAGGGTCGGCTACGCTATCCCAATTTACCATCGCTGGCTTTGACGGCGTGGCTGCTGAAACCTCCATCTTGAAGGAGGAAGGTCTTTCTGATGCGGTGATTCAGACTCTTATTAGCGCCAGGAAGCGGTCTTCCTCTACCGTTTACTATAGGGCCTGGAGGTCCTATATTGACTGGTGTGAAGGTAGGTCTTTCCCGTGTAGGGAGTTTTCCATTTCCAGGGTTCTGGAGTTTCTTCAACATGGTCTGGATCTGGGGCTCCAGCTCAGTACCTTGAAGGGGCAGGTTTCTGCCCTGGCGGTGTTCTTTCAAAGGTCCTTTGCACTTCATCCCTTGGTCAAGACTTTTTTCCAAGGGGTTACGCATGTTTGACCCCCTAGGAAGCCCTTGGTTCCAGTTTGGGATTTGAACCTGGTTCTTTCTGCTCTTCAGGGTCCCCCTTTTGAGCCTTTGAATGAGGTTGCTTTGTCTTCACTTACTCAAAAGGTGGCGTTTTTGGTGGCTATCACTTCGGTTAGGCGTGTTTCTGAGTTGGCAGCTTTGTCCATTAAAGCTCCGTACTTCGAAAGGCATCAGGACAAGGTTGTCTTTCGTTTCAAGCCGGATTTTCTTCCTAAGGTGGTTTCTGCCTTTCATCTGAATCAGGACATTGTTCTGCCTCCTCTATGTCCTAATCCTAGCAATGACAAGGAAAGGGCTCTGCATTCCTTGGATGTTGTTCGCGTTGTGAAATACTATCTGGTGATTGCGTCTTCCTTTCGTAAGACTGATGCCTTTTTTGTGGTGCCCTCTGGGCCTAGGAAAGGTTTGGCACCTGCCAAGTCTTCCATTAGTAAATGGATTCGTCAGGCCATCATTGGGGCCTATTCTGCTAAGGGGAGGAGTCCCCCTTTTCGTGTTACTGCTCATTCTACTCGTGTGGTTGGAGCGTCCTGGGCTTTTCAGCACCAGGCCTCTGTTGAGCAAGTTTGTAAGGCCGCTACTTGGTCCTCTGTTCACACTTTTTCCAAGTTTTACAAGGTTGATGTTCGGGCCTCAGCGGATGCTGTTTTTGGCCGCAAAGTTCTGCAAGCTGTTGTGGTTTAAGTTGTGCCTTGTTGCCTTGTTTTGGATCCCCGCCCTTTTATGGACACTGCTATTGGATGTCCCACGTGTTATGGATATCTTGAAGCGGGGTGTGTGACATACTTTGAATAATACCATTTTGTGAAATACTCACCTGTAAAATGGGTATTATAAGTATGTCACACACCCCGCTTCACCCGCCCTTTTTGTATTCTGGATCCTTTGTATTGTGAACTTTGCGTTGCTTTGGTTTATATTGTCCTCTTCCTGGTTCCTTACCTTACTGCTTTATTTATACTGGGTAATGAGTGGGAGGTCCCAGGTATTTATCGACCGGGAGGGGCTTTCTTTTTCCCTATCATCTCTGCAGGACGCCCTCTTCAGGTCGGTATTACCCACGTGTTATGGATATCTTGAAGCGGGGTGTGTGACATACTTAGAATACCCATTTTACAGGTGAGTATTTCACAAAATGGTATTTTAAAGTGGACCAAAACCCAGGATTTTTACTATCCTGGGTTTTGGTTTTACCCGCTGTGTGAAACCTCCCAGGTTGCCTGATCTCACCTTTCCCTGGTCCTACGGCGCTTGCACAGCCCTCTCGTCCAGTCGGTGCGCTCGGATCCGCTCCCACTCCTTCGGTGAGGGGATGCAAGCGAGCTGGCGGCCACGCTACCCTTTAACAAGGAGCCTGCCATTCACTAATGCCTGGCGCATGCACACTCCCTGCTTAAAGGGATAGCAGGAATGCGGCCGCTGTACTGGCATGTGCCGTTGGACGGGGAAAGAAGGTGAGTTTCCCGGCTACCTAGTGGTTTCACACAGTGGGGCATCCTGATTCTGGATGCCCCGGGGGGGGGAGGGAATCCCCCCTTGGAATCTTATAGATTTCAGGGCTGTTGGGGTGTGGGTTTTGGTCCAATTTAAGTGCCAACCTGATGGCTGTGGTGCCAGGGGGGAGATAAAAAAAGGAAGTGTGACGGTGCCCACAGAGAGGGCTCTTTGAGCGCTGCCTCTGGCACAGGTGCTGTAAGTTGGGCACCCCTGCCCTTTACCTTCTAGTGCAGCACATAGGAAGGGAGTGTCCAAAGCCTCCCCTCATACAGCTCTAGACCCCCCACCCCATGTGCTTGTACAGAATGAAAAGATGAAGGAGCGGCAGCCTCTCAGACCAATTTATATCTAACCAGGGAGGAGTGTGTGAGCAGGGCAATTAAAAATTACAATCACATCTGTGATTTGTGGATACCCCCAAAGTCCTGGCCCATCTCTTGGAGGTTCTGGATATTTCCCCACCAGCGGAGGCCCCTCCGAAGAAGGGGGAATTCTTTGGGTCATCTAAGTTGGAGTTCCCAAATCAGGATCATTTTGATAACATGATTCTTAGAGAATGGGAGAAGCCGAGTCGGCTTCCCGGTGTCCCGCAGGGATGTGATAGGAAATACAATTCTGTGAAATACTCACCTGTAGAATTGGTATTATACGTATACAGTACGTCCTGCTCCAGATATAATACTTACACTTGGGTAATCCTCCGCCAGATGGCGCTGTGCACTGCAGACATGCAAAAACAGGCTCCTCCCGGCCCTTCATATACCCAGGGACCTCCCACAAATCCCCAGCATTGAAAAGCAGTGAAAAAGAAGCCGGGAGAAACTAACCACCAAAAACTGGTAATAACAACAACAATCATCACCATACAGGGGATCCAGAATAATGCAAAAACCAGGGTGGGGTACTGTATACGTATAATACCAATTCTACAGGTGAGTATTTCACAGAATTGTATTATTCTAAGTATACAGTACGTCCTGCTCCAGATATAATACTTACACTTGGGACATCCAATAGCAGTGTCCATAAAAGTAGGGTGGGATCCCCAACAAAAAAGGCAACAGCAGGCAGTTTAAACTACTGCCGATTGCAAAACCTTGCGGCCAAACACAGCATCAGCTGAGGCCCTAACATCAACCTTGTAAAACTTTGCAAAGGTATGAACAGAAGACCAAGTAGCGGCCTTGCAAACTTGTTCAACAGAAGCCTGGTGCTGGAAGGCCCAAGAGGCCCCAATAGCACGAGTGGAATGAGCAGTAAGACGGAAAGGGGGACTCTTCCCCTTAGCAGAATAGGCCTGAATCACAGCCTGACAAATCCATTTGCTGATAGTAGACTTGGCAGGAGCCAAACCCTTCCTAGGCCCAGAAGGCACAACGAAGAGAGCATCAGTTTTCCTGAAGGCCGCAGTGACTACCAGGTAATACTTCAAGCACCTGACTACGTCCAAGGAATGCAGAACCCTCTCCTTGTCGTTGCTAGGATTGGGACACAATGAAGGAAGAACAATATCCTGATTCAAATGAAAAGCAGACACAACCTTAGGCAGAAAATCTGGTTTGAAGCGGAACACCACCTTGTCCTGGTGCCTCTCATAGTACGGAGGCTGAATAGATAGAGCAGCCAGCTCAGACACACGCCTAACCGGAGAAATAGCCACCAAAAAGACAACCTTGAGCGTAAGAACAGTGAGAGCAGCATCATGAATAGGCTCAAAGGGGGCACCCTGCAAGGCAGATAAAACCAAGTTCAAATCCCAGACGGGGACCATAGGTTTACGAGGGGGACGCACATGAGTGACCCCCTGAAAGAATGTCTTAAGTGATGCTGAGCAAAGGACTTCTGAAAGAAGACGGACAGGGCAGAAACCTGACCCTTCAGAGTACTGAGTTTTAGACCTAACGCCAAGCCATGCTGTAAGAACTCCAGAACCATAGGGACTGAGAATTCCCTACAGGGAAGAGACCTAGACTCACCAGTCAATGTAGGTACGCCATACTCTATAATAGATAGCAGAAGAAGTCTTCTTCCTAGCCTGCACCATAGTGCCTACCACAGAGGCAGACAAACCCTTCTCCATCAAGATGGAGGTTTCAGCAGCCAAGCCGTCAAAGCCGTGTAAATTGGGATGGCGTAAGGAGCCCTGAATTAGCAGATCTGGCACCCCTGGCAGGTCGAACTGGTCTACTGCCATTTGAACCACGTCTGCGAACCACACTCTTCTTGGCCACCTGGGGGCCACTAGAATCACAGGTACCCCTTCCAGAGCAATCTTGCACAGAACCCTGCCCAGCAGGGGGAATGGTGGTAACACATACAGGAGCCGAAACTCCCAGCATGACATGGACAGGGCATCCGTGGCCAAGGCCAGAGGATCCTGAGACAGGGATACGAAGGCCGGGAGCTTGTGATTGTGACGGGATGCAAACAGGTCCACATCCGGTAGACCCCCAACGGTGACACAGGGACTGGAATACCCTGTTGCAGAGGGACCACTCCCCCTGACGGGACGACCCCCTGCTCAGAGCATCTGCTAGCAGATTCTCCGCCCCCGGAATGTACACAGCCGAGATGCATTGGACATTGGCCTCCGCCCATGTCAGAATCTGCGATACCTCCTGGAGGGCACCCTTGCTCCGGGTCCCTCCCTGATGGCTGATGTAGGCAACCGCCGTTCTGTTGTCCGAGCGTACCTGGACCGACAGACCCCTCAGATGTTGGGTCAACCGTTCCAGAACCAACCTGACTGCCCGCAATTCCAGAATGTTGATGGGTAAATGGGCCTCCTGAGGGCCCCACCTCCCCTGGAAGTGCAGGGACTTCCAAAATCCCCCCCAACCTGACAGACTGGCATCTGTTGTGACAGTTTCCCAGGGGGGGCCAGAAAAGACCTTCCCCCTAGCAAGTTCCTGTGGTCCAGCCACCACGCAAGGGACTGTCTGACCGAGGGGGGAAGCACACAGACCTCGTTCAAGGACGCTGGGTTCTTGTCCCATACTGACAGAAGGTGAAGCTGCAGAGGTCTCAAATGGAACTGGGCAAAGGGCACCGCCTCGAAGCTCGCCACCATCAAGCCCACCAGCTGCATTCCCTGCAGGATGGAGGGCTGTGGGCACGAGAGCAGGAACCTTGCCTGCGCAGTCAGAGCTTCCACCTTCTGTAGAGGAAGGAATGTCCTTGACTGAACCGTATCCAGAATCATTCCCAGGAACGGAGTCACCGAGGAGGGGGACAGAGAAGACTTGGGGTAATTGACCACCCAGCCGAAGAACTCCAGGGTGGACACTACCAGCCGAGTGTCCAACTCTGCCTGTCGCAGAGACCGAGAGGTGATGAGTATATCGTCCAGGTAGGGTAGCACGCGTATGCCCCTTAGCCTTAACAGGGACATAACACCTGCCAGCACCTTGGTGAACACCCTGGGAGCCGAAATGAAGCCGAATGGCAAGGCCACAAATTGGTAATGCTGATCTTTCAGTGCAAATCTGAGAAACCTTTGGTGTCCTGGAAACACCGGGACGTGAAGGTAAGCATCCTTGATGTCTACGGACGTCATAAAGTCCCCTGGGCGTAGAGAGCCGATGGCCGAGCGCAGTGTTTCCATACGAAAGTGCCTGTTCTTGACAAATTTGTTGAGGATTTTTAAATCCAGAATGGGCCTGACTGACCCATCCTTCTTGGGTACTGTGAAAAGGTTGGAATAGAACCCCATGCCCCTGTCTCCTAAGGGGACCTTGCAAATGACCCAGAGATCCAGGAGACCCTGCACGGCCAGCAGCAAGACCTGAGCTGAGGCAGGGTCCTGAGGAATCCGGGACCCAATGAATCTGGTGGGGGGCCGTACAGCAAATTCTATCTTGTAGCCGGAGGAAACTACCTCCTGAATCCACCGGTCTGAGACGTGTCGCCTCCAGACATGCTCGAAGTGCTGCAGACGTCCCCCCCACCCTGACGGGCGAGGGCGCCCCTTCATGCCTGAGGGGTCTGGGGGGGGGGGGCTTTGGGCTTGGACCCCCAGGAGGAACCAGGACGGCGTCCTCTGTTCCTGTGCCAGGAATCTGCGCGGGACCCAGCGAAGGACACTCCTCTTCCCTGTTTAGCCCCGCGGTAGGGGGTTGAAAGGGTGCCCTGGCCTCGAAAAGGGCCGAGACTGCCGCCTGCACTGGGGTAACTTGCCCCCTTTGGCGAAGAGATCTAGACGGTCCCCAAACAGGCGCAGCCCCTTAAATGGAAGCCCAGTAAGGGCTTAGCAGCATTGTCAGCAGCCCACTGGCGCAACCAAACCGCGCGGCGTATAGCTACCGCCAGGGCAGAAGATCTGGCACACATTCTAATAGCATCGTCCGATGCAGACACATCACAGTTAGACAGTGCATTGATAGTATCAGGTGGCAACTCATCTGTGCCATCGAGTGTATTCCTGACCATGGCCCTGAGCGCTACTGCCGTGATGGCCAAGGCGCAAACCGGGCGCAAAGTCGCTCCCCCAAATGCAAAGGCATGGCATGCCAATTGGTCAATACGCCGGTCCTCAGAGTCCCGCAGCGTAGTAGTGTCGGGGGAGTGCATAATAGAGGTGTTGGACAACCCTAGAATAGGCGCATCGACCTCGGGGGGGGGGCGATGACCAGCACTTAACCAAGTCAGCAGGGAAGGGATACTTCCTATCCACACTCTTAGGGATCCCAGGAAATCTACTGGGATGTTCCCATTCTTTAAGCACGAGGCTATTGAAATGGGTTTGCTTGGGAAATTCAAGACGAGCCTTAGCAGTATGAAAAAGGTCACCCCTTTGCCTGGGAGCCGCAGCAGGGGGAGAGAGGGACAAAACCTCAAAGATCTGAACCAACAGTCTGCCAATGTCATCCGAGACCCAGTGCTCGGACCCAGACTCGTCATGACCCCTTGACTCCTCGTCATATGACCCTGAGTCAGAAAACAGTTCCCCCTCGTCCGAGGGAGTATGGCCGTAAGGATGCAACAATTCATCAGATTCCATAGGGAAAAGAGCAGAGTCAGGGGTTAAATGCCGCCTCTTTGCGGTGGCCTTATGCGCTAATGAGCTAGCAAGCAATTTTTCAACACTGGTCAGTCTAGCAGCCATATCAGGATGAGAATCCCCGCTTGTGTTGGGGGTTAGACTCAGGCTTGGGGGAGTAGGTGAAGTGAGGCGAGGTGCAGGCCCAGCCACGGAAGGGGCGGGAAGGACCGATAGCGCCTGCTGTGCACAAGGAACACAGACCCGTGCATTGTCACCACTGCTAGGTAATACCCCACAAGCTACACACAGCCGGGCTTGTCCCGAAGGAACCCCGTTCACAATATCCTGAGATGCCTCCATATGGTGATTAATAGGCACAATAGGCCAGTAGGCATTGACGCTGTAAGCTACCCTGGATGCCCCAATAACCCGTGGGGAAGTGGGAGTAAATTTAATAGTCTCAACCGGGAGCTACACCGGGCCGGGAGAAGCCACCGGAATCCACGGTCTGAAAGACATAAAGGGAACAAGGATGTCAGAGCCATGCGCAAGGAAGTATAAAAGGTAATATAAAGCTGCCCGCGAGGGCACTTACAGACAGAGGGGGGGGAGGACGGTCTTCACCACACGCGCGCGAGTAAAAAATGGCGCCAAGCGAACCTCGAAGGGCGGGCTAGAGCTAACCGTGACGCGGAGCGTGCCAAACCAGGGCCCCGCCCCCCCGGAGAGCGCGAAGCTCCAAAAAAGCAAAGCCAATATAGAATCAGGGCAGTGACGCCTGAAGGGAATTGATCGAGTAGATTATCTCAGCAGAGCCACTATAAACTAACAAAGAGACGCCGCAGCGTCTGCAAAGCCGCCATCGTCGTCCATTGCAATACAACCATATAGGAAAGACGCAGCGTCTACCAACACAAGGATAAAAGTAAAAGCGCGGCTCTGACACCCATTCCCAGTAAAAACACGATACTAAGGCCATAAGCGTGTAATAGGATACACTGAGGCCGCCATACTCACAGACCCCCCCCCCCTTTCTTTCCCCCCGGGCTAAGGGGGGAACGAGGGAGGATGGCGACCCTTTACGCAGGGTCCACCGCTACACAGGGCGTGGGGCAATGATGCGAGAGGGGCATTCCCTAAAGGCTCACCATCAGCCTAAACTGCCTACCCTTTGGTGGGGGACTGCGGTGGAGCATGGCTCCGTTAAGCACGCGTGGTGCTGCCTACCTTCATCGACCAGCGCAGCCCAGGCTGGGAGGCACATCACAAGGAGGACAGGTGGGAGTAGTCCAACAGGGCCCAGGCTGTAATAGCCCCGCTCACCTGCGAGAGAGTGATACTTCATGTCTTCGCAGTCAGCACTGCAGAGAAATCTGGGGATTTGTGGGAGGTCCCTGGGTATATGAAAGGCCGGGAGGAGCCTGTTTTTGCATGTCTGCAGTGCACAGCGCCATCTGGCGGAGGATTACCCAAGTGTAAGTATTATATCTGGAGCAGGACGTACTGTATACTTAGAATAGTATCTCTTCCCGGCGGACGCGGTGAAGCGATGGTCTTCCCCTCCCGAGGTCGATGCGCCCTTCTTAGGGTTGTCCAACACCTCCGTTGTACATACTCCTGACGCCACTACTCTTAAGGATGGCGAGGATAAGCGCATTGATCAGATGGCATGCCATGCCTTTGCCGGTGTGGGTTCAGCCTTGCGGGCTCGGCACTCGTGGCTGTGGCTACCAGGTCTGAGGTTAGGGACATGTTAAAAGGGTCCCAACTCAACCCGGCCAGTGTTGAATTCACAGCCCTTAAGAGGTGTGAATTGTTCATGAACTTTGTGTTGGCGGCTATGGATGACACTATTATCATGTGTAGTAGAACCTCAGCTCTGCAGGTGGCCTTGCGTCGTTCGGTATGGCTACGCCAGTGGGCGGCTGACATAGAGGCCAAGAAATCACTTACAGCACTGCCCTTCCTGGGTATGCGGCTGTTTGGTGACAAATTGGATTCTGTGGTGAAAGGTGGGAAGCTACCTCAGCGTAAGAAGCAGCGTTGTTTCTTTCGGGGGGCAAGCTCCTTCAATCCTTCCTTTCGCAGTGCCAGAGTGGGCAGAGGTCTTGCCTACTCTAGCTTCAGAGGCGATTCCTGGAACAGAGGCAGGGGACGCGCCCGTCCAGCCTCTACCTGGGGTTCCAAGCCCGCTGCCAAGCCAGCTCAGCAATGAGGAGGCGCCCTCACCCTTACGGGTTGGGGGACGGCTGCGGCTCTTCTTCCAGGTCTGGGCCCAGGAGGTCACAGACAAGTGGATATTGGAAGTGGTCTCGTCTGGGTACAAACTGGTGTTCGAGTACCGGCCTCCTAAGATTCCTAAGGTCTCGGGTGCCATCGGATCCTCGGGCGGCGCAGGGGCTCCTGTTGGCTGTAAAGAATCTCCTGGACATGGCGGTCATATGCCCAGTGCCTCTTTCAGAGAGAGGCTGGGGCTATTATTCCAACCTCTTCATGGTTCCCAAAAAGGATGGCTCCATAAGACCCATTCTAGATTTGAAGCTTCTCAACAGGTTCATCAGAACCAAGAAGTTTCGCATGGAGACTCTGCGCTCAGCCATCGCTTCCCTTCGTCGGGGGGATTTTCATGACGTCCATAGACATCTAGGATGCTTACCATCATGTACCAATTTTCCCAGCACACCAGAGATTTCTCAGGTTCGTGGTTGGAGATCAGCATTTTCAGTTTGCGGCCCTCCCGTTCGGGCTGACCTAGGCACTGAGGGTGTTTACCAAGGTTATGGCGGACATAATGGCCCTGCTCAGAGCCCAGGGCAGAGCCGTATCTGGACGACCGACTCATTACAGCTTCTTCCCTCTGCCAGGCGGAGCTGGACACCAGGACGGTGGTGACGACGCTGGAAAGGTTCGGATGGGTGATCAACCACCCCAAGTCTTCTCTCTCCCCATCAAGGGAGATCTCTTTTCTGGGAATACATCTGGATACCAGTCAGGCCTAAGTGTTCCTACCTCAGCCAAAGGTGCAGAGGGTTTAGGATCTGATACGTGTTCTCCTGACCAATCCTCTCCCTTCTATCCGGCTAGGGATGACTCTGGTAGGTTTGATGGTGGCCTCCTTCGAGGCAGTCCCCTTTGCTCAGTTCCACATGAAGTCGCTCCAACTCCATCTATTGCTGAAATGGGACAGATGTCCACAGTCCTTGGATCAGTGTTTTCTGATGTCTCCCAGGGTTCGGCAGTCCCTTGAGTGGTGGCTGGAACCTAGGAGTCTGATGAGGGGCAGATCCTTTCTGGCCCCTTGTTGGGAGACGGTTACCACGGATGTCAGCCTGTCGGGCTGGGGAGGTTTCTGGAAGGATCATCAGTTCCAGGGGTTGTGGGGTCCTCAGGAGGCTCACACACCCCATCAATGTCTTGGAGCTCAGAGCTATCCGTTTGGTTCTGTCACGTCTGACACTTCACCTACAGGGCTTACCGGTTCAGGTTCGATCAGCGGTAGCTTACATCAATCACCAAGGAGGGACTCGCAGCAGGAGTGTCCTCAGGGAAGTCTCTCTGATTCTGACATGGGCGGAGAGCAATGTTCCTTGCATCTCGGCAGTGTACATTCCGGGAGTGGAGAACACTGAGGCGGACTTCCTGAGCAGGGGATTCTCTCGCCGAGGGGAATGGTCTCTCAACCACTGGGTATTTCAGTCCCTGTGTCACAAGTGGGGGACTCCGGAGGTGGATCTCTTTGCCTCTCGGCACAATCACAAGCTCCCAACCTTTGTATCTCTGTCTCAGGATCCTCTGGCCCTGGCAGTGGATGCCTTGTCCCTTGCCTGGAGGGATCTGGGGTTTCTGTACCTGTTTCCCCCCTTCTCCATGGTAGGCAAGGTAGTGGGCAAGCTGCCTCTAGAGGGGGCACCAGCAATTCTGGTGGCCCCAAGGTGGCCAAGACGGGTTTAGTTCTCAGATGTCGTAAGACTGGCGGTAGATCAGTACAGGCTGCCCCTGTTTCCGGATCTGATCTCTCAGGGTCAGCTACGTTACCCCAATTTACAAACGCTTTGCTTGCTTTGACGGCGTGGCTGCTGAAACCTTCATTCTGAGGGAGGAAGGTTTGTCGGAGGCGGTTATTCAAACCTTGATTAGAGCTAGGAAGAGGTCTTCCTCTACCATTTACTATAGGACTTGGGGTCCTATATTGACTGGTGTGAGGCTAGGGCCTTACCTTGCAGGGTGTTTTCGATTCCTAGGATTTTGGAGTTTCTACAACACGGTCTGGATCTGGGGATCCAGCTCAGTACTTTGAAGGGTCAGGTTTCTGCCCTGGCTTCTTTTTTCAAAGGTCCTTTGCTTTGCATCATCTGGTCAAGACTTTTTTCCAAGGGGTCACTCATGTTCGGCCCTCCTAGAAAGCCTTTGGTTCCCGTTTGGGACCTAAATTTGGTTCTCTCAGCCCTACAGGGGCCTCCTTTTGAGCCGGTGCAGGATGTGGCACTTTCTGTGCTCACTCAAAAGGTTGCCTTTTTGGTGACTATTACCTCTGTTCGTCATGTCTCTGAGCGGCTCTGTCTGTTCAGGCCCCTTACTTTTAGAAACACCAGGATAAGGTGGTTTTTCGCTTTAAACCAGATTTCCTTCCTAAGGTGGTTTCTGCCTTCCATCTCAATCAGGATGTAGTTCTCCCTTCCTTGTGTCCTAAGCCTAGCAATGACAAGGAGAGGGTTTTGCACTCTTCGGATGTGGTTCGTTGTGTGAAGTACTATTTGGTCGTTACTTCTCCTTTTCGTAAGACGGACGCCTTGTTCGTGGTGCCCTCCTGGCCCAGGAAAGGTTTTTTTGGTCTAGAGTGGGTCTAGATTTACTTGTAAATATTATCTAAACAGTGTGACCCCTTTATGCCATAGGTGAAGTAATTTTTGTTTATAGCAGGTACTAACATGTAAGCTATTCAGTTTGATTGTTTATACATTTATGGATTCATGGGGGCCCAAATGGGGCGAGGTGGCAAGCAATAGGATCTGTTGTATTAATGAAATAGAGTCATTAGGTTTGGTTGCTGGAGTAGGTTAAGCTCGCAGGTTCACAGTAGGGGTGTATTGAAAGAGCATGTGTGCCAACAGATCTATCTGTGCTATTCAATGGTGGCGCTTAGAATGAACAAACCCTTTTTGCCTCAGGAATAGTTAATGCAATATATTTATATTTTAATTACTATGACCCCCTCTGGTGCTTGATCAAACGGTTCCTATTGGATAAGTCCCTTTTAAATGGGAGCGTCTGACACTATATGCAGATTAACCTTTATAACCGACATGAATGACGGTGTCCGGCTCCTATATAACTCCTGGGACTGCTCATATGGTGACAGTGCACACAGCATTATAGTGATATATGTGCCCATTGGCCGTTATGCGTAAGCGCTGTGTAGTCACGGGCAGGAACATACCGCTAAGTATGGGTGCTGTGTGCGACTGCTTACGCCTTTTGCGTAGACTCTTTACTTAGGCTGGCGTTACCCTGTGCCTTATTGGCTGAGACTCGTGACAGCAGCGATTCCCGGGTCTTACGCTTAGTACGTACGCACAATACGCATCTGGTGTGCGTCATTTGACATTGGCCTGTCAGCAGCACCTCATTGGCAGCCGCCTATCCAATCATTGGGGATTTCACCTGAGGCTTTCTCTTCCGGGTTACGATACGGCCCGGGACATCAGGTGTATTCAGGCGGGAGGTAAGTGCCTTCACCCATTATTATTCTAATCATATTTAAGCATAGCTTGCTCGCTTCACAAGTTGTATGACTAAGGGCCCACCCGGGCCTGAAACGCGTCACATTTAGTTTCTGTCTTCGGGGCTCGGGCCACCTACACATTTAAGGATGCAAGCTGATTTTATGGAATTATATTAAAGGTTAAATTTTATGGATACGCTGGACTAAGAACTTGGTTTTGGACCAGGAAAGGTTTGGCCCCAGCCAAGTCTACCATTAGTATATGGATACGTCAGGCCATTGTTGGGGCCTATTCTGCTAAGGGGAGGGTTCCTCCTTTTAAGATCACTGCTCATTCTACTCGTACTGTTGGGGCTTCCTGGGCTTTTCAGCACCAGGCTTCTGTTAAACAAGTTTGTAAGGCCGCTACTTGGTCTTCCGTTCATACTTTTTCCAAGTTTTATAAGGTTGATGTGCGGGCCTCAGCGGATGCTGTGTTTGGCCGCAAGGTTTTGCAGGCGGCAGTGGTTTAAACTGCTGGCTGTTGCCTTTTCTGTTGGGGATCCCACCCTACCTTACGGACACTGCTATTGGATGTCCCATGTGTAAGTATTATAGATGGAGCAGGACTTGCTGTATGCTTAGAATAATACAATTCTGTGAAATACTCACCTGTAGAATTGGTATTATACGCATACAGCACGTCCTGCTCCAACCCACCTTGGTTTTCACTTTGTTCTGGATTCCCTGTATGGTGATTGTTATCATTGTTATTATTGCCAGTTCCTGGGTGGTTGGTTGCTCCCGGCTTCTCCTTCTCACTGCTTTTCAATGCTGGGGATTTGTGGGAGGTCCCTCGGTATATGTAGGGCCGGGAGGAGCCTGCTTTTGCATTGCATGTCTGCAGTGAACAGCGCCCTCAAGAGGAGGATTACCCATGTGTAAGTATTATAGATGGAGCAGGACGTGCTGTATGCGTATAATACCAATTCTACAGGTATTTCACAGAATTGTATTTTTTTCACATATGGTATCTTAATGCTGCCCCAAGGCCCGTAGTGACTCAGTAATTCCTGAAATGGTGCTGCACATGCTCAGTAGTAAGTTCCTAGGGCTTAACCCCATTCAAATGGTATCTTTATGTTGCCCCACGGCCCATAGTAACAATGCCTGAGACGGTGCTGCACATGCTCAATAGTAAGTTCCTCGAACTTAACCTCATGCAGATGGTATCTTTATGCTGCCCTGAGGCCCGTAGTAACAATGCCTGAAACGGTGCTGCTCATGCTCAGTAGTAAGTTCCTCGGACTTAACCCCATGCAGATGGTATCTTTATACTGCACCCAGGCCTGTAGTGACAATGCCTGAGACGGTGCTGCTCATGCTCAATAGTAAGGTCCTAGGCCTTAACTCCATTAAAATGGCATCTTTATGTTGCCCCAAGGCCCTTAGTGACAATGCCTGAAACAGTGCTGCACATGCTCAGTAGTAAGTGCCTAGGGCTTACCACCATGCAGATGGTCTCTTTATGTTGCCCCAAGGCCCTTAGTGACAATGCCTGAAACAGTGCTGCACATGCTCAGTAGTAAGTGCCTAGGGCTTACCACCATGCAGATGGTCTCTTTATGCTGCCCAAAGGTCCTTAGTGACAATGTCTGAAACGGTGCTGCACATGCTCAATGGTAAGTTAAAAATAAAACGCCAACCCTCCAACCTGGATACAGTGCTCCCTTTCAGGCCTCCAATCACTGGGGTCTTCAGGGGGGCAGAATGCCCCTCCTGCTGTAAGCCAACCTTTTTCATAACAAGGGGTGGAGGTAACAATATTGTGTTCCTGTAGCTAAAACATAACTCCCTCCCTTCGAGTCCATATCCCTCTTGTTCTCTGAGTTTTGATATGCAGATCTGCATTAATAAATTATTTGCCTGTTCAAAGTGTTTCTATTGTTGTAACTGTTACATCCTATCCATACATCTCCTATCCATCCCTCAATGAAGGGGGCATGGCTTAATTTACATATTGTCTCTGTTTGAGGTGTAACATGCAGATCTGCATCAATAAATGATCTGTTTGCCTGTTCAAAATGTTTCTATTAAACCGGACCTTCAGCGTGATTTAATTAAAAACTTAAAAAACGGTTCCCCAGCATCTACAATTAATATATTTTACGTTTTTAGTCACTAACTTATTATTCTTACCCCCACTGGGCTGCAACTCTGTTCAGGAATTTAGGATACGGGCACCGCCATCTTGACTCAGAAGCATTACACTAACTGAGGAGAGGAGAGTGGGATAAGGTACAGGGGGGTGGGTTATAGCTGTGCTTTGCTCAGAGAGAGCTGAGCTGGGGTCAGGTAACGGTCAGCAGTCCCAGAATGCAGAGCAGCAAAGTCAGGAGGCACTTCCTGTTTGCAGGCTGCCTGATAAGATGGCGGCTTCCATAAGCCGCCATCTTGGATGTTTAAAGGCTCATAACATGCAGTAGATGCAGGTAGGATGATTTTTAATGTGGGCAATCTGTATGTACATGGTGTGGGAAACATATAAGATAGACTTATTCAGAGTGAAGGTCCACTTTAAAACTGTTAAAATCTATCTTGTATCCATCACTCAATGAGGGGGTGTGGCTTAGTTTACATATTGTCCTTCTTTGAGGTGTAACATGCAGATCTGCAGCAACAAATGATTAATTTGCCCATTCAAAGTGTTTTATTAAAATTATAACTACCTATCTCCTATCCATCCCTCAATGAGGGGCGTGGCTTCATTCATCTCTCAGTGAGAGGGGCGTGGCTTCATCCATCCCTCAATGAGGGGGTGTAGCTTCATGCACTGCTTAATGGGGGCGTGGCTTCATGTACATATTGTCCTTTCAGGTGTAACATGCAGATCTGCATCAATAAATGATTTGTTTGCCTGTTCAAAATGTTTCTATTGTTAAAACTGTTACATTCTATCTTCTATCCATCCCTCAATGAGGGGGCGTGGCTTCATCCATCATTCAGTGAGGGGGAGTGGCTTCATCCATCCCTCAATGAGAAGACGTGGCCTAATTTACATATTGTCCCTCTTTGAGGTGTAACATGCAGATCTGCAGCATTAAATGATTCATTTGCCTATGTAAAGTGTTTCTATTGCTGTAACTATTACAACTATTACAATCTCCTATACATCCCTCAATGAGGGGGCGTGGCTTCATCCATCCCTTAATGAGGGGGTTTGGCTTCATTTACATAGTGTCCCACCTTAAAGTGGACTGTCACCCAGGGGTGATCGGCCCGGGAATCTATTAAGATTCCCGGGCCGATCACCTCCCTCACCGCGGGACATCCGAGATCGGGATGTCCCGCGGTGAGGAACCCCCCCAAAACCCCCGAAAAACTCACCTCATCGTCGGCTGTTTCTGAATGGCCGGCACGGGCGCGCGCACTGTCACCTGCTTGTCTGTGGCTACGTGGGAGCGTGGTGAGGTGAGTTTTGGGGGGTTTTACACAGCGGGGTGCCCCCCTGAAGTGGACCAAAACCCAGGACAGTCAAAATCCTGGGTGTTGGTCCACTTTAAAAAGTTGGAAGGTATGGCTAAAGGCTTACCAACAGCGTTCTCGTCGGGGGAGGTCCTTAATGCTGCTGGCTTTGGCCAAACCTGCTGATAAGCTCACCTGATACAGTAGAAGGATTCTGGGATCTGCAGTCGGTGTGTTTTTTTACTGAATGCCAGGAAAACCACTCCCACTTTAGCAAGGCAGAACCACCGGAATATAAGAAAGCTGGAAGCAGGGTGCTGGGGGCACAAACCTCACACGCAGGTTTATTTTACAGCAATAAGGCAGCAAACGGGGGAATTTTATATTGTAAAATGCTGCATGAGTGGCATGTTTTTTTATAGTAAAGCCCTTTATTTGTGTGCAGGATCTTCGTTCCGAGCGAAGAGCCTTTTTTTATTTTTTTTTTTCCGAAGGCATTTGCGGCTCTTGATGACTCCAGTTGTGTGTAAATATTAGAAAACAGCGGGGTAATAGATTCCCGGAATCAGTCGAGTAGTGCCCCGAAGACGAGTGGTCCTCACTAGCATTGTAGTCGTTCTCCCAGGATCCCCCGCTGTTTCTAATCAGTGCGCACAGCCGTGAAAAAACTGGACTGACATTTACCGCCGCGGCAGGTGGGGAAGATACTCGACTAGAGATTCCACTACCTGTGTTTCAAAGTGGCCATTGTGTATGATAAATCTTCACAGGGGGACCGGGCTGCTCCTTCTCCTGATGGCTTAATGAGGATATCGATAATGAAGCCCAGGCCCTGGACTCCCACACAGGCCTTTTATGCCATTTACATGTAGTAAAGTGAAATGGATGTTTCCTGCGTGTTCTCTCTCTTCGGACTAATTGGAGAGCCCAGAACGAGTCCTATTCACTTTCTCTTTAGTAATAGGCGTTGTGGCTGCAGCCAAGATTTAAAGCGGATCTTCAGTCTGCTACCTTCCAGTAATCAAAGCTAGTTGTGAGGGTTTAACCCCATGCATGTAGTATCTTTATGCTTCCGCGAGGTCCCTAGTGATAATGCCTGAAACTGTGCGCATGCTCAGTAGTAAGTTCCTAAGGCTTAACCCCATGCACATGGTATATTGATGCTCCCCTAAGTGACAATGCCTGAAATGGTACTGCACATGCTCAGTAGTAAGTTCCTAGGGCTTACCTCTATTCAGATGGTATCTTTATGCTGCCCCAATGCCCTTAGTGACAGTGCCTGAAACTGTGCTGTTCATGCTCAATATAAAGTGCCTAGGGCTTAACCCCATGCAGATGGCATCTTTATGCTGACGCAAGGCCCTTAGTGACAATGCCTGACATGGTGCTGAACATGCTCAATAGTAAGTTCCTAGAGCTTAACCCCATTCAGATGGTATCTTTATGCTCCCCCCAAGCCCCCTAGTGACAATGCCTGAAATTGTGCTATGCATGGGCCTAGGGCTTAACCCCATGCGTATAGTATCTTTATGCTGCCCCAAATGCTGTGCATAGCTCTAGGGCTTAACCCCATGAATATAGTATTTTTATGCTGCTCCGAGGTCCTTAGTGACCATGTCTGAAACTGTGCATGCTGAGTAGTAAGTTCCTAGGGCTTAACTCCATGCAGATGATATATTTATGCTCCCCTAAGTGACAATGCCTGAAATGGTGCTGTGCATGTTCAGTAGTAAGTTCCTAGGGCTTAACCCCATTCAGATGGTATATTTATGCTGTCCCAAGGCCCTTAGTGACAAAGCCTGAAACAGTGCTGTGCATGCTCAATAGTAAGTTCCTAAGACACGGTTACTCTAAGCTGACCTGTAGAAGGGCTACCGAGGGCGAAAGCTTGTCTGTGTACTTTTTCTATAAATCGCGGAACGAGGACCCCACGAGCAGAACCAAATTGATGGTTACCATCTATTGAACCTATGCAATTTTTGAGTACCGCTACAACACTCTCTGCCCTGTGGGGAATTAAGCTTGGATGTGGAGAACCTGAATTAAAGCTGACCATTTAAGGACACTGGGAAACACCTATTTATGTCATATTTGGCTATGTTCAAGTTACCTCTCTGGTAAGGATCTGCACATAGGGGTGATTAAGAGCACAAAGAAGAGACTTTCTGAGCACATGCACTTTGGGATACGGTTGAAGAACTAGGAGAGACTGGATGTTTTGAGTTGTTTGCATCACACTTGTTTGACACATTGATGTGCATTTCTACTAGAAGCTAGCTCTGTGTATTCACATTCTTTATTTACTGGGAAAATTTGGGAGTTTTTCTGACGCGTTGAGCTTGATTTGAAACTTATTATTGTTTAAAGACTGTTATATAATTTATCAGCGTGGTGTTACACAGTATATTTCTAGTAAGTTCCTAAGGCCTAACCCCATGCAGATGGTATCTTCATGCTGCCCTAAGACCCTTAGTGCCAATGCCTAAAACTGTGCTGTGCATGGGCCTAACCCCCATGCATATAGTATGTTTATGCTGCCCCAATGCCAGTAGTGACAATGCCTGAAACTGTGCGCATGCTCAGTAGTAAGTTGCTAAGGCTTAACCCCATGCACATGGTATATATTCTTAGTATACAGTACGTCCTGCTCCAGATATAGTACTTACACTTGGGTTATCCTCCGCCAGATGGCGCTGCACTGCAGAGATGTAAAACAGGCTCCTCCCGGCCCCTCAAATACCCGGGACCTCCCACAAATCCCCAGATTTCTCTGCAGTGCTGACTGCGAAGACATGAAATTATCACTCTCTCGCAGGTGAGCGGGGCTTTTAAGCCTGCGGCCTTGTTGGACTATTCCCACCCGTTCCTCGTGTGATGTGCCTCCCAGCCTGGGCTGCGCTGGTCGGGTGAAGGTAGGCAGCACCATGCGTGCTTATGGAGCGCTGCTCCACCGCAGTCCCCCAGCAATGGGTAGGCGGTATAGGCTGATGGTGAGCCTTTATGGATGCCCCTCCCGCATTATTGCCCCGTGTAGCGGTGGGTCCTGTACAAAGGGCCGCCATCCTCCCTCATTCTCCCTGTAGCCTTCGGGAGGAAAAGAAGGGGGGGGTGGGGGTAGGTGGGTTAGCGTGTAGCGTGATTCGTGCATACGGCGTTTGTCATGTCTTTTGACTAGTATATGTGGTGTCTGCCGCAGCGCTGACTTGTCTTTTTTACTATTGCAAATGCCGCCGCCACGCGCGTCTTTTCCTTCCTTTGGATGTTCCGCGCTTCTGCGTTATCATTGGCTGCTTGTCTGTGGGCTTCGCGCTCTTCGGGGGGGGCAGGGCCTGGCTTGGCGTGCCCTGCGTCACGGCCCGCTCTGGCACGCCCTTCGAGGTACTCTCGGCGCCATTTTGTCAGCGCTCACGAGGCGGTTATACATACCGCGGTCCTTAAGCGCCCTCGCGGGCGGTTTTATACTCATTGTAGTGTGTTTGATTCTGACACCCCTTCTTCCCACTGTGTCTTTCAGACGGGTGAGGCCATTGACTTCTCCCGGCCCGGTGTAATTGATAATTGGGCCTTGTATAATTACTCCCACTTCCATAGCGGGTCATTGGGGCATCCAGGGTTGCTTATAGCGTAAATCCCTACTGGCATATCGTGCCTAATAATCACCATATGGAGGCATCCCAGGATAATGTGACCGGGGTCCCTTTGGGACAAGCCCGGCTGTGTGTAGCGTGTGGGCAGCATCGTGCTGACGCTGACAAGGCGCGGGTCTATGTACCCTGTGCTGAGCAGGTGCTTGCATTGCAATCTGGCCTGCCGATGGCTGCACCTCGTTTCACTTCACCTCTCACTCCCGTTGAGTTGCATACTAGTGGGGATTCTCAGCCTGATGTGTCTTCTAGACTGGCTACTGTTGAACAGATTATTGCGAGGTCTTTAGCGCGTAAGGGCCCTGGTAAGAAGCGGCACTTGACGCCTAATGTTACTGTTTTCCCTATGGGAACTGAGGAGTTTATGAATCTGTGTGGCTCTGCCCCGTCTGATGAAGGGGAGCTCTTTTCTGATTCAGGCTCATCTGATGAGAGACCAAGGGGTCATGACGATTCTGGCTCTGACCCCTGGGCCCCGGATGACACTGACAGATTATTGACCCAGACCTTGAGGTTCTGTCTATCTCTCTCCCTGTTAAGGCTCCCAGGCAAAAAAGGGGAGCTTTTCCATACAGCAAAATCACGTTTGGAAATTCCAGGGAAGGCACATTTCCATAACCTTGTTCTCAAGGAATGGGAGCGCCCCAATAAACTTCCCGGGGTTCCAAAGAGTTGGGATAGGAAGTATCCCTCTCCTGCTGAGGTGGTTAAATGTTGGTCATCCCCCCCCCCCCGAGGTGGATGCCCCGATCCTAGGGCTACCTAACACCTCTGTCATGCATTCCCCTGATTCTACTACCCTGCGGGATGCTGAGGACCGGCGCATTGACCAGCTGGCCTCCCACGCCTTTACATGTGCGGGGATGGAGCTGCGCCCGGTCTGTGCCTCTGCTATTACTGCTTTGGCCACTAGAACCCTTATCAGAAATATGCTTGATAGTGCCCCTGATGATTTGCCTTGTGAGGTGTTTATTGCACTCTCTAGTTGATGTTTTGTGTCAATTTTGTCCTGTCAGCATTGGATGACACCATCAGAATGTGTGCCAGAACTTCTGCCCTCGTGGTGGCTATGCGCCGCTCGGGTTTGGCTGCGCTAGTGGGCCGCTGACAATGCTGCCAAGAAGGCCCTCACTGGTTTTCCCTTTAAAGGACTACGTCTGTTGTAGACCGCCTGGACCTTTCTTGCTAAGGGAGGCAGGTTACCCCAGCGCAGGCGGCAACCTCGGCCCTTTAGGGGTCAGGGTTCCTTCTCCTCCCCTTACCGTGATGCAAGACAGGGAAGGGGGGGTATCCTTCCCTGGGGCCGGGGAGATTTCTGGGGTAGAAGCAGAGGACGTGGACGTCCTGGCTCCTCCTGGGACCCCAAAAGCTAAATCCTCTCCCAAGCCCCCTCAGGCATGTTGGGGCGCCCTCACCCATCCGTGTGGGGGGACGGCTGCAGCACTTCGTTCAGGTCTGCAGGATTCATATGTCAGACCGGTGAATTCAGGAGGTAGTGTCCTCTGGTTACAAGTTGGAGTTTGCTGCCATCCCCCTCCAAGATTCATCAGGTCCCGGATTCCTCAGGACCCTGTGTCAGCTCAGGAGCTAGTGCAAGCGGTGCAAGGCCTCCTGGAGCTGGGGGTCATCTGCCAGGTGCCTTTAAGAGAAAAAGGTAAGGGCTTCTATTCCAATCTATTCACAGTACCCAAAAAGGATGGTTCTGTCAGGTTCATCCTGGACTTAAAGATTCTTAGCAAGTTTTTGTCAAGGGCAGGCGCTTTCGCATGGAGACTCTGCACTCTGCCATCTGTTCTCTGCGCCAAGGGGATTTCATGGCTTCTGTGGACATCAAAGATGCTTACCTTCATATTCCTGTGTTCCCAGGTCATCAAAAGTCCCTCAGGTTCACTCTGATGGATCAACACTACCAATTTGTGGCCTTGCCCTTCGGCCTCACTTCAGCTCCCAGGGTGGATGGCTGGCGTGATGTCTCTACTCAGGGAAGCATGCAGACGCCCTAAAATCTATCTGGACGACATCCTCATCACTTCCCAGTCTCTACATCAGGCAGAGTTGAATACTCAGCTGGTGGTGCCCATTCTGGAGTCATTTGGATGGGTGATCAACCACCCCAAGTCCTCACTGTCCCCTTCCTTGGTAACTCCATTCCTAGGAATGAATCTGGATACAGTTCAGGCAAGGATCTTCCTTCCTCAGCAGAAGGTGGACAATCTGATTGCACAGGCTCAGTCCCTCCTTGCTTGTCCCCATCCCTCCATCAGGCAGGGGATGCAGCTGGTGGGCCTGATGGCGGCGTCCTTCGAAACGGTCCTTATGCTCAGTTCCAATTGAGGCCTCTGCAACTTCACCTATTGTCTGTATGGGACAAGGACCCAGCGTCCCTGGACAGGGTCTGTGTGCTCTCCCCCCTGGTCAGGAGGTCCCTCTTGTGGTGGATGGACTCAAGGAACCTGTTGGGGGGCAGATCCTTTCTTGCCCCTTCCTGGGAGACGGTCACCACGGATGCCAGTCTATCAGGTTGGGGGGGGGGGTTTCTGGAAGTCCCTGCGGTTCTAGGGGAGGTGGGGCCCTCAGGAGGCCCACGCACCTATCAATATCTTGGAGCTGCGAGTGATCAGGTTAGTTCTGGCTCGCTTGACTACTCATCTTCAGGGCCTGCCTGTTCATTGGCACTCGGACAACCAGACGGCAGTTGCCTACCCTACATCAATCATCAGGGAGGGACCCGGAGCAAGAGGGCCCTCCAGGAAGTGTCTCTGATTCTGACCTGGGTGGAGGCCAATGTTCCCTGCATATCAGCGGTGTACATTCTGGGGGTGGAAAATCAGCTGGCAGACCCTCTGAGCAGGGGGACCTCTCGCCAGAGAGAATGGTCCCTCTGCAACAGGGTGTGCCAATCTCTGTGACACCGTTGGGCCCAACCAGATGTGGATCTGTTGGCGTCCCGTCACAATCACAAGCTCCCGGCCTTTGTCTCCCTTTCCCAGGATCCTCTGGCCTTGACCACGGATGCCTTAGCACTGTCATGGCAGGTCATTTAGTTCCTGTATGCCCTTCCTCCATTCCCCCTGTTGTGCAGGGTTCTGCGCAAGATTGCTCGGGAGGGGGTGCCAGCAATTCGGGTGGCCCCCAGGCAGCCAAGAAGGGTGTGTTCACAGACGTGGTGCAGATGGCAGTAGCCCAGCACGTTCTGCCAGGGGTGCCAGATCTGCTCACTCAGGGCCCCTTACGCCATCCCAATTTATAAATTCTGGCTTGTCGGCCTGGCTGCTGAAACCTCCATCTTGATGGACAAAGGCTTGTCCGCCTTGGTGGTTGATACCATGGTGAAGGCTAGGAAGAAAACTTCTTCTTCCATCTATTACAGGGTACGGTGTACCTACTTTGACTGGTGTGAGTCTAGGTCTCTTCCCTGTCGGGCGTTTCAGTCCCCAGGGTTCTGGAGTTCTTACAGCATGGGTTGGAGTTGGGGCTCCAACTCAGTCATCTGAAGGGTAAGGTTTCTGTCTTTCAGAAGTCTTTTGCTCAGCATTTTTTGGATTAAGACCTTCCTTCCAGGGGTCACTCATGTGCGTTCCCCAAGTAAACCTGTGGTCCCTGTTTGGGATTTGAACTTGGTTTTTCTGCCATAGTCATTACTTCGGTCAGGCGTGTCTCTGAGTTGGTGGCTCTTTCTATTCAGCCCCATACTTGGGGAAGACACCAGGACAAGGTGGTGTTCTGCTTTAAGCCAGGTTTTCTACCTGAGGTAGTGTCTGCCTTTCATTGAATCAAGATATTGTTCTTCCTCCTTTGTGCCCTAATCCTAGCTACACTAAGGAGAGGGTTTTGCATTCCTTGGATGTGGTCAGGTGTTTGAAGTATTACCTGGTGGTCACTGCGTCCTTCAGGAAAACTGATGCTTTTTTTTGTGGTTCCTTCTGGGCCCAGGCAGGGTTTGGCTCCTGCCAAGTCTACTATTAGCAAATGGATCCGTCAGGCCGTGATTCGGGCCTATTTTTGCTAAGGTGAAGGGTCCTCCTTTTTGCCTTACTACTCATTCTGTGCGTGCTATTGGTGCCTCTTGGGCCTTCCAGCACCAGGCTTCTGTTGAACAAGTTTGCAAGGCCGCTACTTGGTCTTCTGTTCATACCTTTTCAAAGTTTTACAAGGTTGATGTTTGGGCCTCAGCTGATGCTGTTTTTGGCCAAAAGGTTTTGCAGGCGGCAGTGGTTAAACTGTCTGCTGTTACCTTTTTTGTTGGGGATCCCACCCTACTTTATGGACACTGCTATTGGATGTCCCAAGTGTAAGTACTATATCTGGAGCAGGACGTACTGTATACTAAGAATAATACAATTCTGTGAAATACTCACCTGTAGAATTGGTATTATAAGTATACAGTACGTCCTGCTCCACCCCACCCTGGTTTTTGCATTATTCTGGATCCCCTGTTTGGTGATTGTTATCATTGTTATAGTTACCAGTTTGGGTGGTTAAATTCTCCCGGCTTCTCGTTCACTGCTTTTCAATGCTGGGGATTTGTGGGAGGTCCCGGGTATTTGAGGGTCCGGGAGGAGCCTGTTTTACATGTCTCTGCAGTGCAGCGCCATCTGGCGGAGGATAACCCAAGTGTAAGTACTATATCTGGAGCAGGACGTACTGTATACTTATAGTACCAATTCTACAGGTGAGTATTTCACAGAATTGTATTTTTCTTTTCTTATTTTCCTCCTCCATATCTTATGTACGTCTTATAGTGCGAAAAATACGGTACCCCCCTTGACCGCATGGGTACCCGATGCAGTCGCTACCTCTTCACCCCGTGTAGTTACACCCATCAACAGGGGTCCAGGACTGAAAAAAATAACCGTATCAAAGCTAAAATGAAACATCTGAAGATGGGATTTAAAACAAAACGCGGGGAGGTGGTCTTCTTTTTTTTTTTTCTGCTCTGTAATTGAATTAACGGAGATGACTAAGTGAGGTGAGGGAGGGCCCAGGCTCGGTTTTTCGCATGGCTTGCCGCTATGGCCATTATCTGTGATGGCTTCACTTTCGATAACCCCCTGTGTTTATTAGAGCATCTTATCAAAACCTGTTTTATATGGACCAATTTATAAGTTGTGTTTACTGGTCCTTTAATTTCCGAATTATCCCAGTGAACAGCTTGATCCGGGAAGCCATAACGACCCATTACACGACGAGGGGATTTTTTTTCCCCCCTCTCTACATACGGTCTCATTTACTTATCTGGTGCTCCTTCGGGAATATGACCAGACAGATTGCCATTTGCTTTAGCTAATTCCGCTTAGTACTTATCCCAGGGATGTTTTGTAATTAGCCATCCAACTTGGCTCTTAAATTTTAATAGCCAATTGAAACAATGTTTTAGCCAAGTCCCATTCTCTAATTTACGTCGATGGGTAGACGCGAGCGCGTAAAAAATAAAATAAAGGGAAGGCAAGGGCTGCGCCTTTCAATCTGCGTCTCCCGTGAACGGGAACAGCCGCTTCCAAAGTTGTGTGATTTTTATTTTGGATCACTCTTGTTTGGGCTGTCATGAAGAATCAGCCTTGCGGCTAAATAAACTTGGCTGCGCGCTGACGGCCTTTCACGAAGGACGCGGCGAGTGACTGGCACGCTTTAGCTGCGCCGCCGTTTTGTGACAGATTTTTAAAGGCCCTTTTGAGCCGGATGACTTGGGCTTTTAATTTGCCCTCTTCTACCTCGCCCCCTGAAAACCATTCACAAAACCATCTGAGGCACCTTCTGCCGGAGTGACGCTCTTGCTGGGATAAGCTTGTAAAACATCACGAAGGCGCGCACACAAAGCGTCAGGCGCTGCCAGGAACGGCGGGTTTCCCACTGCAGAAGCTGTCTGATCGGGGCTGGGGATCTGGCGGTCATACATCACTGTAATCAGTGGCGTACAGACCCCATAGCAGGGCCCCCTATCAACTGCGTGGGGCGATGGCGGCTAGGGCCGGCAACCTGAGGGGTTTCAAAGAACGATTTGGGATTCCCTCGGAAATGACCAGTGTCTGGCCCTGGAATTGTTTAGATTCCAAGGCCGGCCTCCCTGGATTTTGTTCCGATTTAAAATGGATTAACACCCTGGAATCTAGGGCGTCTAGCCTACCCCAAGCGCCCTGCTGTGTGAAACACCAAGGGTCACTTGTAAACTCACCTTTACTGGTGGCTAGAGAGACGCGCTGGCCACGCTGTGAAGATAGCAAGGAGCAGTGGCGGACTGGGGCCAAAAATCAGTCCAGGATTTCACCAGAACCCGTCCGGCTCATGACCAGCCAATGGCATCTCTGCTGCTTCCTGGCCCAGTTACCCAGTGTTCTCCAAGACTGAGGTTATATCATTAGGGGGAGGACATGGGCTGGGGGTTGCTTGGCTCCAAGACTGAGGCTATATCATTAGGGTGAGGACATGGGCTGGGGTTGCTTGGCGCCAAGACTGAGGCTATATCATTAGGGTGAGGACATGGGCTGCGGGTTGCTTGGCGCCAAGACTGAGGCTATATCATTAGGGGGAGGACATGGGCTGGGGGTTGTTTGGCTCCAAGACTGAGGCTATATCATTAGGGGGAGGACATGGGCTGGGGGTTGCTTGGCTCCAAGACTGAGGCTATAACATTAGGGTGAGGACATGGGCTGCGGGTTGCTTGGCGCCAAGACTGAGGCTATATCATTAGGGGGAGGACATGGGCTGCGGGTTGCTTGGCTCCAAGACTGAGGCTATATCATTAGGGGGAGGACATGGGCTGGGGGTTGCTTGGCTCCAAGACTGAGGCTGTATCATTAGGGGGAGGACATGGGCTGGGGGTTGCTAGGCTCCAAGACTGAGGCTATATCATTAGGGGGACGACATGGGCTGGGTTTACTTGGGTGAGGGGTAGAGTGGGGAAGGGGATGGGGGCTGGGATTGGATGGGAGTGTTATTAAAGGCAGCAGCCCAGACTGCCAGTCCGCCCCTAGAGAGGAGGAAGCAGGCGGCATGGATTGGGTTAGTATGCACAGGGATTGCATACTACAGAGGTGTCTTGTACCGGGGCCCCTTGTTCCACAGGCCCAGGGGCAGGTGCCGGCACTGCCTCCATAGTATGTACGCCTCTGACTGTAGTTATGAAGGCACCCAACAGCCTCCTCAAGGGCCACCAACGGGTCGTGTTTTGTGGATTTCTATATAGTTGACCCCCAGTGGCGGACTGGGGCCAAAAATCAGCCCTGGATTTTTTCAATCCCTGGCCGGCCAGAATCATCCCTACTTAGCCCCCCCCATCCATGAAGCTGGGGTTATAGAATTGGGGACTGGGTTCCTTGGCTTGTGGGTACAGTGGGGCTGAGGCCCCTTCATCCTATAACATTGGGGGATGGGTTCCTTGGCTTGTGGGTACAGTGGGGCTGAGGCTCCTCCAACCTTTAACATTGGGGGATGGGTCCCTTGGCTTGTGGGTACAATGTGTCTGAGGCCCCTCCACCCTATAACATTGTGGGTACAGTGGGGCTGGGTACAGGAGTGTGTGAGGGAGACTAATGGGGCAGGGATTGAATGTGGGTGTTAAAAGCAGCAGCCCAACTGTCCCCAAAGCTGTTCGGCCCTCAGGGAATTGTCCCTATGGCCAGTCAACAATTGAAACTGGGCTTTATAGGCAATTATATATATGGTTTTTATTTTTATTTAACCCTTAATAGTGCTGATAGTTTGGGGGGTCTCCAGAGCAGGAACGAGGGGTTACCGATACATATGTGGTATTGTTGTGATCAAGAGAAATGGGGCTTTTACATACAATTATTTTTATTTTTAAAAGTGACAACATTTAAAAAAAATATAAACATTTTAATTTTTTTGAGCATTCTTGGACTAAACGCACTCACTGCGCCGGGTATCCCTCGGATTCCGGTTGAGCTTCCGACGGGCGGCACCATCTTGCATCCCATCAGGCACTGCGCGCGGCCTCCAATCTCACGTCTGTGCAGTGCCATGAATGGGATGCAATGGAGCCGCCCGAAATCCTGTGAGATTTCGCTGAGTGGCGCAGGACTTTGAAGAGCAAGGCTAAAGCTGTACTGTGATTTGGAGAAGGCTAAGCTGGCGGGGGGGGGCAGAGGATCGGGCCAATAAGACACCGGATGTCGCCGCAGCAGGCAGTGGCGACATCCAAAAGGTAAGTAGGGGCCTATTTAACACTTCGGCACCATACATGTCTGCAGCGTCTTCTCTTCTGGAATGCGTCGCAGCGGATCGGGGGTGACGTGCACCCTCTTCGGTGAGGGGCGGTCATGTAAAAATAATGTTGTGTCCGATTGTAAGTCGCTTGTCCTCTCCAGATGCGTTGCTCCGGCGTTACGCGAGGCCTTTTTCTAGCCATACGGCGTTTGTGCGGTGCGGGAGGGGGCGCGTATTTGCTGCGCGGTGCCAACATCGGACACGTAGCGGTTGAACAGGCCTTTAATTGAATTTTCATTTTTAACACATCAAGAAGCGGCGTCTCCTTTTGCCAACCAGCGTCAGCTGTCTTCTGAATTTCCCAAAAGTTTCTGCGGAGACGTGCACAAACTGGCACAGGGAAATCGCGCTGATCTGCACGCACACAGTGACCCTGAAACAGGACGGATGAGTCAGGGCCACTGTTAGTGGTGCCGGCCATAAGACAGGCCCCTCATCCCCCATATTGGGCTCAGTCATGGGCAGGGGGCACTGTTAGTGGTGCCGGCCATAAGACAGGCCCCTCATCCCCCATATTGGGCTCAGTCATGGGCAGGGGGCACTGTTAGTGGTGCCGGCCATAAGACAGGCCCCTCATCCCCCATATTGGGCTCAGTCATGGGCAGGGGGCACTGTTAGTGGTGCCGGCCATAAGACAGGCCCCTCATCCCCCATATTGGGCTCAGTCATGGGCAGGGGGCACTGTTAGTGGTGCAGCCATAAGACAGGCCCCTCATCCCCCATATTGGGCTCAGTCATGGGCAGGGGGCACTGTTAGTGGTGCCGGCCATAAGACAGGCCCCTCATCCCCCATATTGGGCTCAGTCATGGGCAGGGGGCACTGTTAGTGGTGCCGGCCATAAGACAGGCCCCTCATCCCCCATATTGGGCTCAGTCATGGGCAGGGGGCACTGTTAGTGCCGGATACAAGACAGGACCCTCATCCCCCATATTGGGCTCAGTCATGGGCAGGGGGCACTGTTAGTGGTGCCGGCCATAAGACAGGCCCCTCATCCCCCATATTGTCTCAGTCATGGGCAGGGGGGCACTGTTAGTGGTGGCCATAAGACAGGCCCCTCATCCCCCATATTGGGCTCAGTCATGGGGAGGAGGCTCTGTTAGTGGTGCAGGCCATAAGACAGGCCCCTCATCCCCCATATTGGGCTCAGTCATGGGCAGGGGGCACTGTTAGTGGTGCCGGCCATAAGACAGGCCCCTCATCCCCCATATTGGGCTCAGTCATGGGCAGGGGGCACTGTTAGTGGTGCCGGCCATAAGACAGGCCCCTCATCCCCCATATTGGGCTCAGTCATGGGCAGGGGGCACTGTTAGTGGTGCCGGCCATAAGACAGGCCCCTCATCCCCCATATTGGGCTCAGTCATGGGGAGGGGGCACTGTTAGTGGTGCCGGCCATAAGACAGGCCCCTCATCCCCCATATTGGGCTCAGTCATGGGCAGGGGGCACTGTTAGTGGTGCCGGCCATAAGACAGGCCCCTCATCCCCCATATTGTCTCAGTCATGGGCAGGGGGGCACTGTTAGTGGTGGCCATAAGACAGGCCCCTCATCCCCCATATTGGGCTCAGTCATGGGGAGGAGGCTCTGTTAGTGGTGCAGGCCATAAGACAGGCCCCTCATCCCCCATATTGGGCTCAGTCATGGGCAGGGGCCACTGTTAGTGGTGCCGGCCATAAGACAGGCCCCTCATCCCCCATATTGGGCTCAGTCATGGAAAGGGGGCACTGTTAGTGGTGCCGGCCATAAGACAGGCCCCTCATCCCCCATATTGGGCTCAGTCATGGGCAGGGGGCACTGTTAGTGGTGCAGCCATAAGACAGGACCCTCATCCCCCATATTGGGCTCAGTCATGGGCAGGGGGCACTGTTAGTGGTGCAGCCATAAGACAGGCCCCTCATCCCCCATATTGGGCTCAGTCATGGGCAGGGGGCACTGTTAGTGGTGCAGGCCATAAGACAGGCCCCTCATCCCCCATATTGGGCTCAGTCATGGGCAGGGGGCACTGTTAGTGGTGCCGGCCATAAGACAGGCCCCTCATCCCCCATATTGGGCTCAGTCATGGGCAGGGGGGCACTGTTGGTGGCCCTGGTCTTGTCACCCTCCAACAACCAGTGGGGTTTGCAAGTCAGTTGTGTTCCACAATGGTTAGCAGCCGGTCGTATTGCACATGCGCGAGTTTAATGCAGACCAACCGTGGCGAGGGTGTTGGCGGCCGAGCGAGGATAAGGTAAATATTATGGGCATCCTGGGGGGTTATGTTCAGGGGCGGCTTCAGCATTCTGGATGCCCCCCAGCCTGTCCTATAAGCAGCGGCATCAGTGGCCACCAACACCCTCGTGTTGTTCCACTTTAAAGGGGCAATTGAACAGTTCAGTTCTTCCCATTTCCAGGGACAACCAAATGGAGATTCGGGGGTAGGGGATTGTGACAGGTTATAAGTCCACTTAAAGTCGACCAAAAGTGGCCATGTAAGGTATAAGGTCATGGCTCTCTCTAGGGCATCTTGTGTGAAACCCCATACATCCCATCTTTTCGGGGTGGGAAAGAAGGACAATTGTTAAATTAGGGCACACCCCCTCATTGAGGGATGAATGAAGCCATGCCCCTGATTGAGGAATGAATAGACCCCAGTAAGTCTTACCTATCCGACAATGCAATGGCGCAGGGTGCATTCCGCTATACCTCTAGCCAGACGCATGCCCGCGTAAGGAATCTCTGAATGAACAGAGCAGACGCCCCCAGCTGGAGGCTTTTGGCGCGCTCGGCTTCATGCGACACTTAGCCGGTGAGACCTGGGCAAAGAGAAACCGAATGGAGCCAAGCGCCGATTGGCTGCACACAGGCGCCGTTGGATCGCTAGTCAAGTAAGTTTTACTGGGGATCCCAGGGTTTTCACACAGCCAATCAGAATGCCCTGCGGGCAAGGACCAAAATCTGAGATAGTCACTACCCCAAGTTTTTGTTGTTGCCCAGGAGGCACCCCCCGATTTTGGCTGAACCTCCCTCCCACAGTTAGTCCCCAAAACCCAATTTTCCCCGATCCCACAGCAAATTTGCGGCTCTTATCCAATAAGCGCTTTATGGCACGTATCGTCGACATAAGGGAATGGGAGCGTCCGCATCTCTTGTTTCCCTGCGGTGTGTGGCGCGCTCCCCCTCCAAGCCTATGTGACTGGCTGGACGCAAAAGTACACCTCAGCTATGGGTATGCGGTGAGTTCAGGTGAGTTGCTGATCGCTGGACTTGGACTGAGCAGCTACGTGGAACAAAAGGTAAGTAGTAAGTACCCTTTTTGGGGGGTGGTCAATCAATACAGATCCCCTTTCTTTTAGCATACCTCCTAAGTGTCCCTGATTTAGAGGGACTGTTCCTCTTTTGAGTCCATGTCCCCCTGTCCCTCGTTGTTCTAATTTGTCCCTCTTTGATGTGTAACATGCAGATCTGCAGCAGTAAATGATTCATTTGCCTATTCAAAGTGTTTCTATTGTAACTGTTACCATGTATCTCCTATCCATCCCTCAATGAGAGGGCGTGGCTTCATCCCTCAATGAGGGGGCGTGGCTTCATCCATCCCTCAACGAGGGGGAGTGGTTTAATTTCACAAATGTCCCTCTTTCCCACCCTGAAAAGTTGGGAGGTATGCTGCAGCTCATTGTAGATACCGTAGCAGGGCTCCAAAGTTCTCCCCTCCTTTCCTTTCCACTGCTCCACGACCACCTCCAAACGCGCTCACACAGCCTTTGGTGTATATCAGCGCTGGGAAAATTGTGTTTAGCTGCACCTATTAGGAAGTATTGGTCATTTCCCATTTCTGGGTATGCTGTTTGGCTATTTTAGCTCTGCTTTAGGATTCGGATCCTGGGCACAGGAAAAATAGAAAGATGTGCGCTTTGTGGTATTAAGAGAATTGGATAAATATGGGTTAATTATTTTGGATCGAAATGTATAAAGTTACCGTAGTTTTTGCTTTTGTGGATAAAGTAAGCAATTTGTTAAATTCGGGCTCCTGTTTGTTGATACAAGGTAATTAGAGTGTTTGAGGATGACACTGGTGTGCCTTAAAACTAAAACAAAGGAAACAGTTATTAGTTATCCTTGTTTAGTTAATCCGTCCCTGTGGCCCCATGTGAGCAAGCCGTAGCGGCCGCACAGGCGGGAAACGCAGAGGGACTGGAGCGGCCGCGTGACCACATTGGGAGCACGGTCGTGAAAAACAGTAGGCATAAAATATAGGGGCAAACGTTGGAGCCCTGCTACAGCATCTGCAGGAAATGTTAAGAAAAAAAAAGTGAAACCTCTTTCTAAAGCCTCCCAATTTTGGATGCCTCATAATAGAGGGAGACTGCTGATAACGTCTATAGAGTGGTCTTTAATTAGGCTGAAATAAGGAAAATAGGGACACGGTGGGGGGGGGGGGGGGGAGGTGAGTATCCCCCCCTCCCCCCGTTCTTGCGGCTGGGAAATGTGTATATGAGGCAGATGGCAGGTGATCGGCGAGGAGATAACAGCCTCTGCTGCCAACATGCAGCCGGCTCGGCGTCCTTAAGAATCGCTGCTGTCAGCCAAAGAGACCCGTCCGACCTACGTAAACGCCCACCACCACCATGCTGCGTATCCTGCCCGCCTGTTCCCTGCCGCTACCTAGGGCGAGAGGAGGAGGGCGATAATAAGACGCCCGACACGGCCCTAAGAAAAAACTGTGACACCTGATGGCACCTGCTTCTCTGCTCTCATATTCCAAGTATGCATCACGGCCTGCTCCAGTAATGAGTCATTACGTCTGGGATATAGTCCATTAGAGGGCGCTTTACTGCAGAGATGGCAAAAAAGAGGCCCCTCCCGGTCCATATATACCCGGGACCTCCCACTCATTCCCCAGTTTAGTCTCTCTGCAGTCGGTGTCGACAGTCAAGATGATGGCTCTCTCTCTCTCCTTGCAGGTAAGCCGGGCTTACAGCCCCAGCCCTTTTGTCTTATTTCCACCCGTTCCATTTTAAGTGCCTCCCAGCTACGGCTGCATGGTCCGGGTGATGGTAGGCAGCACCTATTAGAGGTGCTTTTTAAAGGAGCATGGCTCCACTGCAAATCTCCCACCAAAGGGTAGGCGGCACAGGTCGGTGAGCCTGACATGGGATGCCCCGTCCGCTCAGCCCACAGTACATGGCCAAATGTAAATATGGGCTTATCCCCCTTCTCCCTTGTCCGGTTAGTCGGGGGGGGGGGGGGGGGCGGCGGCTGTCTGTTTTATTGGCTGATTGTCTTGTGCTGGTTTACATGGTGTGTGTGTGTACTGTATGATTCCTTCACACTTGCGGGCATGGTGCCCTGCTGCCTTCTCCCCTCACTATCTGTTCAGACGGCCCGTGCGCGCGCCATGCAGCAGCGGCGGGCCGGTGACGTCAGCGGCTGGCTCGGCCGCTATCTGTGAATGGCGCGGCTGTCAGTTTTTCCCTGTGTCTGGGAGGGCGTGCTCCGCGGCGGCCCGCCCCCTCCTCTTTCCTTTCTCCCAGCGCCATCTTGCATGCTGGCTACCCCCTACGGAGTGTGTGAGTGCCCCTTGCGGGCTGTTATCTATATATTGTGGGCATCACCGCTGGGAATCGTGTGTTATCAGAGCCCTCCATTTTATGGGGTGCCATTACGGATGCATATATATATATAGATTTATGCACTTGGGTCTCCCTGTTTGTGTCTTCCAGGCGGGACAACCCAATTTAGAGTTTCTCCCCGTCCTGTGGCCCTATCCCTCAAAATTCTGGGGGCATAAATTACCTTATATTAAGTCCTCCCACTAACGGACATTTAAGGGGCATCCCCGGTAGCTGAACAGCGTAATTCCCATTGGTCATTGCGACTACCAAATCACCATATGGAGGCTTCCCAGGATACTGTGCTCGGGGTCCCCTCGGGGCAAGCCCGGCTGTGTGTGGTACGTGGGGCATCCCTTGTGGGCGATAATGTGCAGATTTGTGTACCATGTGCGCTGCAGGCGCTTGCGTGGCAATCTGGGCCCCGTGCAGCTGGATCAGCTCCGCTGGTCTCGTCCCCCACGCCCCCGCTCCTGGTTATGACCCCTAGTGACATTAACACTAGCGGGAAGTTGCAATCCGATGTTTGCGCCAGACTGGCCAACATTGAGAGAATGATTGCTAGCTCTGCAGCCCGTAAGGCTCCAGCTAAAAGACGGCACGTGGCGCCCGCTGCGCCGGCCTTTTATTCTGAGTATGAGGGTTTTCTTGATTTGTCTGACTATACCTCGCTTGAGGAAGGGGAATTATTCTCAGACTCCGATGTCTCTGACGATCAGCAGTACCTTGGCACTGATACCGGAGCAGAGCATGGGGATGCTGACGACACCCATAGGCTCCTTACTCGAATATTTGAAGTACTTGCCATTTCCCCCCCTGCGGCGGTGCCTAAGCAGCAGGGGGAATTGTTTGGTACCGTTAAGCCACGGTTGGAATTCCCAGATCAGACGCATTTTAACAATCTGATTCTTAAGGAATGGGAACGGCCTAGCAGGCTTCCCGGTATCCCTAAGGGGTGGGATAGGAGGTATCCCTTTCCCGCGGACGTGGTCAAACGTTGGTCAACTCCCCCCGAGGTGGATGCCCCCTTCCTGCGGTTGTCCAATACATCTGTCGTGCTTTCTCCTGATTCCACTACCTTGAAGGATAGTAAGGACCGACGTATTGACCAACTGGCCTCCCATGGTTTTGCTTGTACGGGTTCGGCCCTGCGCCCGGTTTGGGCTTCAGCTATTACAGCCGTGGCTATTAGGACCTTAATCAGGGGCCTTTTTGGATGGCTCCCATGAGGATCCTTCTAGTGCGGAGTTTAGAGCCTTGTCACAATGTGAGTTGTTCATCACTTATGTACTCTCTGCCTTAGATGACACCATTCGGATGTGTAGCAGGACCTCGGCATTGGTAGTCTCTATCCGCCGCTCGGTCTGGTTGCGCCAGTGGGCAGCTGACAATGCTGCTAAAAAGGGGCTCACGGGGCTTCCCTTTAAAGGGTTGCGCCTGTTTGGTGATCGTTTGGACCTTTTTGCTAAGGGAGGTAAGTTACCCCAATGCAAGAAGCAGACGAGACCCTAGCGGGGTTCAGGCTCTTTCACTCCCTCCTTTTGTGGGCCTAGGACAGGCAGGTTGGTATCCTTTGCTGGACAAAGGGGAGATTTCTGGGGCAAGGGCAGAGGCCGTGCCCGACCTGGATCCTCCTGGGGTGCCAAGCCCAAATCCACTGCCAAGCCCGCTCAGCTATGAGGGGGCGCCCTCACTCTTGCAGGTGGGGGGGACGGCTGCGGCTCTTCGCTCGGTCTGGGCCCAACAGGTTTCAGACTAATGGATTCTGGAGGTTGTCTCCTCAAGTACAAGCTGGAGTTCGCGGACCGGCCTCCTCCCAGACTCCTCAGATCTTGGGTCCCTACGGATCCTCGGGCAGCGCAGGGCCTGTTGTTGGCGGTCCAGAACCTTCGGGCAATGGGGGTCGTTCGTCAGGTTCCCCCCAGAGAGAGAGGTCAGTGTTACTATTCCATTCTCTTTACAGTGCCCAAAAAGGATGGTTCCATCAGACCCATTCTGGACCTAAAGCTTCTCAACAGGTTCATCAGAACCAAACGGTTTCGCATGGAGACACTGTGGTCCGCTATCAGCTCCCTGCGCCCGGAGGACTTTATGACCTCAATAGACATCAGACGCTTAACTACATTTGCTGGTCTTTCCAGGGCACCAGCAGTTCCTTAGGTTTGCGGTAGGGGAACAACTCTTCCAATTCGTGGCTCTCCCCTTTGGGCTCACCTCTGCCCCCGGGGTATTCACCAAGGTGCTGGCAGGCGTGATGGCTCTTCTAAGAGCCCGGGGCATTCGCATTCTTCCTTATCTGGACGACCTTCTCATTACGTCTCCTTCACTCCACCAAGCGGAGCTGGACACCCGGATGGTGGTGGCGACACTGGAGAAGTTTGGGTGGGTGATCAATTACCCCAAGTCCTCACTCTCCCCGTCACGGGTGACCTCCTTCCTGGGCATGACTCTGGATGCCATTCAGGCCAGAATTTTTCTACCTCAGCAGAAGGTGGAGCGCTGATTCATGTCTTACTGTCCAGCCCTCATCCATCCATCCGGCAAGGGATGAGACTGGTGGCCTGCTTCGGGGCAGTTCCCTTTGTTCAATTTCACATGAGGCCTCTTCAGCTCCATCTCCTCAGGCGTTTGTTCTGTCCCCTCTGGTCTGGCGGTCCTTTCTGTGGTAGCTGGACCCGAAGAATCTTCTGGGGGGCAGATAATTCCTGACGCCTCGCTGTGAGACGGTCACGACGGATGCCAGTCTGTCAGGCTGGGGGGCTACTGGAGAGCCCATCTATTCTAGGGGCTGTGGGGTCCTCAGCTTACATCAATCATCAGGGAGGGACTGAGCATGAGTGCCCTCCGGGAGGTGTCGTTGATTCTCTCTTGGGCCGAGAGCAATGTTCCGTGCATTTCTGCGGTTTACATCCCGGTGTGGAGAACCTGGAAGCTGACTCCCTGAGCAGGGGGGCCTCTCGCCGGGGGAATGGTCCCTCAGCAATGAGATCTTCCTATCCCTCTGTCACAGGTGGGGAAGGCCAGATGTGGATCTGTTTGCCTCTTGTCACAATCACAAGCTTCCAGCATTTGTCTCCCTGTCCCAGGATCCTCTGACTCTGGCAGTGGATGCTAGGTCTCTGTCCTGGTGGGGGTACGGTCTCCGGTACCTCTTCCCTCCGTTTCCCCTTCTGGGCAAGGTCTTACGCAAGTTGGTTCAAGAAGGAGTGCCAGCTGTTCTGGTGGCCCCCAGGTGGCCAAAACAGGTGTGGTTCGCAGACGTCGTGCAGCTGGCGGTCGATCAGTACCTTCTGCCTCTGGGTCTGGATCTTCTCACTCTAGGCCGTCCAATTTACAAACGCTGGCTTTGACGGCCTGGCTGCTGAAACCTCCATCCTAGGGGAAAAGGGTCTGTCTGATGCGGTTGTTCAGACTCTGGTCAAGGCTAGGAAGAAGTCTTCCTCTAATATCTACTACAGGGCCTGGCAGACCTACATTGACTGGTGTGAGGCTAGGGCCTTCCCTTGTCGGGTGTTCTCCATTCCTAGGATACTGGAGTTCCTTCAACATGGTCTGGATATGGGTTTTCAGCTCAGCACTCTGAAGAGGCATGTTTCCGCCCTGGCGGTTTTCTTCCAGAAGTCCTTTGCTCTTCATCCTTCGGTCAAAACCTTTTTTCCAGGGGGTCACTCATGTGCGCCCTCCCCGCAAACCCATGTTACCGGTTTGGGATTTGCATTTGGTATTGTCTGCCCTTCAGGACCCTCCATTTTGAGTCTGTGCATGAGGCTGCACTGCCTGTTCTCACCTTCAAAGTTGCCTTCTTGGTAGCTATCACTTATGTCCGGCGTGTTTCTGAGTTGGCGGCTTTGTCTATTCAGGCCCCCTACATTGAGAAAGGTTGTCTCTGCCTTTCTCCTCAATCCGGACATTAGGGTTGATTCAGAGCCCCTTTCTCATCATTTTTATGGAGGTCTTGCTACCAAACGAAAAATCATGCAAAAATGAAAACCTTTCACACTAAAGTTCTCGCAGAAAAAAAGCTTTGCTGAATTTGCCGAGGGGAAAAAATGAACGAGAATGAAAATATTCACGCATAAAAAAGGTGAGAAAGGGGCTCTGAATCAACCCTATTGTGCTTCCTTATGCCCTAATCCTGGTAATGACAAGGAGAGGGCCTTGCATTCTCTGGATGTTGTCAGAAACTTGAAATACTACCTGGTGGCTACAGCGTCTTTTAGGTAAACGGATGCCTTGTTTGTTGTGCCCTCTGGTCCTAAGAAGGGTTTGGCACCTGTCAAGACTACCTTTAGCAAATAGATTCGTCAGGCCATTGTTGGGGCCTACTCTGATAAAGGGAGGGATCCCCCTTTCGCCTTACTGCTCATTCTACTCGTGCTATTGGTGCCTCTTGGGCCTTTCAGCACCAGGCTTCTGTTGAACAAGTTTGTAAGGCTGCTACTTGGTCTTCTGTTCATACTTTTTCCAAGTTTTACAAGGTTGATGTTCGGGCCTCAGCTGATGCTGCTTTTGGCCGCAAATTTCTGCAGACTGCAGTGGTTTGAACTGCGCATTGTTGCCTTTTGGGATCCCCACCCGTTGTTAGACACTGCTATTGGATGTGAATCATTACTGGAGCAAGGCGTGCTGCATACTTGGAATAATACCATTCTGTGAATACTCACCTTGTAGAATCGATATTATAAGTATGCATCACGCCCAGCTAAGAAAACAACGAAAGTCAATGGCGGCTTTATTACTCCTAAGAAAAGTAGAGAACTGTTTACTCCTTTCTACACTGTAGTAAAAGCTGCCATTGACTTTCATTGTCTTTTTATCTGGTGATTCAGTAACAGTGACATTCTCAGGCTTTTTTCTCATGAATTGAATCTTTTACTACCATGAGAATTTTTTTCTACTTTTTTTTGAATCGAGGCCAATGTATTGATTATGATTATGATTTCTGTATTGTAGTAAAATGGTGTACTGAGGAAGGATGTAGTGCGAAACGCGTCTACGCCTAAAAGGGTAAAAAAACACTTGCTACAAGCTTAACACTTGCTACAAAGCTGACCTAACAGAATAATGTAGAGGAGTCACAAGCAATAAATGAAAACTCAAGATACAAGCTGTTGTGATTGTAATCATTTATTTATTTACCTCCAGTGTTGCTTTGTTCATTTATTTACTGTATTTGGTGCATTTCATATATGAAGACCATTCTGGAAAAAAAAAAATGAAACCAAATATTTTTAACAACAAGGTATAGTGTAAACCACTCCAACCTTTTGTACTCCCGCCCAACCCGGTGATAGGAAAGGCGCGAGACAAAATCCCCCCTCAATTTTCTTCATTCAAAAACGTCCAGAAAATTTTTACAGAAGAAGAAAGAAGAAAAAAATAAATTCTAGAATATTTTTTTCTTCATCCTAACTGGAGCCTTTCCAGCCTCACAAAGCTTATTTTCTGAAGATTCGTCTCTATTTTATCCCAGCTGCTCGGAGATAGATCAACATGTTTTAATGAAGTAGGTGTCGTGCGCGAATGTGTCATGAAGAGTTTCTCGCGGCTTCTGCGTTGTATTACACACATCGCAAATCGGGCGCTAGAATGAAGAGGAGCCCCCCGTAAAGAAGGGCCCCGGCCTTTTAAGGTCTGCAGCCCTATGACTGGCCTGCGCTTCCTGCTGGAAGCTGACCAGCCTATGGGATCGGGGGAAGTGACCTCAGGGGAAGGGGAGGGGGGGCGGAGTATAAAGGGGCTGGTTGCTCCCTCCCCTTCCCCTTTGACCCCTCAAACTCTTCACTGGAATGTGCTTTCCCACCCGCCCGCCCTTTGTTGGGAGTGAAGGAATGGGCGATTGGTCGCAGCGGAAGGCTGGTTGGGATTTCGGTGCGTTTTTTGGGGATATTGTTATTTGGGATTATGTTATATATATAAAAAAAAAAAAGGAGGAAGGGGAGAGGTGTAATATATATATATATATATATATATAAATATATATATATATATATATATATATATATATATAAATATTTAACTATTTTAAGTGGACATGGAGCAAGGATGGACTTTTCTCTTTACAGTACTGATAGAACCTCTAGGCCTAAAAGAGCCTTTCCTTGCCAATATCATCTCTGTGGCTTTGTCTGCAGACTAGAGGTAAACATTGGAAGCCCCTCCAGAAGCAAAGAAACCAAGAAGCCCAGAAACATGGACATGTTACCACCTTCTTTTGTAAGTGTGGAATCTGAATGATGCTAGGCCCAACATTGTGGTGTCATTTACATAAATGCCACCAGAGTGATTAGCGAAAATCTATTATATTTGAGATGATTTTCTATTAAACTAATGCTAGATTGAACCCAAAAGCCTGTTCAGACACTACAACACTTCTACACAGAAACACACCAATATAAAATGTCATCTACACCATACAGTACACACTCTTCTTACTGGGACTAAGGAACTGGATCACCAAGTTAGATTTTTACCTCTGTTTGTTATACAATGTAATATTCAAATTCTTCAGGGATATGAAATAAACAACCTAATATTGGTTTTACTACATTCCAAAAAAAAAAAAGAAATAGAGAAAGGGGATTAATATATATTTATTGATATTTGTTTGTTACCGGGGGACTTAAATTTGTTTTTTGGTTATGTATGATTTGTGGGGTATTTATTGGGTATATGTGTCAATGCATATGTATCGGGGGATTGTTGTACTTATATTGGTTACTGTATTATTTTATTTGTCACAGCTTTGGCGGTCTCCTCTGCTCGGTTTGGGTCTGAGTTGGCACGGAAAGTGGGGGTGGGTTACAAGGAAGCGGCTGTTTCGGCTGAAACGGGCCAGGAGGATAGGGGACTGAATTTAAGGGGAGGGGAGGGACAAAATAAAGGGGGTAAGTTGGATCTTGGCAGTTAGCCCCCTTGAGCTACCAGGCCTAGGAGGGATGCGGTCTGGCTCGCGAATCGGCCTTCGGGACGCCTCCCCTCCTGTTGGAAGTTCCTCCTGCTGGTAGTTCCTGCTGCTGGTAGCTATGTTATGGTGGAATCTCAGACCTGGATCGGGGAGAACGGGAGTGCATTGTTACTGTTTTTTAGCCGATTAAAATTCCATCAATTCCAAAGAAATGGTTGTTGGGTCGGGGTATTTGGGAGTGTGACAGCTGAAGGCGTTATGGAACGCTAGCACAGTCAAGTGACATACAAGGGATGAGTACGTTAAAGTGGACCAAAACCCACAGGGTCGGCCTGGGAATCTATAAGACTGACTCCCTCCACCCAGTGGTATCCAAAATCGGGATACCCCGCTGTGTGATACCCCCCAGGTCGTCCCATACACTTACCTTGTTTCTCAGTCCAACGGCACATGTGCGAGCCGCATCCCCGCTATCCCTCTAGCCAAAGGTGGGACAAGGAGTCACTACTCCAACTTCTAATCTTCTCATCTAAGCAACCATCGATTCCACTTCAAACTTGACACAGCGGATATCATTAATTACGGATAATAGAGGATTTTATCTATACCACAGACAATAGAGCGAGAGTGGACTTTTTATATTCATTTTACTCCTCCCCGCCAATGCAAGCACAGCTCACTCACTCATCCCAACGTTTCGGTGTTCACTCCCATTGAACATTGAACACCACAGAGCGCTTTACTTTGGAGGATTGTTGGAGCCCACACTCCCTCACTGACCCTTATCCCTTCCCCCATTCCTATTCCCATTATACTTTTATTGGCACACCTTTAAGCTTTAAAATCAAATAAAGAAATCGCACTTTACTTCAAGGTGTGTTTATTGAGAGTTGGAAGATCCAACTAAAGATGATCTAAAACCAGCACAATTAAGGTTTGCTTTATACCTGGACTTAAAAGTGTGTTTGAAGGTAAAAATCAACCACCGATTCATCTAAGGATTGTCCAGACACCTTAAAGCATAACCAACTAAAAGGGATCTTCACACTGCGGTTTTGCACTTACCAGAGACACACACCATCAGAGGCCCTGGGAAGGTTACGAACCCCCGGGCCGCGGCGGTAAGTGCCCAAACAAAACCATTGTTTCATAATATTGTACTATATTAATATCTTGCCTTTTGTGGATGATATAAGCAGTTATATGTGAAATTATTATTCTGCTAGTCATATACTGATAAATCTGTACTAAAGTTTACCCTGGCAGATATATCAACACATCAGAGAATATCTGTCCTGTGTGGAAAATTCATATATCCTTGACTAGGCAGAGCATTATTTCTGACACGTGGTTCAAGCGCGCCTAAACCAATTCCAAACAAGGTTTTACCTCAATTGAGGCATTCCCAAGTGCGGTATTGGCTCTGTTTCACATATCCCTCTAGCCAAGCATTTGTGAATGGCCGGCACGGGCGCGCTCCCTGTTAGAGGGAATCGGGGGATGCGGCCGTCAGCACGCTTGGAGACGCTGGCCTTAGTCGGGGTGACATCAGTGGCTCCGAGCGTGCGGATTGGACGAGCGGCCACGCATGCCCCGCAGGACCGGTAAGAGGCGAGTTGGCATCGGCGATCTGGGGGGTTTCACACAGCGGGGCACCGAAATCCAGGATAGTCAAAATCCTGGGTTATGGTCCACTTTAAAGCAGGAAAAATCCCCCAGTGCGTAACCCAGGGGTATGCGAGTAGGCCTGCCCTGGAGTCTCATACCCTGAAGCAGGGGCGGACTTGCCATAGGGAGACCCGGGCAAATGCCCGGTGGGCCGCACTTTTTTGGGGCAGTCTGGGCTGCTCAGAGGAGTAGCAAAGCTTTCCGGCACCCAGGGCAAAGATTCGAAGTGGTGCCCCCAACCTGTGCTCAGGCCCCCCTTTGGTGCCCCCCCTGCCCTGCTGCACCCGGGGCAAGTGCCCCCCCTGCTCCCCCCTAGCTACGCCCCTGGGGCTGCTATTTTTCCTAACAGTCCCATCCAATCCCTGCCCCCTCCTAGCTCCCCATCCCTTACCCACTAATTCAAGCAACCCTGGCCCATGTTCTCCCCCTAATGATTCAGCTCCAGCCTTAGAGCACAGTGGTTGACTGAATGCCACTGGCTGGTCATGAGCCGGCCAGGTGCTGGAAACGAGAAAACTTTTGGCCCCAGTCCACCACTGGCCTTGGGTGGGTTTTGGCTCACTTTAAAGTTTCCTAGCTTTGCAGGCAAAAGCTCCTAGAACCTCTACATGGTAGCCGATATATGCCCCTACATTTGGGGCAGTCTCAGCCTATAGGATAAACGTCAAGAACAGACCATTCTACCCTGGGGCATTATCATCCCATCCCCTCATTGACTCCAGCAGGGGTGAACTTGCCATAGGGAGACCCAGCAAATGCCCGGTGGGCCGCACTGCTTTGGGGCAGTCTGGGATGCTGCCTTTACTAACCCCCCTACCCCATCCCTGCCTCCTCCTAGCTCCCCATCCCTTACCCCCTAAACCAAGCAACCCCGGCCCATGTTCTCCCCCTAATGATTTAGCCCCAACCTTAGATTTAGCCCCAGCCTTAGAGTGCAGTGGTTGACTGGCCAGGAAGCAGATGAGATGCCACTAGCTGGTCATGGGCCGGGTAGGTGCTGGGCTGATTTTTGGCCCCAGTCCACCACTGGTCTTGGATGGGTTTTGGGGCACTTTAAAGGTTCCCCGCTTAGCAGGTGGAAGCTCCTAGAACGGAGCTGATCTAAGTCCCAATGTTTCAGGTAATCCCAGCCTATGGGATAAACGTCAAGAACAGAGCAGACCATTCTATCCTGGGGCATTATCATCACATATATCCCATGGATAGGCCGGTAGCAGAGGAATATTCCACAATAGCATCAGGTTCAATTTCATGCTTCCTAATGCCCTGAAAAGAGATAGCGGCTGAAATCGGAATAATACGGATGCCTAAGCCGCGGCCTGTTTTAGGCGCATGGCGACGCCCGCCGCTATCTTTTTAAATTTACAGGCTGATTCATTACTAGCACCAGGTAGCGACAAACGAGGCACTGAGAGCGACCGCTAGTAGTCGCTGTGTTCGGCCATGGTTCGCTGTCTCAGCAGAGCGTCTCAGTCGCTGGCCGGCATTGATGAATATGATGTGTGAGTCGCTATAACACCAGTACAGCGCTATATGGGAGCCAACGGTAGCGCCAGCTCAGTACGACCAACTCACACCATATTCATCGAAAAAATAGCCCCACACAGCGCCGGCACTCTAAATCGGGTTGTTGTAGCCCAGAGCGCCAGACGCTGTGTGATTAAAGTCTGTTTATGAACATGTATCCACTAGTAACAAAGCGAAAACACATGGAATGACATTGTTATTACATTGTAACATGAACACATTAATACCAGACATGTAAGGACAATTCTGCATAAATATATTATAAATCCAAATAGTTTTCAAGGCCAAGAAACATGTCAGAAAGATTGTGTTTCTTTTTAGGGAAAAAAAAAATTGGGATCATGAAAGGGATTTAAGGATCGTCCATAGAAATGTATGGGAGAGCGAAAGGTAGCGATAGGTAATACGTGTCGCTCTGCAAGGCTGAACGCCGGCACTGTACGCTGAGCCTGGGATAATGATGAATCAGATACTACATGGCGCTGTTCCAGTCGCTCACCAGATTCGGCTTCATAAATGTGGAATTGCTGCTGTGTCCGGCGTTCACCTGACGCTACTTGATCTGTCGCTACCTGACGCTATACAGACACTACCTGGTGCTATCCCTTCATGAATAAGGCCCTTAGCCTGGGAGAGCTGAGAGTGTCTTCCGATTGGCTGAGCTCATGCAAGTCTTTCTCTCTCTCGCTCTCTTGTTTTTTAATGGCGGCTAATTGAGGATCGCTGTATATTTACCAGGCGGCCGCTGGGACCGGAACACAAAAAGATCTTTGTTGTACGAGAGTCCATTAGGCGGCGAGACAATGCAACAATGCGAAGCTCCAGAGATACGGCCCCGCGTACGGGATGGCGAGCGCCAATTAAGGGCACGGCCCCGAAGACCAAGGTGAAAAGAGCCTCCCGTCACCTGTGATCTGCTCTGGAGGAAAAAAGACAATACAATGCCCGACCCTGACAATGTGTGACTAGAGGAGAGGCGCTGGTCCTATAGTGACGCCATAGTAATTAGTATTGTACTTAGGAACAAAACCAGCAAAAGTGGCCTGGAGATCACCATTTGGGGGCCCCCCGTGGATGGTCTTTGTGCGCTCGACACAGGGCGCCATCCCGACCTCCCATCCCTGTCATCATGCCCACCTACCTGCATGCCAAACTACCCACCCACCTGCCTGCCATCATGTCCACATACCCACCCACCTACCTGCCCACCTGCCGTCATGTCTACATATCCACCCACCTACCTGCCGTCATGTCCACATATCCACCCACCTGCCTGCCATCATGTACACATATCCACCCACCTACCTGCCCACCTGCCGTCATGTCCACATATCCACCCACCCACTTGCCTGCCATCATGTCCACATATCCACCCACCCACCTGCCCACCTGCCGTCATGTCCACATATCCACCCACCTACCTGCCGTCATGTCCACATATCCACCCACCTACCTGCCGTCATGTCCACATATCCACCCACCTACCTGCCGTCATGTCCACATATCCACCCACCTACCTGCCGTCATGTCCACATATCCACCCACCTACCTGCCCACCTGCTGTCATGTCCACATATCCACCCACCCACCTGCCGTCATGTCCACATATCCACCCACCTACCTGCCGTCATGTCCACATATCCACCCACCTACCTGCCCACCTGCTGTCATGTCCACATATCCACCCACCCACCTGCCGTCATGTCCACATATCCACCCACCTACCTGCCCACCTGCCGTCATGTCCACATATCCACCCACCCACCTGCCTGCCATCATGTCCACATATCCACCCACCTACCTGCCCACCTGCCGTCATGTCCACATATCCACCCACCTACCTGCCCACCTGCCGTCATGTCCACATATCCACCCACCGGACTTTGTGTGGTCACACAGGGCGCCATCCCAACCTCCCATCCCTGTCATCATGCCCACCTACCCACCCACCTGCCTGCCATCATGTCCACCCACCTACCTGCCCACCTGCCGTCATGTCCACATATCCACCCACCTACCTGCCCACCTGCCGTCATGTCCACATATCCACCCACCTACCTGCCCACCTGCCGTCATGTCCACATATCCACCCACCCACCTGCCTGCCATCATGTCCACATATCCACCCACCTACCTGCCCACCTGCCGTCATGTCCATATATCCACCCACCGGCCTTTGTGTGGACACACAGGGCGCCATCCCAACCTCCCATCCCTGTCATCATGCCCACCTACCCGCCTGCATGCCCATCTACCTGCCTGCCATCCTTCCATCATACTCACCTGCCTGGTGGGCGCAACTGCATGGAGTCTCCCTGACTATGGCGCCAAAGACTGGACCCGGGCCTAGGACCTTTTCCATCACCTACTGGGGGTATCCCAAAAAAAACAACCCTGGTGTGTGTCTATGGCTATCATCTTCAGGGGTGGACTGGCCATAGGGAGACCAGGGCAAATGCCCAGTGGGCTGCACTGCTTTGGGGCAGTCTGGGCTGCTACCTTTACTAACACTCCCATCCAATCCCAGCGCCCCATCCCATACCCCACTCCATACCCTCACCCAAGCAACCCCAGCCCATTAGAGCAGGGCCCCCCAACCCTCTCCTGAAGGGTCATATAGGTACAATATAGGGGGTGGGGCAGGGGATGCACGTTCCCTCGGAGCAGCAGGTCAAGGGGGTGCCAAAGGGGGACCTGAGCACAAGTGGGGGGTGGCATTTTGAATCTTAGCCCCGGGTGCCAAAAAACCCAGCTACAACTCTGGCCCTGGATATATCAGTCAGAGCAGGGGCCCCCAACCCTCTCCTGAAAGGTCATATAGGCACAATACAGGGGAGGCACATGCCCCGGGTGCAGCAGGTCAGGGGGGCACCATTTTGAATATTTGCCCCGGGTGACAGAAAGCCTAACTACACCTCTGGCCCTGAATGTACCCATCAGAACAAAGGCCCCCAAACCTCTCCTGAAAGGTCATATAGGCACAATACAGGGGAGGCACATGCCCCGGGTGCAGCAGGTCAGGGGGGCACCATTTTGAATATTTGCCCCGGGTGACAGAAAGCCTAACTACACCTCTGGCCCTGAATGTACCCATCAGAACAAAGGCCCCCAAACCTCTCCTGAAAGGTCATATAGGCACAATATAGGGGGTGGGGCAGGGGAGGCATGTGCCCTGGGGGCAGCAGGTCAGGGGGGCGCCAAATGGGGGCCTGGGCACAGGTGGGGGTGCCATTTAGAATCTGCCCCGGGTGGCAGAAAGCCCAGCTACAACTTTGGCCCTGAATGTACCGGTCAGAGCAAGGGCCCCCAAACCTCTCCTGAAAGGTCATATAGGCCCAATATAGGGGAGGCACATGCCCCGGGTGCAGCAGGTGGGGGGCACCATTTCGAATCTTTGCCCCGGGTGTCAGAAAACCCGGCTACGCCTCCGCACCCTGGCATCTTGGCGCGGTGGCTCTTTGACATGCCGTACATCATCCGGCACCCGTGAAATATGTAGGCTCGCTCTCACGGCAGGCTCACTTGGCACAGATCGGGCATCTCCATCTATTTGAAAAATTCTCCACTTAATACCCGGCCGGCAATGCCAAGGAGCGCGCAGAATCGCATCTGAGCGGAAAAAGGTTAAACGTGTGATTCATTAATGTCTCGTCGTGACTCTTTTCTTTCTCCTGCCTCCAGCGATTATAAGTGATATTCCAACGCCGAGGTCGATAGATATTAGGAAGGTTCAGCAAATACCGGTGTCCTTAAATGATTAAACGCTCATTAACATTAGGGTAATACGTCGGAAATTTGGCGCATCGTCGTCCCCGGTTACGCGCTGCCGGAACCGTTAAAACCAATGGAAGTTTTTTGCTCGTCGGCTGTCGCCGTGCCCCCTTCTCGTACTCTCGAACGCGTCTAACGCTGCCATCTGGCACGCCGAGTGCAACCTTTGAAAAAGTTAAGTGACTGTGAATTTTAATGTATGAGATAAATATCAGCAGTTGGAGACATTTCAATTGAATTTTGCTGAACTCCGGAGCCTTGTGTCTTTTAATTCAGCAATATGGGCTGAGAATTGGGGGGGCGGGCTGGAGGGTGCGTGCCAGAGGGGGTGCAGGCTAAGAATTGAGGGGTGCGTGCTGGATGGGGGGGTGCGTGCTGGATGGGGGGGGGTGCGGGCTGAGAACTTGGGGTGCGTGTTGGAGGGGGGTGCGGGTTGAGAACCGGGGGGTGCGTGCTGGATGGGGGGTGTGTGCTGGATGGGGGGGTGCGTGCTGGATGGGGGGGTGCAGGCTGAGAACTTGGGGTGCGTGTTGGAGGGGGGTGCGGGTTGAGAACCGTGGGGTGCGTGCTGGATGGGGGGGTGCGTGCTGGATAGGGGGGTGCAGGCTGAGAACTTGGGGTGCGTGTTGGAGGGGGGGTGCGGGTTG